>JAUIMM010000113.1:3270000-3870000 GCA_031769625.1 Taudactylus pleione
TACAACAAGTCGAAGGGTGAAAACCCGGTGGAGGACTGGGGAACCTCCCTTATGGCCAACCATAAATACGGCAATAAGTAATCCCAATCCCTACCATCCTTGTCGACCACTTTCCTAAGCATGTGTTTTAACGTCTTGTTAAACCTCTCGACCAGCCCATCGGTTTGGGGGTGATAAACCGAAGTTCTTAACTGTTCAATTTTGAACAGGCGGCATAACTCTTTCATGACTTTTGACATAAACGGTGTACCCTGGTCAGTTAGTGTCTCCTTAGGTATACCCAGCCTGCTAAAGACATGAACTAGCTCTCTGGCAATGGTCTTGGTTGACATATTGCGCAACGGGATCGCTTCCGGGTACCTGGTAGCGTAATCCATTATGACCAGAATATACTGGTGTCCCCTGGCAGACTTCATTAAGGGTCCAACCAAATCCATCGCTATTCTTTCAAACGGCACCTCTATAATAGGCAATGGAACTAGTGGACCCTTAAAATGTGGTCTGGGAGCATGATACTGACACTCAGGGCAGGATGCACAAAAGTCAGATACCTCTTTGTGGAGCCCGGGCCAGAAAAACCTCTGCATTATTCGCTCAGTGGTTTTCTCTACCCCTAGATGGCCTGCCGTTATATGACCATGGGCCAGATCCAACACTGTTCTTCTGTAGGCTTTGGGAACTATTAGTTGTTCCACAATATCTTCCCCCTTCTTAGTCACCTGATATAATAAATCCTGACACATTGCCATGTGGGGATAGGACAAAGGACTATCAGGGTCTACGGGTTTACCATCAACTACTTTTACATTCTCCCTGGCTTTTACCAAAGTAGGGTCATTCAACTGCTCCACGGCAAAGACCTCTCTTCTGACCTCTAAATCAGGCAGATGATCAACTGGCCCAACAACACTTCCCACCTCCAGTGGGAGGCACATCAGTTGGCGGGTCACCGTCACGCTCCGCATTCTCTAGTTCGCCAATCATAGTAGAAAAAGGGAATAACTCTGACTCAGAAGAAACTCCCTCCTCCACTACATCGACAACCTTCTCGAATGGATCGGGGTTGTTCACTTCTGGAACAAAATGGCTTTCCCACAACTTGCAGAAGTGAGCAAAGTCTCTCCCCAATATTGCATCGTACATCAGACCATGCACCAAACCCACAGAAACTATAGCAGAACCACATGGTGTCTCGATGTTCACCTCGGCAGTAACATAATATCGAGTATCCCCATGTATACAGGTCACACCAACAGTTTTCCCCTTATGCTTCAAGGGGTTCACCAGCTCAGCTTTCATAAGTGTCACCAAGCTACCAGAGTCTAACAGTGCCTCTACTCGGTTGCCATCTACAGTGAGTACACACATGTGCTTATCAGTCTCAGCCTGCCGGTCAGCCATACAGGCTGTCTGTGCAAAGAAAGACCCCCTGCGGTAGACATGAGCAGTATCACATTGCATAGGTTCAGTTGTAAGTGAACAATTAGCGGCAATATGGCCGAAGCCACCACATCGGAAACACTGAGTCATATTAATGTCTAGTCGTTGACGGGGCAAGAACCTTCCTGGCCTGGCAGGCCTGTCTCCAGGTTCTACACCCTCAGTCTTAGGTATATTCCACCGCCCAGCACCCTTCTCCCCTGGAACAGTCTTACCAGTGTCTGTGGGAGTTCGCCGGTGCGCCATCGGGGCTCGGTGGGGCATACTCATCAGCTCCTCAGCTGCCACGTACCTCTCCACCAGCTCGACCAACTGGTCCGCGGACTTAGGGTCTGCATGGCTCACCCACTTGCGCAGAGTCACAGGTAATGATCGCAGGTACCGGTCCATCACGACCCTTTCCACGATCTGTGGTCCCGTCAGCGTCTCGGGCTGTAGCCATTTTGAGGACAGATGGACGAGGTCATGCATCTGTGAATGTGGAGGCTTGTCCATATGGAACTCCCAGCGGTGGACCCGTTGGGCACGAACAAAGGTGGTGACTCCCAAGCGAGTTAGGATCTCCTGTTTTAGTTTTTTACAGTCCTTGGCATCAGCCAGGCATAAGTCGAAATAGGCCTTTTGTGGCTCCCCAGACAGAAAAGGTGCCACCAGACTTGCCCACTGCTCCTTGGGCCAACTCTCCCTTTCGGCCGTTCTTTCAAATGCGGTGAGATAGGCCTCCACATCATTGCCCGAAGTCATCTTTTGGAGGAAGTGACTGGCTCGTACGGAGTGAGTGGGGGTGGGAGGACCAGTATTAACATCTCTGGGTCGGGCGATCAGGTGCTGTACCACCTCTTTTATGGCCTGGCTGTTTTCCTCGATGGAAACCTGTTGTTGCCTCTGGGCTGTCTCCAAGGCCAACAGTTGCACCCTGGTGGATTCCTGCTGAAGTTTGTTAGACTCCTGCTGAGCTGCTGTAGCTTCCTGCTGAGCCCTGGTAGATTCCTGCTGAGCTGCTGTAGCTTGGAGCAAGGCCTTAATAATTTCCTCCATTTTGTCCTGGGGTGTAGGTTGGAAGCTGAACCGTGCCTCTCTGAGCATTGGCTGATGCCTCCTCTATGGGACTCCAAGGACACAGTGTTATTTCCACACTCACAAATTGGGTGTCTGTCCCTTTAATTTTTAAATGGAAAGTTTTCCTCTCGCTGCAACTTCAGTGTGTTTGGTTGCCCGCATTCTCCACCATATTGTGACACAGTCAGGTTAGGGGGTCCCTCTCCTGAGTAGGGGACTCCTTCCTTACACACAGCAAGCGGGAAACAGTACGCCAGACTGGATTCGAGTACGAGCTGGTCGGCGCCAGTCTTTATTGGGCAAAACAGAAACAACAAAAGAAACCATAAACATAAACCCTAGCCCTGGCTGGGCTCTAACTTTACAGGTGGTTCCCTCACTACCAGAACCTGGCAGGGCCTAATGCCCTCACCAGCAACAAAGGCACAGCACAACACTCACAGATAGGTTTTCAAGTGTCTCTGAGCAAACTCCCTGCCTGCTCTCCCAGGTGAGACACTCAGCCCTAAACACACTAGGCTTATATTGGCCACTCTCAGGTGGAAACCCTAACAAGCCTGTTACCAGGCTGCAAGGCCCAAAACCTGGAGTGGCCGTGGGTGGAGCCCTCCCTCTCCTCTCACCCACAACCCCCAGGTCCCAAACCGGCTTTTCAAAAAGCCGAGACTCAAGCCTGCTACACTGCAGACTTTCTCCTGGGGGTTTAAAACACATAAGACAGGAATCTAGGACAAATGTACCTGCCACAGACCACTTTACCAGTGATCCTATCACAGGATGTATAACAAATAAGTGCAAGAACAAAACAAATTAAAACATAAAGACCAGATAATAAGACCTATGATCTTCTTCTGGCAAAACAGAGAGCATTAGCATCCAATCAACAGATCACCAGTTCAACTGACTCCGCATCCAAGAACACCAACACCATGGTATTTGTAAATCAACACAATGTGGCCAGCAAATTTATCAATAGTACCTCTAAGCGCTTATGGCCTATTATCAATACAGACAACACCATCAAACCTCTAATCAATTCTAAGATCATGATTGGCCACAAACGTGTAAGAAATTTAAAGGACTGGTTGGTCCACAACGATGTTAGTTGTGGGCCTTCAAACACGGATCATTTCTTAACCAAGACTACTATTTTGTTCTGCCCCACAGTGCTCAGACGAAGCCGGGTTGCCATGGTAATCTACAGTGACACCCGATGTTTGTGTGAGCCGCGTCATGACACGTGGTCCCCTATCAGAGCCAGGTTGCCTTGGTAACGTGTATGCGGCACCTGGAGCTCTCGATAGCCGCGTCATCACGGTAGCACCGGTCCCGCCTCTATGATGTTGTTCACTTGGCGGGCGGCAAGGTAATCAAGCATGGACATTATGGGATGTCACTGGGTATTTAGGTATGTTGTATATCTGTTCACTGTTGTTCTTGATAAACGTAACACCAACTGAAACATTGAACGCTGATCCTTTGGAGTCGTGAGTCTTATTTATTTCAAGTCCTGTGAGTGCCGCTTTTTTTCTCTGTGTGTGTGTGTATATATATATATATATATATATATATTAAACACAGAATGCCCGGCACTCATGTCCATCCTCATCAACATGCTCGGTGCCCGTCCTCCAACTAATATTCCCACAGCAACACTGGACGGCACTCTGAGGGCCTGATTCAGAGCCGGACGCTCTGACCAGAGTGCTCGCTCTGAATCAGGGCCCTCCTACCTAAAAATGGAGCGGCCTCTTGGACGCTCGCATAGCTGTGGGTTACAACCCACAGCTTATGCGAGCGTCCATGATGATGGATTCATCATGGATGAAGCGTCCAGATCCTTGCCGGGATTAGACAGTCGGGAAGTCGGCGGTCGGGATTTCGTCCGTTGGCTTCCCGACTGCTTCCCATATGCGGACACAGTGTATGTTCTGCCCAGTTCAGCTTCTGGCTGCGTGATGTAGCTATTACATAATGAGGGAGGGCGACCGGGTAGAACAACACGTGAGGCTGCTGCCATAGGGGAGGCTCTTCCATCACCTACTTTCTCCAACACATTGATTCCAGGCTCACAACTCTCGGCCTATCAGCACCTGGTTTGCACCTCAAAAGCAACACCTCTTTTCTCTGCTTTCCACGAGAGCTGCCGGCAGCCGCTGCTTGTCGGGATGCTGGAAGATGGTGAGGTGCCCCTAAGGAGGCACTGGGCGGAAGATTAGGGTTAGGCACCCCTAAGTAGGGTTAGAGTTAGGGGGGAGGTTAGGTTAGTAAATACTTACCTGGAGACGATCAGGATTTTCACCCATGTCAGGCAGCCGCTGTCGGGATTTGAACTGGTTTTGTCTGGCGGTAATTCATACCGATTCCTAATAATGCATCCCCTCCCTCACTGCTATAGGAAGACATTACCCTCCCTCACCTCTGTAGTAACTAGAGATGTGCTGGTCCAGTTCTCAGAAAACCGACAACAAACGAATTTAGGGCTTTAGAGTCGAGCCGAGTCCCAGTTTGGAATCACTTTGGGGTACCAAGTCGAACCGAGACTCAGTTCTGGTTTTCCTGTGGTTAGGAACTCCGATTTAAAAACCGAACTCGAGTTTTGGAATGCATGATTTTAGCTGTTTTTTTCTATTTAAAAAAACAAACAAAATACAGATCCAAAACCAATACACGCGAGGGTGGTTTTGCAAAACCAAGACCAAAACAAGAAGGTGGATCCGGATCCAAAACCAAAACTCTGGGGTCGGCGCACATATCTAGGAGTAAAACATTATCCTCATTCATCTCTGTAGTAACACATTTCCATCTCTAGCCCTTGTTGTAACACATTCGACATTCCCCTCCCTCTCCAGTGTAGAAATACAATCCCTCACTCACATCTGTAGTAACTACTCTTCTCTCTCACCTGTATCACATCCCCCCTTCCTCTGTAGTAAAACATTACTCACTCCTGTAGTAACACATTCCCCACCCTCATCTCTGTAGTAACACATTACCTCCACTCACCCCTGTAGTAACACATTCCGGTCCCTCATCTGTGTTGTAGCACATTCTTTTCCCTCACCCCATAGTAACACATTTGACATCTCCCTCCCATACCTGTGTAGTAACACATTCCTCTCTTTCACCTGTGTAGTAATTTCAAATTGTGGACTTTATAACATGCCACACCAGATATGTAGTGTATGTTATAAAGTGGTCTATGCAGGGAAAGCTAAAAGCCGGCAAAGTACATTGGGTGGAACATGTACAGAATATAGTGAAGGGGTAGAAAATTGCAAATTTTCCCTACATTTCAAAGAAAAACATAATTAGTCTGTAAAAGGTTTTAAGATTTTTTTGTCTTATAAAAGAAAATTGGAGAACCAATTATAGGCATAGTAGACTGGCAAACACTAAACGCTCTATCATCAGATCACTCAACATCCACACACAATGCCCCATCTTATCACTAATATAAAGACACTGACACAAAGCATAATGGGTCAACTTTTTATTACTAACAGTAACCTATTTAATTGAACTATTTTTAAACTGATCATAAATGCTCAAGATTGTTAATAATAAATGGTGGTGGGATTCGAACAGCCTAGTACAAAGCAAATATAAATATGAAACATATGCTGAAAAATAACAAACTCTGGCCTAAACAGCCCGTTAGAAAATAACTTCTCGGAACCAACTGCCCCCTCCCCCTGCAGCTCGCAAGGTCGTAGGCCTCCTACCCGACCCTTCAGGGACTACAACTTAGGAAGCTACCCATGCAGCTGAAAAGGACGGGACCCGCCTTTACCAGTGGTGTCCCAAGTCTCCCAAACTCGCTCTCGCGCCAACCCAGCTGCACTGGTAACTCCCCAGGGCCTAGCAATGCTCAAAACCACATCTATCAAAAACAAGGTTGCTCGGAACAGGCCATAACAAGAACCAGAGTCCGCAGCCGCCACTATTAACACTACCAACCAGCCAAACTATCCATCTAAACTCCTCAACACACCCACTAAATCTCTTATGAATAACTCCAAACCTCCCCTAGACAAATGCACCCCATCACTACGGAACAAATGCCTCTCCGAAAATGAAATCCCTGGGTGACTCACCACTGCCCCACCTCTGTCAAGCACAGCCCTGCCAACCAGTGAATTTACCCTTTTTCTGGACTGCTCTTCTGCCGAAGGGCTCACCGCCCCCCCCCCCTCCAAATCACTCTGGACACTGTCGGACCAGATAAGCAGGCAAAAAGGCCAGCTGGCCGTCAGATCTAGCAGATCCCTACGTATGGTCATGCGAACCTAGTGGTGCTGTCATTTCCACACAAATGCACTACCAAGAGCCGGGGATACTCAAAACATGCCACAGATTCAGCCAGCACAGCCTCCAAATCCTGCCACCTCATGCCTCACCTCCCAATCCAACAGACATTAAACAGCTCCGGCAGCTCCCTGGACCTCAATAATACCTCCAAAGTGGCAAGCCAATTCACATATGAATGCCCAACCACCCATATGAAAGTAACATCCAGACGACAACCTGGCAGGAAAATTTGAAGAAAGAGGTTAAGCAGCCAAGTCAATTTCTTTTTAATGGGGCACACCTACCTAACTCAAACTAAACCTATTTAATTCTGAAAACCTGACATGATGGGGAAAATGGGCAGGAGGAGAAATCCCAACTTAACCTGAGGCAAAAACACAAAACCTCCACTGGCTGGCAAAAGCCTCGGTTAAAACCAGTGATAACAAAAAATTCCTCAAGACCCCCACTATAGTGGCGAGAAGCTAGTCCCCAAGTTGGGCTATAAAAAAGAACAAAAACCAATTTTACAGATACAAACACCATCCCTTGGACCGCCCAGGCACCTGAAGCTCGGCTATATGCAGAGCACTCACCAGCAGACACTGCACCGGTGCGAAGCCCTGCGGGCCAGATCAGCAGGTCACTAACCCAGCGAGCACATGCAACATTGCAAATGCCCCCCAGACTAGCAGCTAGTAGCAAGACGCGAACCAGCAACCGAAGAAGGACGGGAACGCATCAAAGCCACTGCATAAGTCGCCGATACATACCTGTGACCCCTGCAGTGCTAAAATTCCAACGCCCTATTCCTACAAAGAAGGCCAGCCCTGAATCGTTGCGCACTGCCCACTGAGTCCCCATATGCTAAACCAGCAGCCAGGAAAAGCAACAGCAAAGCCAAACCAGTAGCCCTTCCCCAGAAACTCCATGCACAACAGTAGCAACAACTAAAGGCAAGAATAAAGAAACAACACTCCTACCTCTAGTGCCCTGGCTCATGAGAAACCGACTCCATGGCTCCCAAGATGTCAAAACGGCTCAATACATCCCTGGGTCCAGGAACCGGTGGGCTAAAGCCTCCAGGCACCTGTCATACATAATCTGGGCATAATTCATCAACAGGGTTAGCAAAAGGGGCAAGTGTCTTTAAACTTTACCCAATCAAACTGTGACAATGCATCTGCAACATCATTATCCACCCCTGGAACGGGACACAAGCAAAATGCAATGTTGAACTCCAAACAGCGCAAAATAATTTGTGCAATAACCCGCATGGTAGCCAAAAATTAGGCCCTCTGCCTGTTAATCTCCTGCACCCCCCCCAGATTATCGCACCAAAAAATTACACAACAATTTTTTAACCTATCCCCCCAAAGCTCCAGCGCCATCATTATCGGGAATAGTTCTAAGAACAGAAGGTTCCTAGTCAAACCCTTCATAACCCATTCATCAGGCCAAGGCGCAGCCCACCAGCTTCCCCGAAGGAACGTGCCAACACTGGAAGATCCCGCTGCGTCCGTGAATAGCTGGAGCATTACATTGGAAACAGATGTAGTAGGCCAAATACGAACCCCACTAAAATGGTCTAGAAAACTATGTCATACATGCAAATCCCTGCAAATTTTTCACAAAAGCCGCAAAAAATTATGAGGACTCTCTTTCGCCGTCATCATCTCCCAAAACCTTCCTACCGGCACAACCCTGCATGCAAAATTAAATAAGCCTAAAAGTGACAGGGCTTGTCTCAGTGTCAACTTACCCACCACCAGCACCAATACAATTTGATCATGCAAATGCTGAACCACCGGCAAGCGACAACCCCCATCCCGGCGTATCAATCTCAATACCAAGATAAGAAAGCCTGGTAGTAGGCCCCTCCGTCTTATCCACCACTATGGGCACCCCAAACGCAGAGAATAATGCAACCGCATCCCTAAGAAACCGGGAGCATCTGTCTGAGCCCTGTGGGCCAGCCAGTAAAAAGTCATCCAAGTAGTGTGCAATTCACAATTCTCGTGATCCCGTAGATGGGCACCATGCAAAAAGGAACTGAACTGAACTTCTTGAAATATGCACAGGAAATTGAACACCCCATGGGCAAACACCTTTCAAAATAAAACCCATCCTCTAAGTGAAAACCAATAAAGCAAAAAAAAAAAACGGGTGTAGGGGCAACAACTGAAAATTGGACTCTATATCCACTTTACGCAACAGAGCCCCCTCTCCATATGAATGAACCATGAGTGCCTCTTCAAAAGACTGATAGACTACCTGACACAGATCTTCCGGTATGACATCATTAACAGACTGACCCTCTTCTGGTACGAAAGGTGCTGAATAAAATGGAACTTATCCGCCATCTTTTTAGGGACCACCCCAACTGGTGAAAGAACCAGACCCGGATCCAGAGGTTCCTGGTAGGGACCAACTATTCTTCCCAGCTCTATCTCCTTGTACACTTTCTCCCGCAGGATCCCAGGCCATTCACTAGCCAAATGCAAATTCTTACACTTTCCCGAGTGCACTCCCCCAACTACCAGGAGCGGGAAACACAACATAAACCTCTCACGCAAGAAGACAGCATCAGCCCGGTGTGGATAAATGTCCAGCCAAACCGACATTGCCTCCACGCGTACGGGTGTGGGGGCCCTAATAAGAGAGGGGGGCAGCGGCATGCATTCCCCCCCCACCACCACCACCAGTCCAATTCCTTGCATTGGAGCGCAATCTTTAATGGGAAGCTCTCCTCCACAGACATTGCCTGTTGTTAAAGGCGAAACACTTATCATGCCCGATCCTAGACGTCGGTGCCTTAGACCTATTGCCAGATAATCCCACAAAACCCCCATAGGCACGGCGTGGAGATGCCAAGTCCTGCTGTAACCCCTGCGGCTGAATAACATCCACGAAAACCTCTGCATCCTTCATTCTGTAGTCAGTGATTTCCCTGGCATGTTGCTTGCGCCTGAACTCCTCATTATATACCCTCCATGCGCTACTGCTCGCATAACTAAACAACTCGTGTATTAGAAACCTGTATCTGATCAATTTCTGATGCTCATCCGGGTTCGTCTCTAAATAGCATGAAGCGAAAATATACCTGCCCTACACCAAACTCAGGTAGGACATGCACGTTTCCACCCCGGAACCCCCTTTCTTCTTTGCAACACTCCACGCCTTCTTGGCCTTACTAGTGAGGGTCAAAAATATTAATGTAACGCCCCTTCCTAGTCCAATCCTTCACCTTAGGATGCACTCCCCTCAAAACTGCCGTATTTGCACATAATATCCCCTCCGACACCGTGGAATCCACGGACAGACTACTGCTGGAGGACCGACACTTGCGCTTATGCTTCCTAGCCCCCTGTCAGGATGTGGCCTGGGATCAACCATTACTTACCTTAGCGCCAGCTTCACCTGACCTCTCGAGTGGTCAGACGCCAGGTGCAGCTGCGAGTGACATGCTGAGGATTATGCCTGGGGTCTGCTAGGACATCCATGTGTTGTTCTGTGATTCGGTTCCTGCAGTTACCATCATGGACGCAGCCATGACAGTCTACATCACCTGATCGGCCCTTCACCCGGGAAGCAGTCGGGAAGGCGACGGTCGAAATCCCGACTGTCGGCTTCCCGACTGTTTAATCCCGGCAAGGTACAAATCTCAGGTGTTGAGATCCCGACGCCTGTCATTAAACCTACGCCGGGAGCCCGTCACCCAGCTTACCGATCGAAGGTAAGCCAGGCGACAGGTGCGGACAGCCGCTGGGGGGTAGGGTTAGGTTAGGGGCACCACCCGGGGAGGTTAGGGTTAGGCTAGGGGAAGTGGGGGTTAGGGTTTGGCACTTGGGGGGAGGGTTAGGGTTAGGCACCCCTAAAGGAGGGTTAGGGGGTAAAAATAGGTTAGTTAGTACTTACCTTACTAGCTTCAGGGTCTTCACCCCTGCCGGGCCTCCGCTGTTGGGATTAGAACCACCGGCCATGCGGCGACAGTAAATCATACTGATTCCCTTCACCCAATGGTAGCATTGGTTGCTGTTAGCTGACACTATCCTCCAATGCACCGCTACCTTAGGGTATTTAGTCTGACTCCAGGAACAGGAAATTGCTATTCAACTTCGCTACTTCCAGTGATTATTATCTGTTGTAGCTCTCCAGGTTCCACGTTGTTTCCCACCAGTGTTATATCCTAGTGTGTGGATTTGCTCCTAGCTTTATACTATTTATTTCCGGTGACCCCTTCCAGTGCTTCTTAGCATCAGAATTCTCCTCCTGTGTATATGTCAGCACCTGTCTCTAGCGCTGAAGTTGTTAAACTGGAGTTTCAGCACAATCAGCTTCTGGATCACCAGGGTGTGTCCTCAGCACAGCATACGTGTACTAATTCCTTGGGGTAAATTTACTAAGATGGGAGTTCTATTAAGAAGTGATGTTGCCCATAGCAACCAATCAAATTCTACTTCTCATTTATCTAACACCTTCTAGAAGATAATACCTGGAATCTGGTTGCTATGGGCAACATCACTTCTGGTGAAGACCACCAAGTGGGTTAGACTCTGCACCTCTGGTTAGGTCTTGCCAACACCTTGGTTTGACCAATAAAGAGGACAATATTACTGACACTCCATCCTTACCACCCTAGCACCCTGGCTCCCAGTCCTCCAACTGAGGAATTCCTTGTAGAGAACCGTGACATACCCTTTTTTCTACCCTTCCCTGAACTAGAGTAGGAATCAGTGGAAGTGGAGGAAAAACTATCCACCGTGGGGTCGTTGCTGGTCCGCCCCTGCTTACCGCCTCGCGGCAGCAACCCCGGGCTCACTCCCCAAAGAACTGCTGTCCCAATCAGGGTCTGCAGAAGACTCACCGGAACTAACCAACAACGCATGATCTGCGGCAGCAGCTGCACTATCCAAGCGACCAGCTTTTCTCTCCGTCATAGACCGAGAACCAGCGTCTCCATTCAGAAACCTCCAACACAGTTCCAGTTGCCCCTTGCCTCCCAGAAACAGACCCCATACCACTACCGGAATTACTTTGCATCCATGGTCGGAAGCACCACAGATGCAATACTCCCAGCTAATGCCGATGAATCACCTGCAGGGCGACTCACGGCCGACTCACCTCCGGGTCCGAAGGTGAGTAATGGCATCAGCGCCCGACATGAAGGAGGCACACATCGTCAAAACCACACCAACATCCAGTACTCCACCTTTACCCCCCGGCCCTGGCACCATCCCAGCGCCATTACTGTCAACTGCTCCAGCAGGCATCCCCCACACCACCTCTGCGTAAGTCCTCTGAACCCCCAAGCAGCAGCCCCAGCAGCGAATCCTGTGTGTGACAGGAAGCTTTCCCCCAATTTATCTCCATCTAGGGAATCAGAAAAATTGTCATCGTCCACAGACTCCATCATGCAATCTCCCACAAGCTGGCACCCAGCCTCTCCTTTGCTCCTACGCATTCCTTACCAGATCTGCCCGCTATGGCCGCGGCGAGATGCAGTAGACGCGGTCCATCTAGCCTCCCTGCTAGACAGGCCTCCCCTAGATGTCCGTGGACCCACAGATCCGCGATCAGGCCCACCTGCGACCACCGCGGTGCTAGCAGTCACTCGCCCGTGCCCCGTACCCAGACTCCTGCAGGGCCAAGCACAACCAAGCATCACCCACGACCTCTACCTCGGCTACCAACCCCGCCCCTCAGACATCCGCAGGGCCGGTGGAGCTGGAAAGCCCCCTGAGAGCCGCCCAATCCCTGCCGCGGCCCCAGCCCCGGACCGACACCTCGGACGCCACCACCCTGCCGACCACATTAACCAGGTAGCAGGCGGGAATAGGGGCGCTCCAGCGGGGACACTCCATCACTAAGGAGGACAGCAAGGAAAAAGGTAAGAAAAAGAAGAGAAAAAGAACAAAAGAAAAGTACTGTATTAGAGCAAGAGAGCAGAATGAAAATTAAGTGAAAGTAGTAGGTAAAAGATATGCAATATACAGAATATGACACTATACAAATATGCACGATACTGCACTTCACCTTCCAAACTCCCGAAAAAACTAGAGGGTTCCTCTATATCACATTACCCATAAATCATCCATAGCATCTCCCATCAAAACCAACTCTAACAGACTATTGGATACCCCAAACCCTGGCTATACCCCTCTGACACCACTGCTCCAGCAAAATTCCTCTATCACTTGGCTTCCTGGCTCTTAATCTTCAAATGGGCCCTCAAGACCCATTTCTTCCTCAATGCTCTCCAGCGCTCATCCTAACCCACTACTCTATGCTCCGTCCTCACGATCTAGCCCATCTGTGTCACCCCTGTTTGTCTGACCCTCCCCTCAGAATGTAAGCTCTCACAAGCAGGGCCCTCTTTCCTCACGTGCTTCTTCTTGCCTTACTTTTACTTTCATTTACAATGGCACCTAAAACTGCTTACTGACACCCTGCTGCTTATTTAGGTGTTATACAGCATTGTTTATAAATCATGTACTTGTCCTGCATTGTCTGTACTGTTAATAATTGTTGTCTTGTGTGCTCATTTGTTTCTGTACTTTGTAAGGCACTGCGGAACCCTTGTGGCGCCATATAAATAAAGGATAATAATAATAATAATAATAATAATAATGACCCCTCCCCCTTAACATAACAACCCTTAATACTCCTGAGTGTGCAGAGTGACAGACTGGAGGTTTATGTCACTCCTGACATATCAAATGTCCTCCGTGTTCTTGAAATGAGATTCATTTATGATCTTAATACCATTAAAGCAACAAGGCTTAACCTTGATTTTAAGGTGAAGTGGTTTGTATATGTTTTCAATTCATTTTTATAAGTTATCCAATTCATTATGTATTTAAGTATGTATTATACACACAAAACAGATACTGATACTTGTATACATTTGTATATGAAATAATATTTGTGTGTATATGTATGACAGGGGTCTATTTATCCTACCTCACTAATCCATTTGTTTGCCAGTGCCTTAGAATACCCAGGTTCCATATTTGCCTGGAAGATATATGTGACTTGTTGTTCCATCTGGTAGGAATATACACCCCTCTACATAGTATATATGTTTATACAATAAACTACTGTTTCGTTTTATCCACACTATGGGCCTGATTCAGACCCGTTTGCTAGCAAGTGATCTCTCGCAGCAAGCGATGTTTAGCGAAGTGCACATGCGCGAATTAGTCAGAGCGATCGGGAAGCAATAGCTTGCCCAGCAGAGACAGCTCAGCTGAATGAGTGACAGGTCAAGACGTTTGTGGGTGGTAACGGGCAGGCCACTGGAAAAGGGGTGAATGGAGGTGCAAACGCAGGCGTGCCTGAGCATCTTAATGCTGTTTCAGAGGTGTGCAAAATTAACAGGCAGCGTCATAGTATATGTCACCTGGTTGAATTATACACTGCAGTGCTCGCAGTGCTTGCGGTAGGGTACAGTCAATCGCAAGTGCTGCGGTCAGCTCCATTGGAACCTGATGTACCGATGGTTGTATATACTTCCTCAAGATGACGTTCGCTAGTGGGCGGCAAAGGACAGGATGGATACACAAAGTGATCGCACGCCAAGACATAGTGGGCATGCTTATGCCTTGCCGTGCGATCACCTGCCTTGACGACACTTAGCTGAATTTGCATACGCTGGGAGCGAGCGTCCGCATCTAGCGACCGGGTCTGAGTCAGGCCCTATGAATTTTATTTTCTCTTATATACCATGCTGCCTGCACCTCATATGTGACCCAAACTAAGAGATCAAAGAATCTTTTATATGCAGATGCACGGCCGCCTCGATGTTTGGCCAGTGCGCATGCGCACGAGGGAGCCGGCTCCCTCGTGCGCATGCGTGAGACCCGCTACGACCGACAGCACTGGTCGTAGCAGGTCTCTTTCCAAAGGGGGCAAGCTCTCGATGTTGATTGACAGCTCGCCCCGTTTGGAAGGCGGGCCGGGGGGGTGGCATCCCAAATGGAGGCGTTCCCATGGGAATGCCTACCGTTTGGGGGAGGCCCCACTGACATCACTAGTGATGTCAGTGGAGAGCTTCCGGCTCTGACAGAGCCAGAAGCTCTCCGGGGCTTACGACAAGTGAGACCCTACCCTAGGGTCTCGTCGTAAGCCCCGATGGTCGCTCTCTGACCATCGCGACCATCACCCGAGCGGTCGTTAGAGCTGTGGGTGTAAACCCACAGCCTAACGACCGCAACAGAGACGGGCGGTCAGGATGCAAGTGGCCGCCCAGTTTCTGAGCGACCGCTTGCATCCTCTGACCGCCTCTGAATGAGGTCCCTAATTCCTGCATTTATCCTGTTTCACATCCGGGTGTGTGAAGATTGCTTTCTGATGGTGCATCTTGTTAGCAGGAATTCTTTGGTATTATGGGCCTGATGCCGACCTGGTCGCGAGCGCTGAGCGCTCGCAACCGGGTCGATGGTGGCCCTGAGCGCATGCACATGACGGAGCCGGCTCCGTCGTGCGCATGCGCGGGACACGGATAGCGACGGGCGATCCGTCGCTCCAGGTCTCGCACCAAAGGGGGCGTGCTGTCGATGTTGTGTGACTGAGGCGTTCTCATGGGAACGCCTACCGTTTGGGGGCGGCCCCACTGACATCACAAGTGATGTCAGTGGGAGAGCTTTCAGCTATGTTTGAGCTGAAAGCTCTCTGGGGCTTGCGGCCACGAGACCCTACCACAAGGGTGTCGTTGCAAGCCCGATGGTCGCGATGGTCTTGACCATCGCGACCATCATCCTGGCCGCTCGCATTAGCTGTGGGTGGCAACCCACAGCAATGCGAGCGGCCAGGAGGCCGCTCCATAAAAAAAAAAAAGACGCCCTGATTCAGAGAGAGCGCTCTGTCAGAGCGTCCAGCTCTGAATCAGAGCCTATGCCAGAAGATCACCATTTCAATTCCTATGGCATTCTAGGGGGCATATTTACTAAAGTTCGGATGTTTAGTGAGTTCTTGCCCATGGCAACCAATCAATTCTACTTATCATTTATCTAGCACCTTCTAGTAGATAATAGCTAGAATCTGATTGGTTGCTATGGGCAACAGCTCCACTTCTAAAAATCCACTCTTTTTAATAAATATACCCCTAAGTGTTATTTCATTTAGAGACAATGGAAGTGAAAACTATTTTTTATTCGCTGTTTTTTATTGCTCTCTGTGCATAAAGTTGACACATGAAATATCAAAAGGACTGTCCCATTCACTTCACTCATTTACTGGAACAATTCAAAGCGCATGTATGTTCATCCTTGTATATTTGTTTGATAATGTGAGTTGGTGACTCATTGTGATTGAATTTACTGCTTTGAAGTGTGGCGCCATAGATAGTGTTCTCTTTATATAAGTACAGGTGCCCGCTGGCACCTGTAGTGCACCTTTTAGAGGAAATATTAAAATAAAAACAGGATACACTCACCAAATTGCAAAATGTGTTTAATTGAAATAAATACTTATTTATAACTTACACAATCCTTTGGGATAGGTCCTCTTTGGTCCATGTGCATGCATATATGAGGTGCTTCACAAATCAAAAGAAACAATGCGACTTCTCCCTCCGAGAGCCGGACGCAAATGAAAAGTCACTCACATAGGAAGTGAATGTGGCTGCGCTCTGACCAATCACAGCATGCACATTCATTCCTATATTGTCTCCATATATTAAAACATAAAGTGGTCTATTTACTAAGCAGTGTTAGGAGACAGAGAGCCTGATTGAGACCCGCTCGCTCGATGCGATCGCTCGCATCCAGCGTATGCAAATTTGAAAAGTGACGGAATGGGAAGCGATCGCTCACCAAAGCATAAGCACACCCATTAGCATATGTTGAGACACCCACTAGCGCACGACATCTCCAGGAAGTGTGTTAAAACTAGGGGTGAGCGGGTTCGGATTTCTGAAATCCGAACCCCCCCGAGCACCCCCGATCCGAGGCTGATCCGAGTCAGGCTCGTCTTTTCCCGCCTGACTCGGATCTGAAATCGAGGCAAAACGTCATCATCCCGCCTTCCAGGTCTCGCAGGTTTTGGATTCTATATAAGGTACCCGAGTCGGCGCCATTTTCTCACTCGGCTGTGGACAGTGAAGAGGGAGGGTGGGAGTTAGGGCTGGCTGGGCTGTGTAGTGTAGTGTAGTGTAGTGTTGTGCTGTGCTGTGCTGCTGTTGTCCATAAGGGCTGTGTCCACTCCTCCAAAGTCCATAGGGGCTGGCTGTGTTGTACTGTGCTGCTGTTGTCCAAAGGGGCAGTGTCCACTCCTCCAAAGTCCATAGGGGCTGGCTGTGTTGTGCTGTGCTGCTATTGTGCATAGGGGCTGTGTCCACTCCTCCAAAGTCCATAGGGGCTGGCTGGACTGTATTGTGCAGTCAGTTGTCCATAGGGGATGTGTATACTCCAAAGTCCTGTGCAGTGTCCCAGTCCTAAAGGGGTGCTGTAGTGTTGTCCAGGGGGTGCTCTGTCCATCAGGGGTGCTCCCCCCAAGTGCAAAAAAAATAAATATTGTTTCTGTGTTTGTGAATTGTGTGTGCAGTAGCTGCACGTGCATCAACAAAGTAGTGCCTAGCGTGCGCCTGTGTCATAAGTAAAGGGCCGGCTGGCTTCTCTGTTAAAGGGTGCTGTAACCCCCAAAGGGCACTCCAAACAAAATAAAAAAATATATTTTTTTGTGTTTTGTGAATTGTGTGCGCAGTAGCCGCACGTACATCAACAAAGTAGTGCCAAGCGTGCGCCTGTGTCATAAGTAAAGAGCCGGCTGGCTTGACCGTTAAAGGGTGCCGTAACCCCCAAAGTGCACTCCAAACAAAGAAAAAAAATCTTTTCTGTATTTGTGAATTGTGTGCACTGTGGCTGCACGTGCATCAACGAAGGAGCAGCGCCAAGGGTGCGCCTGTGTCCCATAAGTATAGGGCCGGCTTGCTTGTCTGTTAAAGGGTGCTGTAACCCCCAAAGGGCACTCCAAACAAAATAAAAAAATATATTTTTCTGTGTTTGTGAATTGTGTGCACTGTGGCTGCACGTGCATCAACAAAAGAGCAGCGCCAAGCATGCGCCTGTGTCCCATAAGTAAAGGGCCGGCTGGCTTGTCCATTAAAGGGTGCTATAACCCCCAAAGGGCACTCCAAACAAAATAAAAAAATATATTTTTTTGTTTGTGAATTGTGTGCGCAGTAGCCGCACGTGCATCAACAAAGTAGCGCCAAGCGTGCGCCTGTGTCATAGGTAAAGGACCGGCTGGCTTGACCGTTAAAGGGTGCCGTAACCCCCAAAGTGCACTCCAAACAAAATAAATTTTTTTATTTTTTTTGTGTTTGTGAATTGTGTGCGCAGTAGCCGCACGTGCATCAACAAAGTAGTGCCAAGCGTGTGCCTGTGTCATAAGTAAAGGGCCGGCTGGCTAGACCATTAAAGGGTGCTGTAACCCCCAAAGTGCACTCGAAACAAAATAAAAAAATATTTTCTGTGTTTGTGAATTCTGTGCACTGTGGCTGCACGTGCATCAACAAAGGAGCAGCGCCAAGCATGCGCCTGTGTCCCATAAGTAAAGAGCCGGCTGGCTCATTTCTTAAAGGCTGGTGTAACCCACAAAGTGCACTAGTCTCCAACAAAAATAAAAAATTATTTTCTGTGTTTGTGTGCACCTTAGCCGCACGTATATATCAATATAACATAAATGGAGGACAAAACTTTCTCCGATAAAAATAAAATAGGGAAAGATCAAGAACCACTTCCTCCTAGTGCTGAAGCTGCTTCCACTAGTCATGACATAGACGATAACATGCCATCAACGTCGTCTGCCAAGGCCGATGCCCAATGTCATAGTAGAGGGCACATACAATCCCAAATGACAAAGTTCAGGAAAATGACCTTGAAAAAAACATTTAAATCATCTGAGGAGAAACGTAAACTTGCCAATATTCCATTTACGTCACGGAGTGGCAAGGAACGGCTAAGGTCTTTCCCTATGTTCATGACTAGTGGTTCATCTTCACATGACGATGGAAGCCCTCCTCCCGCTAAAAAAATCAAACGAGTTAAGCTTGCAAAAGCATAGCGAAGAACTGAGCATTCTAAGAAGATATCACAAATCCCCAAGGAGAGTCCAAGTGTGGTGGCGGTTGCGATGCCTGACCTTCCCACCACTGGACAGGAAGAGGTGGCTCTTCCCACCATTTGTACGCCCCCTGCAAGTGCTGAAAGGAGCACCCACAGTCCACTTGCTGATATGCAAATTGAAGATGTCACTGTTGAAGTACAACAGGATGAGGATACTGGTGTAACTGGCGCTGAGGAGGAAGTTGGCGAGGAGGATTCTGATGGTGATGTGGTTTGTTTAAATCAGGCTCCGGGGGAGACAGTTGTTGTCCGTGGGATGAAAAAGCCCATCACGGTCATGCCTGGGCAGAAGACCAAACATTCCACCTCTTTGGTCTGGCAATATTTCTATCCAAATCCGGACAACAACTGTCTTGCCATATGTACCTCATGTAAAGGTGAAATAAGTAGGGGTAGGGACGTTAACCACCTAGGAACATCCTCCCTTATACGGCACCTACAGCGCGTTCATAAAAAGTTACTGTCAAGTTCAGAAACTTTGGCTAAGACCGTAAGCAGTCCAGGGACACCTAAATCCCGTTGTCCTGTTGTATCCAAGCGCCTACAAACCACACAGTCAACTCCCTCCTCGTCAATTTCCTCCTTAGTCAGGATCGGAAGTAGTGCTGCAGGTACTGGCATGACTGACTCTCCTATCCGGGATTCCTCTGGAGGATCCTGCATTGCTAAGCCTCCTGCTGCCGCTGCTGCTGTTGTTGCTGCTGGGAGTCGTTCATCATCCCAGAGAGGAAGTAGGAACACCACTACTTTTACTAAACAATTGGCCCTCCAACAGTCCTTAGCGAGGATGATGAAGTACGACAGCAGTCATCCTGAAGCAAAACGTATAACTGAGGCCTTGACTGCTATGTTGGTGTTAGACGTGCGTCCGGTATCTGCCATTAGTGCAGAGGGATTTAGACAATTGATGGAGGTAGTGTGTCCCCAGTTCCAAATCCCGTCTAGATTCCACTTCACTAGGCAGGCGATACCGAGACTGTACAGAAACATCAGAAAAAGTGTCCTCAGTGTCCTGAAAAATGCGGTTGTACCCAATGTCCACTTAACCACGGACATGTGGAACAGGGCAGACTAAGGACTATATGACTGTGACAGCCCACTGGGTAGATGTATCACCTTACGCAGCAACAACAGCAGCGTCACCAGTAGCAGCATCTCAGAAACGCCAGCTCGTTCCAAGGCAGGCTACGCTGTGTATCACCAGTTTCAGTAAGAGGCACACCACCGACAGCCTCTTAGAGAAACTGAGGGAAATCATCGCCCAGTGGCTTACCCCACTTAGACTCTCCTGGGGATTTGTGATATCTGACAATGCCACCAATATTGTGTGGGCATTACATCTGGGCAAATTCCAGCACTTCCCATGTTTTGCTCACACAATAAACTTGGTGATGCAGAATTTTCTGAAAAGCGACAGGGGCGTGCAGGAGACGTTTTGGGTGGCCCGAAAAATTTCTGGCCACTTTTGCCATTCAGCGACTGCGTGCCGAAGACTGGAGCGCCAGAAAACACTCTTGAACCTGCCCCGCCATCACCTGAAGCAAGAGGTTGTGATGCGGTGGAACTCAACCCTCTATATGCTTCAGAGGATGGAGGAGCAGCAAAAGGCCATTCAAGCCTATACATCCACCTATGACATAGGCAAAGGAGGGGGTATGCACCTGACTCAAGTGCAGTGGAGAATGATTTCCATGTTGTGCAAGGTTCTCCAGCCCTTCGAACTTGCCACACGTGAAGTCAGTTCAGACACTGCCAGCTTGAGTCAGGTCATTCCCCTCATCAGGCTTTTGCAGAAGCAGCTGGAGAAAGTGAAGGAGGAGCTAAGATGGAGCAATTCCACTCAGCATGTGGGACTTGTGGATGAAGCCCTTCATTCGCTTTGCCAGGATTCTAGGGTGGTCAATCTGTTGAAATCAGACCACTACATTTTGGCCACCGTGCTCGATCCTAGGTTTAAAGCCTATGTGGTGTCTCTCTTTCCGGCCGACACAAGCCTGCAGAGGTGCAAAGACCTGCTGGTGAAAACACTGTCAGTTGAAGCGGAACGTGACACGTCAACAGCTCCTTCTTCATTTTCTACCGCAACTGGGGCTGCCAGGAAAAAACTTAGGTACCCTAAGCAACTCTCTGGCAGTGATGCAGGGCAGGCAGGACCAAGTTTGGACATCTGGTCCGGACTGAAGGACCTGGCAACAATTTCTGACAAGTCTACTGTCACTGCATATGATACTGTCACCATTGACAGAATGGTGGAGCATTACATCGGTGACAGCATCCAAGTAGGCATGTCAGACAGTCCGTACCTGTACTGGCAGGAAAAAGAGGCAATTTGGAGGCCCCTGTATAAACTGGCTCTATTTTACTTGAGTTGCCCCCCCTCCAGTGTGTACTCCGAAAGAGTGTTTAGTGCAGCCGGGAACCTTGTCAGCGAAAGGCGTAGGAGGTTGCTTCCACAAATGTGGAGAAGATGATGTTCATAAAAATGAATTACCTACTCTTCCAGGGAGACCAGCCTCCAGAACGTACAGAGGGACCTGGGGTGGTGGATTCCAGCAGGGACGAGTTAATAGTCTGTGAGGATGAGGATGTACACAACACTGAAGAGGGTGAGGAATCGGTGGATGAGGAGGATGAGGACGACATCTTGCCTTCGTAGAGCCAGTTTGTGCAGGGACAGATTAATTGCCAGCTTGTTTTGTGGGGGCCCAAACGAACCAATCATTTCAGCCACAGTCGTGTGGCAGACCCTGGTGCTGAAATGATTGGTTTGTTAAAGTGTGCATGTCCTGTTTATACAACATAAGGGTGGGTGGGAGGGCCCAAGGACAATTCCATCTTGCACCTCTTTTTTTTCTTTGCATTATGTACTGTTTGGGGCCTAGTTTTTCAAACTGCCATCCTGTCTGCCACTGCAGTGTGACTCCTAGATTGGCCACGTGTTTGTGCCGCCCACTCGTGTCGCTTAGCATAGCCTTTTGGACATAAAAACACTATTGTGAGGTGTGAGGTGTTCAGAATAGACTGGAAATGAGTGGAAATTAGGGTTATTGAGGTTAATAATAGCATAGGAGCAGAAAAACCCACAAATTCTGTGATTTTAGCTGTTTTTATTCTTTTTTTTAAAAAAACCAATCCAGATCCAAAACACGAAGAAAGATCCAGATCCAAAACCAAAACACAAAACACGAAAAGTGGCCGGTGCACACCCCTAATTAAAACACTGGTACATCGAGCACCATCGGTAGCGATCGCAGCGCTTGTGGTTGCCTTACCCTGCCGCAAGCACTGCGAGGACTTCAGTGTTAATAACAGCCATGTGACATGTACTATGACGCTGTCTGTTAATTATGCACACCTTAAAAACGGCGTTGAAACATGAGGCACGCCTGCGTTCGCACCTCCACACCCCTGTTATTAGTGTCCTGCCCCTGTTACCATCCACAAATGGCCTCTCCTGTCACTCATTTCACTGGGCTGTCTTTGCTGGGCGAGCGAACAGACTGCGATCGCACAGAGTAGTTTGCGCATGCGCAGAACGAAGCGAGCGCATGCTCGTTTGCAAACCATCGGGCTGCTTGCGAACGCACAGCACTAGCGAGCGGGTCTGAATCATTCCCAGAGTGAAAAGTCATAAGGTGCCAGCCAATTAGCTCCCAACTGCCATGTCACAGGCTGTGTTTGAAAAATGAGAGTTGGGGAGGGAGCCGGAGCTGATTGACTGGCACCTTATCACTTTTCACTCTGGGGCTGATCCAGACCCGCTCACAAGCGCTATGCGCTTGTAAGCGGGTCAATGTTTGCCCCCTGCGCATGCGCCGCCTCCGATGTGCGCATGCGCGAGACCCGGCCAGCGATGGGCGCTCCGTCGCTACGAGTCTCGCACCAAAACGGGGCAGCTGTTGATTGTGATTGACAGCTCGTCCCGTTTTGGAGGCGGGCAGGGGGGTGGCCACACAAACGGAGGCGTTCCCGAAGGAACGCCTGCCGTTTGTGGGAGGCACCACTGACATCACCAGTGATGTCAGTGGTCAGCTTCCTGCTCTATTTAGGGGTTTGCGGAAACGAGACCCTACCACAAAGGTCTCGTCGCAACCATCACCTGGCCACTCGCTAAAGATGTGGGTGGTCACCCACAGCTTAGCGAGCGGCCAGAAGGCTGGTCAAAAAAAAGAAAAAAAAATGCCCTTCAGACCTGCGATTCTGTGGAATCCAAACCACTCCGAACATTGGGGATCCGAGTCCACTATACTACTACTACTGTAGGCCTGCTAAGGGGGGGCATACTACTACTGGGGGCCTGCTAAGGGGGGGCATACTACTACTGGGGGCCTGCTAAGGGGGGCATACTACTACTGGGGGCCTGCTCAGGTGGGGCATACTACTACTGGGGGCCTGCTAATGGGGGCACTACTACTGGGGGCATGATAATGGGGGCACTACTACTGGGGGCATATTAATGGGGGCACTACTACTGGGGCACTACTACTGGGGGCACTGCTACTGGGGGGCATACTTCTTGGGGCCTGCTAATGGGGGCACTACTACTGGGGGCCTGCTAATGGGGGCACTACTACTGGGGGTCTGCTAATGGGGGCACTGCTACTGGGGGGCATACTACTGGGGGGCATACTACTACCGGGGGCACTGCATAGGGGGCACCACTACTGGGGCCATTGTGTAAGGTACACCACTGCTAGGGGCATTGTATAAGTGGCACTACTACTGTGGGCATTGCATAAGGGGCATTACTACTGTGGGCTTTGTGTATAAGGGTCACTACTGTTGGCATTGTGTAAAAGGGGCACTACTGTGGGCATTGTGTAAAAGGGGCACTACTGTGTGTCGTAACATAAATAAGAGACACTACTTTATGGTGTAATGTGAATCAGGGGCACTATGTGATGGAATGTGAATAAGATTGTGCACTGTGACTCCTATGGCCGTAGCCCACTTTCTAAACAAATACTGTGATTCTGCTGGCCGTACCCCACTGGGTGGGTGCACTACTTTTCATTTCTACCACTGCTGTGTGGCAATGTTTCATAGATGTGCTTTAAATTGTGGTGCCTGTGCCGCTGGACCGCTGCTTTGTCGCTTAGTAACCATTCAGCTCACTGCAACCTTTGGCCAATAATGTTGAAAACAATATTATAAGCTGTGAGGTGGTCTAAATGTGAGGTGGTCTATAAATGAGCTGTGAGGTGGTCTATAAATGACTGGAAATTAATGTTATTGAGGTTAATGATACTCTAAGAAGAAAAAAAAGGACCAAGTTATGTGATTTTAGCTTTTTTTGTAAATTTTTGGTAAAACAAATCCAAAGCCAGTCACCGCAGTTTGGCAAATCCAAATCCAAAGCCGGACGACGAATTAGAACCAAATCCAAATCCGGCAAAAATGGTCCGGCGCACATCTCTAAAATAGACCCCATAATCACAAATCTATAAGTAGGAGTCAGAGGACCTGATTCAGAGCCTGACGCTATTTGCGCTTGCTCGTTCAGAAAAAGGGGCCAGATATTTAAATTGAGCTCTCGCTTTTTGCGGTCTGTTGACACCTCTATGTCTGAGCGAGCAAACGAAACATGCGCTCGCTATTTTGTAAAGACGCCCCCTGGCCGCTCGCATCCTACGCCATCTCCGCTACTTATTAGATTAATCGAGTACATCGAAAGGCGTCTGAACTGCTTGCAGTGCTTGTGGTAGGATTTTCCTACCGCAATCATGCGAACAGTTCAGGCTAAGAGACAACCAAGTGACGTGGCCGATGATGCTGCTTTGTTAATTATGTACACCCTTAAAACGCCCGTTTTGACCGTTTGGCACGCCTGCGTTCGGATCACCACTCCCCGTTTTCAAGCACCTTCCCCTGTTACCACCCACAAACACCTCATCCTGTCACTCAAATTAGCAGGCACTCGCTATTTTGCGAGCACTCGATTTCCGACCGCATTGACTGGTTGGCGCATGCGCTTTACGACCCATACGCATGCGCAGTTGTGCGAACATCGCTCAGAGCGAACGAGTGGCCGCTTACGAGCGGCTCTGAATCGGGCCCAGTGTGTGTATAAAGTGAATACATGTTTTTGTTCTTGTTTTCAGTGAATGGTGTGCTCTGCTTTTTAATGAAAACAAACACAATACAGAGTAATTTAAAGACCCCCCCCCAAAAAAAAAAAAAAAGTCTGGTGATCTGTGCTTGTAAGTAGTCAGAAAGGGATTTGTCATTTCAGATGTGAGGAATATGCTTGTAAAACCATCATGGGTAATTCATTCTACAATACTGTCTGCTCATTAAAATGATATGTAGCCATGTTCTACTGAAAAGTTGGCATTTTATGAGATTCTGGTATAGGACAAAAACCCTGGACTAGTGACTGTCTTTTCCAGCCTACAAAATCTTTTTATGAGTGTTACATTTGCCTTATAAAAATATGCCAATGTGCAGATGGAACAATAAACCTTCTGAATTCGTGATGAAGGAAGATAGTTGTAGGGAACATTCCGAGCATGCACAAGTAGGGTACCACAGGCAGGAAGAATAATAAAGATGACACCTTTATAGAGCGGTATTCAAAGGGAAGTACAACAATGTTTGTAACACAATCTAAATGCACTGCAGCTTACCTTTACTTGCATGTTTCTGATATAGCATGACTTTGGCTACTACTTAAATAGCGACAGCCATGTTGGAGGTAAAACCTATAATCTACCTTTGATCTTAATCTAGCTCCCAGTCAATGGATGATGGACTCCATTTTCATGAAAATTAACTTATTACACAAAATGTCTGCCTCAACTGAGTGTAGGTGATGGGCTCTCTATAAATCATATTTGTACAATGAAATAAAGCTGATCATCAGATGATAGAAGGTATATAACAGACACAGGCTAGAAGGATGGGGTTCAGGGCAAAACTAGTTGGCACAATCAACACTGTACCTGGTTAAAATGCAATAAATTACAAATTGTGACTAGTCCAAAGTCATAGTAGGCAGGACTTTCCGGCGAGGTTTGCACTTTTCCTACAATGCACATTGCCGTCCTGGCCACAAGTTTTCAAATAATTACATCAAATATTACATGAATCACTTACCAATTTCCTAATAGATGTGTATCTTTATCTTTATGTATGTTGTAAGTAGATAACTAGGAACAATTGCACATAATATACTGTACGTTCTATGGTCAATGATTGAGTCTTGGCTGTGACTGTTTGGTGTGTGCGGAGAATGAGAAACTGCATTAAAAAATAAAGAAATATATTGCAAATATTGTCAAAAATAACATACTTACTTATCCTCTCTCCTTCGCCTGGTTTCCGTGCCTTGTGGGCGCTGATGAGCTATGGTTGCTGTGTCGAAGTAAGTAGAGTGCAGACGATGGGACAGCACTTGAGCAGAGTCCTAGTTTTTTTTATACAGTGAACACAAGTGTTCCATGTACTCTACTGGGTGGAGGGAGCATAAAAACTAGAGATGAGCGGTTTGGATTCCTTGGAATCCATACCCGTCCGAACATTGGGAATACAAGTCAATAGGTGGGACTCGGCGCCATTTCTTTGTCCGGCACGCTGAGGTATGTTGAGCTTAACTCTGCTGTATATGCTGTTCCTTGTCCAGACTCACAAGTGGCTGTGCTGCTTAGTGAATGTGTATAGGGAGGGGGTGCACACTTCTATATGCTGTGCTGTATAGGCTGTGTCCAGACTCACAAGTCACAAGTGGCTGTGCTGCTTAGTCAATGTGTATAAGGGGTGCACACTGCTGTATGCTGTGCTGTAATCTGCTGCATTGGTGGTGCTTTGTCCATCAGCAATATATTCACATGCATATATAAGCCCTTTGACTCCACTGCACACTGTTTGAATAGACTTGTGCCTGCAACATAAAAAATAATTAAAAAAATAATTGCATTGTTTGTACTGTTGGTGCGCTTTATTCACGTGCATATCTAAGCCATACAGTGATCTGCAAATTGAAAAATGGATAACGTTCCGTTTAGAGAAGAGCAACCAAATACTGTTGCTGCAGCTGCTGCCACCAGTAATGATGACAACGCTAGTCCTTCAAAGTCATCTACTAAAGCCGATGCTCATGGGCATAGAGGGTTTAAGTCAGGGCATTTAAAAAAAAATATATAGTGTTAAAGAAAAAAACATATCTAATAAAGGGAAAGTGTTTTGCAGAAAAACATAAAATTTCAAACATGCCATTCAGTACACGCAGTGGCAAGGAAAGACTGAGGCCTTGGCCTTTATTTATGAGCGGTGGTTCTGCAAGTGTCAGTGAGGCATCTTCCTCTGCCTCTCATGACTATGCAATACCTTATCACTCAGAGTGTAAAAAATTAAAACTACTAATGCAGTAGAACAAACTGCTCGCTAAGAAACAGAAATGTTACATCTCTGAGGAGAGTCTAAGGGGTATATTTACTAAAGTAAGAGTTTTTAGAAATGGAGATGTTGCCTATAGCAACCAACCAACTTCTAGGTAACTATTTAACTAGCACCTTCTAGAACATTGGTTCTCAAACTTGGTCCAGGACCCCACACAGGTCACCCAGCAGGTGCACAGGTGTATTCATTACTCACTGACACATTTTTAAAAATCCACAGGGGGAGCTAATTATTTCACTTGTGATTCTACGAGGAGACCTGTAAAACATGCACTGTTTTGGTTTCTGAGAACAGAGGGCCTGATTCAGAGCTGGACGCTCTAATAAGAGCGCTCGCTCTGAATCCGGGCCCTTCTACTTATTATTGGAGCGGCCTCCCGGGCGCTCGCATAGCTGTGGGTGACCACCCACAGCTTATGCGAGTGGCCAAAAAGATGGTCGTGATGGTCAAGACCATCGCGACCATCAGGCTTGCGACGAGACACTATGGTAGGGTCTCACTGCCGCAAGCCCAGGAGTGCTTTTGGCTCTATCAGAGCCAAAAGCACTCCCACTGACATCACTAGTGATGTCAGTGGGGCCAGCCCCAGATGGTAGGTGTTCCCATGGGAATGCCTCCGTCTGGGCAGCAACGTCCCCGGCACGCCCACCAAAGGGGGCGTGCTGTCACTCACCATCGACAGCACGCCCCCTTTGGTGCGAGACCCCTAGCGATGGCTTTTGCCGTCACTATTCGGGTCTCACGCATGCGCACGACGGAGCTCACTCCGTCGTGCGCATGCGCACTAGGGCACCATCGGCCCGCTTGCGAGCACTCAGCGCTCGCGAGCGGGTCTGAATCAGGCCCAGAGTTTGAGAACCTGTGTTCTAGGAGATAATATCTAGAATCTGATTGGTTGCTATGGGCAACATCTCAATTTCTAAAAACTCTCACTTTAGTAAATATACCCATAAGTGTGTCCACGAGTGCGAAGTGTCAGTCTGACCTTCTGATACTTTTGTACTCGCAGAGAAGCCACTTCCACCATCTCTGCTCCCTCTGCAAATGTAGGGATGAGCAGCACAAATATAGCTGATTACATAGAAATTGAGGATGCCACTGAGGAAGTGCAAGAGGATGAGAGAGATATTTGTTTAGCTGACTCCTGTGCTAATGAGGATGTTGTTTGTTTAAGTCAGGCACCAGTGGAAGCAGCTCTTGGCCATGATAAGAGAAAGACCATTGTCATGCGTGAGCATAGTACCAACACATGCACCTCTTATGTGTGGAATTATTTCTTCCCAAATCCTGACAAAAGCTGGTGCTAAAAAATTAAAAACAAGAAGTACAGCTTTAGCTACCTCTCTTCTCTCAAATTCAACTAGATCCCAGCACCTGCAATCTCTACTGCCAACACTTTCATCCTTAATATCCACAGTAATAATCGGAGGTAGTTCTGCAACCAATTTGTTAAGGCTAGGTGACTCCTTCCCTATCCAGGATTCCTCAGAAGAATCCTTCAGCGTTAGGCCTACTGCTGCTGCTTCTGGGGATGGATCTTCATCCCAGAAAGGGACCAGAAGAAGACTACTATTTAAAAAAACAACTGACTGTGAAACAAGGGGAAGCAAGTATGACAGATCCCACCCAGTCGCAGAATTGAATATTGAAAACAATATTGTGAGGTTATCAAAATTGATTGGAAATGACTGTTATTGAGGTTCATAATACTCTAAGGACATAAAAAAGGCTAAGATTATGTGATTTTTAGCTTTTTTGCAAATTTAAAAAAAAAAACATTCACAGCAAAACCAAAACAACTAATTAGAACCAAAACCATCAAAAATGGACCCGGCATACATCTAAAAAAAGATGTAATATACTGTATTGTTGTAGTACAGCAGGCACTATGTAAGCTACCAATTATCTACTAGTCCACTATTGAAAGCAATGAGTGTGAGTAAGAACCCTTAGCACTCCATATACTCAGTATTGCCAACCAATCTCCCCTCTTGACTTAAATGTCAGGGAAAATTTTATGTTTGGTAACTATCAAGTTCAATATAATAAATATAGTTCTGAAAATTAATGCTTGAAATGAATGAATAACTCTGGCATAAGACTGCACTGACACTGACAGACACCAAACTCTACCACACTCCCAATCCTTGCAGCCAGACTCCCCATTCTACCACACTCCCACTCCCTACTGCCAGACACCCATTTCTATCACACTCCCACTCCCTACTGCCAGACACCCATTTCTACCACACTCCCACTCCCTACTGCCAGACACCCATTTCTACCACACTCCCACTCCCTACTGCTAGACACCCATTTCTACCACACTCCCACTCCCTACTGCCAGACACCCATTTCTACCACACTCCCACTCCCTACTGCCAGACACCCATTTCTACCACACTCCCACTCCCTACTGCCAGACACCCATTTCTACCACACTCCCACTCCCTACTGCCAGACACCCATTTCTACCACACTCCCACTCCCTACTGCCAGACACCCATTTCTACCACACTCCCACTCCCTACTGCCAGACACCCATTTCTACCACACTCCCACTCCCTACTGCCAGACACCCATTTCTACCACACTCCCACTCCCTACTGCCAGACACCCATTTCTACCACACTCCCACTCCCTACTGCCAGACACCCATTTCTACCACACTCCCACTCCCTACTGCCAGACACCCATTTCTACCACACTCCCACTCCCTACTGCCAGACACCCCATTCTACCACACTCCCACTCCCTACTGCCAGACACCCCATTATATCACACTCCCACTGCCTACTGCCAGACTACCCATCTGCTAGACTAACTGCCCTGCAGCCACACACCCCAGTGACCACCTGTCCACTCCCCTCCTTCCTACCAGATACCCCATCTGCCAGGGCCTTCCAACACATTTCTACTTCCTTATGCCCTACATCACCTACTGTATCACCTTACCTGCCATTGATTCTCCTCTAGGCTGGTCACTCTGCACCAGGGAGACATGAGAATTGAGAAGACAGAAAAATACGATGAGAGAAAGAGAGAGAGAGGGATTACACTCACTTTGTTATAGGTAAAATCATGTACAGTATTTTATATATTACTATTTTATTTAGAACTATATTTTTTTCATTATGTAGGATTTACTATAGCCTTTTATGTGCAAACAATTTAAAGATAAATAACATATACCTTATAAATGTTTTATGTGAATACAGTTTTTTTTTTCCTCTTGGTATTTGTTAATTATACTGATGTCTTAGTGTCTCAGCAACACTGCGCCGCTGGTTTCACTAGAGACATTGGCCCTCATTCAGACCCGGTCACAAGCGCTGAGCACTCGCAACCGGGTCAATGTTTAGGCTCCGCGTACGCGCAAGCCCCGGAGCGAGAGAGAAATTCTCTCGCTCCGGAGCTCACTACAAAAGGGGCGGCTGTCGATGGTGATCGACAGCTCGCCCCATTTTGTAGGCTGGGCGTGGGGGGTGGCTACACAAACGGAGGCGTTCCCGACGGAACGCCTGCCGTTTTGTGGGAGGCCGCACTGACATCAGCAGTGATGTCAGTGGGGAGCTTCCTGCTCGATAAGAGCAGGAAGCTCCCTGGGGCTTGTGGTTGCCGAGACCGAACCTTAGGGTCTCGTCGCTAGCCCCGATGGTTGCGATGGTCTTGGCCATCGCAACCATCACCCTGGTCGGTCGCTAAAGCTGTGGGTGGTAACCCACAGCTTAGCTAGCGACCAGGAGGCCGCACTACCAAACCCAAGCGGCCGCCCTCATTCAGAGAGAGCGCTCGCTTCTTGCGACCGTCTCTGAATGAGGGCCATTGTTTTCAAATATTCAGCTGCCTGGCTGATGTGATGTCATTGCCCAAATTATTGCAAGCAGCTGGGGATTCGAAAAGTGGAGCTACAGTGGAGTCCTTATAATTAACATGTATCAAAATGAAACAAACAACTATGGGCTGAAAACGACCTCCCTAGTGATTGACCTCACCTCTGTGATAATTGGCCTCACCCTGTCTGGTGGCTGGTCCTGGCATCTGACAATATTTTATGGGTCCTACCATCATATTCTCCGGTAGTCTCCCTATGCCCCAGTCCTACACTTATGGCTTGCTACCAGCCAGCTGTACTTTGCTGCAATCACAAGTGAGGAAAATACACAAGATCAGGTTTTTAGATCAGAGTTCCAAACTTGGTGAGAGACCCTAGTTGGGACTCTGGGCCTGATTCAGACCCGCTCGCAAGCGCACAGCACTCGCAAGCGGGTCGATGGTCCCTCTCTGCGCATGCACCGCCTCCGGCGTGCGCATGCGAGAGCCCCAGCGAGCGACTAAAGTTCAGTCGCTCCAGGGCTCGCTACAAGATGCACGCAAAATGCAGCTCCAGAGGGAGGGTGAGGGTAAGAACAACAGTGAACAGAAGCAGTGAATAAACCGTGGTTTCAGGCTGAGACATATTACTCGAGTGACATTGACACCTGTTACTGCAGCCATACCATGAGAACCCTATACCAAAAGGGAAGTTAATATTGAATCCACCTTGAATCTTTATTTCAGACAATGCTGCAACTGTACTTGTTACTGTACAGGTCTTAAAGCGTTATATTCACTCTTCTGCTACCAAACGTTTACTGTGCACCAACCGACCACAGTAAGTACTCTAGTACTTTATATTGTAGAGCAGGGCTTCACAAATTTTTCTAAAATCTAAGAGCCAGAATGAAAGTGAGTGTAGGAGCCAGACCACCGTCCCAATATAATATAAAAAAATATATATTTTTATAATATATTTTCCCCAAACCAATAAGGACATGTAATTATTGGACTAATTAAGTTAATTGGAAGCGTCCATTTAGTCCAATTAGCCTAATTATTCATTAGGGGTGTGTCCAAGGGGTTCTGAATCAAGTCCTGACAATTTTAACTCATAATAAGGATTTTCCCTGATTGGTATTATTATATGTGAATGTTTCAATATTCACGTTTTTCTATTAAAATATAAAGGATGCCAGTGTTAGCCTTCTCACCCACTCCCTATTCCTGCAATATGCAACCTCCTCCTCACCCCCCATGCCAGCCACCTCACCCACTCCCCTTATTTATGCCATCCTTAGCCTCCTCTTTCTCTCTCCTATTCCAGCAGACTTCTCCTTTCCCCTCATGGCAGCCTCCTCACCCGCTCCCCTTATGCCAGCCTCAGCCTCCTCACCCACTTCTATATTCCAGCAGTATGCAGCCTCCTCTCCCTTCATGCCAGCCTCCACTCCTCTATACCAGCCTCAGCCTCATCACCCAGCCCTCGTTCCTGCAGCCTCCTCTCCCGATACCAGCCTCCACATCCACTCTCCTTATGCCAGTATCATCCTCATCACCCACTTCCCTATTCTAGCAATATGCAGCCTCCTCTCCCTTCGTGCCAGCCTCCACACCCACTCCCCTATGCATGCCTCTGCCTCCTCACCCAGTCCCCTCATTCCTACAGCCTCTTCTCCCCTCATGCCAGCCTCCACACCCACTCCCCTATTCCAGTCTCAGCCTCCTTACCACTTCCTTTATTCCTGCAGCATCCTCCACACCCCTCATGTCAGCCTCCTCACACATTAACCCTCCCCTTATGCCAGCCTCAGCATACTCATTCACTCCGCTGTTTCAGCAGCATCCCCGCTCTCCCCTAATCTGCCAGTCAGCCTCCTCACCCACTCCCCGGCTCATAGCAGCCTTTGCCACGGCACCCACTCCCCACAGCATGCCTCCCAACATAACCCTCTCCAGGAGGGACACAATGCTCTGGTCCTGGACTTCCCTGGTAGGAGGTGGGGCTGCAGCGCAGTTCACAATTTAAATAGGGGAGTCACACCAACTGTCATCTCACACGCTGCCAAACATCACTGGCTGGGACTCACTGGCAATTGATGTGACTCCCCTATTTGAATATTGGACTGTGCTGCAGCCCCACCTCTGGAGCCGCCACCAATCATAAATTACCATGCAAGACCAGGACCAGAGCATTGTGTCCCTCCTGGAGAGGGTCATGTTGAGAGGTATGCCACAGCAGCCAGGCTCCTCTCCCCAGACTCCGGTCTCCAAGTCCTCTCCTCCATCTGCTGGCTTCTCTCCCCACACACCTTGCTTGGCTCCTCACCTCAATCTGGTCTCCGGTCAGGCGTTGGCACCTATTTCTCTTAGGCGTGTCAGCGTGGTGTCCTCCTGGTGATGTGACTTTGTGGGCGTCTTTACCTGTGGGGGCTGCATGGCTGGGCGCCCGGATCGCGATGCTCCTCATGGTAACCGTGTCTACCTCCTTCCCTCCTGTCTGTCCCGGTGGCTGCATGCCAGTTGCTGCTGCTGGGCTCCTCTACACTGCACAATGTCATGTGCATGCAGAGAGCCAATCAAAGATCACCTGCTGTATGCGGATCTGGACCAATCAATCATAGCCGCATAGACTGACAGCCGGCAGCCAACTCCTGTCGACAGCGGCAATATATAGTAAAAAAATATACATTCTCCGCTAGGGATGACGAGGATCTGCTTCCTCCCATCCTGGATTATCTGGTCACCAGGTAGCAAAATCTGGTCGCCATAGTGACCTAGCCCCCGGGATTTGTCGAGCCCTGTTGTAGAGACTATTTATTGCATAATTGCTTAATTTACTATTTTATGTGGATGATTTCATTGTAATTTAATGTAAACAGTGGAAGATATAACTTTGGTTATCTACAGTATATTGTGATTAGATTAGGCCATATTCCAGATCACAGTATAAACTCTGTTAATCTTTTGCCTCATATTTGTGTCCCTATCTCTGTTGACCTAGGGGAAAACCTTGCCACTCTGCCAGGGCAGTGTACAGCAATAAATGTTTTTAGAAAAGGACCAAACATCAAAGTACCTCCACTCTGTATTAGGGGTGAGCGGGTTCGGATTTCTGAAATCCGAACCCCCCCGAGCCCCCCCGATCCGAGTCCGATCCGAGTCAGGCTCGACTTTTCCCGCCTGACTCGGATCTGAAATCGAGGCAAAACGTCATCATCCCGCCTTCCGAGTCTCGCGGGTTTTGGATCCTATATAAGGTACCCGCGTCGGCGCCATTTTCTCACTCGGCTGTGGACAGTGAAGAGGGAGGGTGGGAGTTAGGGCTGTGTAGTGTAGTGTAGTGCTGCTGTTGTCCACTACTTCAAAGTCCATAGGGGCTGGCTGTGTTGTGCTGTGCTGCTGTTGTTAATAGGGGCTGTGTCCACTACTTCAAAGTCCATAGGGGCTGGCTGGACTGTGTTGTGCAGTCAGTTCTCCATAGGGGCTGTGTCCACTCCAAAGTCCTGTGCAGTGTCCCAGTCCTAAAGGAGTGCTGTAGTGTTGTCCAGGGGGTGCTCTGTCCATCAGGGGTGCTCCCCCCAAGTGCTAAAAAAATAATATATTTTCTGTGTTTGTGAATTGTGTGCGCAGTAGCCGCACGTGCATCAACAAAGTAGTGCCAAGCGTGCGCCTGTGTCATAAGTAAAGGGCCGGCTGGCTTGACCGTTAAAGGGTGCTGTAACCCCCGAAAGTACACTCCAGTCCAAACCAAAAAAAAATTATTTTCTGTGTTTGTGAATTGTGTGCGCAGTAGCCGCACGTGCATCAACAAAGTAGTGCCAAGCGTGCGCCTGTGTCATAAGTAAAGGGCCGGCTGGCTTGACCGTTAAGGGTGCTGTAACCCCCGAAAGTACACTCCAGTCCAAACCAAAAAAAAAATTATTTTCTGTGTTTGTGAATTGTGTGCGCAGTAGCCGCACGTGCATCAACAAAGTAGTGCCAAACGTGCGCCTGTGTCATAAGTAAAGGGCCAGCTGGCTTGACCGTTAAGGGTGCTGTAACCCCCGAAAGTACACTCCAGTCCAAACCTAAAAAAAATTATTTTCTGTGTTTGTGAATTGTGTGCGCAGTAGCCGCACGTGCATCAACAAAGTAGTGCCAAGCGTGCGCCTGTGTCATAAGTAAAGGGCCGGCTGGCTTGACCGTTAAAGGGTGCTGTAACCCCCGAAAGTACACTCCAGTCCAAACCAAAAAAAAATTATTTTCTGTGTTTGTGAATTGTGTGCGCAGTAGCTGCACGTGCATTAACAAAGTAGTGCCAAGCGTGCGCCTGTGTCATAAGTAAAGGGCCGGCTGGCTTGACCGTTAAGGGTGCTGTAACCCCCGAAAGTACACTCCAGTCCAAACCAAAAAAAAAATTATTTTCTGTGTTTGTGACTTGTGTGCACTGTGGCTGCACGTGCATCAACAAAGGAGCAGCACCAAGCGTGCGCCTGTGTCCCATAAGTAAAGAGCCGGCTGGCTCATTTCTTAAAGGCTGGTGTAACCCACAAAGTGCACTACTCTCCAGCAAAAATAAAATAATATTTTCTGTGTTTGTGTGCGCTTTAGCCGCACGTATATATATCAATATAACATAAATGATGGACCAAACTTTCTCCGATAAAAATAAAATAGGGAAAGATCAAGAACCTCTTCCTCCTAGTGCTGTTGCTGCTGCTGGGAGTTGTTCATCATCCCAGAGAGGAAGTAGGAACATCACTACTTTTACTAAACAATTGACCCTCCAACAGTCCCTAGCGATGAGGATGAAGTACGACAGCAGTCATCCTGAAGCAAAACGTATAACTGAGGCCTTGACTGCTATGTTGGTGTTAGACGTGCGTCCGGTATCCGACATTAGTGCAGTGGGATTTATACAATTGATGGAGGTAGTGTGTCCTCGGTTCCAAATCCCGTCTAGATTCCACCTGCATCCTCAAAGCAGCAGCGACAAGCGTGCGTCTGTCTGTTAAAGGGTGGTGACACCCTCAAAGTGTGCTACACAAACAATTAAAATATTGTTCTTTTTTTTTCTGTCTTTGTGAATTGTGTGGGCTGTAGCCGCACCTGCATCCTTAAAGCAGCAGCGACAAGCGTGCGTCTGTCTGTTAAAGGGTGGTGACACCTCAAAGTGTTCTACACAAACAATAAAAATATTCTTTTTTTTTTCTGTCTTTGTGAATTGTGTGGGCTGTAGCCGCACTTGAATCCTCAAAGCAGCAGCGACAAGCGTGCGTCTGTCTGTTAAAGGATTACATCGGTGACAGCATCCAAGTAGGCATGTCAGACAGTCCGTACCTGTACTGGCAGGAAAAAGAAGCAATTTGGAGGTCCCTGCACAAACTGGCTCTATTTTACCTGAGTTGCCCCCCCTCCAGTGTGTACTCCGAAAGAGTGTTTAGTGCAGCCGGGAACCTTGTCAGCGAAAGGCGTAGGAGGTTGCTTCCACAAAATGTGGAGAAGATGATGTTCATAAAATGAATTATCAACTCTTCCAGGGAGACCAGCCTCCAGAACGTACAGAGGGACCTGTGGTTCCAGCAGGGACGAATTAATACTCTGTGAGGATGAGGATGTACACACTGAAGAGGGTGAGGAATCGGTGGATGAGGAGGATGAGGATGACATCTTGCCTCCGTAGAGCCAGTTTGTGCAGGGACACATTAATTGCCAGCTTGTTTTGTGGGGGCCCAAACGAACCAATCATTTCAGCCACAGTTGTGTGGCAGACCCTGGCGCTGAAATGATTGATTTGTTAAAGTGTGCATGTCCTGTTTATACAACATATTCCAAGGACAATTCCATCTTGCACTTCTTTTTTTTCTTTGCATTATGTACAGTTTGGGGCCTAGTTTTTCTAACTGCCATCCTGTCTGCCACTGCAGTGTCACTCCTAGATGGGTCACGTGTTTGTGCCGCCCACTCGTGTCGCTTAGCATAGTCATCCAGCTACCTCGGTGCAACCTTTTGGACATGAAAACACTATTGTGAGGTGTGAGGTGTTCAGAATAGACTGGAAATGAGTGTAAATTAAGGTTATTGAGGTTAATAATAGCATAGGAGCAGAGAAACCAACAAATTCTGTGATTTTAGCTGTTTTTATGCTTTTTTAAAAAAAAATACAGATCCAAAACACAAAACCCAGAACCCAAAACACGGAAGGGTGGTTTTGGCAAAACCAATCCAGATCCAAAACACGAAGAAAGATCCAGATCCAAAACCAAAACACAAAACACGAAAAGTGGCCGGTGCACACCCCTACTCTGTATGCATTGCACCCACTCCACCCCACAAGCCACCAGGATGTCACATTGACAAAAATACAACTGGATTAAATGCCAAATAAATAGTCAATTGATATTATAGTTCATCATCAGACCGGCCAAAGGTACAGGACAAAAGAGGTTACTTGGAAATTTCCATACTCCGAACATCCACATAATTGCACTTCTTACACCAACTAACTTTGATGTAACACAGTATGCCCTCTTTATGCATGTGGGCAGAGATCATTGCTCATAAGTATTCCCAGGACCAGATAGTCGGAGGAGAGGGGGGGATTGTACATACCTATGACAACAGAAGGTTTGGTCATTGCATTGATCCCCCACACTCCAGGGTCCTTACAGAGGCCTGTACCAAGGGAGCTTGTACTCACTCAAATCCTACCGCCCCTGATTATACACGGCCCAAACTCAGCTCAGACTGTCCTGATACGCTGATATTCTGTGTCGGTGAGTTGTAGTAAGCCTTGGAGAGAGATAAAGTGGAGAGAAATAAAGTTCCAACCAACCAGCTCCTAACTGTCATTTCACAATCTGTGTTTGAAAAATGATGATTAGGAGCTGATTAGTTGATACCTTATCTCTCTCCAAGGGCTCTATTTACTACAATCTGCATGTGTAATGCAGATTGTAGTGTGATATTACCGACTGAATTCGCATTGCGAATTCAGTGAGAAAGCTCTGACCCTGCGAATCCCATCCGCACACTAGTCACGGTATTTTCGCAATAAAATACCATTACTAGTGCTCCGCGCATGCGCCGACCGGCCGCCTCTGCTACCCTCCCCAGTGCTAAGCCCCACCCCCATCGTTAAGCCCCTCCCCAGCGATCGAGGACCCCCCTGTGACTTCCCTCCGCGACCCCCCATCTCCCTTAATTACACTTACCTGCATGATCCGGGCTCCGTGATGTCTTCCATGTCCTCTGGTCAGATGATATCCCATACTGCACTGGGACCCGATCACCTGATGACTGGGCCGCAGTGCAGCATGGGAGACCAGCTGACCGGATGGGAGACATCACCGGAGCCCCGACCACCGGTCCCTGTAGTCAAGTAATTTCATTTTTTTTTTACTTTTTTTCGCACTGTATCAGCGTGTGGTCTATTTAGACCACACAGCTGATCACTGGGACCAGCTCCCGGCTCTGCTTTCCCCGTGAGAGCAGAGTAGGAGCCCGGTAACCGGGGGAGACCCTGGATAACGCCACCTCCCGGTGGCGTTATTATCACAGGGCTTTCTCCAGTATTTTTTTACAATTTATTTTTAGTAACTTTGGTCGGATCACATTTCCCATTACAATTATGGGAAATGCGATCTGCTTACTAAAATTAAGTGATACTTAGGGGTTGGAGTAGAATTTTATGAATTCTACTCCAATTGCCCTGTAATAACTGTAGGTGATACTAAAATAATGTGAAAAGGGTGTGAAAACAAAATAGAGCCCCAAGTCTCAGAGGTAAATTTACTAAAGTTAGAATTTTTAGAAGTGAGTTTTAAAATGCCCATAGTAACCAATCAGATTCTAGTTATTATCTTCTAGGAGGTGCTAGTTAAATGTTAAGTAGAATCTGATTGGTTGCTATGGGCAACATCACTTCTAAAACTCACTTCTAAAAACTCTCACTTTAGTAAATTTACCCCTTAGTATTAGTACATCTAAACTTTTACACCCACAGCAAAAATCTTGTACAATTTAGTGTAGGTGGTAACTCACAAATAAGTACACAATGCCACAATGAATCATTTGTTTTATTAACCCATGCCATATCAGACAATTATAGCTTTGTACTTTTTCGTTAATAGAGTGATAAATGTAAACAACACATTTTATTATAAATAATTTGTGTACAGTATATGTGCATTTAGATTATTCATCATTTTATCGCTAGCACACATTTATTTCAATAAACCATAAAATATACTCACATATAGCATTTTCAGAAGCATTCTGTATTTGCTGTAATTCAATATAATATTCTAAAAAAAACCATAAATGTTAATCTCCAATGCATTAAACTGAGTTATAATGAAATCTGTGCTGGGTGCTGCCAGAGAATGAGACGTATGAGATTAAAGCAAGCGTTTAAATTGTAATTGTACTGTAAATCACACAGATAATAATTGCATTACACAACTGAATGTAGGTAAATTCAGGGATGCTCAACTAGAGCTGTAATGTCTTAGGGCCCTGTAGCTGACTTTCACATGTTAAATCATTTATTTTTACACATACAAGCTTATTTCACATTAACATATACAAGCACATTTCATTTGGCATTAAAGAAAATAATGTAATGGTTCTTAACTTGCAAGCTTTGACGAGATACCACCTCATGCGCTATTGGGCCTATATATATATATATATTGTGTGGAAAAAGTAGGGTACACCGGTACAGGTGGCAGGAAGACTTGTGACTTGGTCATGGGAGATATTACATTATGGTCCATGGTAGTACAGTTCACACTGCCCATTTATTGGAAGGCATGGATAAGCCACAAACTGATGGGCTGACAGCCGTGTTCTCCTGCGGGATAATCATGCCTATAAATATTATCTCTGCAGGGAATTCTACTATAGGATTGCTTTGTGTGGGCTAATGAGACCTGGTAAACAGTAGCACAGCCTCGTAGATTTAATATGCAGCTACAATGGACTGCTGAGCACAACAAGTGCAGCATTGAAGTATGCCCTGTCCATCTCTCAGTGCTGACCCTCAGGAGTGACTTGTGTCCCCCACTGACACCTCCTGTCAAACACCCCCTGAGCTGTCATGTAGACAAGGAGAGAGAGTCCCTAGGTAATGCAATTAGTGTATTAAGCGCTCCACAGCCACTATATATGCCATTTATGAGTGTGTGTTTCAGTTTATTGTGTATCAATGCTCAGCAGACATTGCATATTTCCTTAGAAGACTTTAGTGTAAGAAATAGGTAAAAAAAATTAGGTACAATTACAATTGTGACTTCTAGCTTATCATTTGTTCACTACATCTGCAACAAGCATCCACGATATATTACATTTCATCAGTGTACTTTTAATACAAGTCTGAGTATTTTCTCTGGGTTTAGCAATGCCCTCTAGAACAGTGTATATATATATATATATATATATATGTATATGTATATATGGTTATAGTATTTTGTTTTTCAAAATAACCCCTACATACATTCCCCTTCTGCACGCCAGCATGCTCCCCAACATGCCCCCCTACTGCACACCAGAACACCCCCCAAAACACCAACAAGCCCCACCACTGCATACCGGCATTCCCACCTGCATACCAGCATGCCCTTTTCCAGCACATTACCATGCCCTCTTTTGCACACCAACATGTCTCACCACTACACACCAGCATGTCCTCCAGCACTAAAACATCCCACCTCCTGCACAACAGCATGCCCACCTCCTGCACAGAAACCTGCCCCTTCTGCACACCAACATGACTCACCACTGCACGCCAGCATATACTCCAGCACTAAAACATCCTCCCCTCCTGCACAACAACATGCCCACCTCCTGCACAGAAACATGCCCCTTCTGCACACCAACATGCCTTACTCCGGCACAGAAACATGCTCACCTCCTGCACAGAGACATGCCCCTTCTGCGCACCAAAATGCCTTACTCTGGCACAGAAACATGCTCACCTCCTGCACAACAACATGCCCCCCACCTGCACAACAACATGCCCACGTCCTGCACAACAACCTGCCTTACTCTGGCACAGAAACATGCCCCTTCTGCACAATAACATGCCCACATCCTGCACATCAGATTATTCCCCACATTGCACATTTTACTTATGTGAATGCTGTCAGCTACTCTGAACATGGCTGGAATACCAGCAGTCCTCTGTACAATGTGACTGCAGCATTCACATGACCATATCAGTTGAGAGTCATCTAATTTCTGAACCACTAGTGCTAGTTCCCTTCCATGGAGGTCTATTAACAATCGTGGAGGGCAAAAATGTGTACCCCTGATGATGCTACCAGCTGGCCCTGGTGCTCGGAGCACGAGTTCCACCTGCTCTACCCACACTATGCCCATGTACACACGCAAACACTTACCATAATTGCAGGTTTTTTTAGGTTCCCATCCGGGAGGAGTTGTCCAGGTGATAGGGAATGCCCAAGAGTTAGGTGGAGGGCATGGCCTTGGGATCTGTATCATTGCAGACTGCCCCTTGATAGGCAATGCTGCATATAGCGGCACTATGATGCAGGTGGCAGAGCCACAATGTCGCACTTCAGCACAAATCGTATCATCAATCCTATGGATCAAGGAGGCTGACCTGCTGTCCCGGGAGAACATCCTGAAATTTGATAGTTTACCAGACATTCTGGAGAATTAAGCAAGTATGTAAATAAAACACTATTATATTAACTCTATATACAGTTGTGATGAAAAGTCTTTTGACAGACTTCTATACATCTCTTTATACCCGACTCTCAAACTTAGAACGAAGTAACAAAAATTTGTAACAAAATTGGTCACTGCCCACTCTTTGTATGCATGATAATAAAGAAAACACAGTATCCTGACACTCATAAATTTTGACAGCACAAAATCTTTCATGGCTTGCAACAAAATAGCAACACAAAATGGGATATTTTAAGACAACAGCACTAGAATTTTGTTGCGAAACCATTTACCGATACTACAGCCTGGCATAGATTTAACAAGATTGAGTGATTGTTTCTGGGGAATATACATACTGTATGTCTATTCCCTTTGTAAAGCACAGATAAAAGTGTCCTGGTTGAAATACTCGGGTCCTTACACGTCTGTTTAGCTCTTCCCACAACTGCTCAGACAGATTTAGGTCGGAACTTTGACTTAGCAACTCCAGTATTTTCTTTTTGTGGAAGTCAACCTGAATCACTTTGGTGTATGGGATAGTTGTCTTGGAAGATTCATTTCCGGGGCATGTTCATTGCAAACATTAGCATTTGTTTATCTAAGATTTCTCTGTAAACAAACCACTCCATGATCGTGCTAGTGAAACCCCCCCAAGCAGTGATGTTGTCCCCACCATGCTTTAAGGGTAAGGGACATACTTAATAGCATCAGAGGACACCAGGTTAGATTTGTTCTCGTCACTCCATAACACCTTTGACCAATCAGCGGCCATCCAGTTCAGGTGTTCCTTGGCCAAAGCTTCCCTTGCTCACTTAAGGCCCCCATACATCAGAGATTGATTGCAGCAATCGTGCAATTTGCAATCGATTGTGTATAAAAATCTTTCCCTTTTTCAATCGATTGCAGATTGGAGAATTGCCACAATCGATTGAAAAAGGGAAAGATTTTTATACACAATCGATTGCAAATTGCACGATTGCTGTAATCAATCTCTGATGTATGGGGGCCTTTATTCTTGGCACCAATGAAGGATGTCTAGCTCACACATCACTTGATCACACCAGTTGAATTGAAATGTGGACATTTACTTTATAGTTTTCCCATAAATCTTGGGCTATTTGCTTACTTATATCTAATCATTCTGTTCACCATGGTGTGATTTACTGGGGCAGCCTTGCCGTGACTTGTTGATATGACTCTGAACCCCCTGGAGATGACTCCAAACATTGACTATTTAACTTGAGATGCCTGAATTGCGTGTATTACTTGTTTAACTACATCCCTGCCTTACAACACATATGACAGCCTTCTGTCTCATTTGCAAACTATTCTATTCTGCTTGTCCTCACCATACCTATCGGGGAATGGCGAACACTGGGGGTCATTCAGACCCGCTCGCGAGCGCAGGACGCTCGCAAGCGGGTCGATGTTCCCCCAATGCGCATGCGCACGACGGAGGGAGCTCCGTCAAGCGCATGCGCGAGACCCGAATAACGACAGCCAAGCCGTCGTTATGGGTCTCGCACTAAAGGGGGCGTGCTGCCGATGGTGACTGACAGCACGCCCACTTAAGTGGGCGTGCCGAGGGCGTGGTTGCCAGACGGAGACGTTCCCATGGGAACGCCTACCGTCTGAGTCCGGCCCCACTGACATCACTAGTGATGTCAGTGGGAGTGATTTTGGCTCTGATAGAGCCAAAATCACTCCAGGGCTTGCGGCAATGAGACCCTACCACAACGGTCTCGTCGCAAGCCCGATGTCGCGATGGTCTTGACCATCGCGACCATCTTTTTGGCCGCTCGCATATGCTGTGGGTGGTCACCCACAGCTATGCGAGCGGCCAGGAGGTAGGAGGGCCCTGATTCAGAGCGAGCGCTCTGGTCAGAGCGTTCGGCTCTGAATCAGGCCCACAGTCTGTGATTAATGTAAACAATGTTCAGTAGAGACATAACCTACAAATCATTGATGTCAAAAGACTTTTGACCTGTCAGAGAAGGTATTTTTTAATAAAAAAAAACATTCTTACCTATATCTTGTAAAGTCCCCATGCTGAGGTGAAATGTGTCCTTCCAATGCTTTGTTTTGTCGACTCAGATTATTGCACCACTGTGACCAACTCTAAGCTCGAAGATCGATCTGTCAGAAGACTTTTGAGCTGTACTGTATATAAAACTAAAGACTAACAAAATTTATGTTATCACGTTGACATATAATGACAGTTGTTAGAAACTCTTACCCCTCCCAACTGTGTAAATTATATTATTTCAAGAGAGTTTCGGCATAACACACATCTATGGTCTCCAAATGCTTCTGTTATTTCCCATGCTTACTCTTCTCATAGCACCTCAAGATGAAAATTGGTTAGGTATGATTTCCCAGCGGTCGGGATGACACTGGTCAGAATACCGACAGCGGCATCCCGACAGTGAAAATCTCAACAGCGGTACTTAAGTATAGTACCACTAACCCTTACCCCTATCCTAACCCTAACCCTCCCTCCCCGGTGCCTAACCCTAACCTCTCCCCCTAGTGCCTAAACCTAACCTCCCTCTCCCCATGATCCTAAACCTAACCGTCCCTCCCCAGTGCCTAACCCTAACCTCCCCAAGTGCCTAAACCTAACCTCCCCCTCCCTGCAGCCTAAACCTAACCCTTTCCCCTTAGTGCCTAACCCTAAACCAAACCCTCCCCCAACCTCCGATACTTACCTTCGGGATGCCGGAGGTCGGGATACTGGAGCCGGGATCCAGACGCTGTCAGGATTCTGGTGCTGGTATTTAGACCATCGGCTTCCCAAACGCCGGGATGCTGACTACATCCTGATGAAAACACAGTCGGTCCTTAAATTTAACCAATAGCAACATCACAACATTATCCACAACCAAAAATGCATAACAATATAGAAGAAAGCAAAAAAGCACACAGGGATGCACATGCCACATATAGAAAGAAAGGAAAAAACACTCTGTAGAGAAGAAAATATTGTATGAGCACATCCTCAAAAGTACAATAGTAAAGATGAAAAGAAAATAGAAAATACTAAAGAGAAACTATATAATAAAACAAATGCTGATAAGAGAAATAGACAGATGAGGTTGAAAAGCGAGCTGGGGTAAGAGGGGGAGAAAGAGGAGGAGAAAAAAGTGGGGGAAGTGGAAAGAGAGAGTCAGGAGGAAAGAGAGAAATAGATTAATTCAGGCAGAGTCGGGGACAACATTTAGTAAAGTAGACTATTCTGATAAATATATAAACTCCTGGAATAGACAAGAATCTGCTGATTAACATCTTTTGCCCTATATTCTAAAGAATTGGGTAAGAGTCTAGGATATTACCATCGTTACAATTCAATTGTTAATTAAATGCAAGCAATTACTATAGCATCAAGAAAGTATAGCTGAATGCTAATAGGTAATAATACGCTAAATGATGTTTGTAGAACTCATTCACATTTCATGCTGTGTACACTGATTTCTTTCAGATTGCTGCCTTAAAATATTTGACTCTAAAACTTATTTTACATTGCCAATTACCATCTAATATATCTAAAGGCTTATTACAGGGTATTAGACTACATTTTCATGATCAAAGAGTGGCCTTAGAATTTCTATATTTTAATTTTAATAATAAAAAAACCAGACTGACTTCACATGTAGTTTTAAAACGTAGCTGTTGTTGCAGTAGAAGTCAGGGCCAGATTAACAATGGGGCAGATGGGACTACAGCTCCAGGCCTCCACATAAAAATAGGCCCATCATTAGCATGATAATGACCAGCTGGCCACACTTTCGGCCATAAAGTATCACAGTTGTATATCTATTTTCCTCACAAAATTTTGCAATGTTTGTGTTTCTACATGTTTAGGAAGACATTGGGATATATACAATTGGGAGCAAAGATTTCTCCGCAAAAAGTCACACGGAGATACCCAATTGTGGAATACCGCAGGTAGGCACCCTCCAGATACTCGCAGTATTCAATTTAAAAAAATGCACGTAGTGCGAGAAAAAACAAAAAACTACTTACTGGTCTGGTGGTCTCCACGGATTACGGTCATCTTCCCTCCATCTTTGCACTGAGAGGGCTGCTTGGAGTTGAGGTGACTGCAAGAAGATGTAGTTTTCCCTGTAGCTGCCTCTGGGGGGGCTCACACACACACGGGGGTCACATAGACACTCACAAACACACACAAGCACTTACACACCCTCACACATTACTACACACACTCACACAACATACTTACACACACCACTGCTGCAGGAGACTGGGTCTCGACAGGAAGAGGACATGCTTCGGAAGGTGAGTATTTACTGACTAAGTAAGCTAGCTGGAAACTAATTAGTCTTTAGGAGGAGTGTCACCAGGGTCCTAGAGCATTTTCCGACAATTTTTCCTAAAAATTTGGATTTTAGGAAAAATTGGTCATGCTCTGGAGGTGCTCATAAAAAAACCTCCCAGCACTCAAAAGATGAATAACCCCACAACTAATTGTATAGCAAAAATCCTGCACCTGCAGGAAAAATGAATATGCCCCCTTGTGGCTGATAATCTAGGGATGTACACTTGGCACTGGCTTTTACAATAGGCCCTTGAGCCTTTTAAGCTTTAGGTCCATGCGGCCCTTAATCTGACCCTCATGATGAGATGCTAAGTGTATACTTTATCGGGAAAAGTAACAAAGATACTTCTGTCATATACTGAGGGGCCAAAGTATTCTTAGTACTGTGTTGGGTCACCTTTTGCCCTTAATATGGCTTGAATTCTTCTAGGCATGAATTCTACTAACTGTCGATATGTTGCATGGGGAATATTAGCCCAAATACAATGAACTGCATCTCTATAACGTTGCCTCCTCCAACCTGAAGAGTCATCCTGAAGCATGAAGGATCCAAGCTTTTGTGCTGTTGTCTCCATATCCTCACCCTACCATCTGCATGGTGTCATTGAAAACGTGATTCATCAGACTACATGACTCATTTCCAATTCCTGTGTGTGGAAGGCATTTCACTCTGCTTGAAGCAGATAGCAATGGCGTACGGAGAGGCCTTTAGCTTCTGTAGCCCATACAATGTAATGTGCAGTGTACTGTTCTTTGCAAGGCCAACTGAATTGGTCCCTCATTCAGATTATCTGTAATTTGATGCACTTTTGCCCATCTGGGGGACTGAACAAGTGTGCCCACTCTTCCTTCTGCTAGAAGATCCAGTAGCCATTTATGACCACACACCTTGCGCTTAGACCCAGTTTTTTGTCTGCTGGTCCACCTTGTGTACATTTTACCAGCTGCTGCCCTCGAATGATTCACCAGTGCAGCCATTTTGCTAATGCTCGTAGCACTGTTGTGAGCACCAACACTCATTCCATGTCCAAAGTCAGTCAGATCGCGTCATTTACATATTATTTTATGAGTGACGCACTTCATTAGTCTCTGCATACCCTCACCTCTCCATTATTATACAGAGTCAAACCTCCTACATCAGAATTATCTGCGGAATAGCTACTTTGCATGAAATGGCCTGCTGTACACTGGCCTGTTCCTACTACTGAAGTGATTGTGTGATTACTCTCCATATACATAAATACAGTTGCTGAGTCACAACGTTTGTTAGAACTGTTGGTTTGTTACAACCAGGGCCGCAATCAGGGGGGGACTGCCGGGACTCTAGTAGCGGGCCTGGAGAGAGAGGGGGCCTGGCTGACAGTGACGAGGAATGCATCGGGTGGCAGGCAGGGAGAATGAGCATCAGCACTGTGGCATTTCAACTATGGACTGGAGCCGGCCGCGAGCTGTGATTGGCTCGTGGAACGACAGCCAACCAGGAGCGTGCGCTCCTGATTGGCTGCCATTCCGCTGATTGGCTCGCAGCAGGCTCCATAATTAAAATGCTGCAGCACCGCTGATGCTCGCGGCTGGCTCTAGTCCATAGCTGAATGCCACAGTGCTGATGCTCTTTCTTTCTCCCTGCCTGCTGGCCGAAGCATTCATCGCCACTGCCAGCCAGGCATTATTTCTCTCAGGACAGGAGAAAAATAAAGAAAGCAGGTATGCTGACCCTGCCCTGTGCCCCCCCCCCTCTCTTGTCCAGCCAGCCTTCCCTGCACTGTTCCCCCAGTCCAGCCAGCCAGCCTTTCTTGCACCCCCCCACAGTTCTGCCAGCCTGTCTTGCCCTGCCCCTCCCCCAGTCCAGACAGCTTGCTAAGTCCAGCCAGCCTGCCTTCCTTGCCCCTCACCCACTCCAGCCTGCCCTATGCCCCCCCAGTCCTGCTAGCCTGCCTTCCCTGCCTTGCCCCTCCCCCAGTCCAACCAGTCTTCCCTGCGCTCCCCTCCTAGTCCAACCAGCCAGCCTGACTTCCCTGCCCCAGTCCAGCCAGCCTTCCCTGCGCACTCCCATGTCCAGCCAGCTTTTCTGTCTTCTCTGCCCCTCCGCTCAGGGGCGGATTGGGCCGCCGAGACGCCGGGCCGTTTCCCGCTGGGCCGGTCCCATCTTTCCATCAGTGCATGCCTGTCACCCCCTCTGCCGGCCCAGCTGCCGTGATCAGAGCTCACCTCCGATCGGTCAGTGTAAACTGACAGCTGTTCTGCGCATGCGCAGGAGATTACAGCTACTTTGCGGAGCATTCGTCAGTGGTCCGCCTCCGGTCCTCCTAATCTAGAGGTGGGCATTAAGCGCCCCTCCAGCCAGTCCAGGAGAATCAGGAGCCGGCCAGCCACTTTTGACAGCACTGCAGTATATGACGCAGACCTAAGTAAAATGGATTGGGTAAACCATCCATGTTTTTTTCTATAGTGCAGTGTTTATAAGTATCTGCTTGCCTTGCAGTGGGAATAAAAGTTTTATATGTATATGTATGTATATATATATATATATATATATATATATACATATATATATATATATATCCAAAGTCTCCTTATATAAAATAATAGAAGATAAATCTATCTATCTATCTATCTATCTATCTACATATATATATATATGTATATATATATATATATATATATATATTTATCTAAACATACATATCTCTATAATGTATATATATATGTATATATATATACAGTATACTGTAGATATATATTTATATAGATAGATACAGTATATACACATGTGTATATATATACATATTAGGGGTTTGCACCGGCCACTTTTCGTGTTTTGGTTTTGGATCTGGATCTTTCTTCGTGTTTTGGATCTGGATAGGTTTTGCCAAAACCACCCTTCCGTGTTTTGGGTTCTGGGTTTTGTGTTTTGGATCTGTATTTTTTTTTTTTTAAAACATAAAAACAGCTAAAATCACAGAATTTGTGTTTTTTTCTGTTCCTATACTATTATTAACCTCAATAACCTTAATTTCGACTCATTTCCAGTCTATTCTGAACACCTCACACCTCACAATAGTGTTTTTATGTCCAAAAGGTTGCACCGAGGTAGCTGGATGACTATGCTAAGCGACACGAGTGGGCGGCACAAACACGTGGCCCATCTAGGAGTGACACTGCAGTGGCAGACAGGATGGCAGTTTGAAGAACTAGGCCCCAAACAGTACATAATGCAAAGAAAAAAAAAGAGGTGCAAGATGGAATTGTCCTTGGGCCCTCCCACCCACCCTTATGTTGTATAAACAGGACATGCACACTTTAACAAAACAATAATTTCAGCGCCAGGGTCTGCCACACAACTGTGACTGAAATGATTGGTTCGTTTGGGCCCCCACAAAACAAGCTGGCAATTAATCTGTCCCTGCACAAACTGGGTCTACAGAGGCAAGATGTCGTCCTCATCCTCCTCATCCACCGATTCCTCACCCTCTTCAGTGTTGTGTACATCCTCATCCTCACAGAGTATTAATTCGTCCCCGCTGGAATCCACCACCAAAGGTCCCTCTGTACGTTCTGGAGGCTGGTCTCCCTGGAAGAGTTGATAATTAATTTTTATGAACATCATCTTCTCCACATTTTGTGGAAGCAACCTCCTACGCCTTTCGCTGACAAGGTTCTCGGCTGCACTAAACACTCTTTCGGAGTAGACACTGGAGGGGGGGCAACTCAGGTAAAATAGAGCCAGTTTGTACAGGGACCTCCAAATTGCCTCTTTTTCCTGCCAGTACAGGTACGGCCTGTCTGACATGCCTACTTGGATGCTGTCACCGATGTAATCCTCCACCATTCTGTCAATTGTGACGGTATCATATGCAGTGACAGTAGACTTATCAGAAATAGTTGGCACGTCCTTCAGTCAGGACCAGATGTCCAAACCGGCCCTTGACTTATGACACAGGCGCACGCTTGGCGCTGCTGCTGTGTTGATGCACGTACGGCTACTGCGCATACATTTCGCACACAAACACAGAAAAAAAAGAATTGTTTATTTTTTGTGGAGTGCACTTTGGGGGTTACACCACCCTTTAACAGACTTATGGGACACAGGTGCACGCTTGGCGCTGCTCCTTTGTTGATGCACGTACAGTGCACACAATTCATAAACACAGCCTTAAACAGACAGACATACGCTTGTCGCTGCTGCTTTGAGGATGCAGGTGCGGCTACTGAGCATACATTTCACAAACAAACACAGAAAAAAAGAAGATTATTTTATTTTGGTTGGAGCACACTTTGGGGGTTACACCACCCTTTAACAGACAGACGCACGCTTGTCACTGCTGCTTTGAGGATGCAGGTGCGGCTACAGCCCACACAATTCACAAAGACAGAAAAAAAATGAAGAATTTTTTATTTTTTTCGGAGTGCACTTTGGGGGTTACAGCACCCTTTAACGGACAAGCCATCTGGCCCTTTACTTATGACACAGGCGCACGCTTGGCGCTGCTCCTTTGTTGATGCATGTGCAGCCACAGTGCACACAATTCCCAAACACAGAAAATAATTCCTCCACCATTCTGTCAGTGGGGACAGTATCATATGCAGTGACAGTAGACATGTCAGAAATTGACATTGTTGGCACATCCTTCAGTCAGGACCAGATGTCCAAACCGGCCCTTGACTTATGACACAGGCGCACGCTTGGCGCTACTGCTGTGTTGATGCACGTGCGGCTACTGCGCATACATTTTGCACACAAACACAGAAAAAAAAGAATTGTTTATTTTTTGTGGAGTGCATTTTGGGGGTTACACCACCCTTTAACAGACTTATGGGACACAGGCGCACACTTGGCGCTGCTCCTTTGTTGATGCACGTGCAGCCACAGTGCACACAATTCACAAACACAGAAAATATTTTTTTATTTTGTTTGGAGTGCACTTTGGGGGTTACACCACCCTTTAACAGACGAGCCAGCCGGCCCTTTACTTATGACACAGGCGCACAATTGGCACTACTTTGTTGATGCACGTGCGGCCACAGTGCACACAATTCACAAACACAGAAAATAATTTTTTATTTTGTTTGGAGTGCACTTTGGGGGTTCCAGCTCCCTTTAACGGTCAAGGCAGCTGGCCCTTTTCTTATGACACAGGCGCACGCTTGGCGTTACTTTGTTGATGCACGTGCGGCTACAGCGCACACAATTCACAAACAGAAAAAAAAAATATTTTTTTTTGGAGTGCACTTTGGGGGAGCACCCCTGATGCACAGATCACCCCCTGCACAAGACTACAGCACACCTCTAGGACTACAGCCTTTATGGGACACTGCACAACACAGTCCAGCCAGCCCCTATAGACTTTGGAGTGGACACAGCCCCTATGGACAACTGACTGCACAACACAGCCCAGCCAGCCCCTATGTCAGCAGCACAACACAGCCCAGCCAGCCCCTATGGACAACAGCAGCACAACACAGCCCAGTCAGCCCATATGGACTGAGTGGTCACAGCCCCTATGGACAACAGCAGCACAACACAGCCCAGCCAGCCCTAGCTCCCACCCTCCCTCTTCACTGTCCACAGCCGGAGTGAGAAATGACGCCGACGCAGGGACCTTTTATAGGATCCAAAACCCGCGAGATCCGGAAGGCGAGATGATGATGTTTTGCCTCGATTTCAGTTCCGAGTCAGGCGGGAAAAATTGAGCCTGACTCGGATACGACTCGGATCGGGGGGGCTCGGGGGGGTTCGGATTTCAGAAATCTGAACCCGCTCATCCCTAATACATATATATGTGTAGGGTTGGGTTGAGTACAGTCGCAATCCCGACATTCGTAGGTAAGTACTCCTAATGCTAACCTCTACCCCTCCCCTAACCCTCCCTCCCCGGTGCCTGAACCTAACCTCCCCCCTAGTGCCTAAACCTAGCCTGCCCCTCCCTGCATCGTAAACCTAACCCTCCCCCCTTAGTGCCTAACCTTAACCCTTCCCCTAGTGCCTAACCCCACACCCCAACCCTCCCCCCTAACCCCCGATACTTACCATCGGGATGTTGGCAGTCGGTATTCTGGAGCCGGGATCCCGACTACTGTCGAGATTCCGGTGCCGTTATATTGACCGTCAGCATCCTGTCAGCCGGGATGCTGACTACATCCCATATGTATATGTATATATATATATATATGTATATAGTATACAAAAATACTTATCTCCATTTCTGGTGTTCTCTTTGCACATGTGGGGTGCACTATGGGATATAAGGTAATCGTTTTTTAATATAAATGTTTGTATCCTGAAGATAGTGCAGAATAAAGCAGCACTGAAACGTTGATAATACATATATTGCTGTTTGTGTTTTTGGCCCTAGTGCCGCACCTCCAGAACGTGTATAGATAGATATATGTGACATGCTTTTTCCGTAGGGGTGTGCACCGGCCACTTTTCGTATTTTGTGTTTTGGTTTTGGATTTGGATCTTTCTTCGTGTTTTGGATCTAGATTTGTTTTGCCAAAACCACCCTTCCGTGTTTTGGGTTCTGGGTTTTGTGTTTTGGATCTGTATTTATTTAAAAAAATGAATAAAAACAGCTAAAATCACAGAATGTGTTGGTTTTTCTGCTCCTATGCTATTATTAACTTCAATAACCTTAATTTCCACTCATTTCCAGTCTATTCTGAACACCTCACACCTCACAATAGTGTTTTTATGTCCAAAAGGCTATGCTAAGCGACACGAGTGGGCGGCACAAACACGTGGCCCATCTAGGAGTGGCACTGCAGTGGCAGACAGGATGGCAGTTTGAAGAACTAGGCCCCAAACAGTACATAATGCAAAGAAAAAAAAGAGGTGCAAGTTGGAATTGTCCTTGGGCCCTCCCGCCCACCCTTATGTTGTATAAACAGGACATGCACACTTTAACAAAACAATAATTTCAGCGCCAGGGTCTGCCACATGACTGCGGCTGAAATGATTGGTTCGTTTGGGCCCCCACAAAACAAGCTGGCAATTAATCTGTCCCTGCACAAACTGGCTCTACGGAGGCAAGATGTCGTCCTCATCCACCGATTCCTCACTCTCTTCAGTGTTGTGTACATCCTCATCCTCACAGACTATTAACTCGTCCCCGATGGAATCCACCACCACAGGTCCCTCTGTACGTTCTGGAGGCTGGTCTCCCTGGAAGAGTTCGTAATTCATTTTTATGAACATCATCTTCTCCACATTTTGTGGAAGCAACCTCCTACGCCTTTCGCTGACAAGGTTCCCGGCTGCACTAAACACTCTTTCGGAGTAGACACTGGAGGGGGGGCAACTCAGGTAAAATAGAGCCAGTTTGTACAGGGGCCTCCAAATTGCCTCTTTTTCCGGCCAGTACAGGTACGGCCTGTCTGACATGTCTACTTGGATGCTGTCACCGATGTAATCCTCCACCATTCTGTCAAGGGTGACAGTATCATATGCAGTGACAGTAGACTTGTCAGAAATTAATGCCAGGTCCTTCAGTCCGAACCAGATGTCCAAACTTGGTCCTGCCTGCCCTGCATCACCCCCAGAGGGTTGCTTAGGATTCCTAAGTGTTTTCCTGGCAGCCCCAGTTGCAGGAGAAAATGAAGAAGGAGCTGTTGACATGTTACGTTCCGCTTCAGCTGACAGTGTTTTCACCAGCAGGTCTTTGCACCTCTGCAGGCTTGTGTCGGCCGGAAAGAGAGACACCACATAGGCTTTAAACCTAGGATCGAGCACGGTGGCCAAAATGTAGTGGTCTGATTTCAACAGATTGACCACCCTGGAATCCTGGCAAAGCGAATGAAGGGCTTCATCCACAAGTCCCACATGCCGAGAGGAATCGCTCCGTCTTAGCTCCTCCTTCACTTTCTCCAGCTGCTTCTGCAAAAGCCTGATGAGGGGAATGACCTGACTCAAGCTGGCAGTGTCTGAACTGACTTCACGTGTGGCTAGTTCGAAGGGCTGGAGAACCTTGCACAACACGGAAATCAATCTCCACTGCGCTTGAGTCAGGTGCATACCCCCTCCTTTGCCTATGTCATAGGTGGATGTGTAGGCTTGAATGGCCTTTTGCTGCTCCTCCATCCTCTGAAGCATATAGAGGGTTGAGTTCCACCGCGTCACAACCTCTTGCTTCAGGTGATGGAAGGGCAGGTTCAAGAGTGTTTGCTGGCGCTACAGTCTTCGGCACGCAGTCGCTGAATGGCAAAAGTGGCCAGAAATTTTTCCGGCCACCCAAAGCGTTTCCTGCACGCCCCTGTCGCTTTTCAGAAAATTCTGCACCACCAAGTTTATTGTGTGAGCAAAACATGGGACGTGCTGGAATTTGCCCAGATGTAATGCCCACACAATATTGGTGGCGTTGTCAGATATCACAAATCCCCAGGAGAGTCTAAGTGGGGTAAGCCACTGGGCGATGATTTCCCTCAGTTTCTCTAAGAGGTTGTCGGTGGTGTGCCTCTTACTGAAACCGGTGATACACAGCGTAGCCTGCCTTGGAACGAGCTGGCGTTTCTGAGATGCTGCTACTGGTGACGCTGCTGTTGTTGCTGCATAAGGTGATACATCTACCCAGTGAGCTGTCACAGTAGTATAGTCCTTAGTCTGCCCTGTTCCACTTGTCCACATGTCCATGGTTAAGTGGACATTGGGTACAACCGCATTTTTCTGGACACTGAGGACACTTTTTCTGATGTTTCTGTGTACAGTCTCGGTATCGCCTGCCTAGTGAAGTGGAATCTAGACGGGATTTGGAACCGGGGACGCACTACCTCCATCAATTGTCTAAATCCCACTGCACTAATGGCAGATACCGGACGCACGTCTAACACCAACATAGCAGTTAAGGCCTCAGTTATACGTTTTGCTTCAGGATGACTGCTGTCGTACTTCATCCTCCTCGCTAAGGACTGTTGGAGGGTCAATTGTTTAGTAAAAGTAGTGGCGTTCCTACTTCCTCTCTGGGATGATGAACGACTCCCAGCAGCAACAGCAGCAGCGGCAACAGGAGGCTTAGCAATGCAAGATCCTCCGGAGGAATCCCGGTTAGGAGAGTCAGTCAAGCCAGTGACATGGCCTGCAGGACTACTTCCGATCCTGACTAACGAGGAAATTGACGAGGAGGGAGTTGACGGTGTGGTTTGCAGGTGCTTGGATACAACAGGACAACGGGATTTAGGTGTCCCTGGACTGCTTACGGTCTTAGCCAAAGTTTCTGAACTTGACAGTAACTTTTTATGAACGTGCTGCAGGTGCCGTATAAGGGAGGATGTTCCTAGGTGGTTAACGTCCCTACCCCTACTTATTTCACCTTTACATATGGTACATATGGCAAGACAGTTGTTGTCCGGATTTGGATAGAAATATTGCCAGACCAAAGAGGTGGAATGTTTGGTCTTCTGCCCAGGCATGACCGTGATGGGCTTTTTCATCCCACGGACAACAACTGTCTCCCCCGGAGCCTGATTTAAACAAACCACATCACCATCAGAATCCTCCTCGCCAACTTCCTCTTCAGGGCCAGTTACACCAGTATCCTCATCCTGTTGTACTTCAACAGTGACATCTTCAATTTGCATATCAGCAAGTGGACTGTGGGTGCTCCTTTCAGCACTTGCAGGGGGCGTGCAAATGGTGGGAAGAGCCACCTCTTCCCGTCCAGTGCTGGGAAGGTCAGGCATCGCAAACGCCACCACACTTGGACTCTCCTTGGGGATTTCTTAGAATGCACAGTTCTTCTCTGTGCTTTTGCCAGCTTAACTCGTTTGATTTTTTTAGGGGGAGGAGGGCTTCCATCGTCATATGAAGCTGAACCACTAGTCATGAACATAGGGAAAGACCTTAGCCGTTCCTTGCCACTCTGTGTCGTAAATGGCATATTGGCAACGTTACGTTTCTACTCAGATGATTTAAATGTTTTTTTCAAGGTCATTTTCCTGAACTTTGTCATTTGGGATTGTATGTGCCCTCTACTATGACATTGGGCATCGGCCTTGGCAGACGACGTTGATGGCATGTTATCGTCTATGTCATGACTAGTGGCAGCAGCTTCAGCACTAGGTGGAAGTGGTTCTTGATCTTTCCCTATTTTATTTTTATCTGAGAAAGTTTGGTCCTCCATTTATGTTATATTGATATATACGTGCTGCTAAGGCGCACACAAACACAGAAAATAATTTTTTATTTTTGTTGGAGACTAGTGCACTTTGTGGGTTACACCACCCTTTAAGAAATGAGCCAGCCGCCTCTTTGCTTATGGGACACAGGTGCACGCTTGGCGCTACTCCTTTGTTGATGCACGTGCAGCTACAGCCCACACAATTCACAAAGACAGAAAAAAAAAGAAGAATTTTTTATTCTTTGTGGAGCGCACTTTGGGGGTAACACCACCTTTTAACAGACAGACGAACGCTTGGCGCTGCTGCTTTGAGGATGCACGTACATTGCAGACAATTCACAAACACAGAAGAAAATGTTTTATTTTTGTTGGAGTGCACTTTGGGGGTTACACCACCCTTTAACAGACAGATGCACGATTGGCGCTGCTCCTTTGTTGATACACGTGCAGCCACAGTGCACACAAATTCTCAAACACAGAAAATATTTTTTTATTTTGTTTGGAGTGCACTTTGGGGGTTACAGCACCTTTTAACGGTCAAGTCAGCCAGCCCTTTACTTATGACACAGGCGCACGCTTGGCACTACTTTGTTGATGCACGTGCGGCTACTGCGCACGCAATTCACAAACACAAAAAATATATATTTTTTTATTTTGTTTGGAGTGCACTTTGGGGGTTACAGCACCCTATAATGGTCAAGCCAGCCGGCCCTTTACCTATGACACAGGCGCACGCTTGGCGCTACTTTGTTGATGCACGTGTGGCTACTGCGCACACAATTCACAAACACAAAAAAATATATATTTTTTTATTTTGTTTGGAGTGCCCTTTGGGGGTTACAGCACCCTTTAACGGACAAGCCAGCCGTCCCTTTACCTATGACACAGGCGCATGCTTGGCGCTACTTTGTTGATGCACGTGCGGCTACTGCGCACACAATTCACAAACACAAAAAAATATATATTTTTATTTTGTTTGGAGTGCCCTTTGGGGGTTACAGCACCCTTTAACGGACAAGCCAGCTGGCCCTTTACCTATGACACAGGCGCATGCTTGGAGCTACTTTGTTGATGCACGTGCGGCTACTGCGCACACAATTCACAAACACAAAAATTTTTTTTTTTTATTTTGTTTGGAGTGCCCTTTGGGGGTTATAGCACCCTTTAATGGACAAGCCAGCTGGCCCTTTGCTTATGGGACACAGGCGCACGCTTGGCGCTGCTCCTTTGTTGATGCACGTGCAGCCACAGTGCACACAATTCACAAACACAGAAAATATTTTTTTATTTTGTTTGGAGTGCCCTTTGGGGGTTACTGCACCCTTTAACAGACAAGCCAGCCGGCCCTTTACTTATGGGACACAGACGCACGCTTGGCGCTGCTCCTTTGTTGATGCACGTGCAGCCACAGTGCACACAATTCACTAACACAGAAAATATTTTTTTATTTTGTTTGGAGTGCACTTTAGGGGTTACAGCACCCTTTAACGCTCAAGCCAGCCGGCCCTTTACTTATGACACAGGCGCACGCTTGGCACTACTTTGTTGATGCACGTGCGGCTACAGCGCACACAATTCACAAACACAAAAAAATATATTTTTTTATTTTGTTTGGAGTGCACTGGGGGTTACAGCACCCTTTAACTGTCAAGCCATCCGGCCCTTTATCTATGACACAGGCGCATGCTTGGCGCTACTTTGTTGATGTACGTGCAGCTACTGCGCACACAATTCACAAACACAAAAAAATTTATATTTTTTTTAATTTTGTTTGGAGTGCACTTTGGGGGTTACAGCACCCTTTAATGGTCAAGCCAGCCGGCCCTTTACCTATGACACAGGCGCACGCTTGGCACTACTTTGTTGATGCACGTGCGGCTACTGCGCACACAATTCACAAACACAAAAAAATATATTTTTTATTTTGTTTGGAGTGCACTGGGGGTTACAGCACCCTTTAACTGTCAAGCCATCCGGCCCTTTATCTATGACACAGGCGCATGCTTGGCGCTACTTTGTTGATGTACGTGCGGCTACTGCGCACACAATTCACAAACACAAAAAAATATATTTTTTTATTTTGTTTGGAGTGCCCTTTGGGGGTTACAGCACCCTTTAATGGACAAGCCAGCCGGCCCTTTACTTATGGGACACAGGCGCACGCTTAGTTCTGCTCCTTTGTTGATGCACGTGCAGCCACAGTGAGCACAATTCACAAACACAGAAAATATTTTTTATTTTGTTTGGAGTGCCCTTTGGGGGTTACAGCACCCTTTAAGAGACAAGCCAGCCGGCCATTTACTTATGGGACACAGGCGCACGCTTGGCGCTGCTCCTTTGTTGATGCACGTGCAGCCACAGTGCACACAATTCACAAACACAGAAGATATTTTTTTATTTTGTTTGGAGTGCACTTTGGGGGTTACAGCACCCTTTAATGGTCAAGCCAGCCGGCCCTTTACCTATGACACAGGCGTACGCTTGGCACTACTTTGTTGATGCACGTGCGGCTACTGCGCACACAATTCACAAACACAAATAAATATTTTTTTTTATTTTGTTTGGAGTGCACTTTGGGGGTTACAGCACCCTTTAACAGTCAAGCCAGCCGGCCCTTTACTTATGGGACACAGGTGCACGCTTGGCGCTGCTCCTTTGTTGATGCACGTGCAGCCACAGTGCACACAATTCACAAACACAGAAAATATTTTTTTATTTTGTTTGAAGTGCACTTTGGGGGTTACAGCACCCTTTAACGGTCAAGCCAGCCGGCCCTTTACTTATGACACAGGCGCACGCTTGGCACTGCTTTGTTGATGCATGTGTGGCTACTGCGCACACAATTCACAAACACAGAAAAAATATTTATTTTTTTTGCACTTGGGGGGAGCACCCCTGATGGACTGAGCACCCCCTGGACAACACTACAGCACCCCTTTCGGACTGGGACACTGCACAGGACTTTGGAGTGGACACAGCCCCTATGGACAACTGACTGCACAACACAGTCCAGCCAGCCCCTATGGACTTTGGAGGAATGGACACAGCCCCTATGGACAACAGCAGCACAGCACAACACAGCCAGCCCCTATGGACTTTGGAGGAGTAGACACAGCCCCTATTGACAACAGCAGCACAGTACAACACAGCCAGCCCATATGGACTTTGGAGGAGTGGACACAGCCCCTATGGACAACAGCAGCACAGCACAACACAGCCAGCCCCTATGGACTTTGGAGGAGTGGACACAGCCCCTATGGACAACAGCAGCACAGCACAACACAGCCAGCCCCAATGGACTTTGGAGGAGTGGACACAGCCTCTATGGACAACAGCAGCACAGCACAGCACAACACTAAACTACACTACACTACACAGCCCAGTCAGCCCTAACTCCCACCCTCCATCTTCACTGTCACAGCCGAGTGTGAAAATGGCGCCGACACGGGTACCTTATATAGAATCCATAACCCGCGAGACCCGGAAGGCGGGATGATGACGTTTTGCCTCGATTTCAGATCCGAGTCAGGCGGGAAAAGTCGAGCCTGACTCGGATCGGCCTCGGATCGGGGGGGCTCGGGGGGGTTCGGATTTCAGAAATCTTAACCCGCTCACCCCTAATTTTCCGTACAGTATGCTGCAGCACAGTGGCGGAAGTTCATCCCAGATGCCCAGAGGAGGCAAATTATAATTTAATGTCGCAACTTGCAGGGAGACAGGCTATATACAAACAAAGGCAGCATCTGATGGTCTGATATGTAGCTCTCCACTAGTGTATGGTGGCTTCTCTGGTGCTGGGAAGGGGTGCCATGTATTGGGCGGCCGTGACGGTACACTCTGGGTACATAGTTACAGTCCTAAGTGGGGGGAATATATTGTGGACAAATGGAGGAGCTGCCCCTTCAGAGCTGGAGCCCGGCGGAAGCTGCCTCCATTGTCTCCCATAGTTCTGCCCCTGCTGCAGCATGTTTGGTGTGATGGTCATCATAATGTCTCGCCGCTGCTGACTACTAATACATATCTTTGCCAGGCAGAATGTTTAATAAACGTTTGTTTGTTTGTTTGTTTGTTTGTTTGTTTGTTTTGTGGGGGGGGTGTAATTGCTATTTTATATTTATTGCACCTCTGAACGTTTTTATAATAAATGAGGTCAGCAGATAGAAGAGGACAATATGTAAATATGCATGAAGTTATGTTATAGAGTAAGCACCACTATGGCATAGTATAAAGCATTGTGGGCCTGATTGTGAGTCAGACACAGCAGTGATGTTGGACACAGTGGAGTGGTGGCACCATGTATACATCAATGATGTTTATACAGAGGCAGTACAGAGTCAGACACACTCACACAGAAGTGCATCAGAATGTGCTGGGCGTTCCTGGGTGGTTACAGGGGGCTGCCTGATCAGACTGAAATGATGCAGTGGGTCAGGGTATTTTATTGGAGTGACACAGGAGTGTTGCTGAAAGTGGTTGCATACAGAGACGCTGCGTCGCTCATATTGGAGGCCATACTTAGATGGATAATCTGCTCCTAGCGGATGATGCGACCATTGATAACGTCTAAAGACGCACTAATATGTATTGCAGCATCTTCAGACGCTAACAATGGGTGTCTCAGTCCTTGCTTATCAGACGCATGGCAGTGTACCATGTAAGGAGTTTGTAGCGACATTAGGATAAGGTTGCAGATGCAACTGCGGCAAAGGACGCACAGACGGGTGCTGCAGCTCCCCATGCAGAATCAGGCCTTATGAGAAAATACAAAATAAAATTATTCCATGAGTCTAATGTAGATCTTTAAGGTGCTGTTATATTCTTCATTTCTGCAAAGCAATATCAATATTATAAATGTACTGGGCGTTCCTGGGTGGTTACAGGGGGTTGGCTAATCAGACACAGATGTAGCGTAGTATGGGGGTGTTGTTGGAATGTTGCTGAAAGTGGTTGCATAAAGATGTGCTGAATCTCTCACATTAGAGGCCATACTCAGATGGATGACATGCAAGTTGCATAGGGCTGGTGCAAGTTTTGATGATACAACTGATGGTGGCTTCTAAAAGGCACAACAAGTGGTATATCAGCGTCTATAGATGCTAAAAGTAGGCTTCTCAGGCCTTGCACATTCCAACGCACGTTTGTACACCATGCAAGGGGTTAGTAGAGGAAGTAAGTGTGTCAAACTCAGAATAAGGCCCTAAAGGGGAGAGAATCCCGCCCCCTCAGCAGACTCCACCCTCTCAACATACCCCGTCCCATTAGGGCTGCTTCCAAAAATTTCCCTGGCTGGTTTTCCATCCCAAGCCTCCCCTGCCTCTGCTACTGCCCTTTCCCCCCCCTATTCCAACCAGCCTTCCCTGCCCTTTGCCACCCCAGTCCACCCTTCCCAGCCCAGTGTCCCCCCTTGTCCAGTCTTCCCTGCTCTGTGCCACCCTCCTCCACCATGCCTAGCCATCCCTGGTTTACACACCAATTGATGCAACATTCCTGATATAGCACCACCCACAGTATCCACAGTTCTGCCCAACTCTGCCCTATACACGGAGGGGGGGGAGCTGGCTGACTATTTTGTTAGTACTGTGCCCCAGACTTTCTGATGGCAGCCCTGGTTATAACCATTTCTGGTACTCTTGCGCAGGACTTACAAGGAAGAAATGCTTATGGCGCTTCAGCTATATTACAGTGTAGACACGCATGACTAACTATCGTTAAGCTGATTAAACTAGAGATAATGTAAAACAGCATCCACCATCCACTTTTTAACTGCAGCCTTTTTGAAGCTGGCAAAATACAGGATAATAGCTATTTTATCCTGAGACTGAGACAAAAAGTATTAACGCAAAATACATTTTAGAAAGCAAAATCATAAAGAGATATGCTCCACCCACATTTACCCAAACCACACCCAATCATGGGCTCATTTGTATGAAATCACTCCATTTTCTTTATTAATAGACCATGGGGTAAATTTACTATTGCTCGATTTGCAGGTCGATATGAGGAGTGATTTAGCACTTCTCAAATCGACTGAAATCGCATGCAGTGAAAAAAGTTTTTTCAGTGCATTTACTATTAGTCAATTTGTTTTGCGATTTGCAAAACAAATTCGATTTGAGTCGGTTTTGAAGAGTGATTTGCTGTTCGATTTGGCAAGTTCATGTCCAAATCGAATGGCAAATCACCCCTCAAATCACTCTTCAAATCCCTGACACAACGAACTGCTTCATGCTTTCACTTTCAGCATGAGCAGTTTGTTGTCACACAGATACATGCAGACATCAGTGAGATGCCTGCATGTATCTCATTGTAAAAAGCGTCTAAAGAGTTAAATTAAGAAAAAAAAAACGTGAGGTCAGCCCCCAAAACACAACCAGCCACGGACTGCTATGGGAAGCAGTGCTGGTTCTGGATTTACAGGGAAATATGTGCATAGGGTCTCCCTGTAAGATCCAGAACCAGCGCTGGACCCTTCTAATGGGGGGCTGATGCCACAGCCAGGGGAGCCCTATCACCGGGTCCCCCAGCCGCAGCATCAGCCCTGACCGTTAGTCAGCCCAGGCAGGGCACAGCCCTGGGGAGTTGGAGACCCCTTCAAAAAAAGGGGTCTCCCTCTCCAGGGCACCCCTAGCCTGGGCTGATAGCCCGGGGCTATCCCCGCCACTCCTGGGCGGTGGGTGGCGGGTTGATTGTGACAGTGTGGTGTAAAAATAGATATAAATAAACATTGTCTTTCCAGTAGAACTGCGGGTCCCTGCAAGCCTCCCCTGCATGCTGGTACTTGGAGAACCACAAGTACCAGCATGCGTGGCATTAAGGGCCCACTGGGACTTGTAGTTCACCTGTAATATATGTCCCAAGAAACACACACAAACCTTACAAAGTATAACTTTAATACATACATACAGGGGTGCCCTCACGTTTTTTTTCTTAATTTAACTCTTTAGATACTTTTTACAGTGATACATGCAGGCATCTCACTGATGTCTGCATGTATCTGTGTGAATCCAACCTGCTCATGCTCAAATCAAAAGCATGAAGCAGGGGGATTCGAAGAGTGATTTGAAGTCTGATTTTGAGGATGATTTCAAATCAAATGATAGTAAATAAGGGTTTTGTGTGTTAGGTACCAATGTTTTCCCGATGGTCGATTTGAGGGTGATTTGAGTCCAAAGTCGATTTGAAGTCTGATTTTACTTTCGATTTGTCCTTTAGTAAATACTCAAAACCAAAATCGAATCCAAATCGAATGAAAATCGCACCTCAAATCACTCAAAATGAAAAATCGACCTTTAGTAAATTTACCCCTATACATGCTTTCTGAAAATTAAGACAATCTCGCCATAGTTGGGATTATAAGGAGGTATGCATCATATCTCCTTATAATCTCAGCATATTAACATAGTATGATAACTATGGTACGGATGATTCATAAATCACAAACATTAATTTATTTGAATCCCATGTAGTTACTTAACGTCAGAAGTCATGTCAGTGAATTCATGTTAATGATCTCAACTATATATATATATAGTGTCAATTCCAGTATTTTTCCAATAGTAAGACAAATACTGTATAAACAAAACAAACACATAGCCTTCAGTAGAATGGAACCTTCAAGACTCGTGGTCACATTAACTAACGGTTGAGTTTCGAAAACCGCCATTTTTAGACAGTTTTGCCAATGGGATTCAATACATTATTGCTTTTTAAGACTTGCAAAAAAAAAAAATACGTGTGTGTATATATATATATATATCTTAATACTAATCAAATAAAATAATTTGATTATCAATTTTTTTTCTAACAGCAAATATAAATTTAGATTAAGCATAAAACAGTTTACTGCAATCTGTTGATATCCTGAACTAAAACTCGTCTTAATCACCCGAATGGGAAGAGGTTGGGTTTGCATTACCTAATGGTTCTTAAATATTTATAAAGTGCACATCATAAACTATACATTTAGTGCAAGACGTCCAACACTGTCAGCATTTACTAGACTTGTATTTATTTTTTGCTTTCTTACAAACATGTTACTTAAATTTAACAGTACAAGGATGATATTCTTTTATGGGGAACCTGTTATCAAGGGCATTCTAAGAACTAATAATGTGATACTGTGTACAGGATCAAAGTGTTTTTTTCTGAAATTACTGCGTGAAACAATTTAATGAGCAGGGGTTGTCGGAGTAGATTGTAGAAGAAAGTAGCAATATTTTATTATTTTGTTTTGAAATATCTCTTATTGTAACAAGCAATGACACTGAACTATGGAAAACAACAGTGCCAAGTATGTAGGCTAACATGTATGTTATACAGGCTACAATAATATGTAAAACTAGCGACCCGCACCGGCTTCACATGGGAGCAATTTTGAATTTACGGTGATAGTCTTTTTTAACCAAGATCTTATAAGATTGCCTTGTAGAAGATATTAGTTGTTTTTCATCCTGAAGTCAATACTAAAAGATTTAGTTGTGACGTGACACGCAAAAGGGCCACATAAAGTTGTCCATGAGCAAAACAGTCTCCACTTAGGTCAAATTCAGCCACGTTAAGTGCCTGTCCCTGTGCTATAGTTATTGTCATGCCAAAGCAGGCTCCTACCAGGAATTGTACTCGTTTTAAATGAAAGAATCATTCTTCAAATAAATGAAGTAGGAACAGTAAACAATATACAATAAACAAAGGGAAAAACTGAAATTTTGTATCAGCAGTGGCGTAACTAGGGGGGGTCGGGCAGGTTGCATGCCCTGGGCACCGTGGGACCGGCAGCACGGAGGGGCGCCGCCGGCCACGGTCCAGCCCGCCCTAGTTAGCCACAAGTGTAGCGCCGACCGCAGTGATTGCGGTCGGCGCTACACATTTACACAGGACCGGCGCTAGGTTTCCCTGCGCCGGTCCTGTGCTGCACACCTGAGCCCGTTCCCTCCCCCTGAGCGCTTGCCCAATAGCGCCAGGAGGCGGGCTCAGGCTGTGCATAACACACGCATCGCCGCCAGCGCTGGCGGCGATGCGTGTGTTAAACAGCAGCCAATGAGAGTCAGATAGACTCTCATTGACTGCAGCAGCACCCACTGCAGTGGGTAATGGGACTGACGTCATGATGTCATGATGTCTGTCCCATAATGCTGAGCACGCCAGCCCGGGAGGACTGGCGGGCGGTGGCGGGAGCGGCGGTGCGGACCGGAGCAGCAGCAGCAGCGTGGATTCAGGTAAGTATGTTTTTATATATATATATATACATATATATTTTTTTTAACCTATCTGCAGAATGGGGGAGGGGGGTGGCTACTACTGGGAGGACCTCTACTGGGGGTGGGGGCAACATTATTGGGAGGACCTCTACTGGGGGAGCTACTACTGGGTGCACTTAATCGGGAGGGGGAACCTCTATGGGGGACTACTACTTGGGGGGGAACTACCACTGGGGGTATTATAAAAGGGGCCTACTAGTAGAGGCACTGCACTTGGGGGACCACTACTGGGGGCAATAATAGGAAGGGCCACTACAGGGGGCACTGGATAGGGGGGATCACTACTGGGTGCCTGCATAAGGGGACCACTACTGGGAAAACTGCATGGGGGGGACTACTGCTGGGGGCACTATATAAAGGGCACTGCATAGGGGGGACTACTACTGGGGGCACCATATAAAGGGCACTGCATAAGGGGATACCGCTACTGGGTACACTGCATTGTGGGGACTGCTACTGGGGGCACTGCATAAGGGGGAACACTACATGGGGCACTGCATTTGGGGGGACCACTACTGGTTATACTGTATAAGGGGCACTACTATGGGCCTGCATAAGAGGGACCACAACTCCATACTGGGGGTACTGTATAAGGGGTACTACTGGGGTTAAGGTGCATATGGATAGGAATGTTCAGTGTGAAAATAAAGGGGTGTGTAATGTTGACACGCCCCATTTTTAAGTGACCACGCCCATTTTTTCACTGCGCACGCCTTTGACGCGCGCTCATCGGGGGGGCTCCCTTTTCAAATTTGCCCTGGGCTCCAAATACCCTAGTTATGCCACTGTTTATCAGTAAATAGGGCTTACATCAATTTTTCTGGGTAAACCGGATAATACTGTACATATCAATCTCTACATGGTATAAAATAAAGTCCATCGTTGTGATATATCTTTAGCGGTTTAGGCAGGGTAAGCCAAGAAATCACTTGCTTGTACCTTTTTTTTCATTGACTTGCTTCACTAAACGTGTCACTGTTCGGCTCCGTTTTGTCATACTTTAATGTGTCATACACCTAAAGCTTCCTCCACAAGTGCTCTATACAATAGTGAAAACTGCATCAAAAGCCACCCAGTGGTTCCCGAGATTAGCCCGAACACACAGACAGACGCCTACCAGGGATCTTATTTTATACTATGTATAGATATACATCAAGTGGGTGAATACACAAGTACAGGCATGCACAATTAAACAATTGAAACAGAGACTTTTAATTTGACATATTCAATATATGATAAGCTTGATAATCATGTTAAAGGTATATATATATATGGTTCCCGTCTAAGGCACAGGTATTTGGAGACGCCTACATCTGGCAACGCAACAACTCCCATCCCCGGCTTCTGTTTCCATATATCAAGATGAACATCCTGATCAGGAGCACTGGACAGCAGGGTCATAGAGTGCAATGTTGCCCCGGGGTGATGCAGAAGGCGTGGCCAAATCCTGGGGGCGTGCCCACCCCTACCCCCAAAACATAATAAAAATTACTATGCACTAAGGAGTGAGGCATTCTTCTACTGGTACAGGTGGCCCAGGCCTATGCCAGGCCCCTAAAACAAGTACACTAAATACCTGCTCCCCCCCCCTCCTCTCGGCGCCCTTGCTGGACAGTCCTCACCTAAAAACATGGTTTGGGAGGTATACAATTGTCCAGATACTTTTACTGCAGTATGTTGATTAGGAAACTCTGCTTCAGTTCAGCGTTTGGTGTCTGTGATGCTGACATTAAACTTGCTGTAAAAGTGACCAGAGAGGGTGCAGGCTGCAGCAATTATGATCATGAATTGTAAGACACTTGCACAGAGATCATTACATACTAGTATAATTTATGTAGTACACATTATAATGATCTCTGTGCAAGATTATGGGGTGTCTATTTATTAAAGAATATTTGTAGGATATCCCACTATCATTAAGTATCACTTGAATATATCTACATTAGAATGCTGGAGACATCGGAGATATCTGCTGTGATCCCCGTTTCCAATCGCAAACACAGACCCCATAGGTTTTTATGGGGGCTGCTTTGCAATCCGGGGCTTAGCCTCAGTAGTGATCGCCATCTTTACATGGCATTAACCATTGTAGCCTGTAGGCTACACATCGCAACATTTACTGGCAGAAAGGTTCATAGGCAGCTCGAACATGTATGGTCAGTAGACCGCGCATGCTGTCTGGGTCATGAAGTAATAGTGAAGTGTTCACATTAGCGATGACTTCACTTCTAAAATATCATAGTGGGGGGGGGGCACCTGTCCCTACATATTTTTTTTTAAATGCTTTGGGGTGTTACTGTCACAGTCTGGGTATTATGTAGCTCTGGCTCAGGACCCTTAGGTATGACTAACATGCATAGGGAACACAGTGGCTTGATGATACTTTGGCTTATGGGTATGAACAGGAGCTTAGGTACACTAGCCACAGTGTAGGAACCACAGACTTCAGATATGCATGGATACTGGACTGGAACCAGAGTGAGCAGACCAGGTCCACTGGGCAACACATGGTATGTAATGAACTTAGTGACCTGTGAAGGCCAGTAAGACCAGGAATATACTCCAGAGACAAAGGTGACCTCCAGAACTCAGAACAGTATAGTACTGGTAGATAGGAACTCAAAACTCAAGCCGGGAATCCGACTCTTATCAGAGTACAACTTGCGGAAGCTGTAAAGGTGCCTACACACATGGCAAATTTTTTACACGATTTAAATGATTTCAATGAATCGGGACGACAAATCGTGTAAAATATGCCCAAATCGTGAGTTTCTACTCACGATCACAATGCCGATGCGTGTCCACGCTCGTCGTACATCACATCTTCAGATCTGCCGTGCTGTAGGGCAGATTTGCCAATCTGGGACACAATGCATTGGATGCATGATAGCGCTTAAGTAAGATTGGACATTTTTTACTCCAAATGGTGACAATGACTGCTGGAGAGCTGCCTGGGGAGAGTTCAGGTCGGATCGTGAGCACATCGCTATGTGTGTAGGCACCTTAACTCTAGTACTGCTCTGACACAGCTGGAACCAGTGAGGAAGTCAGAAACTGAGAGTCAGGATAAGCAATACAGCTTCCGTGACAACTCAGCATACATACAACTGAACCTTAGCCCTGGAACCAGCACCCTTCTCTGTACTAGCTCAAGACAACAGCACACAGTGCAGGGAAACCAATACAAGGTCAGCACAATAGTGTAACCTGATAACCTGGACAACCACTAAGCATAGAGTAAAACGCTATGGGCAGAATTCAATTGTTTCCAGCCCCCATCGCGCCCGACAGAGCTATTTAATTGTTGCTCCTGACGGGCGCGATCAGCTGCCAGCACTCCATTTCAGCTCACATCCCCAGAGGGGTGTGAGCTGAAATCTGCGAAAAGTGACCTGTTTGGGCGCCCAAACGGCACTTTTCACAATCGCGTCCAGCACTTTGGTCGGGGTTAGCCGATTTACGCAGCTAAACCCTACGACAATTGAATACTGGCCCGCGATCTCTCGTCACTTTAGACGGGAGATCCGGGCCGCGAAAACAATTGAATTCCGCCCTATAAGTAACTTGCATGCACTGTCCCAGCGGTATGATGGAATGAAGAACGCGGCTGTACTCGCCGGCTCTGCACAGAGGAGTAACAAGTTGGTATGCAGCGTGGAAACTGCCGCACTGATAGATGATGATACACAGCAGCAGACAGAAAGCAGTATACTTGCTGGCTGAGACGTAGTGGTTGGACCAGGACTGTAAGCAGTGTGGGAGCTGTGGTTCTGGCAGATAATGGAACACAGCAGCAGCTGGAAGGCAGGTCTGTATGCAGCATGGAAGCTGTGGCGCTGATAGATGACGCTATAGAGCAGCGGGTGGAAAGCCGGTAGTTGTAAACTCACTGGCTGACTGGAGTAGAAGAAGCTGGTCTGTATACAGCATGGAAGCTGCGGTGCCGGCAGATGGCGATTCTCAGCGGCAGATGGTAAATAGTGAGAATTCACAAAGCAGCAGATTGTCACAGAGGACACGATCACAGGATACAGAAGTAAGTCTGGAGCCTAGATCTATCCTTGGAAGGAACACATTGTTCTGGCCATGGGTTGCTCATAGAAACTGGTTTAAATATGAGGTGGTGAATAGCCATTGGTCTAACTGACCAGGTGAGCACACAGGTGCATGAGTTAATCACAGGGAGGCGTCCCTGCGATGTCTTGGAAACCAAAATAAACGATGGTCTGAGTATTTAGGGATTGCTAAAACGCCGATTCGTTACAGTAATTTAATTGTCTTATTACCACTATAAATGGTGATAAGTTGTAATTATCCGGTTTAAAACTCTATCATTAATAAATATGCTCCTTTATATATTAGTCAAGATCAATAGTAAAAAAATAAATAAATAAAAGGGACCTGATAGGATTGAAGACAATTTGGTGTTTTGGTCAGGGGAGCAATGAATATAGGTAATTCATAAACTGACAATCATTAACCCATGGGATCTTATCTACATTTTCAAAGGTCTTGGTTCATCTTTGGCCTCTTCCAACTCAAAACTGCTGTGTAAAGCTAGAGCTGGTCACTATTGGGCTGGTTCTGGTTCACACGCAGCGGCTGCAGTCACAGGTACCCATGGAGACTGATTTACTCATCTTAACTGCAGTGCGTCCGGCTGAGCCTGTAAAAAGGGTAGGAACAGGTGACTACTGTCTTGGCTTCTATACTAGCTAGGATGGTACAGTATCATAACTGAGGTGCAGGTCATGAAGCATCAAGGAAGCATGTATGCCATTGATGGCTGTCAAAATCGGCCCCAAACCTTAACAGCAACCCCCAGCCATTACTGAATATTTTTTTGTATACCCATAAAAGTCACCGCAACCAGAGCCGTAACTAGACTTTTTGGTGCCCTGTGCCAGAAAGAGCATTGGCGCCCCCCTCATTTTTCAAAGGGACATAATGCACCCAAAAAAGGGCCATGGCTTCATGTGGAAGGACCAGGGAAGAGATAGGAGAGGCCAGGAGATGCTGGGGATGATATAAGAGGAAGCTACAAGCAAGAATGATAATAAACAGAAATTTGACAGGCCCAAACAGCACCCCCTGACCTGTGGTGCCCTGTGTGATGGCACCGGTCGCACTACCCTATCAACGGCCCTGGCAGCAACTACCCCTGGGTTACTCCTACCAGAGCTGTAACTACACTTTTTGGTGCCCTGTGCCCAGGGCCGGATTAAGGCCCACATGGGCCTGGAGCTGAAAATGTTCAAGGACCTATACTGAGAAGGGGAAGAACTGTGATCGGTGCTATGTGGGTGTGGTCAGAGTCATCTTGGTGTGTACACCCCCTACACTATGAGACACAAGGTATCCCTAACTACATAGAAATAGAAAAATTGTATAATTTTTATTAACTAGAAAAACTATTTATGGCCAGTTAGGCAGCTGGTAATCATGCTGTCATGTTGATGGGCCTATTTTTATGTGGAGGCCTGGAGCTGGACCTCCGTCTGCCCCATTGTTAATCTGGCCCTGCCTGTGCCAGAAAGAGCATTGGCTCCCCCCTCATTTTTCAAAGGGTCATAATGCACCCAAAAAAGGGCCATGGCTTCATGGGGAAGGTCCAGGGAAGAGATAGGGGAGGCCAGGAGATGCTGGGGATGAAATAAGAGGAAGCTACAAGCAAGAATGATAATAAACAGAAATTTGAAAGGCCCAAACAGCGCCCCCTGACCTGTGGTGCCTGTGCGATGGCATCGGCCGCACCACCCTAGCTACGGCCCTGACTCCTACCACATGTTGAAAACTGCTGTTATAGATTAAGGACCACTTATGGTCACACAGTGAAGTCTTCAGTAATTTCCCGGTTTGAAGGAATCTATACTTAAAGGGGAGATAAATATTTAGATGACTGTTTTCATATGGTGGGAGAAATGAAATGAAAGAGAAGCAAAAAAAACAGTTTTTGCTTTTTACATATAGGGCCAAATGTAATAGGGCGAGAGTTTAGAAATTGTGAGAGCTTTCTAATATTTTTTTAAACTCGGCCGATGTAATAGAGTCCGAGAACAGGCAACTCGCATGTCTTTAGACTCAAAAAACTCTCATGATTTAAACTCTCACCCAGAAATTTTCCCATTTTGAAGACAAAACTCAACCAATGTGAGAAATTTCTGCTAAACTGTCACATTTTCTAAACTTTCACCCTATTACAATTGGCCCTAAATCGGATTTAGTGGTGTGAGGATCTTCCTCGCACCAGTAATATAATTTAAATTAATCAATTACTTAATGTGCTGAATTATATTTACATTGTTATTTATAACTGAATTTGATCTTTCATCCCCCAATTTAAACATAAGTATTTATCTGTTGACCCCATCAGTGGTATTACATAAATCTATATAATGTCTGCAAGACATTGATTCTCTTAAGTGGTTAATTTTTGCTTGCACTGTCAGTTTTCAAATATAAAGAACAACTTAATGAAAATACATTGCTTGTAATAGGTCTATCTGATTTTCTCTGTTCATATGTGTCCTCTAATCTTCTTTATACTGTGTTTGTTTCTCCATTTTTTTTGTTTTTTTTGTTTATAGTTTACATTTTCTGATCCACAGACAGAGATATGTATGGTTAGTAATATTAACTCACATAGAGAATATTTTATGTATTTGCTGAGTTTATTAATTTACTCTGAAATGTAAAATTAAGGGAAGTGACAACAAATGATGGGTCTATATTGTTGGCAGTATGTGCTGAACATACAACAAAGACCTTTAGGATAAAAAGAGGGCGAGAATGAATAGGATAATATGAAAATCGAAGCAGAAAGGCTGGCTTTATACATACAGATGATATTGATATTGTATCAGGTTTGTGTAAATATACACATCGGGATGCTGTCATAATGCCGTCAGTCGGGATGGCGGCGCTTAGAATATCGGCGCTGGAATTCCGAGACCTGTCAGAATCCCGGCGCTGGCATCCCAAGTAAGTACTGGGGTTAGGGGGGGCGGTAAGGGGTAGGCACTAAGGGACGAGGATTAGGTTTAGGATGTGGGGGGAGGTTAGGTTTAGGTAGCAGGGAGGGAGGGTTAGGGGTAAGAGGGGGAAGGTTTGGATACTGACCAACCGGTGTCAGTATTCTAACCCTGTACCCTAATCCCATACCAACTCTGTACATGATATAATATTTATAATATATGTGTTTTACTTAATCTGTACAGTGCTATGTAATACTGTAAGTTGGTTACAAATAAATAAATAATATTTGGACCACTAGAACAAGGAAATTCTGTGTGGTCATGTGGAAACCATACATTGGGCACAATTCAATTTAATGCGATGGTCGTAAAGTGGTGGAGAAATGGTCAGAATGCCCAGACCTTGCTACCACAAACATTGTACATTATTGCTCCAACTGTATAGAGGCGAGCAGGCTAGCAGGGTAAGATGCGTTATTGGGGTGATGTAACTCTTGGTAATCTGCACAGCTGAACACTGCGACCACACATTGGATAGCACCACATTCAGTTCAGTTACTGCATGAACAGAGGATTTGTCCAGATCTGACCTTGTAGGTTAATGTTATATACTATCTTTATTGTGGTTTTTTTGTGGCCACTTTCCCCTGTTTCTTAGTTGTGCCTTTACATACATAAAGGTCCACTGGTAGGAATAAGCTTGAGCTGAGTAGCAGTTGGGTGAACTGGAGGTACTGTGTTGTGTATTAAGATATCAAGATAATTTTAGTTATTTCTTTTATATCACATCTTGTGCATATCAAGCAGCATGAAAACAATCTGTAATACAGGCTATGGCCCATATGCAATAGTTTCCATACAGCAGGAACCATCACAATTTACTACAATCCGCATATTGAATGCGGATTGTAGTGTGATATTACCGAGTGAATATCGCATTGCGAATTCAGGCAATATCACAGGGATTTACTATAAATCCCTTGCAGGGACAGAGCTTGCGATAAAGCTCTGTCCCTGCGGATCCCATCCGCACTCTAGTCGCGGCATTTTCGGAAAAAATATCACGACTAAGAGCCCGAGAATGCACCGACCGACCACCGCTACTACACACCCACCGACGCTAAGCCCCGCCCCCGGTGCTAAGCCCCGCGATCGCGGACCCCCGCGACCCCCCCTCCCTTCATTACACTTACCTGCACCTCCTGGCCTCCGGTGATCTTCTCCGGGCTTCCCGATCAGGTGATCTCCCATACTGCACTGGGGCCTGATCACCTGATGACCGGGCCCCAGTGTACTATGGGAGACCAGCTGACCGGAGAGCAGCCATCACCGGAGGCCCGATCACCGGTCCCTGGATTCAGGTAAGTAAAAAAAAAATGTTTAATTTTTTTTTTCTTTTTTTTACAGTAATCAGCTTGCGGTCTGCTTAGACCACACAGCTGATTACTGGTACCGGCTCCCGGCTCTGCTCTCCCCGTTAGAGCAGAGTGGGAGCCCGGTAACCGGGGGAGACCCTGGATAACGCCACCTCCAGGTCACAGGGCTTCCCCCGGTATTTTTTTACAATTTATTTTTAGTAACTATGGTCGGATCACATTTCCCATTACAATTATGGGAAATGCGATCTGCTTTACTAAAAATAAGTGATACTGGGGGTTGGAGTAGAATTTTACTAATTCTACTCCAATTGCCCTGTAATAACTACAGGTGAAACTAAAATAATGTGAAAAGGGTGTGAAAACACCCTTATTCACTTTATTTTAGTAAAAATAATGTTAATAAATAGAGCCCTTAGCCAGTAAATTTAAAACATAGTTTTGCCTTTTGAATTGCTGCAGCTTTAAATCTAAGCCTTGGAGGTAAAGTGGATGGAGATAAAGTACCATCCAATCAGCTCCTAACTGTAATTTTGCAAACGCAGCCTGTAAAGTGACAGGAGCTGATTGGTTGGTACTTTATCTCATCCACTTTATCTCTCTCCAAGGCTTAGTACATAGACCCCTAAATCTCCAAAATCTCTCCAGATGCTGCAACTTGGTGGCTATTACATTTGGGCCAATGTAAAGTGGTTTTACACTGTGAGCCAGGCTTTATCCAGGTCCCACTTTCAAGGGAAGCCCACTAGCCATGTGAAAGTGGTTGGCATTTGGATCTGCACAGGATGTGGGCATCAGGTAGCCTGTTTACATGTAGCCTGTTTGGCTTGAGTTATTGCACTATATTTTGTAGGGTAGCAATACTGACATAAGGGTACATTTACCCTGATTATTTAGATTATGTGCCATACAGTATACTAGATTTTAAAGGGGCAAATGTTCAAATAATGTACAAAATGGTGAAGCAAACTTGGAAGCCAAAGATTGTATCTGCAGAACCACCCATCTGCAAAACCACCTGTTCTGCACAAAAAATCACAATAAATAATGTTGCAGCATTATTTATCTGTAATCCCACTCTACGCATATTTACTATCATCATTTACACACGCACTTTCCAAGGTCATCTAAATTTGGGTTAAGAAAAAGTGCAGAACAGTGTTTTTGTAAGTTTTATTTGGGTTGGGTACGGGATGCCGGTGCTCAGAATCCCTATGCCTGCATCCTGACTGGGTTATGATACCGGCACCTGAAGGTAAGTACTCCTAAACCTACCCCTCCCCGCAGCCTAACCCTTCCCCCTGCAGCCTAAACCTACCCCTACCTCCCCGCAGCCTAACCCTAACCCTTCCCCAGCAGCCTAAACCTACCCCTCCCTCCCCGAAGCCTACCCCTAACCCCCTCCCGCAGCCTAAACCTACCCCTCCCTCCCCGCAACCTAACCCTAACACCCTCCCACAGCCTAAACCAACCCCTCCCTCCCCGCAGCCTAACCCTAACCCTTCCCCCAGCAGCCTAAACCTACTCCACACTCCCCGCAGCCTAAACCTAACCCTTCCTCTCCATAGCCTAACCCTTCCCCCAGCAGCCTAAACCTACCCCTCCCTCCTGCAGCCTACCCCTAACCCCCCCAGCAGCCTAAACCTACCCCTCCCTCCCCGCAGCCTAACCCTTCCCATGCAGCCTAAACCTACCCCTCCCTCCCTGCAGCCTAACCCTAACCCTTCCCTAGCAGCCTAAACCTAAACCACCCTCCCCGCAGCCTCACCCTAACCCTTCCCCCAGCAGCCTAAACCTACCCCTCCCTCCCCGCAGCCTAACCCCCTCCCGCAGCCTAAACCAAGCCCTCCCACCCCGCAGCCTAACCCTAACCCTTCCCTCAGCAGCCTAAACCTACTCCTCACTCCCCGCAGCCTAAACCTAACCCTTCCTCCCCGCAGCCTAACCCTAACCCTTTCCCCAGCAGCCTAAACCTACCCCTCCCTCCCGCAGCCTACCCCTAACCCCCCCACGCAGCCTAAACCTATCCTTCCCTCCCCACAGCCTAAACCTAACCCTTCCCCCAGCAGCCTAAACCTACCCCTCCCTCCCCGCAGCCTAACCCTAACCCCCAGCAGCCTAAACCTACCCCTCCCTCCCCGCAGCCTAACCCTTCCCATGCAGCCTAAACCTACCCCTCCCTCCCCGCAGCCTAACCCTAACCCTTCTCCCTGCAGCCTAAACCTACCCCTCCCAACCCGCAGCCTAACCCTAACCCTCCTCCTAGTGCCTAACCCCTAACCCTAACTCACAGCTTGTCAGCGGTCAGGATGCTGGCGCTGGGATTCTGATTGGTGTCGGGATTCCGGCATCAGCATACTGAGCGCCGGCATCCCGACCAACGGGACTTGAACTACATCCGTTTTGTTTTACTGAAAGAACAGTAGATTGATGGACCAATAACAGATAAAAAACAGATAATAAATCAATTTGGCCAATTTAACTTTCTAGATCACTGTAGGATTATTATACATTTCTCACCTGAAATGAACAGTACGTAGCAGATATAGCATGCAGCTACTTACTGTTATTCACTTACTTCTCATCCATCTAATCCCTTAGTCTGCTCTTCTGTCCTCCCTCCTTGCAGTGCTTTGTTTATTAAGAATTCTTGTGGCACAAAATGCAGCCATCAGTGTCAGTCTGATTCAGATATATGTAAAACTGACTTTGGAGATTATACCGCAGGGATTACTTGTTTTAGTATGTACACACAACAATTATTTCCCAATGGCACAACTAAATCCATTAGTCACTTTAAATATTGGGGTTTACAGCAAAACCATTCATCACACCAGCCCAGCCCACAGGGATGTTCTCTTCCTTGGGTCCTGTAAACATGAAAAGCTAGACACGTAATGAAAAATTTATTGTACCCCAGCATGCATTGCAACAATATAGTCTTCCCTTGTGCTTCCGATAAAACTGGTACAGTTCATTAAACATGTATTTGGGCGAGTGTGTTTATTCGTGTCAGCACAGGGAAAAAACATATTTGCTGTATACACAGCCAGAATATAGATTACAAAACATATTGCTTTATTGCAAATTTTATGAGATCACATTATTAGGCCTAAAGGTACTGAGGATCAATTTTGCCTAAATATTTTACAATTTTTAATTGAGCCTTTTTATAGTCCTTCACGTGCTGACCAGTGCAACCTACTGTATCTCACACTTAAGAGGCCAGGGACAGACAAAACAGGCTGTCTATAGATGTATGCTCTCCATCAATATAGATGGTTTCATGAATTTACAGTGCATCCGGAAAGTATTCACAACGCTTCACTATTTCCACATTTTGTTATGTTACAGCCTTATTTCAAAATAAATTAATTTTTGTCCTCAAAATTCTACACACAATACCCCCTAATGACAGCGTGTAAAAAGTTTTTTTGAGATTTTTACAAAATTAATAATAAAAAAACACTAAGAAATCACATGTACATAAGTATCCACGGCCTTTGCCATGAAGCTCAAAATTGAGCTCAGGTGCATCCTGTTTCCACTGATCATCCTTGAGATGTTCCTAGAGCTTAATTGGAGACCACCTGTGGTAAATTCAGTTATTTGGACATGATTTTGAAAGGCATACACCTGTCTTTATAAGGTCCCACACTTGACAGTGCATGTCAGCGCACAAACCAAGCATGAAGTCCAAGGATTTGTCTGTAGACCTCCGAGACAGGATTGTCTTGAGGCACAAATCTGGGGAAGGGTACAGAAAAATATCTGCTGCTTTGAAGGTCCCAATGAGGACAGTGGCCTCCATCATCCATAAATGGAAGAAGTTCGGAGCCACCAGGACTCTTCCTAGAGTTAGCCAGCCGTCTAAACTGAGTGATCGGAGGGAGAAGGGACCTAGTCAGGGAGGTGACCAAGAACCCGATGGTCACTCTGTCAGAGCTACAGCATTCCTCTGTGGAGAGAGGAGAACCTTCCAGAAGGACAACCACCTCTGCAGCAATCCACCAATCAGGCTTGTATGGTAGAGTCGCCAGACGGAAGCCACGCTTTAGTAAAAAGCACATGGCAGCCTGCCTGGAGTTTGCACCTGAAGGACTCTCAGACCAGGAGAGACAAAGATTGAACTCTTTGGCATGAATGGCAGGCGTTATGTTTGGAGGAAACCAGGCACCAGACCAATACCATCCCTACAGTGAAGCATGGTGGTGGCAGCATCATGGTGTGGGCATGTTTTTCAGTGGCAGGAACTGGGAGACTAGTCAGGATAGAGGGAAAGATGAATGCAGCAATGTACAGAGACATCCTGGATGAAAACCTGCTCCAGAGCGCTCTTGACCTCAGACTGGGGCGACTGTTCATCTTTCAGCATGACAACGACTCTAAGCACACAGCCAAGATATCAAAGGAGTGGCTTCAGGACAACCCTATGAATGTCCTTGAGTGGCCCAGCCAGAGCCCAGACTTGAATCCAAGTGAACATCTCTGGATAGATCTGAAAATGGCTGTGCACTGACGCTTCACATCCAACCTGATGGAGCTTGAGAGGTGCTGCAAAGAGGAATGGGCGAAAATGCCCAAAGATAGGTGTGCAAAGCTTGTGGCATCATATTCAAAAAGACTTGAGGCTGTAATTGCTGCCAAAGGTGCATCAACAAAGTATTCAGCAAAGGTTGTGAGTACTTATGTACATGTGATTTCTTATTTTTTTGGTTTTTTTTAATTAAATTTGCAAAAATCGCAAAAAATTTTTTTTCACATTGTCATTATGGGGTATTGTGTGTAGAATTTTGAGGACAAAAATTAATTTATTCCATTTTGGAATAAGGCTACAACATAACAAAATGTGGAAAAAGTGAAGTGTAGTGAATACTTTCCAGATGCACTGTAGATGGAATTAATTGAAATTATCCCTTTTTTTTCGGAGAGCCTAATTCTTCTGAAAGCAATATTCATAATAAGTAGGTTTATGTTTTCCTCCCTGATATTTAAATTTCAATTCAATGAAAAAAGATCACCTATGTACTATACAGTAAACATTCCACTCATGGGCGTAACTACCATAGGTGCAAGGGGTGCAGCTACTATGGGGCAAAGAGGTGAGGGGGCCCATCTTCCTTGTCAAAGTTATATATGTTGTATAAATTTTTCACCATTATGTGGTACTCTTATGGGGCCCTCAAATACCTAGTTATGCCCCTGATTCCACTGCTTCTCTATTCATTAAATACAGTACTCTGCAAGGGTGTATTAAGAGAGGAGAGGGCTCGTGTACAGTCTCCATCTGGGCCCCCCTCCTCTCTATTAAGGCGCAGGGTATAAGCCGCTAACTGAATTGGTGAGTGCCGACCATTTTTACCCCCTATGAGGCAAATTCAATTGGCTCCGAGTTTTTCTTTCCTGCAGTGCAAGAAATTTCAGTCGGCGCAAGGTTTTTCCTATTCAATTAGAAGCTAGAATTTTAGCTAATGTCATTTCTATACTGATTAACTTATCTAATTTTTGCAGTTTCAGAGCAGGTGCAAAGTTGGGACAAATGGTTATTTTAAGTTAATATTATGGGACTCGGTTCCGAATCCCTGGGACACCACCCCTAATGATCAATTAGAAGTTTTCAATTAGATTAATCGGGCCAATAATTACATGTCATTATTGGGGTGAAATTCTGCAAAATGCAGAATAACTGGTTAAAAGATATTGGACAGGTAAATGGGGGTTCTGTATGGATGGGGCATGTGTTTTAAACATTGCAATTAGGAGTTACAGATTTTTTTTTACTTATTAAAGTGTGTTCAAATGACTCAAAATCAATTTGTTTGCATTTACATGCTCCCAAAAATGTTTCACTGCTATTAAAATATGCACATACAGTATCTGCCATATGAACCATTTTAAAAGAGGTAAATGTTTTTTTTACAGTAATAGACATGTATACTGTATGTTAACTAATATTTTTTTGATTTTTTTTTTAGGGTACAGACTGATTTCCCGATTTTTTTTTATATTTTTCACTCTGGTCTTTGGCAAAAAAAGTATTACTACCTATTTTTCTCAATAAGGGATAACGCAACAATCGGGAGCATGCATAGCTGCGGTGATCAGAAATTGGTTGCGATAGCCACGTTAAATTTAGCGCCAAAATTCTTGTGGCTAATTGAATATGCCCATTTGAGTCTTTTATTTCCAGAACATAGAAACAAGAGGAAACCATTAACTGGATGTAGGTTTTACCAGATCAAATAACTTGATTCATCCAACTAAATGAGCAACTAATTTCTTCAGCCGTGTTTATAATCTTTAATTGGATGCATGGCGCTTACATCAATTTTTATTACCGTTGTTGCACGCTGTGGAGATTTATTCACAAAGTGATTGACAGACAGGGACTGTTTGTTGATGTAAATGGGAGGGGGCAACTACAGGTGTGGTGTGACCATTTATGGGGCATGTCTCAACCTGAGACTGTGATCCTGTACGCAGTAAAAATGGTTCTGATGCCATTCTCTGCGTCTCAGAAGGCCGATAATCATCTGATCTGCAATCAATGCTGCGTCTTTGTACATTAACGGTGGGGGGCTCAATACAAATCCCGACGGTGTGACATTTGCATATTTTCGCACAGCCTCTGCGTACAAATTCACAGCTGCGACGGAATTAGCGTCCATCTCTGAATCAGGCCCCTGTTCTCTCTCTTTATCAAGGAATCTGGGCATGATGGCGTTAAAAAGATAACTTTCTACTCAACTGTCAGCACTGGAGTCAGTAAGGTTTGGAAATGACCACAATTGCCGGTAGCATTTGTTTAAGATTGGGTTGATATCATGTGTAAGAAGTTTTTATCTGCAACAGCTGAAATGGGGGCGCTGACAGCAATGAGTGAGGCAATTTTTTAGAAATAAATCAAAGTGCGTTGTTCGTTATCACTTCACAAGAGCTACATCATATTTGCCGACTATGAGCTCCCTCCTTCCGGGAGGGAGCTGTCGGGCTTCCACAACCGGGAGGTGTGTCGCAGCAACAGGGGACGTGTTCCGGCGATGGCTCATCATTGAGGACGGAGCATGGGGCGTGGCAGCATGATCGTGTCACCGTGGCCCTGCCCCCTCTTCACAATGCCGTTATTAATGGCATTGTGAAGCAGGGGGCAGAGCCACAATGACGCGATTCAGTGCCAATCACGTCACCAGCCCCCCCCACTGCCGGGGCTTATACTGTAACCATGGAGGGGGGTGGACGGGTCGCCAGGGACCGGGAGGCTTGCCTGTCTTTCCAGGGGGCCGGGAGTGGCACGCGATTTTCGGGAGGCTTCCAGCTGAATCGGGAGGGTAGGCAAGTATGAGCTACATTCTGCTTTGTGGTTGATCTGCATTAGCCAGGCATGTCAGCCAAAGAGAGATTGTCCATCACTAGTCTCATATTTTAGCTTAGAATCTATAAGGAATAGCCAGGTGCACTGATCTGCAGACCCAGGCATCCTTTTAAGAAGAAAAATGTTTTGAGGAATATAAAATGTTTGCTGGTCATATATGTATTAATTAAAGGGAGTGTTCAGAATATGAATATTATAACCCACTATGTAACAAGCTCAGGGGTGCCAATAGCGAGGGGGAGCAGGTACTAATTACCCAGGCCCAAGCTGGTCCTAGGAGCCCAGCAGGGCCCGGACCATCTGTTAAGGAGGACAAAACCCCATCCAGAGCGCATGCTTTTGCCTCCAATGTTGGCCACACCCCTCTGTATCTCCTGGGGATATGGCTACCCTATGAGATTTATGCTGTACGCATCTTTGCAAACTGGTCACCTGGAACAGTTGTGTGTGTCTGATCTATGAACAATATGGACATACCATGTTATACCAATGTGTAATATAGGTTCTGGGCTGAAAATCTAGCATTCCAATGTCACACACATTTTGCACTGCTATCATTTTAGCTGGACATGCGCTTATCCAGGTCATCGGGCAAAGTGGTTTATATCCTACTACAATGAGTCTCAACTCCAACCCTCAAGTGCACCCAGCAGGTCATGATTTCATGATCTCTGTCTGTGAAAACAGATAGGACAATTGCTGGCCCAGCAAATTAGATGTGTGCATTATTAAATAAATCCAGAAAACATGAACTGTTGAGGATAGTTGGGGATTGGAGTTGAGAATCCCCGTCCTATGGAATTAAATTTAATCTGCTCAATTTGACAATTTGAGCGGCTGGCCAATTTGGCAATAAATGCTGACCAACAACTATCTCAATAAATATTTTTCCCAATTCTTTCAAATACCATTATCAGCATAACACCCCACAAGGAGGTTTTAGCCAGTTTTCGCCCTTCAGATGGCATTGTGTGTAATCGATAATCCTGAAAAGGCCTTTTCTTATTTATATTAAAGTTATATTGTATTAAACTTTACTTACTCCAGTTTTGGAATTTCATGACTCTCAATGGAATGTAGCCCTAATTATTTCATTAATCTTGGAACATTTGGTGGACATAATCATGTCTCCATGATGAATGTTGACATTGCCAGTGTCGACATTCTAAGTATTTCAACATTATTAATACCAATCCCGTTTGATTAATAGTTGGAGACTTTTTTATAGGCAGTATTATTTCATTAAAACCATTTCTAAGACTGATATTTTGTTAACTTTATCTTAAATATAAAATTAATTGGTCTTTTTGTCTCCGGTTATGCATTCGGACAACTGTGCACTATATTTTCAATAAAAAAAAATATTTGAACGAAAAAAAAAAAAATTAAACCTCCTGAAGAGCTACTAAAATTGTAGAAAAAAAATTCTTGCTAATAACCGAACAATTGAAAGTAATTTAATAAAAATTTTAAAAATAATATTTCATAGAAAATAAAAATGCATTTAATTATTACAGTAATATTGTTGAAGTTTGTAAATAAAATTTAAGCACAGGCACATTTTACTGTTAATTACCGGCTCCAAGGAGGTACATGCAGTATGGGAATAAAAGATATAGGCAGGGCTGCCGTGTGATTTTCCGACAGGGCTGGACGGGAGCCACTTGCTCTGCCATAGCGTAGACTCCGTGGGTGGAACCATGGGGAAGCACGTCAGATGATTGCTGTAGAGGCTGCTGTATGTAATCACCTAACGTGCTTCCCTGCGGCTCTACCCAGTCAGAGGTCACTTCCTCTTAGTTGACTCAGCAGCTAGGTGAGCTACCAAAATTAAGACCGCAAACTACCAGTAGCTAACGAGCTACAGGATGAAGACCACTGTACTAGGGGATTGAGGTCCCGGTCAGACCTCCCGTTGCTGTGCGCTGGGCAGAACTTTGACCCAGGGAGCCTGTTCTGGGCCTTCCACTGGATGGATTTGGATGAAAACTTCACAGAGGGGTGGCAATTGGTCTTGGGTGCCTAAGTTAATAACTTGAAGATTCAAGCCCGGGCAACGGGTACTTCAGCTAGCACTTTATATAGAGGACAAGGTCCTCATATACATACTTCTGAATAGTATGCAAGGACTCTAGAACTGGCATTAATTAGCACCTCTATATTCTCATTAACCTATCACTGAGGCCCAGATGGTCTAGAAGACAAATCAGCTTCCCGGCTGTGGACTTATATATAACTATTTAATAGTGGTCCCACACATTTTATCTCTGCTGTTTATCACTATACACTAGTTATCCCCGTGTGACCTATTGATATGCTGGTTATCATGGTTAGGTGAAACCACATGCTCCAGATTTCACCCCTGGCTATGGTAATCAATCAAAATAATAATGTTTAGTGGCATTTATTTTATACAAGGAAATTTTGTATATACTTTGTTGTGGATTCTCATTATGGATTTGAAGGCTCACATCCTAGGCAACCTTTCTGCTACTAGGTATATTACTCCGCATGGTTTAATCTCATCTCAGTGGACATTGCAATTTTGTGTTTAGTAAGCAACCACTGGCTGCAAAGTAAGACGTGCAGGGATGAGCGACAGCAGTGTTACTGGGCTTGTTAGTCGGAGGACACCGGAGTGTTACAATAATAGGGACATTTCCAGTTTCCTACATTCCTTATGTGTTTATATTATCTGTGCATATGACCCAACTTAATAAAAGCAGAAACTGCTGATATTTTGAAACACGTTTGTTTTCCAGCCTACGTTGCATATTTGTGTTTGAATGAAAGGAATTGCGATGTGCATAGGAATCTGTAAGACACAATGCTATTACTGCATGGATCAGGGATTACAGATTGCCTTTTTAGCCTCATCTTATCCAGATAGTTTTTTTTTCAGTTATTTAATTTACTCTACATGAAGTCTATTGATTATTCAAGCTGGCAGTCAATTTCATAGGGCACCCCATGGTTTCTTTGCTTAATGTAGTCAATAAGTGTAATTGCTTGATCAGTACAGACCATGAAACAGGTTTTTGTGTCTTTTTTTTACAATGCGTTGATAGCTTTATCTGATGCATCCTTGGCAGGGTGTAGGTTTTACAGCACTATCCAGAAATCCCAGTGGTCTCTAGATTAATGACTATAGCTTTCTGCCGTAGCTGCTGATACTGCTGTCCTGAATGTATTAGCACATCTGGCATGCCAGGCAAGTTTCTGATGCCAGCCTCTTTTGTTCTGTGCTCTCAGATTATCTACGCCAATGCCTAGTTAACTGTTTTCACTGAGAGACTATGATAAAAAAAAAGACATCAATCTCCTGCATTTAACAGAAGCCATGTTTGATGTTACAATTCTATTAAGAGGCCTATACCTGTACCATTATTTAGGGCATCTAACTGATTCTGATGTGTGTATCAGTGACTAGTAATAGCCAGAAAAGTCAGCAGTTTTGGGCATGTGGTACCTTGATTTCATGTCAGTGAAGGTAATGTAGAGTGTTATAAATCATACAATAGAGCTTGATAAATTCTTAGAACCATAACATTTGACATTTCCCATAAAGCTTTATATGATTACTAGTACTTAGACACTGCCAGAACCTCTGCAGGGATACTAAGAAATGATTGGAGGCTATATACAGTATACTCAAGTGGAAAGGGGGAGGGGGCTTGGACTGCACACCCTAATTTTAAACATATTAAGAGGTGCTGCTATGCTGAGACTTGTAGTACTGTGCAGGGAACAATGAATGCAGGTGCACGCTCTAAGTACTAAGAACAATGATAGTCAAAATAATAGAAACTACTCAATTATGAATATTCAGGCACTTAAACAACTTATACTTAATTCTAAAAATGTTTCTCTTAATATATATATATATATATATATATATATATATATATTAAACAATGAGTGTAACTGCAGCTCCTACTGAGTAATCCTGATTTACTCCCTTAAATATTCCACAGCTGATTAGATCAACAAGGAGCGCAGATGTAAATTGTATTCCATATTTTAATATCTATATAAATACATATACACTCAATCTAATACTATAAAAGTGCACATTAATTAATACTATAAAAGTGCGCAGATTAATACAACCACAGGAAACACAACTGTATCGCATCACCATTCAGCAAGTCCCTGCACACACCTGCACCGCATTACCTATCAAACACACCATTGGCCTAATCTGATTACATTTTTCACTCCAGCTAGTTCCTGCACACACCTGCACCACATTACCTTTCAAACACACCATTGGCCCCGTGAGTCACCTGACCACACCCCACCCCCAGAAGTGCACTACATAAGAACCTCAGAAGCATTGATCCTGTCACACCTCCTTGAAGAAGGCACCTGTGCCGAAACGCGTTGGGGACCCTCACATCAAACCTGACACCGATCCAGGCTGACCTTCACTAAAGATCCCTATCCCCACCAGGGACTGCCAGTGCAGAAAGCTCTCACTCCACCCGCCCGCTGGTCCGCACTCCTCACACCTCCAGTGACCGGCTCCACCCGGACCAGCCTCTCTCTCTCCCCCTCCCCCTCCCAGGCATGCTCAACAACTGACTCCTGTCCAGGGTTGTCTCCACCGTCGATCCCCATTTCCACGTGGGACCGTCAGTGAAAAGAGCACCCCGCACATTCGGCCGCAAGTCCGCACAGCCAAAATCGCCAGTGACCAGCTCCATCCCAGTCACACCTTCCACATCCCCCCCTCCTCCCCGGATTTTTTACTATCAGCATCCCAGGCAGACCACCACCCCCCTCCCAGGGGTGGTCCTAGCACTCACGCTGCAACTCAGCCTCCCAACGGCTCACCCATCCACACCTCTGACTCCTCACCACCAGCGGCACAACCAAGAGCCAACTTCAGCTGCACACTCCGGTCGCTGACCTCCGCAGACCAATCAGAACAGCCGTGCAGCTACAGCACACCAGCAACACGCTGATCCAACTCACCAACAAATCTGCAGCTTCCAACCTATCTGCAACTGCCGCAACGTCGAACTACATCACCATAACAAAAAACCTACTGGTAGGTAAGTACTGCCAAGACTTGCACCAACACACGGCACGCCACACAGGTGTTCCAACCCACTCTGCACATCCCCCCACCACCTGAGACTTCCTAGACTGTTGACCATAGGTTCAAAAGGGGTGACGTGACAGGTCATTGAACCACATGGGAAGGAGCTCCCTGAAAGGGTCCACCTACCTCCCCAGACTCATCACCACTCATCATTGAACCCCACCCACCTGCCCGGGATCTCAACAGAACAGCATTGTGACTACTCAATAAAAGATTTTGCCCCATACTACTGTGTCTCGCTGGCCTCATTTAGATCCTATCTTATTCCCCTTTTCACATTACTCCAAACTACATTCCATACCCAATCAAACCCTCCTTCTCACTCCCAAAGCACCACCACCACCAGAAGAAACATTCCAATTAACACCACTCACAAACACACACAAGTCATCATCACTATTAGCAGGGAGAGCGCACCTTACCCCCCCTACCCCCATACGTATTCAGTGCGGCAAAGGTACTCCCACACAAAGGTGCAGAGCCCCGAAACCACAACACACCACCCCCTGGTCAACGAGAGCACAGTTCTACCGCCCATCTTCATACCACTAAGGAAGGGTTAGGGGGGGAGCGGGGTAGGTATAGGGTACTTACCTGCCCTATAGGGATCTTCTCCCTTTGGGCACCAGCATCAGGATATGAACCAGCGGCTATTAAGCCCCCAGGACTTCATACCCATTCTGATGAATCAAGTAGTGAAAAGAGTGGACAATCAGCTTTGAAGAAGCAGTTATCATGTACATTCTATAAAATGATAGATAGAAGCTGATTGGTTGTTAATAGTAAATTCTACACTGGTCCACTTCTCCACTCTTTTCCCTGCTTGATACATCAACCCCTCACTATATATGAGCGACAACTACAGTATTTACGATCCGTCACAATTTAACACACAGAACGTATCTATACTGGGCCTGATTCAGAGATGGATGCTAATGCAATTTTCACGCAGATCAAGCGATTCTTTGCCATTGCGCATGCACCACACTGCGCATGCACTGCGATCACGCACGCACAGAGGAATCCATCGCTAAGTGAGCAACAGACTGCCAGCATTTAGGTGTGGTATTGGGGAGTGGGCACAAAAACACAGGCGTGCCTGTCCGTTTAAACGCAGTTACACGGGCGTGCATAAATTAGCCACTGCGAGTGTATGTGCAGCTCTGCGTGTCAGAAAAGCATCCAAGGCTGCGGCAGGTCAGACCTGCCGCAAGAGTAAGATGGTCGCCGATGTGCTTCGATGTTACCAATGTTTACGTAGGTATGCATCGTCGCACGCAGGTGAGAAGGCAGCAGTGGGCGTCTTTATGCTCAGGTGACATTTGCATATTTTCGCAGCTGAGTTGCGTATGAAAACGCAGCTGTGATCGCATTAGCGTCTGTCTATGAATCAGGCCCTCTGTCCTTATGGTTTGTGTTGCTCTTCATCAAGCTCTGATATGTGTATATTCCACAGATTTTTGCTTTCTTAATGAATAACTAAGGGCCTGATTCAGAGAAGGTTGCAATGCCCGATATTTTTGAAGTTGAGCGTTTATCTGTGAACTGTGCATGCATCTAGGTTACACTACGCATGTGCCAAGGTGCATTACCATAATCGCTTGCAGCGACTATTTATCCGCAGTAAGATTAACCGTCAGGAAGCGTTTGAGGGAGGTAATGGGAAATGTCGGAAAAGAATGCAGGTGCATTTTGGGGGCGTGTCACATCCTGCATCTGCGATCCTGTACTTAGTAAACATGGAATTCAATGTTTCAGTACAAACGGCCATTTTGCACAGCCATAGAGTTACTCAGGAGGCCGATTACCGAAGGATCTCTGCGCCCGATGCTATGTCTTTGTACGCAGATGTTTGGATATGCAAAGCCACAGGTGGGCATCTCAATACAATCCTCAGCGTCTGTGACATTTGAATATTTTTGCACAGCAGCTGCTGCGAACGGGATTGTAGCGGTGATGGCATTAGCATACATCTCTGAATCAGGCCTTAAAAGAAAATGTAATATTCACCTGAAATTAAATGTCAGCAGTCCCACTAGAAAGTAAAATATGAGCAGTGTATGGTTAATAACCTTATCCAGTAAATCAGAACCAGTAGATAATATGCAATTATTGTATATTCTTTTCTATATGAAATTTTGCTTCATTTTAAGCATATATTTATTTAGGTATCCATACAGTACATGAGATACACAAAACTTGCCTGAAGTCAATATGCAACATATTATATAATTCCTCTTAGGACCAAACAGAGCCGTGGGGGAAAGTAGGAGAGTATGGGTGATGATTTGCTTTTCAATACTGAGTAATAACTAGAACATTTATGCACTTTAAAAACAGGTTCTAAAGGCACAGTCTGCAACAGACTCCGAATTTACAGTAATTAGAGAACCATAACTCTATTTCTCAGTACATTATGTCAACGACTCAGGCAGTGTTTGCTGAGACTTGATTGTCACAGTTTTATGTTTGGTGAAATTGGGTTATTAGGCGTATAAAGCATTGTCTCTAGAAGCAGGCCAAGAAAATGTAATAAAAACATGCAGTGCAGGTGCATAAATCCATGGACAATATAATTATATCGCACACATGTGCTATTCACAGTGCTGGAGGTGACGTTGCCAACTGTAACCGGGCAGTACAGTCCAGGCCAGCTGCATGATGTACAGAATTTTCCCATCTGAGTTTAATAAAAAGGTCAGACATGTGCAACACTGTGATTAACTAGTTTCTCACTACTTATGCACTGTTACATACAGTATTTAATGTTCCATTCTGCACTAAACTGTGTCTGTAAAATGTACCTGGAGCTCAATTTGATCAATGTATTCTGATGGACCAATCCAAACAACAGTTGTAAAAATAAAAATCGCACCCAACAAAAAAAAAGTAATAAACTATACTTCTTGAGACATATGACTTATTCCATCTACAGAGAAATAAAATCACAAAACACTAAGAGGTATATCTACTAAAATGAGAGTTTTTAGAAGTGGAGATGTTGCCCATAGCATAGGATTACGGCAATAGGCAGAGACACGGCCCCAAAACCCAACACGCCTGCGCTTGTGTCGCCACCCTGTCAATCACTTTGCTAATAAATCCTCACTGTGAACAACATTGTTAACGACACTTGACGCATGCACAGTGCGACTCAGACGCATGTGCATATCACCGATAAATGTTTAAGGAGTCTATTTACTAAGCAGTGTTAGGAGAAGTGAAAAGTGATAAGGTACCAGCCAATCAGCTCCCAACTGCCATTTTTCAAACACAGCCTGTGAGATGGCAGTTAGGAGCTGATTGGCTGGCACCTTATCACTTTTCACTTTTCACTTATCCTAACACTGCTTAGTAAATAGACACCTGTGGGCATTAACATCGCGTTGCGTCCATCTCCTCCGTTACCTCCCATAAATGTATACTGTCTGCCAATCACTACATACTCACTACGGCAGCTGTCAGTAAACCATCGCGACTCATGCTCAGTACAAGAATAAATCAGCCAATTGTGCAAATATTGGCAAAGCGGTCATCTCTGAATCAGCCCAAAGTCCCTGTGCACTCATGATTAATGTAAGAAATAAATGAGCCTAAGCAGTACTGTATATTAGGAGAACAAATTAATGAAATGGTGAGGGAGAGGGGTTTCCCAAGCTGATTGGTTGGAACTTTATCTCTCTCCATTTTATCTCTCCCCAAGCTTTGATGCATGCCCCGCAGTCTATAAAATGTTAGCTACAAGCTGATTGGCTGCTATGGGCAACTTTCCGCCTGTGAATCTTTAGTTCCTCTCTTTTTGGTGAACATGAAATACAGAGAGTGCTGCTCCTGTGTCCTGGCTTTGTTGCCTTTAGTATTTATTTATTTTTTGCAAAAAGCTTTTTCATCATGTCTAGCAAATGTGCAGTGCAGGGAGGTCAATCGTTGGAGCCAATTAGGGTGTTCTTCTGTACTAGAAGCGTTACTGCCCGAGACAGATAGAGATGAGCAAAACAGCTGTGAAGATTTTGAGTTTTGCCAAACATCAAAGTTTTGTGGCCTCCAAATCAGATCACATTTAGAAAAATGTTTCAGAAGTTAAAATAAAACTTGTTTTGAATGTGTCACCAGTAGACATGACTACTGGTGATTGAACAAAAAAAATTCAAAAAATATTTTTTCAATATGTACATTATAAATAAATTGATGGTTGATATTACAACAATAAATTATGTTTCATTTGTAGTATTTTGTTATAACAGTTTCGGGCACTGCAATTGAAGAGGAAGTCATAATTGAATAAAAAAAAATAGCATGTTATGTCTTTAATATTATTGCCCCTTTAAAAGCAGGAACTGAAACCCTCAAAGACATTGTTTCGTTGATAAGCAGAGGCTAGCACCAAATCAGATTCTTGCTATTATGCACTAGAATGATAACTAAAATCTGATTGGTTACTACTTTACCTGTTTAGAAGGTTTGACATATCACCCCCCCCCTCCCCCCAAGATTGATTAAATCTAATATTTTATTGGTTGCTTTTCAGGCAATGTTATTAAATAAACCATTGGATGGACTGTACAACGCTATAGAATTTGTTGAAAAATGATCCATACAATTAATTTATTGAACATTTTTGTATTATAAAGCACCTGCTCTTAGCACATAAGTAGATGATTTAGGCAACATATCAAATGGAATAAAAATTAGTCCAGGTAACATTATCAGTATTAAACTGTTTTACATGGAAAAACGGATTGAAAAGAGGAAAAAACGATAAATAATTTTGCTTCATAATAATGAATTTCAGCACGTCTGCTCTCTACGACACCTATTAATAATGAGCCAACAACATTTCTACTTTTCTTGTCATCAAAACATAGGCTGTCATTAGGACAGAGATATTTCCTGATTACTAGCAAACAGATGTTGCTGCATTCGTGGGTGCTGATCCAAATATTTCTGGAACATTTACAAAATAAACAGTTTCTCTTGTATGTATTGGAAAAAATGATTAAAGTAAAATATGTCATCTGGTACTACATAAATAATTAGTAACAAAAATAATGCATAAATAATTCAAAATATGTTTAAATATGATACAGTATCTATAGTATGTTTTATTTTTACTGCTGTATTCAGAATGTTTGCTTAAATACATCCAGGTGTATCTAATAAAATGCACGTGTAATGAAAATCCCAAGTGAGAAGTTCCTTTATTTATGAAACTGTGCTTATAATACTATAAAATATTGTATTCAATGTATAATTTATTTAATTACAAAACAGTTATGATTCATTTTGTTTTGTTTTTACAAATGTTTTTTTTTATTTATTTATTCTTCTGTTATACGATTAGTGACATTTTATAGAGCTGGCAGGTGTAACTGATGCTTTATGCTGTCTGAAAATATTATTTTAATCAATAAGTTCTTCCACAGGTCAAAATATGCTGAATAGGAGGACATGGCAAGACATTGATAATAAAACACTATTATGTATTATTATATGATATTTTATTATATTTAGTATTTTTTTTAAGTATTATGTTATTAAGCCAATATATTTTTGTAGTTTTATTATAGAGTATGTGTTTCTTCATATAGCCAGCAGAATGCAGATGTGTGTTATACTGGGTACACAAGAAGTACACACTGACAGATACATTGGCCGATCAATTGATCAGCCAATGTATCTGCTGCCGTCGGCTAGTGTGTACCCGCGATTTGTCGGTGAACGTCGTCGTTCACCGACATATCACATTGGCTGTGCTGCACAGCCAATGGACAGATATGTCTGCAGACATATCTGTCCATCGGCAGGTGTGTACGGGCGGTCTGCAGACCGCCCGTACACACACAGCTGCAGCCGTGTGGACGGGTGTGTGACACGCCCTCTGCCCACCGAGACACACACCCGACACGCCCCCTGGGACCCGCAGCCAGGCACAGATGATGGCCGTTCAGTGTGTATGAACGACCATCATCTGCAGGTAAATCTGTATAGTGTGTACCCATCTTAAGATGGCAGCTTCCCCAACCACCAGACACCTATGCTCAGTATATCAGCTCCAGTGCTGTACATGGTCTTATTTTGGTTCCTTGGGCAGGTCCCAGAGTTCTTCACACACCCCCCCTCCCGTTCTCTTCAGCATCTATACAAGTCCCCAGACACTTATCCTACTCCACCATTCTATCTATCTATCTATCTATCTATCTATCTATCTATCTATCTATCTATCTATCTATCTATCTATCTGTCCCTTACCTCCACCGTGCTCTATTGAACTTATACAACCCCTAGCGCCCTGCCACCCTTGTATATATTATGCAAGTGACAATCTCTCTCTGATTCCCAATTACCCACCTTCACCCTTTACCTCTGTCTTTCTGTCTTACTGGCTCATCACTCCACTTCTCTTTTTCTCTTCCTCTTTTCTACTTTAGTTATTCTAATTCTACTTCTAACTCTTGGTACCTATGCTAGTGGCATGCGGTGAGGTCAGTGGCTGGGGAGGCACACATAAAGATGGGTCTGAGTGCTGGGAGCCTGTCTCACACCCTACACAATGTAACTCTCCCCTCACTACACTAAGCTTCATTGATTCTCCTACCTGCATCACTGTGTCGTCTCTTGCTGCTGCTGACTGAGCTCTGATCTCTAAACACTGCAGTGTACTTCCTGGTCACATGACACACCCAAGGTGTCCATCAGTGTTCAGTTCATGCCTCTATTAGTTCTTCTTTCTGTGAAGCTTACTGTCCGTGGTGTGACCCTTCCCCCCAGCTCTGCAAAAAGTGTCTGACTATACAGAAGCGAGGGTGAGCTATTGCTGCCTCATCTCTCATCTTCCTGCAGTCCCAGGGAACTTCACAAAGCTGGTAAGTGTTAACTTTAAAAATTATTACAATTACAAAAAAGAAGATGCTTATAAGTTATAAAGATTATTCTTTGTATTATTCTAATCATTTTTATATCAAATCTCAGGAGTATGACAGGAGAGGCTCTGCCTCCCCTACCTACCCTGAGTGCACGTCCCTGACCTATGCTCAGTACTTCCACCAATTTCAATATCCTGAAAAATTTGTATATTAGTGTTATAGTATAAAATGGTCAAGGACTCCTGACTGGCAGCTGCCATAATACGCCCACATAACTACTTCACTCGCATTCATTCTTCAGACTGTTCTGCTGGGAGAATCTCTGCCTTGCAGAACTGATCTATAACTGTTCAGTACAACAGTGACAAATTTGCGGCTGGGGCGCTTTGTGCCATTCAAATAGTCAGGTTCCAGAAATCGAACTTAAACTCGTCTCAAAATAACTAAACTCAGGAGCTATTGATAGATAACAAATAGAAAAAAAAGATTGCCCAGTTAATGTACCTCTAGTTTATTATACATAAGATATATCATCCATCCACCACCTGAACATATCAGTGTGTGTGACATAAATCTATATAATTTCCTGTTGTGACTATATTGTAAGACACAGAAGGAGGCTGTTGTCACTGTTAGAGCAATAGAGGGAAAATGATACATTGCACTTTGAAGTTTATGGTTTTATTACAACATTCCTCTGAATATCATTGCAACATTACAGCATTGCTACGCTTCGTTCTGTGCAGGAAAACAGTTCAAAAATAATCCTTTCTCATGAAATATTTATATGTTAGACACATCACTAAAAGCAGTGCATGATTACAGGGACTAGATTATATGAGTGTAACATAATTGCTTTATTTTTAGTACTTGGTGCATAAGGAAAACAAGGTCTAGAAGAAAATCTGCTGTGAAGTTTGGTAACAGGTACATTAATCACAAAATCGCTCCAAGATAGATAGATAGAAAGATAGATAGATAGATAGATAGATAGATAGATAGGAATATGAAAAAAAGCTATAATAAGGCAGCCTCCTTGTATGAGACACCTGTAAAGTGTCCAAAAAATATAAAACCACAAAAAGGAACAAGTAGCGAAACCAATAGTGCAATAAAAGTGACAAATAAATAATAATAACAAGAAGTGTTTCTCATCTGCATACCAAAGAACAAATACTCATATGCAGAAATTTTCTCGAGTAAAGGACAATAAAATAGTTTAATATGTTGCAGTAAATCATCTACTTTATATAATCAGACCTGCGTTCCTCTATAGATTATATATAGCACATATCAGTTAAATAATTAATTTGGTACTCCACAGCATATCTCTTGGATAAAACCATTACACTTCAAGCTCTCCTTCTTGTACCTTCATGTGAAATAAAGTGGCAATAGTGTAATATTGTATAAAAAACATTTTTAACAAGACAATCCATTATAACAAATATAGGCTTATCTGAGATCTTAAAATGGCAATTCATCAAAGGTGAGACCATATAGGACTCAAAGAAAAGTCCACAAATTATGTTTGTCTTCAAGTATCTAGGTGGAGCGTACCAGAAAGTAACTGGATTCTACAAGGAGGACATTGGGCTATTTGCGCTCGCTCGTTCAGAAAAAAGGGGTGGCTATTCAAATGAACCGTTCGCTCTTTGCGGTCTGTTCACGCCTCTAGGTCTGAACGAGCGAACCAAACATGCGGTTGTTTTTTGGAAAACTACGCCCCCTGGCCGCTCACATCCTAAGTCATGTCCGCTATTTATTAGATTAATCGAGTACATCGACCAGCGTATGAACTGCTCGCTATTCTTGTGGTTGGTTTTTCCTACCACAATCATGCGAGCAGTTCTGACTATTAGCGAACAAACGATTTTCGGCTGCACTGACTGGTTCGCGCATGCGTATTACGATCCGTACGCATGCGCAGTTGGGCAAACATCGCTCGGAATGAACGAGCGGCCGCTTACGAGCGGCTCTGAATCAGGCCCCTTGTTCCGTAGAACGGCCTATGGTCATCTCCACATTAGGCCTTAGGGGATAGCAGAACAAAACCAATAACCGATAAGTGAATTACAGATGTGTCCTCATACACTGTGGCTTTTGACGTTTCAAATGGCCCCTCTCAGCGCGCCAGGTTCTCTAGAGACTCGGCAGCGCCGATTGTCTCTTTTGCTCAAAATGTGGATCTTATTTGCACAAATAACAGTTGGAAGTGACAAAACTGCTTTGCTAGACTGCACTGATCAATTTGATGGGCAACATTTGTACATCTGTGTGCGACTGAGTCGCAATCTGTATATGAAGAGCTACGGCGCAGCAGCCGTGGCATTTTCTCACACGAGTTCCGTTGTGCTTCATCTGACACTATTGTACAGCTTTAAAACTAATTCCTGTGCGATTATAATGTCGCAGCCCAGTGTCCGTACTATACTTTGAGTGGCGTTTTGCTGCGTCTGCTATGTGAATAAGATGCTCAATTTAAAGAAAATGACGGTACACTGCACCTATTGCAATGGCTCAGCCACGCCAGACGCTTCACCCCGAATGGCGTATGGATGCTAGGTGTATGAGGACATATCTGTAACATAGCTATATTGCTGGTTTTGACGTGCTTCATTTGTGCCTCTCTCTCTCTCTCTCTCTCTCTCTCTCTCTCTCTCTCTCTCTCTCTCTCTCTCATACAGGGTTGTAGGAATCTTTGTGGGCGGTCCACCCACCATGAGAACAAATGAGAATATGCTATTTTGTATATGATAATAATTTTATTTCTTATTCAGAACAGGCCCTTTGTAATACTCATCTCACGCAATGTGCAGCACAATTTCACATGACCCTGTGTTATGCTGGCCATACACCAGCTCGATTTCGATTGGTCGATTTTCAAAGAGTCGTACGGTGGATCTTGTGAAAATCGTGTATTTTTTTAGTAGGATATGATCTGATGCGCAGCTCCTAAATCGGATCATATGATCAGCTGTGCAGCCCATAGTGTCCATCGTATCGTGCACAGATCGTACCATAAATTTAGTGCATGCGATGCATCGTACGTCCATTCATGTCATTTCAATGACATTTTCCAGATGAGCACGTGAGGCACACGATCGATCGTACGACAGATCGTGTGCAAAGAAAAACACCAAATCGTACCGCCGAGACTGCAGGGAGCTCCGTGGAATCGTGAGGTGAATCGTATCGTTTGCTGGTCGTGCAGGTTTACAGCCAGCATGAGAAGGTTGTATATATTTGTTGGTGGAGCATGAGATACATTTACTGCCAAATACTTCTGGCACATCAGACTTTTTACTAACAAAACCTAAAGATATGACAAAATAGCTCTTAAAATAACTTCATTTTACAGGCAAATGTCTAACATGATGAGAGTGAGGTGCGCATATGGCAGTGTTATTAATTGGAAGAAGCAGAAGGGATATAATAACGGCCATAGGGTGCAGAAGTTTGGAAGGTCTGTAATGTAATGGAACACGTGTCCCTAAAACCTCCTTTGTCTCTCTGTATATTGAGTTATTAATGCTCCATAACTATAAAGTGGGGAACATTATTATTCACAACTTTAGCAGGGCTGCAGAAGGGGTGTGTCCGTGATTGCAGCTTGTCATTGGCCTTCCTGCTTGCACCCACTCTGCACAGCATCACATAGTGCCGCCTTGGACTGTGGCACTGATTCAGAGATGGATGGTATAGCATAGCTGCTGAGTATCGGTGTTATACTGTAATATGCAAAAGCTGCAGGTGGCATCTTAGTTAAAAAGATAACCGGTGCCAGCTTCTCTGATCCTATGCTGTGTCTTAAGACACAGCCTTCAGATAAACTGTGTGACCATAGGATGTCCGGCAAAATCTAGTTGTCGGCCCAAGGACGCACTTCCATTTTCTGGAACGCTCCTTGTCACCACCCCGTCGTGGCCCCCAAAAGCCAGCAGCATGTCAATCTTGCTGCGGCTTTGGGGCACTGCGACCAACGCCGCAGAAAGAGATCTGCATACGGGCAGTGCTGCTTTTGCGAAAGGAATTATTATATATCCTTTCTTCCTCATTTTTCTCCCTTTCCCTTCTCCTCTTCCCCATACTCCTCACTTCCCCATGTTTTTTCTCTTCACCATCCAACTCACCTCCTCTTCCTCTCTTCCCCTATCCTCCTCACATCACCATACTCCTACTTTACCTTCCTCTCTTCTCTATACTCCTGACTTCCCTATCTTTCTCTCTTCCCTATCCAACACACCTCCATATCCTCTTTTCCCTATCCTCCTCACCTCTCCATCCTCCTACTTTCACTTCCTCTCTTACCGATACTCCTCACTTCTCCATCCTTCCTTGACTGTCCTTACTTCTTCATAGTTCTTTCCTATCCCCAATTCCATATTCTCTCTTCCCAATCCTCCTCACTTCTCTTTTCCATGACATCCTCCCTTCCCCATCCTCTCTTCCATATCCTCCTCCCTTCCCCATCCTCTCTTCCATATCCTTCTCCCTTATTCATCCTCTCTTCCATATCCTTCTCCCATTCCATCGTCTCTTCCCTATCCTCTTCTCTTCCCCATCCTCTCTTCCCTATCCTCTTCTCTTCCCCATCCTCTCTTCCATATCCTCCTCTCTCCCTATCCCCTCTTTCCCATCATCCTACTTTCCCAATCCGCTCTTTCATATCTTACTCCCTTCCTCATCCTCTGTTCTATAGCCTCCTCCCTTCCCCATTCTCTCTTCTCCATCATCCAACTTTACTCATCTGCACTTCCGCATCATCCTACTTTACCCATCCGCTCTTTCATATCTTCCTCCCTTCCCCATCTTCTCTTCCATATCCTCCTCCTTTCACCATCATCTCTTCCCCATCAACCTACTTTTACCATCCTTTCTTGCTTACAGGTTGTTTCATGTTAGCAAACAAAGACTTATCAATTGTACATAATTAAGATCCACAGACCAATGCTGTTGTGGTCAAGTGGTTTCACAGCATGTTTCCAGTTACATTGTGAATAATTAGTACATTATCTATTACATTTCTCACCATGCTGTTTAAAGATGTGAAGTTTAATTATAATTTTTACCAATTATTTCCTCATTAGATGGCAACGCCTATAAATCCATTAAGGACACAGCAACATCAACCACTCTCCACTCTCAACCCATTATCCCCTTGTTTATCTTGCAGTAATAAGCAATATGAATGACTATGCCAAATAAATAAACACCACTTGCGGTATGTTTTTTTCCCTCAAAATAATGTTTTATAAGCTCTTTCTTATGGGAGCAGTATGTGATTCAGTTCATCATTCTATTTCCATATAAATTGGGCTTTCAGTAGGGATCATTGATCAGTTTTGGCTGTGTGCCAACAAAGTTTTATTTTTTAATGTCTTTTTAAATATTCTCTTTTTTTTTAATCTTTCTTTATGTCCAAAAACTTGAAGAATGAGGCAGCCATTATTTTCTAAGGAAAAATAATACATAGCTATGTATGGGTTGTTTTTTGGGATCCCATTCAAGAAAGCTGTTTTACTCCAAAAAAGCGTGTTGTCAAAGGATGTGATGTGCCACTAGGCTAATGTGTTTTTGGATCATATTTGCAAACTCCTGAAACAGATTTCCATTCACCTAATGGGATCCTTAAAAACCTGCACTCATAGATGTATGAACCTCCTACACAGAGCCAATATATTTGTGCACTTAGCCAATAAATATATAGATAATTTTGTAACATTAATCTAAGCAGGTAATGGGCCTGATTCAGCAAGGACGCACGGATGCAGACGCACGCACCCGGCCGCTGCGAGAATATGCTAATGAATGCATGAGCACGGCAATCGCAGCAGAATAAGCAGACGCCCAGCACTACATAATACCACCCACTTCCCTTTACTGGCGTCGTCTATACCTGGCAAGACAGCGGAAACATCGGTAACATCGAGAACCATCGGACCCATATGAACACAATAGTGGTTGACCTGACCCTCCTGCAGACATAGCGAGACTTCCTGTATGCAACGTCGCCGCAAGGGTTTAAGTATGCACGCCCCTGAAATGCTGTCCAAACGCACAGACACACCTGTGTTTGCCCCACCCCCCCCTGTCACCACCCACAAATGGCACTTCGTGTTAATCACTGTGCTCTGGGTCTGCGTAGCCTAAGCAAATGCAGTTCCCATCGCAATAGCTAGTTCGCGCACGCGCACTGCAATACATACACATGCGCAGAGCAAAAACATCGACCGATTGCGTGCGTCTACATCCGTGCGTTACTTTGCCTGGTCCTCTCTTTCATTTCCAACCTTCTGCACCTCCCTTTTAGTTTCTGGATAGTCTTTCTTAACATGTTCATATATCCTTTCCTTTCTTCTTTTCTATAAACTTGTGTGAGCTATTGGCCTTATAGCAGCAGTGTAACAAGCTGGCCGGGTCCCCTGAGCACATGTCATCATGACATCACACTAAGGGGGCAGACTACCAGCACCTAGATTGCAGGATGCCTGTCTGGAACCTCCAAAGGACAGTCTGGGCAGCACGGCAGCAGCGATACTGACTGCAGGGTGCCGTTCCAGGCAGCCTGCTAGCCAGTAGCAAAGGCCATGTTGCACACCCCCAGTTACAGATACACCAAGCAACATCCTTGCCTGTAGCGCAGCGAATCGGGCCATGCATGGCGCGAGATGGACTCCCGCGATCGGAGAAGCGGATTTGCATCTCCATAGGAATGAATGGGAGACTCACTCCCGCAATTGGAGATGCACATTCGCGTCTCCATAGCACTGAATGAAGATGCACTCCCGCGATCGGGGATGCACCAAAGCATATCGTGGCCAGGGCCGCACACCACCGAAAATGGGGGTGTGGCCTAATCACCATAGGCCACGCCCCCTACGTGATGTTATTAGGAGGCGTATCCGCCTCCAATTAACATCAGGCTGGGGGGAGCCTCACTAGCTGGGCTTCCCCCAGCCCTCTCCCATCACTGAATGGATGCCGCGCGAATGCGCGCAGCATCCATTCACAGTCTCTGGGGTCTGGCACCGCCACACAGCTGCGGCGGTGGGGGTCTCCAACCTCCCGATTTAACCACCCGCGGGCCACTTCGGCCCACGGGTGGAACAGCAGGACAGTAATGTCCCGCTGAAATCGGGATGTTGGGGAGGGGTGCATCCTCTATGGGTGGCGCCCCTGTGCGACCGCTAAGGTCGAACATCCCTAGAGCCGGCCGTTTGTGGCAGACATTTGTGGCGTGATCAGCCACAATTAACTTGGGCGCATCTGTTTGGCCCTGCCTTATAGATCTATTTTCATGAACTCTTAGTTCTTAAGGATACTGAATTTGAACCTCTATACGCTCCTACCTATACCTTCTAAAACCTGCCTATAAACCTTTAAAATTGACGCTATTTGTGTACGCAGTCATACAGTAAAATAAAGACTTTAGACCTTGAACATGTGTTTCCAAAGCACAAAGTATTATTCAAGTAAAGTACAGTCAGTTACACACTGTGATCTAAGTACAATTTAGCGCAAAGAATTATACAGACCCAAGATACAGTCATACATACGCACGTGCTCTGGACCAGATACCGGCATCAGCAAGAAACCTCCGTTAATCAGCAATCAGCAAGAAGACTCCAGGCTGGGGTCACAACACACACATTTATACCCTTACAGAAACAGACAACACAATAGAGAGGTTTGTTGCTGATCCCATTGGTTCCCCATCACGTTTGTTACAGGACATTTAACAGGTTGATTCAAATGGACACAGAACAGCCTCTAACAGCTTGTTGCCTCCGTTTTCCCGCCTCATGCAAATCTTGGCTGTTGGTTTTACAATGTACATTTTGGTGCTTTAAGTCTCTACGGTCCATAAATTGAGAATGCATGTTGCGATCTTCACACCGATGATACCCGGAAAGCTGTTGAGAAAGTGCAGATCAGTATAATACCAAAATACCAAACCCGGCTTACTTATCATGTATTAAACCTTAGATACCAAAATAGCCATTATTTCACAGCATTTGTAATAAATGGATAATACTTGAATCTTATACTTTAAAGCTATGGAACCTTTTATGTGGGTGTGCATTGTGTAAGTATTAGGGGTTTGGGAAAGGACGCTGGTTAACTTGGGGCATATGCGTACGCACAAAGCAAATAAACAGTGTTCGCATGCGGGATATTATGCATTCGCTATTATGCAACATGTTAACAGCGCAACTGTGTGTATTAATGTGTATATGGGGTATGGTGAAAGATGCGATCGCCTGATGCTAATAATAGCATCACCATATGTACTTAAGTGTGAGTTTAGCTAAAAATGGCGCTGAGTGGTCATTCGCAAAATGGCGTCTTGCCGATCTCATTTCCAAAATGGTGTCTTGCGGCCATTCGCAAGATGGCATTGTTTCGATCTTATTTTAAGCTGATCTTGCCAATTATCCAGCTTCGACATTCTCTTTGTTCTTTTATACATCCTTCAAACTGATTTAAGCCCAGACATTCCCATAATATAGTAATTTACCATACTTCATACACTCACCTAGGGGCTAATGTATCAAAAGTGCCATTTACTGAGGCTTTCTGTATCAGTTAGGGTTTATGAACAGGGAAATGCAGCAGAAATTGGGTATATCTGCTGCTGTCCCTTTATTTTCATTTCACAGAGCAGTCCTATAGGGACTGCGATCTGCCCTAATAAATAAAACCATCACCATTGCAGCCTATTGGCTATAATATTGGGGGTAAAAAATTGAGGGTGTTAGTGGTTGTCTGCACATACATATTTCCATTGTTGGATCGGAAAGAAGAGCGTTGGAAAATATAGCTTTTCTTTTTAATTTACAATCTTTTGATACATACTCCCCCTTATTTTTGACAAATGGTGACCTTCTGTATAGGAACAGCAATGATCAATGTGAAAATAAAGTTCCCCTGTGGCACTACCCTTACATTTAATTTTATACTTGCAAAGGTGCTGGTCTCTATTCATACTCGCCATGTCAAGCTCTGAAGAAGCTACATAGGTATACTGTATTTCACACATTACCTGCTTATTGTTAGATTCCTGTTTATGTTATGGTCATGTTCCCTTATAAGGCAGAATTTATAGATTGTATAGATACATTGTATATATAAACTGGGTGCCTTTGTGTGACTGTAGACTGGGTGACTGTAGGTTAAAATACAGAGGATTAAAAGGGTATACACAAAGTCTGTATTTATCACCAGTACCTGTCCTTATCAATCAGAAGGATGATAATCTATAGACAATACTTCTACAAACCACTTAGTGGAAACTTGATGGACAGGTAAGCTATAGCATAGGCAGGCTGTGCATTATTTTCATAGGGCGTGAAATAATTATCGCCAGCTAACAGCAGGAACACATTCCTTTTTTAGATAGTCTAAGGGGCATATGTATCAAAGCTTGATGTGAGATTAAATTGTGAGATATATATCACCAACCAATCAGCTTCTAACTGACATTTTGTAGGCTGTGTTTAAGAAATGATAGTTTGGAGCTGATTGGTTGGTGATATATATTTCACAATTCTATCTCACATCAAGCTTTGATACATATGCCCCTAAGAGTGATAACATGGTGTGGCGCTCATCAATTAGTTTAGACGCACAAAGGGAATAACTTTGCTGCCAACTGAGCTCAGCATAACACCAGTGAAGTGTTGGGTTAGCAGGAGAATAAATCACGTCTAACTACTCCCATTGACAGAGTCCATTACACATGCAGTATTGGGGGTATGCCACCAAAGGCGGTAGCTCTGGTTCACTCCGTACACACTCTTTTGGTTTGTTCATGGACAAATCCTTCACATGTTCAATCTCTTTATGTCTTCATTGTCTACTAATAAACTCCTACAGAGCTTGAAAGTGTATACAATAATATGCTGAAGATGTATATTATTAACAGTCAGGAAAAGTACCAATCAATCAGCTCCTGTCATTTTTCAGACACACAGCTTGTAAAATGACACTAGCTGCTTTGTTAGCTCTCTCCATTTTATCTCTCTCCAAGCTTTCATAAATCTCCACCACTGAGTATACCATCATTTATTCATTTATTCTCATGTCTTGTTAAGGTGTTGGTCATAGATGGAGTTCCCAGCTTGCTCCATTGTAAGAGCAAGGTAGAGCATCAGATATAGCTGTGCAAAACTATGAGGGGAAGATTTATCAAAGCTTGGAGAGAGATGAAGTACTAACCAATAAGCTTCTAACTGTCATTTTACAGGCTGTGATTATATATGACAGTTAGGAGCTGATTGGTTGGTACTTTATCCCTCCACTTTATATCTCTTCAAGGTTTGATATATCTCCCCACAGTTTTATTTTACTTCAACTTCCTGTATGACAAACACCTCTAACAGACAAGATGAAAATGGAAGCTTGACTGAAATGAATAGAAAATAACCCTTTATCGATCTTTGGCACACAAAAATACTCACTGACATAGGGGTCTATTTACTAAGCAGTGTTAGGAGACAGAGTGAAAAGGGATAAGGTGCCAGCCAATCAGCTCCCAACTACATCAGCTTCAAATACAGCCTGTGAGATGACAGTTGGGAGCTGATTGGCTGGCACCTTATCACTTTCTTATCACTTTTCACTCTGTCTCCTAACACTGCTTAGTAAATAGACCCCTTAATTACTTACACACCCTTTGTCACACTCACTCACACTCTCTGTGACACACTCACACACATTTATAAAGTCACTCAACAGTGGCGAATCCTGGTTTAATTCTGTGTCCGAGTGTGTGTGAGCATATGAGAGTGTGTGTGTGAGTGACAGTGGCAAATCCAGGGGGGAGAGTGGGGATCAGGGTGATCGACCCCTGTAACACACACACCTTCTCCATATGAACTTCAGGTGGCCACGACCTCCCCAATGCACCTCTCCTCCCAGAGACTAACCTCAAAGCAGGTGCCACCTCCTCACTCGCTAACAGTGTGGCACAAAATATCGTGTGTGAGGATGCGGAACAGGCTGAGAATTCAAATTTGAAGAGGAGATGAATCATTGGGGAGGAGAGGGTAGGAATGGCCATCGATGGGTTAACCATCAATGCTCTCCATCGATGGTACCATTGGAGGTTAACCAGCATGAAAGCATCGAAAGGGGAACAATCAATGATTTTTGGCCATTGATGGTCATCCCTGCTGTCTTACTCAAGGGACAGCGGACCAACAAGAGTTGGGGAGGGCCTTCGCGGGTCATGTTTGGGGGCGGAGCTATGCTGTGTCTCCTGATGCCTAGGAGAAAAAAACACAAAATCCATTGCGGGGCTCTGTGCCATTGATTGTGGATAGCCATCGGATCGCCTCCATCGATGGCCAAACCATTGGCCATCGGTGGTTAATCATCGATGGTCGATGGCCATCCCTAGGAGTGGGAGGTCACAGCCACCAGAAGTGCTTATGGAAAAGGTTTGTATGTTACCGGGGGCGAATGGCCTAATCATTCACCCATTTATCCACCACTATCACTCATGTACACTTGCTCTCAAACAAACACACACAATCTTTCATATGCTCACACACAGAATGAAGCCAGAGCTATTATTTTAATAGGTGACGACTCTTCATTCATATGTCCGTGTCTAATTTGTTACATTATGCCTATTGTATTGTCATATCAGTAATAAATAGACCTAAAAAGTAATTTGGAAGCGGAAGTTATTGTTTGTTAATCATATGCTCTCCACTATATGGCTATGCAGCCTTCGTCTGCTGAAGCTTGTACGCCTCGGATCACTTTATCAGGCAATGACGTGTACACAGTTTGCACTTCTCACACTGACTTAGCTCCATACAGAGCAAAAGTTACTGCTCTAGTCCAGCAGCCATACTCAATAGGCTGCTTATTCCTCAGGCAGATGTACACCATAATGGGGATGTTATTATTTTCATGGATTCTTGAGCTGCTGTCTAATTTACATTTTATAAGCTGCGGTAGCATGCATGATTTCTTCTCCACACAGTCTGTCCACAATCATTCATAGTTAATGTTATGGAGGAAGGAATCAGAGGCAAGTGAAAAAAAAATCTTCTCCTTCATACATTATTCCATTTAAAGTTTGTGTTTGGCCATTCCATTCCGCAGTGCGACCCACGGCATGAGGCTGTTTCTCAGCGTGCTGCTCCGAGACGACAGAAAGGATTGTGTTTATAGTTGCACAATCTAAAATTCCATTCTTTCTTATCACTCCAAACTATTCATTATACACTGCGCACACCCTTAATTCTGGGTCCAATTAGATCAATACATCCACTCACTTTCGATTGGGGTGATGGATCGGCTTGTGGCGAAGACCGAGGCAATTTTCCTGACTCCTCTCTGCATTCCCATAGGCATGCAGCATTTGACAGATTGGAGAAAGCTGCCTCAAAGGAGTCTGACACAGATGGTGTAATTAGGAAATGTGAACAGTGAGTGTGAAATTTATCTTTGATCAGAGCCTCCTTGCCAGATTGTCATCTATGTTAATATGATGATGGTTTTTTGGAGATGGATACAGAATAAAACAGAAGCCGCGAGGACCCCTTGAATGCACGGTTTCTATATTATCTACCTTTCTAATTCCATCACTGTAGGTGAAGTCAATTAAAATGAAAAGGATAACGTAGTAATTATGTAACAATGAATCATAGACGGAACAAAGAGATTTCTGTATAATTTTGTAGGCTATTCCTCAAATACAGTCTAGAAACTTGAAATAAAGACTAATTATGTGCATGCATATATATATATATATATATATAGATATAGATATAGATATATATATAATGCATAAAAAAAGAAGGAGCAGGAGATGCACAATGGTGAAGCACATTTTAAATTTCCAAAACTTTACTAAATAATCAAAACCACTCACATAAGTTGTGATATATACAAATATCAGAAATAGTGCATAGACATAATAGAACCCTGGTCCTCACACATAAGCCGACACCCCTGGCTTCTATCTGTAATCCAAATCACTTCCTGGACCTAGGGCCAGGCCTGGTACTAGGTTACTCAGCACCCAGCACCGTCATGTGCTCCCCCTCCCCCTGAGCTTATACTAATAAGGTCAATGGGTGGGTGGAGGGCGGAGGTTCTTCCGGAGCTGGACCCTGGCGCCATTGTGCCGCCACATGCACAGAACGCGTCTTGAGCTGGCCCTGCCTGGATCAATGACATCACTGCATCCTCATAAGCCACGCCCAGATGCGTTTCATCCTGATGGACTTTTTCCGTGGGTGTGTCTAAACTTAGCCAAGTCGGAACTTATATAGCCCATATCTTATGTATATTCAATTAACCAATTGCTGGTGAATCACATGACTCCTTCACATTCATAATAGTCCTGAACACAAGAGGGAATATGTTAAATATTCTGAAATCACACTTCCTTCTTGCGGCTGCCATTTTGTTGAAGACCACACCAGTGATACAGTGATACAAACACCAATATCTTCTGTATTTCTAAGAGAAAAAGCAATGCTCTTGCGGTTACTTCACTCCACCAGCTGTGGTGCTTCCTGCAGCAACCAATGGAGGATCACATCCATCCAAGGGAGAATAGCAAAACTTTAGATAGAGCAGGGCACTTACCAGAATTGAAAAAAGTCAATATGTATTCAAATAGCAGTAGGTGATTTGGGATGTTGCCACAAATAAGGTTCCTGTGTGGACCGAAACGTTGGTTGCAATATATATTTGTAATATGGATCATATTTGAATAATATTGACTTTTTTTTTTTTCAAGTATTTCAATACTATACATATATATTTCTACATATATTTCTACACCCGCACCTGAGATTACTGGCAGTTTCAGAGCAAAATCTGATTACCATACAGATCATGTAATGGTACATATGCATATTCTAGAGCAAAGATATATTCCTACAGCTCATTTGCTTTCCTTTATGTCATGCCTATGTGCAGAGGAGAGAATACCTTATCAGATAGCTGTAACACTTGACTTAACACAGAGTGTGATCTGAATATTGATATAGATTTTAATTTAACCAACACACATCGGGCTTTGTACCATGCACACTACATTGTATTATTACAGCATTTTCATCAGCTTCTGATCCCAGGATCAATTTGTTACCTCTATTCCACAATGTTCTATACAAATGTATAACCAATGCAATATACTCCCATTTACTTACCAGGCCTCTAAGATGTGGGGATATTAAAGCTGTAGTACTCTCAACTATTCAAATAGCTTCTCACAGCTCTAGTAGGGGCCTTGGTTCTCGGGTCTCCTTCGCTTGTTCTCCCAGCCTGGGCAATAAGCTTGGAATGGTGTAAGTTGCAGAAACAATAAACCCCTGATTCTGGTTTGCGATTGGTTCTCCTGCTCAAACGTACCATCCACCATCATTTTAACGTGGTAAATAGACTACAGAATTGGTAAAGTCCCAGAAAAAAATGGCTGCATGGAACATCTCCCAGGGCTCCAGCTAGATTAAGGAGAAGCTTATTAAAACCGATTGTGCATGTGGTAGCACAGAGCCTGATTCATAGTTGCAAGCAATGGTGACGTTTGTGCACTTGAGCAATTGTTGTATATACTGCTCATGTGTCCGAGTCAAACTGCACATGCATTGCGATTGGCAGGGGCGGATTTAACCGCTGGGACACCGGGCCGGTTCCTGCTAGGCCGGTCCCTTTGGTTGAAGGCATCTGCCCAGCCTGCCCTTCAATGGTTCACTCCTCTCTGGTGCTCCGCTCCCCCGTCCCGCTGCCGCGATCGGCGCTTAGCTCTGATCGGGCAGATGTAGAGCTTCTGCGTATGTGCAGAAACATAGTGAAAGTAAAAAAAATGCCTGCGGGGGAGCTGCTGCGCATGCCCAGCAGCAGCAGCTCCCCCCATAAGCCTTTTCAGAGCCCGGGGCCATCAGTCCCTCCGCGGCCCTCCTCCAGCTTGGCAACAGTGACCAGACAGTTACAGGCACCGACTGCAGCACAGTGCCTGCCAGCCAGCCTAGCAGTGACCAGCCTGAACAGAGGAGGGATTCGGCCTAAATAAAGGAAAAAATTGCTAATAAACTGTGCGCTGTAAAGAACAAGGTTATGCTGCTAAAGTTTACACAAAGGGATGTACATCCACACCCCAAACACTGTAATGGGTAATTGGTATATGTGCAAACAATATAGCGCTACCTGATTCCACATGTAAACATACAACACCTTAAATTGGAACAGGTGACAAAAACAAACACATAGGATACTGTCCAATAATGGTTTTTCTTTATAGGATCAGTCCACCTTGCGATGCAAATGTGTTGAAGCGGACACTTTGGAATGCAAACTGGCGGATCACGTAACTCGTGGCGCTTGGAGTGACGTCATTCCTACTGCGACGACAAAGGAATAGGGTGGTTCATTCAAGCCCCGGGTGAGTGTGATCTGCAATTAGTTTGAGGGGTATTTAAGGAGATTCAATATTACTGTTAGCCATGCTTCTGATGAAGGACCTATTAAGGTCGGAAACACGTTAAGCATTTGGCTATTTGCTGCTTTTGGAACGTGTGGACATCGCTCGTTGTCACCATTGGCTCTGGTATATTGGGCCTGATTCAGACCCGCTCGCTAGGGCTGAGCGCTCGCAAGTGGGCCGATGTTGCCCAAGTGTGCATGCGCACGATGGAGACAGCTCCGTCGTGCGCATGCGCGAGACCCAAATAATGAGCTCCAGGAGGCCGCTCCAAAAGGTAGGAGGGATGGCCCTGATTCAGAGCGAGCACTCTGTCAGAGCGTTAAGCTCTGAATCAGGGCCATAGGGCCAAGCCGTCGTTATGGGTCTCGCACCAAAGGGGGCGTGCTGTCGATGGTGATTGACAGCATGGCTGCCCAGATGGAGGCGTTCCCATGGGAACACCTACCGTCTGGGGCCGGCCCCACTGACATCACTAGCGATGTCAGTGGGAGTGCTTTTGGCTCTGATAGAGCCAAAAGCACTCCAGGGCTTGCGGCAGCAAGACCCTACCGCAGGAGGCCACTCCAAAAATTAGGAGCGACGGCCCTGATTCAGAGCGAGCGCTCTGTCAGATCGTCCGGCTCTGAATCAGGGCCATAGTCCGGACCTGTATCCAGTTTCCCTAGTTCCTGTTACATCTGAGGGATCCAAGGAGGACTCTGAGACGCTGCCACACCACTACCAAAGAATTTTTATTATATGCTGTTTATTCACCTACATCTTGTAAGTGCGTTTTATGTCATTAAATTATACCTTTTATCTTAAGGTGTTGCACTATTTTTCTTCTCTTTCTCTCCTGTGTCTACCCACCATTTTGCATAAACTGCATATGTGGGAGATATCATTTTAGGATAAGGACATTCCTGTTTATGAAACATTTGCATCACAAGGTGGACTGATCCTATAAAGAAGAACCGTTATTGGACAGTGGCCCTCATTCAGAGCCGTTCGCTATTTGCAGTCGTTCGTTTAAAAACAAGGGGTGGCTATTCAAATGATCCGTACGCACATTGCAGTCTGTTCACACCTCTGAGTCTGAACGAACGAGCAAAACATACGCTCGTTTATTTGTTAAAAACGCCCCCTGGCCGCTCGCACCATACGTCATGTCCGCTATTTATTAGATTAATCGAGTACATCGACCAGCGTATGAACTGCTCGCTATTCTTGTGGTTGGTGTTTGCTACCACAAATTTGCGAGCAGTTCTGGCTCTAAAATAACCCAGTGACGTGGTCATTGACGCTGCTGTTTTAAATATACACACCCATAAAACGCCCGTTTTGACCTTTAAGCACGCCTGCGTTCGGATCTCCACTCCCCATTTTCAAGCACCTTCCCCTGTTACCACCCACATACGCCTCATTCTGTCACTCAAAATAGCAGGCACTCGCTATATAGCGTACAAACGATTTTTGGCCGCACTGACTGGTTCGCGCATGCGTACTAAAAAGCGTACGCATGCGCAGATGTGCAAACATCGCTCAGAACGAGCGTACTGCCGCTAACGAGCGGCTCTGAATGAGGGCCAGTATCCTATGTGTTTTGTTTTTGTCACCAGTTCCAATTTAAGATGTTTTATGTTCACACGAGGGAGGCGGCCTGCCAGATATCTTCAAAATACTAAAGGTAATGATTAATATACATATTATATATATATATATATATTAATATATATATATATATATGAGATATACTGTACATATGATCTATATATATATAAACTTTTCATATATACTTCTAGATGTATTGTGTATATATTATATGATCTTTATATATATATATATATATATATATATATCATATATATTATATATAATATACATATTAATATATACAGTACTGTATTGCAGTGTTTTAAACACACACACATGCAAATATATATATATCCTGCCCTTTTCTAGGACCCGCCCTCAACAGACTCCACTCCCATCAGGGCTGCTTCCTTTAATTTCCCGGGCTGGTTTTCAGACCCAATCCGCCCTTGGCGATTGGTTACCGATGGCGGTCGCAGTGAGACTATCGATGTAGAGTGATTGCTAGTCAGTGTGTGCTTATTGGAAGTAACGGAGGGTGGCTAGTCAAAAGCAAGTGTGTTGCGAGCATTTCGTGGGCGTGTCACAGCCAGCGTCAGTGTATACAGTTACACTAGCCCCTAATGCTTAGTTCTGATGGACATCCTGAGCAACCAAAGGGTTGCACAGAAGATCCATGGTGCGACCGATGTCATGCCGATGTTGCGTCTTTGTACACAAGTAGCGGATTTGAGATGCAGACAATGGACGTCTCTGTACAAATTTCATTGGCTGTAGCATTACCATATATTTGCAATCCCACTGCGTACAACAGGGACGTACAGTCAGGGTAAGCAGGGGAGGCAGAGCCCCCCTGTCATACTCCTGAGATTTGATGTAAAAATTATTAGAATAATACTAAGAAGATATTTATAACATATAAACATCTTCTTTGTCTATTGTAACAATTTTTAGAGTTACCCCTCCCCAGCTTTGTGGCGCTCCCTGGGACTGCAGGGAGACATGCGATGAGGCAGCAACAGCTCAGCTTCACTTCTGTATAGTCAGACACTGCTTGCAGAGCTGGGGGTGGAGCCACACCACAGGCATTAAGCTGCACAGAAAGAGAGCTAATAGGGGCATGCTTCTGAATATGGGGGGCATGCCTTGAGCACTGATAGACACCTTGGATGAGTCATGTGACCAGAAAATGCACTGCAGTATTTAGAGATGAGAAATCAGTCAGCAGCAGCAAGAGAAGACACAGTGATGCAGGTAGGAGAATCAATGGACACTGAAGCTTAGTGTGGTGAGGGGAGAGTTACAGTGAGTAGGGGGTGATAGAGTCTCCCAGCACTCAGACCCATCTCCATGTGTGCCTCCTCAAACATTGACCTCACCGCACATCACTGGCGTACAAAGATGCAGTTGTGAATGACATAGCATCCACCTTTGAATAAAGCCCACAGCTAGCAATTAGCAGTATCGCTGCATGGAGCGTTACTTAAACACCTTCTTAAATACAAAAAGTTCATATGTTGCATTGTGCAAGAAAAAACAGTAGAAATGTTGCACTGTTTCCATAACAGAGTGTTATTTGCATGTTAACATTCTCCTATAATACAGTCAGGTCCATAAATATTGGGACATTGACAGAATTTTCATATTTTGGCCTCTATTCACCACCACAATGGCTTTGAAATGAAACAAATAAGATGTGCTTTAACTGCAGACTTTCAGATTTAATTTGAGGGTAATTACATCCAAATCAGGTGAACGGTGTAGGAATTACAATGGTTTCTATATGTGCCTCCCACTTTTTAAGGGGCCAAAAGTAATGGGACAAACTAAACAATCCTAAATCTAACATTCACTTTTTAATACTTTGTTGCAAATCCTTTGCAGGCAATTACAGCCTGAAGTCTGTAACCCATAGACATAACCAGACGCTGGGTTTCATCCCTGGTGATGCTCTGCCAGGCCTCTACTGCAAATGTCTTCAGTTCCTGCTTGTTCTTGGGGCATTTTCCCTTCAGTTTTGTCTTCATCAAGTGAAATGCATGCTCATTCGGATTCAGGTCAGGGGATTGACTTGGCCATTGCATAACATTCCACTTTTTAGCCTTAAACAACTCTTTGGTTGCTTTTGCAGTATGCTTCGGGTCATTGTCCATCTGCACTGTGAAGCGCCGTCCAATGAGTTCTGAAGTATTTGACTGAATATGAGCATATAATATTGCCCGAAACACTTCAGAATTCATTCTGCTGCTTTTGTCAGCAGTCACATCATCAATAAATACAAGGGAACCAGTTCCATTGGCAGCCACACATGCCCACGCCATGACACTACCACCACCATGCTTCAGTGATGAGGTGGTATGTTTTGGATCATGAGCAGTTCCTTTCCTTCTCTTCTCTTCCCATCACTCTGGTACAAGTTGATCTTTGTCTCCTCTGTCCATAGGATGTTGTTCCATAACTGTAATGGCTTTTTTAGATGTTGTTTGGCAAACTCTAATCTGGTCTTCCTGTTTTTGTGGCTCACCAATGGTTTGCATCTTGTGGCGAACCCTCTATATTCACTCTTGTGAAGTCGTCTCTTGATTGTTGACTTTGACACATATAAATCTACCTCCTGGAGAGTGTTCTTGATTTGGCCAGCTGTTGTGAAGGGGTTTTTCTTCACCAGGGAAATAATTCTTTGGTCATCCACCACAGTTGTTTTCTGTGGTCTTCCGGGTCTTTTGGTGTTGCTGAGCTCTCCGGTGCGTTCTTTCTTTTTAAGAATGTTCCAAACAGTTGATTTGGCCACACCTAATGTTTTTGCTATCTCTCTGATGGGTTTGTTTTGATTTTTCAGCCTAATGATGGCTTGCTTCACTGATAGTGCCAGCTCTTTGGATCTCATATTGAGAGTCGACAGCAACTGATTCCAAATGCAAATGTCACACCTAGAATCAACTCCAGACCTTTTACCTGCTTAATTGATAATGAAATAACGAGGGAATAGCCCACACCTGTCCATGAAATAGCTTTTGAGTTGATAGTCCCATTACTTTTGGCCCCTTAAAAAGTGGGAGGCACATATTGAAAATGTTGTAATTCCTATACCGTTCACCCGATTTGGATGTAATTACCCTCAAATTAAATCTGAAAGTCTGCAGTTAATGCATATCTTGTTTGTTTCATTTCAAAACCATTGTGGTGGTGAATAGAGGCCAAAATCTGAAAATTCTGTCAATGTCCCAATATTTATGGACCTGACTGTATATACATTCAATTAATTAAATAGTTTTATAGTGAACTATATGGCAATAGTAGTCCAAGCATAAAATATGAGAAAGGGAGGGGAGTTGTTTGATCCTGATTCAGTTTCTGTTTGTTTAGCTCTTGTCAGCATTGTGTTGTTGATTTATTTAATCTCCATAATACAGTAGTATATAAATCACTGAACATTTTGTGCTACGTACATATATATTCATTTTATTACCCAAGTGTTCATATATCTGTGTACTCACATCCAATTATTGCACAGATGTTGTATTATTATGTACTAACACTTTTGCTATTTATACATTTTATATTTTTATCACACTGATGCTGATTGGGGCGATTTCTTCATTACTAGACATATATTATGCTCTGGTGTTTTAGTTTCCACAAAACTTCTTTTGTTGTTTTTGCTCTGACACGCCCACTTTCAGCGTCTCGGCAGGCTGCAGGGGCACCATTGGAGCACCATCGACCTGTGCACCAGCCCTGTGGCAGTTTATCCATCTGAACATGGCCTCTGTGGTTGTACGTCTGGGAACGCAGCCGCTATCCATCTGAACATGGCCTCTGTGATTGTAATCCTGGGAGCGCAGCCGCGATCACTGACACAGCTGTGACACTCCCATAAAACGCCCATGAGAATGACTTTTTTTCCTTCACGTTAGGCCACCTCCCAGTCACCGCTCCAGAACGCCCATCAATTTGCTGCCTCATTTCTGATACTGTCGATCCCGATGGCAACAGCATCTCTGAGCGTACATTCTGTGTAAGTATTGCGCATACTTAGTAGGGGTGTTTCTGAACTTTTTGCGCATGCGCAGTGGCGAATACATAATTGCTCATCGTAATTGTGAACATAGGCATTGCTTTCGAATTGTGTGCACCTTTGAAATAGGCCCAAAATAAATTGTATAAAACATGTGTGCGAGTGCAATGTAAATGATTGTTACATTTGACTGGCGTAAAGCATGTCAGTGGTGTGACTATAGGGCGAGCAGGGGGTGCGCTTGCTATGGGGCCCGGAGGCTTAGGGGGCCTGCTGGCCCAGCAAGCAACCCACTGTGTTTATTTAAACTCTATTGACCGTGGGCAAATGCCAGCCGAACAGACAGGGGGGCTTCCGGCTTCCTTCTGACGTGTAGAGCTACTGGTCTCACTAGATGATGACATCATCATCTCGTGAGTCTCTCTCCTCTTTGGGTGGCAGACAGGGACTGGTAATCGGAGGGTCGTGTGGCACAGCAGGCAGCGGCTTTGGAGTGGCTTCAGTGTTTAAAGGAGTGACTGTCTGTGAGTGACACAAAGTGTACTGCTGCAACTGCTGACAGCCTGCTAATTTATAATTTCTTTATAGATATAATATGCCCTTTAATATTATTTATATTATATACAGTAACATGTATATACCTATATACAGCATATATAAATATATATATGCATGTGTATATGCATAATATATATATATGTATATAGTGCAGTAGATATATGTATACATATATATATATATATATTTATATATATATCTGTCTATCTATCAATCTGTCTGTCTGTCTGTCTGCAGTGCTGGGTATGTTTTTATTTTCATGTGGGGGGCAATGAGCTTTTACACCCCTGGCCTCAGTGTTACTGAGATCGTGATCGAAGTCCATCGTCATAGTTAGGAGATGAGAGGTGAAATCAATAAACAGGTTGGAGATTACTGATTACTGACAGTAGCAGCAAGGCAGAGGCACAATAACTGGGCACACAAGGCGTGTAGTGGTGATAAGAAAGTAACAGGGCAGAGTCAGAGAGATGTGTAGGACACGGAGCTCAGTAATGAACCAGGCATTAGTGAAGCTACATACTGTAGACATACAACACAGAAAGGAGCTGTCCAGCATTCCAGACAGCTCAGGGAGAAGTTGCTTCCTGGCACAACAATGGCACTTGGATCAGATCCTGACATACTGGGCCTTATTTACAAGCTAGAATATTTGCTTGCATGGCCCATTTCATTATGTGCAAATTAACCTATTTATCCGTCACCCTTATAGATACGTGTTTTGGAATTGTTCTCTGGGAAGCACTTTGTCCCTACTATACAATTGCAGGATCGTGCATCTGGCTGCAACTGCACATTGACAAACATGACTGACTGTCCTACATACCATCATGTTATCATCACCCTCTCATTAAATTTCATTTTTTTTTAAATGCTGCTTGTTCCAGACTGAAATGTGTATTAAATGAATGCCGCCAATGAGGGCACAACAGCAGTGTCTTTATTACAAACATCATTATTTTGACTTTTGGGCTGTTTTTATAACACAGATAAAAATGTGGCCAGAAATACTAATTAAATATATGGCTGGGGACTTATCTCTTCCACCTCCAAATATAAAGAACAATTTCACACTTTTCTTTGAATCTTCTTTAAATGCCTTTTTTAGCATGTGGGTACAATACCAGTGACATGTGCCCTAAGCCGCCTACAGCGAGGAGCACTACAGTCAGCAAAGTCCTGGGATAAGGAGAAGGGAGACTTTGCATCCCTGTAGATGCTGCCGTTTTGGTTGACAAATGCATATACTGGCCTTCATTTTATTTACTCTTATTAAACAAAAGAATTTGTGCTATAATCTATACAGATATAATATAGATATAAATGAAGCGTGCACAATCCACAGTATTAGGCATAATTAAACGAATAAAGTTAAACACTGATAACAAATGTAAAAACACACACGAAAGGAATCCCAGATGCTAATAAAAATTACAAAATGTATATATATATATATATATATATATATATATATATATAAAACTATAAATAAAATGTGACAGTCATAAAGGTGTGATCTGATGATCAATTACTCAAGAAGTGTAAATGTGTAAATAAACACAGCAGCACCTTCCAATCTGGGTCAGAGGAACTGCCTGGGCACTTTTGCTTACTGATTTTATTATCACTTACTCCTGCAGTTGTTCGGCTGGCCCTTTCTGGACTGAGTATTGCTGCTGGAGACTTTTGCAACTCCGTTGCCGCAGCTGGGTAGAACCGCTGTTTGTGATTGCTACTGGAGCATCCCATTACCCATGTGTATATTCAATACTACTGCCACTGGTGGCCTCTCCATTCGAGTGCCACAGTTGGGGCTTGTTTTTGGTGTAGGAGCACCTTGCATGTGCATGTTGCGGTCATAGCAGCTTTTCAAATCCACTGAGCAGCGCTGTGTCACATGGTCACCACTGTGTAAGTGCCAGACCGAGGAGTGTGTCATTCTGTTAACTAAACATTCTCTCTAATTGTGTCCGGGAACAGACTGCTTTATAACTATTTTCTACAACTGCTATTGTAAATGATTAGTTTCTTCCAGAGCCGTAACTAGACTTTTTGGAGCTCTGTGCCAGAAAGAGCTTTGGCGCCCCCCTATTTTTCAAATAGGGACATACCTGTAACACACCCAAAAAAGGGGAATGTCCTCATGGGGAAGGGCCAGGGAAAAGATAGAGGAGGCCAGGAGATGCTGGGGATGAAAAAGGAGGAAGCTACAGGTGAGAATGATAACAAACAGGAAATTGACAGGCCTGAACAGCGCCCCTTGTCCTGTGGTGCCCTGTGCCATGGCACCAGACGCACTACCCTAGTTACGGCCCTGGTTCCTTCTATATACGGTGAGAGGCACTTGTGTGAGAGGTCTGTATACAAAAAAAAACACGTTTATATATATTTTTGATTATAGTTTATCTGAATTTGTTACAGTTGCAACTCTAATCATAAGAAAACATGTTGTCTGCAGCAGGGGTGTTTTACATATGCATATTCTATTGCTGAAGTTTGCATGTATATGGAGGTGATTCAAGATCGGACGCTATTGCTATCTCAGCTGCTACCAGCCGGAGGCATCACACCTCAGCATGCATTACTGTTCCACACTGCGTCCATGGACGCAGCATTGGAACATCTGCGTGATTCTCTGCCGGCTGAGTGACCATGGGGGTCACTCAAGCCGGCAAAACGCAGTTGCTCAAAAGAGGCTAGGAAATCTCTATCAGCCGACGGAGATCCGGGCCTCTTCCTTCCCCCCAACAGTGGCAACGCACCTTCTTTTAGGGAAAAGGAGGCCGTCGCCGCCCCCTTCCCATCCAGAAATTTTTCATTGTTGATTGAGGATGGATAATAATCTCTAGGAGAGACTTTTTATAAATGTAGCATGTTTATATTCAATGTTATTCCATTGTGATCTGAGGATGTTATAGTGTATGCATAGTACCGGCCATTTAGGTTTCCAGCTCTTCATGTGATTGGTGGAATTTCAACACATGACCGGAGCAAGCCAGGCTTATAAACCCACCACTTGACAGATGACAACATTTCTTGATAAAGAGGGGAAGGCCCCTGAAACGAGTTGAAGCTGGGCATCTTTTTATTGAACAAGGACCTACACGGAGAGGTGATCTGAACTTGCGGATGGTCACCCCTGCTCCTGATGACTGCAGCATTTGGGATATAAACACCTGGTTCCTGTTTGTTCCTTACCTTTGGGAAAGATGTTTGTTGTTACCTCCATGTGAATAAATACTACTTTTTTTTACTTGGACGAGTGGTATTCTACATCCAGCCGGGGAGTATAAAGATACCTTTCTGGGAACGCGAGTGAGAATTTAATTGTAAGTGTCACTCCTTCTCTTTAGTGAAGCTGTTACTTTATTACCAACTGAAAAAGATACCTTGATGTGAATGCGTGGGAGTATCATTATGTAAGTTTCTGACATCCTGCTGTTACAAAGAAGCTGCCCTTAGAAGCATAGATCGTCATCACAGACATCCCTGCGTTATCAAGCAGGATTGGTTTTCTGACAGCGCTGGTTTACTATATGTTTGTTTTCTGTCAGCAGACTGTCAAGTGATGTGTATGTTTGGATGAGGTATGGTTGGATGAGGAATACTATTACTAGGGACAATTATTAAATGGTATGGGTTTATTGCTTGGAGAAAATTGGATATTTTAAATATTGCTATGTTGGCATAATAATCTTGCACCCACAGGATCTTATGACATTGAAGAGATCCAAAATTGTAAAATTACGTCTTGTTATATAAATTTTTAAAGGCATGTGATTATCCATTTACTTACCCTAATCCCTTTACTGGAAAGTAATTTCAATGGAATCAGGGGTACTCCCAAGCTAACTCCTGATAAAAAGCTATGTAATGGCTTCGGAGGAGGTAATGATTTAAGAAAAGAAAAGGTTTTACTCATTCTTCAAGTACCCTTTGTAACAAACAGGTGAGAGGGGGTTTCACAACACTTGTCTATCCTCTGAAATGTACAGTATTTCAATATATTTATATATTTATATTGGTTCTTTTTATTGCAAAAGATGATAACGGATTGTCCATAGACCCTATGTTGTCCTATTGTGTTCAAAATTAACCAATTTAGCAGACATCAGCTCAAATGTAATAGCCTGCGATTGGTGATAATGTCGCTAGCTTTAAAGCAGAAATTCATTTTAAGGCAAAGCCAGGTTGGTTTAGCATTAACACTAACTGCTAGTGGCTTAAATCTAGTGGATATATTGTGCTCACAATTGCAGGATACTGTCTTACAGCACCGTATGCCCCCATGATCATCAATACTGCACTTACCTCGCCGGAGACCCGCAGCGCTGCACAAATCACCAGGAAATGGGCACGATGGTGATTTGCGCACGTGCAGTTGAAACATCACCGGGAAACTGCCGTGCCATTTTCCCGGAGACCTGCGCATGTGCAGTAGACTCTGGTGCAGCACCAGAGTCTACTGACTTGCATCACCGGCTAGAGAGGAGGGGGCCCGGATTGAGACTGCACATGGGCCCCCAGCTGTAATTTGCAGGCATTCTTGTAACCAGTGGTGGCTCCAGAGGTGGAGGCTGCAGCGCAGTCCAAAATGTAAATAGGAGAGCCACACCAACTGCCACCCCAAATGCTGCCAAACATCACCAGCCAGGACTCACTGGCAGTTGGTGTGGCTCCCCTATTTGAATTTTGGACTGCGCTGCATCCCCTCAACTGAACCCGACAATGCTTCTAATAGTTTAACATTGCTTTCTAGGAAAATAAATAATTCTTATTTATAAGACATGATCAGGACAGGTCTTTGAGATGAAGAATTGTTATAAAAATGGGTATAAGGAGATATCAGCCACAGATATAGCCCAACGCAGTCACTCGTAGGCTTACTGTGATGCATATGCAATACAGCAGCAGTCTAATGAGTAACCAAAATGTTCAAGCTCAGATTTAAACTAGATTCTCTTGGCCGGCTGTACACCTATTACTTCAGCTATTCTCCTCTAATGTAATCCTTCGGAAGGGAATCCTTTAAAGCATAATTGTGTTAGCTAAGGTTAGTCAGTTGCAAATTCAGATCTGAAGCACCAGAAGTTGATGGAAATTAAACCTTTGATCTGTACATCAGGATAGAAAAAACACCAGACTATCCAATTTCTTAATTTCCCCTGGAGTAACGGTTAAAATGCTCGTATGCGTGATATTAATTTTCAAGGAAGTAAATTAGCATAATTAATGACTCACCATATTTGGGGGTAATACTGTATGTAATTAACATTAGATAGCTCTGTTTTACCACCTGCCCCCAGATTTCATTGTTTTGCAATGTATAAACTGTACAGGAGGAAATTTTCCCCTTTGCTGCACTGAGCTGAGAGCAGCTTCCTTCATCAGAATAAGCCATTAGCTGTAATGGCATGTAGGTGTAATGGAATGTGCTTGAAACATCTGTGCTGAGAGCAGGGGAGAAATTGCTGCATGCAGTCGTAGGCCTTTGGGAGCTTGATTAAGGATTGCTTCAGAGAACTTGAGATCAAGCTTGGGATACAAAATAAGAGAAGAAAGAAAAATACTGCTAATAGATTTAAGGTTGTACTGTAGGGAGAGCAAAGCATTTTTCACACCTCCTTCTTATTGTCTTATTGCTATGTTTTATCTCTCTCTCTCTCTCTCTCTCTCTCTCTTTCTTTCGGGTATACACGAATTACAATATTAAATAAAAACAAGAATAAAAGAAATTACAGCTTTAAAAAGACATCTGTGTGCTTGCTCCATTGTGTGCTTGCTCCATTATGTGCTTGCTCCGTTGTGTGCTTGCTACATCATGTGCTTGTCTCGTTGTATGTCTGCTGCATTCTGCGCTTGCTGGGTAGTGTGCCTGCTGTGTTGTGAGTTTGCTCTATGGTGTGTGCTGCATTGGGCGTTTTCTGCGTTGTGTGCTTACTGCATTGTGTACTTGCGGTGTTGTGTGCCTGCTGCATTGTGTCCTTGCTGCATCATGTGTGTTCGCTGTGTTGTGTGTGCTTGCTGCTTTGTGTGTTTGCTGTGTTGCGTGCTTGCTGCATCGTGTACTTGCTGTGTTGTGTGTGACTGCTCCGTATATTTAATTAAATTCTATCTGTATTTTTATTATTTTAACTTCATCAGTATAGTGCTTATACAGTATGTATTATATCTAGGCATCATATAAATGAGGCAATAGTATAACTGTATTATTATATCTAGATGCACCTGCAGCATTGTGTATCCTAATATATCCAACAGGTCTCGCTCGGTGAGTAATTTGTAAGGTATATGTGTGGACAAGTGTGTGTTTGAGAGAGTGTGTATCACTTTGGTAAATTATTAAAGCCCAGTGCACACTGGCCGATGTATGTATGGAGCGATGTTGGATGCCGACTTATTTTCCAATAGAATAATTTGCACAATTTGTATAGATTTCATTATTTATTTATTTTTTTAAATGTTCAAACTTACAATTATTCTATTTGCTTGTTTTGTCTGCCGTTCTTATACCTCCCATGCCTTTCCTTTGCTCTGTAGAAGCTTGAGCATGTCTGACTCCTGGAAGAGCTTGTTTGTTTGCACAAATGTATGAAAGAATAGGAGAGTGAAATAACTAAGTCTGCTGCATAATAAGAACGATTATCAGACTACTGAGCTCGGCTGGCTGGCTCCCTTTGGTTATTTCATTGGTGTAAATTAACCCCTTGCTGACTTCTAGAGTATTTTCTTCTGCTTACACAATAGTTTGATTAAAGGGAGGAAAAAAAAATACAACAAATTTGCCAAACTTAGAGTTGAAAGACTTCATTAACATGAACCGAGCCTTTAACTATTTGGCAGCCATTTGATTTCTCAATAAACATGTTGTCTGGTGCTGAATAACAACAAATAATTGCGTACTTAAGCGCCCAACTCCTCCCATTTGAACGGTTGCCAAAAGTCTTCAGAAATGAAAAAAAAAAGCTGTAATAAAACATATAAAAAAAAATAATAAAATAAATAAAAAAAACCTAACAATATTATGGTGACTGGCATTGTTTACCGTGCGAAGCACCTGCTGTTTTTAAAAAAAAAAGTGGAATCGTCAAGTTGTTCCTAAATAGAAAATCTGGGCTCTTTGCCAATTACACAATATGTTTCAGGTGCACTGTAAATAGGAAAATACTGAAAGGTAATATGATGTACTAAATTTCAGATAATGCAAAATATTAATAGCATTGCTCATCGAGGAACAGTAAGAATTTTTCTTATGTATTATTTTGTAGCAATGGACACTTTCAGGGGTCGAGTTTGAAGACAGGTGCTCTGGAGGTCTATACCACAATGCTCCATTTTTTTTCTAAAAGCCTTAACATTTAAACTAAAAGTGGGAACATAAATAATTTAATAGGATTTGCTGCCTGAATTTCTATTTATGAGGTCAATGTATAATGATGTGGGTTTAAATGGAAATCTGTAGAAAATGATTACCCATTTAAAAAAAAAAAGACAAATTGGCTTGCCCCCTTTTTTTAGAATTGGAAATGAGGTTGTACAATTAGAGTGCCACTTATAAGCAGTTTTCACTTGAAAAGCAGGGGAAAATACAGATGTAGCATAGGATTTCACTCGTTGGCATAGAGCCAGAGAAAAATAACACGTTCCCTTCACCAAAATTACTCTGTTGCCACCTGGATGTATATCTCCCACACAAGTGGGTATTATGATTGTAATGCATGAGCTACATTCAGAAAGGTACAGGACAATATATATATATATATATATATATACATATATATTTATTTATTTTAACATCTGGATTTTGCAAGTATATATGCATAAATGCTAGTGCTAAAATACATACTAAATTTACAGAAATTCCATGATTTGTGTTTCACTTTTAAAATATAAGAGATGCTTTTGTTTACTAAAAACAGATTTGTTCTGCATGGGGATAACAGGTATATTACTCTATTTTTTTATTTAAATCTTTATTATTTTATTTACATTTATATTTTTGTCCCTGATTTTATTTTTTTTAATTTTTTAAAAAAAGCAAAAGTACAAATCAAACAACACATATATTTGGCTATTTAATTATTATTATTATCCTTTATTTATATGGTGCCACAAGTGTTCTGCAGCGCCTTACATGGTACATAGAACTAATAAGTGAACAAGAAACAAGTAACATACAGTACATTACAGTGCAGGACAAGGACACAATTTATATACATTGCTGCAATAGTGATTAAAGCACTCACAATAAGCAGCAGGAAGTTGGCAATCACGTGTTAGGTGCCCTTATGGGGAGTAAAGAGTAGAAGAAAATGTAAAGAGAAGCACATGAGGGAAGAGGTCCCTGCTCGTGAGAGCTTACATTCTAACGGGGAGGAGCAGACTGACAGGCGTGACACAGAAGGGGAGGATAGGGATGAAAGAGCATGAAGTGGGTTAGGATGAGAGCTGTAAGGCCTTGATGAAGTAGTGGGTCTTGAGAGTCTGTTTGAAGATTTGTAGAGAGGTAGAGAGTCTGATAGGGAGAGGGAGAGCATTCCAAAGGTAGGGAGCAGCAAAATCTTGGATGCGGGAGTGGGAGGAAGTAATCAGTTGGCAAGAGAGGTGGCATGCATTTGTTGAGCGAAGTGGACGGGTGGGAGTGTGAAGGGAGAGAAGGTCAGAAATGTCTGGGGGAGAGGATTTGGTGAGGGCTTTGTAGGCGAGTGTAAGAACCTTGAATTGGCATCTGAAGGGGAAGGGGAGCCAGTGTAGGGCTTGAAGAAGAGGGGAAGCAGATGTAGAATGTCTGGAGAGAAAGATGAGCCGAGCAGCAGCATTGAGAACCGATTGTAGTGGAGAGAGGTGAGAGACTGGGAAGCCAGCTAGGAGAAGGTTACAGTAGTCCAATCTGGAGATGACCAGTGAGTGGATGAGGGTTTTAGTAGTATCCTGGGTGAGGAAGGGTCTAATCCTGGAGATATTTTTTAGGTGGAAACAGCAGGACTGCGAGAGGGGCTGAATGTGTTGTTTAAAGGGAGGAGGAGTCTAGGATGACTCCAAGACAGCGCACTTTGGGGCTAGAGGACATAGTTGTGCCATCAATAGATAATGAAATTGTGGGAAGTGAGGTAGCGGAAGAGGGTGGGTAGATGATCAGCTCAGTCTTAAACATATTAAGTTTAAGAAAGCACTGGGACATCCATGAAGAGACAGCAGAGAGACAGTTGGAGATACGGGTAAGGAGCGAGGGGGAGAGCTCAGGGGTGGAAAGGTAAATTTGAGTATCATCAGCATAGAGATGATATTGGAGGTCAAAGGAGTTTATGAGTTCACCTAAAGAGGACGTATATAGGGAAAAAAGGAGAGGTACAAGAACAGAACCTTGGGGAACTCCTACTATTAGTGGAAGTGGGGGGGAAGAGGAGTCATGAGAGGACACAAAGAAGGAACGATCAGAGAGGTAGGAGGAAAGCCAGGAGAGGGCAGTGCCACATAAACCAAGAGAATGAAGGATTTGCAGGAGGAGAGGGTGGTCTACAGTTTCAAATGCAGCAGAGAGGTCAAGGAGAATGAGCAGAGAGTAGTGGCCCTTGGATTTGGCTGCAAGGAGGTCATTGCTGACTTTCGTGATGGCAGTTTCAGTGGAGTGGAGAGAACAGAAGCCAGATTGAAATGAGTCAAGGAGGCAGTGGGAGGAAAGAAAGGAGGTAAGGCGGATGTAAACAATATGCTCAAGGAGTTTGGAAGCAATAGGGAAAAGAGAGATGGATTGGTAGTTGGAAAGTTATGATCAATGGTAGGTTTTTTAGGACACAAAACTAATTTTCTTTAGCCTACACCCACCTGTTACCATCTGGTCTGCTCTTTTACCAATACTACTCCCCAAATGTTTCCATTCATTTTGTTTTGCTAACCTCCCTTATAATGAGAGAACAACATCTTAAAAACACAAACATTATAGTTGATTTGCTGCGTATGTATTGGCATGGTGGATCTGTATTTTCCATTATTATTCTGTATACTTCTTTCACCTTTCTTTTTTTTTTTCTTCTCAATGATTTTCTAAATTGCTGCAGTGTTTCAAGCCACTGACTGAAGGGGGTAGATCTAGAGGGGAATGCCAGATTGCCAGATTTTTGGAGGTTGCAGAAGTCAAAGCGGAAAATTATGAGAGAATGGACAAGAGATTTGGTAGCATCATGGTGCTAGCAATTTTTTGAAGGTGTTGGCTACAGGCTCAGAAGTGTGACTGGATGGTGAGGAGTAAAGCAGAGAACGGAGTCCAGTGTGACTGAGAAAGTTGTGTTATTATTTGTGAGAGAGATGTGGGGGAGGTGGTGACTCAGTTTGGGTGGAAGGTAATAATTTTTGTTTTGGACCTTTTGACCTTTAGATAGCTTTGCCATGTCAATGTGAAGATGGAAGAGATATAGTTGATTCAATTAGATACAGGTGGAGAGAGTCCAGGGAAGAAGATGATTTGCATTTTATTAGCAGAGAGGTAGTACTTAGAGACCAAATTGGTTCATCAAAATAAAACTGAGCTAGAGGGGAGGAGAGGAGGATGTACAGAAACTTGTGCAAGACGTAGGCACACTTAATAAGCGGTTGCATAGATAGGAAGTGTCAACTTTATTTAATTGATGAAATCTTTTTCCCATACTAGAGACATTAAGTCGAAGTTAATTAAATTGTATTAATCCCCAATTTATGTTAACTGACTGATTTTGCCTATCTATGTGGCACAATTCTGTTAAGCATAATATACTAAACTATAACTTCCTACTGGTGTAATATCAGTGGCATCACTGGGGTTGGTGACCCCCAGTGCGCCAAATAGCCCCTTAACCTCAGGGAGAAGGGCATGGCCTTGTTTCACATCCCCTATTCCATCACTCTAAGGGCATTCCCTGCACTCCCAGAGACCAGGCTGCCCCAAAGACTTTTCCCAAACTGCTGGCTTCTCCTCAGTGTCCGGGAGCCGGGAACTGCACAATAGCATCACAGTGCAGTGCATGGCTCCAGGTCAATGAGGATTTGGTGTCATCTCCACAGAAGGTGACACCCAGTGCAGTCCTCACCCCCCCTAATGAAGCCACTGGCAATATTTCTGAGCTATAGATTGAATTCATTGCTTCCGCACAACAATGCACAGGGTTTTCCAGACCTGGATGCGTGGAAAGACGAGTCTGAAGGCCTAGTTTTACCATGTAAAATGCATATAAATGTGTCTGGCACTAGAAACCATACCCATTGGCGATGTTACTTGTGTTACATTCTGTTATAAAACAGCAGAATTTGCTGGAAAGCTATTTGTTCCATTTATTTCTTTTACCTTTGTTTTAATTCATTCGGAAGTCTACAGTGATCTTTTAAATACTGGTAAAAATGGCATTAATAACACATATCAAATGGTGCTTGCGTTTAATATGCATTTTTACTAATGTTATAAATGCAAGCAGGGCCGGATTGGCCATCTGGCAAGTCTGGCATTTGCCAAAAGGGTTGATGGTCTCAGGGCCAGTTTGAGGCGGGCTATAGTACCCCCGCCCTCCATTCCACGCCGCTGGCTACATGCTTTTAGCTCTGGGGGAGGGAAGAGGTGGCACTGTGGGCTGGGAAGAGAAGGGGGCATGCCGCGAGGCCAGGCCCGTGTGACTTGCGCCCCCATGAAACTAAACCACGCCCCCTATGCACGCGCATGCGTGCGCACAGGCGGACTGTCCGTGTTGATTTACAGCCCCAGTCAGTCCCTGAATGCAAGTACTAGGGGGTATTAGGCCTTAAGCTAGTTATTTCCTCTCACTGCTATGCTCCAAGCTACATAAAAACTTAATCCATAGCACAGTAAGACTAAACTGTGTTCCGTATCTTTCTGAATGAAGCTCACAGCCGAGATGACCACAGATAAATGTTCCTTGAACTACAAATATAAAGAAAAAAAAATCATGTCAATAATTTTTTAATAAAATTGGTAGTGAAAGATAAAGGGGTTGATAACCCAGATTAAATAGAAATTAAAAAATGTAAAATGTAAACATAAAAGACATCGAAAAGAAAACACAATGATCAATAGAAAACAATAAAATAGCTATGACCAATGCTTTCTCTCGACAATTAATGCTTCTTCGCTGATAACCTCTGCCGCAGTAAGTCATTGTAAATGTATATTCTTTTTCAAATGTAAAAATTCAAAGAAATCTCACATTAAACCCTTTTACCATCTATTTAAGAAAACAAATGAAAGGGAAAAGTTAATGCTGCCTATTAAAACATTATCCTGTAAATAGACTGTATAGTATGTACTTGCATTAAACACAATATAAATTCTGTACATTTATATGTCTATTCATTATTAAACATTTTTTTCAAAACAATGCAGTGCTAATGCTGCTGCTGACATTGATTATAAAGCATACTTATTAACTATGCTCAATAGAAAATTGTCTATTGATGGGCTTTAAAAGAATAAGAGTATTCTACTTAAATCTGATGACTAAATGAATACATTTATATAAAATAGTGTGGTATACATGTTCATTTAATTAACCTTAATTGTAGGTTAATGGAAATGTCTTATTGTCATTGCAGAACCAAATGCATTTTTTTAATGCGAAATATATTTCATGGTACATTATTTATCTGTAATAGAAAAGAAAGTCAAGATAAATGGAGATATATTATTTTTATTTACTGTAATGTACTTTATAATTGTGCTTTTCAGAATCAAGTACAACTTGGCTGCTTACTGTGAATGCCAGTGGAGTTTAACCCTGCCAGCATTGCATAATGGACTAGATCATGTACAAGAACAAATATTTTACTTTAGTATTAGCCATTTGTAAGGCTAGGTACTGAATTTAGCATTTATTACAGCATGGGTTAATACAGGCTCCTTTAATAACTTTAAGGCATAAACCATAATGCATCATAACTTCATTACCAGATGCACATTTTCTAGCAAATGGAGCTGAGATTTAGGGGCCCATTTATCAATGTATATTTGAGGTATAATCGCCGAAAATACCCGAATGTATGAAGGAGGGACTACAGCTGGTATCTCCAATACCTGCTGTGATCCCTCCATTCCCGCAGGCAGGCGCCTCCCCCATAGTTGTCTATGGGGATACGATGCTGCCAAATTTACCAACATCCACAATGGGATGCATTCTGAATATTGGCCACTGCAGCTAAAGCCATCTGAAGATGGCGTTAGTCGCTGTAGCCTATGGTCTACACCGCGCATAATTTGCCAGCAGAGGGTTCCTCCCCAGAAAAGGCAGTCGTACATGTGCTGTCAGCCCCCGCACTGGTCAGCATCTCTCTGGGGACATCGCAGGAATGGGCACCTTTCAGAGCCCATGTCCCTGCATGTTCCGAGTGATACATCCGGGCACTATGATCGCATATTGCAATGCGATCAAGGGCGATAATGTCATACCCAGATACCAATCATCAATGGGGACCTAAATGTGTTACCTTTAATCATATGTACATACCTCCCAAGTTGGGGAATTGGTTAAGTGCCCATGATCAGTCATCACGGCAGTCTGGTCAGCGGTTTCAATGTGGTCCAATTCAGGTCTCTCCCACCTAAATTACAGCAGTTATATGTGAATGCATTTAATACTGTGCAATTAAATGTAATTGATACTGGCCTGGGAATAGTAGATAAAGACGGAGAGGGACATCTCCCGATGAGTCTTATCCTGGACAAAGTTGGTCATTGCCTCTTCCAACAATTTCATGTAAGAGCAGCCCATATAAAGCTATGGGCCGTATTCAATTTGAGGCGAAAAGCCGGAATCGGCAAAAAAGTTTCGCCGATGACGTCATTTCGCCAGGCGGAAAAGTATCGCCGTATTCAATTTGAAAGACTTTCCGCCTAGGTGGAAAGTCAATGCAATGCAATAGGCGGAAAAGTTTCGCCTATGAATAGCAGGCGGAAAAAAGTGCAGAATTGGGGTTTAGAGGTGCAACATTGCGGGAACCCCCGTGCAGGCTTCTGACAGTCCCCCAAAGGCAAACTGCGTCAAAAAAATGTAAAAAAAAAAACTTAAGAACACCCCAAAAAATCACTTTGAATTTGGGGGTGAAAAAAATAATGTTGAGGGACAAAGTTCAAAACTAGCGAACTAGACTCCAGGGGGGTCCCCAAATATGCCCCAGGTGTTTTTTTCATTGCAGGTGCTTGCAGCAGGTGGATTTTTCATGATTTTTTAAACTTAACTTTATCAACTTTTAAATATGCTGGCCCCCATTTTCAGGTACCACAAATTTGCTGGGATAAGTTATTTTCTGCAAAATAAACCTGAATACTATTCTGCACCACTTATACAAAAACGCTATTTAGCAGCTATTGAGCCCGTTTAAAAACAACAAATACTTTCAGCAAGCCAAATCGGGGTAACCATAGCTAACCCCCATGTCAGAGCATCTTTTGGGAGGTGTCAGGCTGATTTCCCCAAATCTGACAGGACTTTCCGCTTGTTTAAGTTTCGCCGGGTCCCGTTTTCGCGTGCTTTCGCCTGCAAAACATGTGATGTAGGCGAAAAGTCCGGGAGGCAGAAAAGTATCGTGGGTCCGCTCAAATTGAATATGGCTCTGAGACAAATATCTGTTCTTTCAACTTACTGAATTTCTTATTTCTTTTTTGGAAAGTTTCTTTCTGTGTTTACTTTAGTTTTGACACAGAAATATGGTAAATATGGTGATTATGGTAATATAGGGCAGGAATCCTGCCCTATTTTACCATAATCACCATATTTACCATGTTCCGGTTTGAGCTTAACCCTGGAATGAGACTGTGCCTAGACTTTCGTCATAGTCCACGCTTCCTCAGGTATTGAACTATGACCTGTGGGTTTTCCCTGAGAGACTGAACTTGGGTCTACAAATTGTGGTTTCCTGAACAACTAAAGTTAAGTGGAATCTTTTTTTTTTTTTCTTTTCAACTTCCTAATTTCTTTTATTTTCAGTGACAGTTACTTTGTGTTTCCGTGACACTGTTTCCCATTTTATTCCATCACTTTTCTTTAACACAGTTATGCATCACTTATACCATCAAGGAGAGTTGGGTATGAGCAAAATGATCCAGAAAGTTCAAAAATGCTCAGAATTTCGATGGTTGGAAGTAGACTTGAGTGAATTCCACCCACCAAGCAGCAGAATGAATTATTAATCAATATACTATAAATGTGAATTGCCTATTTTGCTACAGAACTCAATTTGTGCAACTTTTTCACACAGTTGGACTTCTACCTTGAAGACACTGAATGTTTGTTATGGCTGCTACACAGTGGTTAGTATTGATGTCTCTAAACACTGGGATCATTTATACAATTCCAACCAGGTCTTTATGTGTGTGAGAAATGTAGGTTCTCCTTATGTTTGTGGGGGTTTTTTCGGGAATACTGGTGTCCAAAAACAAAGCTTAATTGGCTTCTAACAAATTGGCTACTTAGCTTACTTATACATGGTACTGAATTTAGACTAAAAGTTCCACTGGTGCAGAGACTGTTGTGAATGATTACATATTTCCTGTACAGTGTTGCATAATATTTTTGGTGCTACATAAATGATAATAAACCCCACGGTACCTGCATCTAGCTAGCAGGATGTCTGGAATGGCAGAATTGCAGCTGCAGTCCCAACCTGAGCATCCATTGAAGACTCAAGACATGCAGACTGCAGCGTATACAGCCACCCGGAACGTCCTGAGGATGCTCTAGGCATTGCTGTTCTTACCAGCGCTGGTGGCCCCGCCCCTTCAACATGACATCATGATGTAATTCGCTCAGGCGGCATGGCTAGTCAGTCCTGCTGTGGTGCTGATACACACTAGTGACAGCAATGTGGTAATGTGGTAATGACTGTGTTCAGTGCCGGACTGTGGCATAAAGGCCCCACCGGGGGAATGCAGTAGTAGGGCCCATCCTTAAGGGGTATGGTTATCCACCAGATGGGGTGTGGCTAGCAACTACAGTTGGTTGGCTAACCGTTAGACAAATATTGGTGTGTTGTCTATAGGAAAAAAACAAAAACCAATGTAGTAGCAGTGTACAATTCAGTGCACAGTCTGGAACATGACCCTTAGAGGAGGGTGTGAAGGCCTCAGGCATGGGGCCCACTGGGGATTCCCCTGTGGGCCAGTCCTACCCTGCCTTTGTTATAGCTTAGTAAGAACGAAATTATCTATTTACAGCCTGAAGCAATAAATCTTTTTTAGGCTTAGTAGGCAGCAAGGGCAAGGTAAGGAGTACAACACATAGAGTCAGGGTTGTTTAATTGTATGGTTTACGCTATCGGTTTGTTTCCCCACTCCTATAGCAATCTATTGATATAATAATTGGTATCAATATCTACGTCCCTTCTCTGTGTGTCTAATTTAAACTATAAAATATCTGAAGTAAGGAGGTTATAAATAATTTCAAGTAGTATTATATAGAGACATATGTATACTGTATTAAAATGATTTACTCATTGAAGGTAAACGGTATATACTGTATACTGTATAAGCTGAGTTTAGTATATTGATTGTAATTTTGGGCTTATTTTAATGTCAGGTCTTGTTTTATTATTGACTGTTTCCATTTGTAAAGCTCTGTGTAAAAGTCACAAATAATAATGTACCTATTATCTTCAGGCCAACTGACCGTCACCGATTTAGTAAGTATGCGGCTGTACATACACACTTACTAATCGGCAGACCGATATCTCTGACCAGGGGAAGCAGTGTTGACGTAATTTACTTCACAGCCGACGCAATATATCAATGAACAACGTCATTCACGTATTAATTGTGTGTACACACAGGCAAATACACTGGACGATATACCCTACAGTGTGTACCCAGAATAACTCTTTGTGGTAATGACTATAGTATCTTGCAATACCAAGTATATAAGCAAATGTTTTCAAATGTTTTACAACATATTTGCAAATATTAAAAATATAAAGGCATATCATTATCCAGTGTGTCATTGTTATGGGGATGTCACAGTACCTCATACGAGTCCTCAATACACCATGCGGAATGAGACGCCAGGTCTTATATTTTTTTGCATCTTTTTCAGCTGAAAATGCATCTTAGTCCCAACAGGATGCTGCACTTTTATATCTGAGTGCATCTGAGGGCCTGATTTAGCTTAAGACAGAATAGCTACCGTAAGTTGCTCGCAAGCAGCTTAGCTATTCCGTCTGTGCTGATATGGTAATGCAGCAAGGGGCATCACGCCTCCTGCTGCATTATGTATCCGAGCTGCATTGTCCAACGCAGCATCGGATACTCTGAGAACCATCGGCCGGCTAAGGTGACCCATGGGGTCACGCAGCCGGCCGTCACAGCTGTGAGGAAGAGGCCAGGAAATCTATGTCAGCTGACCAAGATCCTGACCTCTTCCCTTCCCCCCAATGGTGGCGACACGCCTTCATTTCAGCAAACTGAGAACCTCATTCAGAGGCGCTCGCAAAATGCGAGCGCTCGCTCTGAATGAGGGCGGCCACATTTAAAAAATGATCCGGCCTCCTGGCCGCTCGCTAGGCTGTGGGTTACCACCCACAGCTTTAACGAGCAGCCAGGATGATGGTCGCGATGGTCAAGACCATCGCGACCATCAGGGCTTGCGACGAGACCCTTGTGGTAGGGTCTTGTCTTCCGCAAGCCCCAGAGAGCTTCCGGCTCTAATAGAGCCAGAAGCTCTCCCACTGACATCACTGGTGATGTCAGTGGGGCCGCCCTCAAACGGCAGGCGTTCGCTTGGGAACGCCTCCGTTTGTGAAGCCACCCCCCGCCACACCTACAAAATGGGGCGAGCTGTCAATCAACATCGATAGCCTCCCCTTTTGTAGTGAGCCCAGGAGCGAGAGAATTTCTCTCTCACTCCGGGGCTTGCACACGCACAGTGCGGCCATGCACGTGCGCAGAGCCCAACATCGACCCGCTTGCGAGTACTCAAGCCATTGCGAGCGGGTCTGAATGAGACCCTGAGGCCATCGCAGCCCCCTCCCTGCCCCCAAACGGCAACACACTGTCAATCACTGACAGTCTGCTGCCAGTTTACGCACATGCGCAGAACAGGTCTGGCACCTGCACAGATTCTCGAACATCGGGAATCTGCGTGTACTGCTGAATTAGGCCCTGAGTCTGTATATGAATCTAAATAGAACTTGGCGTGAAACAAATCTGCTGCATTGTAGCATTTCATATCTAGATTCAGACTCAGTCGCACACAGATATACAAGTGTTGCATATCAAATTAATAGCAGTCTTGTGAAGCTGTTTGTCACAACCGATTGTGACTAAGACACATTTTCAGGTAAAAAAAAAGGTTGCTTGGCGCAAACCAAGTCGCACCGGACCTGGAGCACTGCGAAGGGCTGTTTGGGGTGACTGTAGCAATGGTGTATACACCTGAATATTTAAATCCAACATTTTTTAATTTTTATTCTACAATCTTCATAGGCCTTCAGTGTCAGTGGACAGGACTGGTGCTGGAAACTATTCTTCCTCTCTATATACTATTACAACTAACGGTGCCCATACCGCGCCAAATTCAGCTGTTCAGCCTGTCCTATATGTCTGAAAGATCTGGATTGTGGATTCTCAAATGACCATCAGGTCCATTGTCACTGTATGGCACTGCTTCATCCAGACCTATGAGCGTTAAGTGGTCATAAGACAAAACAAATCTGACATCACTGCTTCCTTATAGTGACAGACCTTCAGGATCCAGAGTCATTCAGGACCTACAGTATGAATGCTTGCTCCCTGGTTGATCCTATGGGTAATTTGGCTGGGTTTGAGTGCAGAAAGTGTTAATAATGTTTCCATGTAATCGCAACATCCAGACTTCTACTCTTCTGGAGAGTTGCAGCTCATTTGCATATTGTCCTTTGCTAGAGGCTTAACGATCTCTCAACATCTTCACATTGTTGCAGTGTGTTTCAACTAGAATGAAATATACTGTGAGCTATGGGCCTGATTCATTACAGATCGCAATGGCGATAGCCATAGCGATTACGCACGCAGTCTCACTGCGGTAGCATGCTAATGCATTGCGATCGCTGTGCCGCCGCAGCACAACATAAGGACGTCCACTTTACCTTACACACATCTGTAATCCTTAGCAATCCTGCAAAACCATCGGTAACATCGAGTACCATCACAGCCTCACGCACACTTGCACAAACTCTGACCTTACTCGGGAATTGCCAACCTCATCGCACGCTATGAGTGCTCAGGCTGCGTATGGTATCGCAGTGGATAATTGATGTACGCCGTTCAAACACACTGGTACGTCTGCGTTTTGCTGACCACCCCCTTCCCATCACCTCCCAAAAATGCCAGTTCCTGTCAATCACTCTGTAATGGGTCTGCGTAGTCACTGCGATCGTAGTCCCGATCACAGTAGCTGGTTCGCGCACATACACTGCAATGCATACACATGCACAGTACGCAACAATCGGCCATTTGTGTGCGTATTAGCAGTTGCGATCCTTGCTGAATCAGGCCCTATGTACTTAAATTGCTCCATCATAATAACAACCACCTTTCTTACTGTATGCTGCAATTGTCTATACTGGACTAGATAGCTAAATACAGTAGTTGGCTGTTAGAAATTTAGTGTACATTTGAACAATGTTCTTGAGTAATCATCTCTGTCTGTTGTGGCTTCTTTATTAATCATTTTACAGTTATTCTTTTCAGCAATGAAACCTAAAGAGACCTATTTTGTACATATTGGACTAGATAAATAAGAATACATTGTAGAATTGATGTAATTGTTGCTCTAAGGTTACTGCTGACCTTAAAGATGTAAAAGACAATGAAGAAACACTGGCATAAATTTATAGATTCATCTCCACTGAGATCTAGTCCAGTAGATAGACATCAATGTACTAAGCCTTGGAGAGAGATAAAGTGGAAAGAGATAAAGTACCAACCAATCAGCTCCTAACTGATATTTTTCAAGCACAGCCTATAACATGAACGTTAGGAGCTGATTGGTTTGAACTTTATCGCTCTCCACTTTATCCCTCTCCAAGGCTAAGTACATAGACCCCCATAGTCCCTGCTAAGTCAGGAGACTGAAAAATAAAGCCATACCCCTAAACTAGGGAAACTGTAGGTTATTCTAACCAGACCACTCAACACCATGAACTAGTGCAGGTACCTACAGTATCATCTTTCATGAAATAAAGTTTTATTAGGCTGAAAAATTGGGCTATGATAAGTAAAATTGTTATAGTTTTATTTTAAAACTAAGGGCCATATTCAATTTGAGGCGATAAAGTCGGAGGTCGAACTTTTCGCCATCATCGCCGTGTTTTACAGGGATACAGTATCAGGCGCGTGCCCGCTTATCCCCATATTCAATTATGATCCGGCGAAAACGGGACCCGGCGGAAAGGTAAGTATCGTAAAGTCCTGTCAGTTTTTGGGGAAATCATGCTGTCACCCCCCAAAAGATGGTATGACATGGGGGATCACTATGGGGACCCCCGATTTGGCCTGCTGAAGGTAATCAGAATTTTTTAAATAGCCTGTGAAGAAGTGGTGAAAAATAGCACTTAACTTTTTTGGGGGGGAAAAATAACTAGTCCTATCAAATCTGGGGTACATGAAAATGGGTGCAAGCATATTTTTAAGTTCCTAAAGTAATTTTTTTAAATTCTACAAAAATCCACCTACCGCAACCACATGTATTCTAGAAAACACCAGCCACATACTTGGTATCCTCCCTGGAGTTGATTTCGCTAGTTTTGTCCCCCAATATTTTTTTTCTCGCCCCCAAAATGAAAGTACATTTTTTGAGGTGATCCTGAGGAACTTTTTAATTTTTTTTTTACACAGTTTTAAGGGGGCATTTCAAAGGCTGCAGGTTATTTTTTTTAATTCTGCACCCCTAAACCCCAATTCTGCACTTTTTTTCGCCACCTAAACTGGTGAAAACCTGCAAAAAGTCTTTGTAACTGAATATGGGGATAAGTGAAACTGGCGAGAATGACGTCATCGGTGATAATTTATCGCCGATAACGGACTTTTCGCCTCTAATTGAATATGGCCCTAAATTGCTACATTAAAATTTAAATACTTCTATTGTCTAGGACAATTTTTCTCTTTAATTTAAATTCCTCCAGACTTGTGCATTGTCTCCAAAATTCTTTTATTTTCCAAATCTTGGTTATTGGATAGAAAATCTGCATAACAGAGTAATGTATTCGTGTCACATGGTGTAAGAAACAACTGAATAAATCCTTGGAAGAAGCAGTTACTGTACATGTATGCTAAAGCATTTCTCTTATGCATTGCAGCGAGACTAAATGTATAGCTGTAACGCTCCCTGCATCTAAATATACATTCCTAAGCAGGACTGCCCCTTTAAACAACAGGGTTATAAAATTCTTTAGCTAAGTCTATTAACATCAGTAATTTCTGGTAGCGTTTCCCCAGTTGGTATCATTTAATACAATAATGTATAGCTGCAAACAAATATACTGTAGTCTTAATTGACTGTGAGTCTCTGCCAACATGTACAGCCTGCATATATAATAACTTGTCTCTTTCTATAAGTGCTTAAATTAACAATGGGGAAACACCAACGCTTGGAACAGAAGCCCATATTCTTTTAAACAGTTAATTAATAAGAGTATCTACTGTCTAGTAGCAGCACATGAAATCAAAGGTTAAGAGAAACAGACTGTACTGTATTGTAAATTTGATGCAGAATATTGCAGCTATTCCTTGCGCAATACATAAATCTCATGAAGCTACTGAAACAATACATTGAAAGCTAGCATCTCAACTTCTGTAGACTTTTGCTACAAAGTTTTAAAGTAACATTAAGAATAAAAATAAGTGAAATCTTTGCAAAATGTTTGCAAAGGTGATATTTTTTTAGAGTCCTGTGTTTGCTCCGTAATTCTGCAGAATGCCGTTTCATGCTTTGGGAGCTGATTCAGTGTTAGGAGAGAAGCTAAAAAAGGAGCAAATTTGCACTGGATAAAACTCTTGAAATTAGAAAAGAACAGAATTGAATATCGAAGCATCAATGATTTATAACATAGAAATAGTAGGGATTTTGAAAACCGCCATAAAACCGTTGGCAAACCCGCCCAAACACTAGACCTTCTTGTGGCAGGTGAGTTCTTGTGAAGCACTCCACAGATTAGTATGATCTGTGCAGGCTTCGTTCTTGTTAAAAGGATAAAAAATAGTTAAAAATTAATTTAAAAAAAAAACATGCGTGGCCATGGGTCATCCTCTCCAAATCCATAACCAGACCTGGATCACTAGTCTGGTATTGAAAAATAGTGTGGGGGGGGGGGGCAGCATGGGATTCCCTTTATTTTACAATACAGTGTGGAACCAGCCAAGGGGATAACATCATAGCAGGAAGACACACAGCATGGGGTCCCCCTGCCATAACTTTAACTAACCCCAAACTTATCAGCCCTGGGCTGGAGTCCCAATTGTATCTGGTATTCAATTTGACAGTTATCTTTTATGTCATCATCTTTTGTGTTCAGGGTTGCCAGATCAGGACTACAAGCAGCTAACAATTATCATCAGTATCATCTGCAGGTAAAAAGGCATATCAATATATATACTGTAGCAAAGCTACTCACTGACCTTGTCCATGTGGAATTTTAGGAACTGTGCAAAAATGAGTGGTAACAGTAAGTACAGGGCAGATTCCAGGCATTCTTGGCTTGTGTACAGAATATATCTCCATAGACAACATTGTGGACAATATTTTACTTGGACAGCACAGTGTGGAAGCTTCCATAGAGTGATTTTAGCAGATTTTAGTATTAGTGTTAGTCTTTTTAGTATTATGTTAGTATTATGTTTTTTTTTTTTTTTTAGTATTATGTGCGTCTTTTACCGTAAAGGGCATGGAAAAGTCAACCACATTCTCTTTTTACATCCTCTATAGATGTTTCTAGTGCAGTGTCAGAAAACCTGCTACACTTTGAGGGCCACATTGGGTAGCCTTCTTTGAAAAGGGCTGCATATTACTCTCAATCTCAGTAGTAAATTAAGTTAATTAATTTAATCAATGAAAGAGACACCTATCTGTAATAACCTTTTAAACAAACATTACAAACTATAACAAATATGACAACAAATAGGAAGGCATTTTCGGGCTGTACAGAGGGCTTGTAACGCTGCACGAGGCACATTTGGCACCCATTGCAGTACCAATTATTGGTAAATAGAGATAAACATAAAACAATTATGAATCAGTGGAAAATGTTTACATTCTGTTTTGTATTTGCAATTGTTACTAATTTTAACTTCTAGTACATGTTAAAAAAGCTGTACATTTGGTTTATATCAGTGAATGTATGTGGAGTAAAGACAATTTACTGTTGTTGTCCACGAGTGCTGCTTCCCAAGTACCTGTGTCCATGCTCTGTATTTTCTTGTGTACTGACTCATACTGGACTCCCTCTATGGCCATTTTCTGCCTGTCTTGACTTTTGCCAAAATGTTGGTGACTATTATTTATTTATTTTTAATTACCAGTTATTTATATAACGCACAAATATTCCACAGCACTTTACAGAGAATATTTGTCCTTTCACATCAGTCCCTGCCCCAGTGGAGCTTACAATCTATATTCCCTATCACATGCACACACACATACACACTAGGATTTGTTGTGTTGGGAGTAAATTAACCTACCAGTATATTTTTGGAGTGTAGGAGGAAACCGGAGTACCAAGAGGAAACCCACGCAAGCACAGGTAAAATATACAAACTCCACACAGTCAGGGCCTTAGTGGGAATCAAACCCATGACTGCTGTGAGGCAGTAATGCTAACCTTTACACCTAATACCTAATACTGATATGTTTAACCAAAATTTACGATTTCTGTTTCCATCATTCTGCAGGCTTTCACCGAAAGGGTTAGTGATATACCATCTTAATGCCGAGGTACCCAGGGAAATGTGTGGCACCTGTTTGGGAAATATTCTATTTTATGCTCCTTTCATGTTAAGATGAAAAACCCTTTCTGCGGGAAATATTGTGACAGAATGCATGGTTCATAATGAAAATGTCTTAAGCATAAATAAATAAATAATTAAGGAAGAAAAAAAAAGATCAAAGAGAAGGACATTCCTTATGGGGCTTAGATTCAATCTCATTATATCACATTCTTTTTAGCCTTGATCCTTTTCATATGCTTCTGGCAATCTGCATGAATTTATCATGTTACAGTGAGAACTAATTACGGATGTCACAGCTTTAATGAAAAATAAAAGATTTTAGTCCAGTATTGCTCTTCAAATATTAAATACATTTTCTTATTTCTACTGGCAAATGAATGGGGTACACATGAAAATATTAATAATATATATTTACATTAAGTGTCATATTATTTTTGTTCATTTGTTATCACCGTGGTAATTAGTTGCTGAGAAAATATAGGAAACAGTAATTTTATTCTTCTTTAGGCACTTAAAAACATGTTTATTACTTGTAAATTTATTAATAGTGCAAAATGGCACTCTACACTGCAAATAAAGCTTACTCCCATACGTTACCAGATTTTCATTCCAACCAGCCAACTAGTTGGATGGTTGGATGTAAGTTGGTCTAGTGTGTGGCCAGCTTGATTCCTTTCCTCTTTTTTGATGTCCAAACTATCCATCTTTTCTCTCCTAGACACCTTCTGTTTCCCAGATCATTGGCAACATTACTGCCTAGCTCACTTATTTCCTCTGCTGTGACAGAAGTGCCAGTATTTTCACACAAGTGTATGCATGACAGGGATTGCTACAGTATCACCTGTACTTCCTGGCAAAAACATATTTATTATTTTCTTATACATTAACCAGCATCCACCACTAAAGGGTGTGGGAGGAGATCTGGGCATAGTGCTGATTTCTCCTAGCAGTAGGGGGTGGGTGGGTTTTTTGCATTCTGATTCCACCTAAAGAATACAGCACTGTGCTGACCAGCCTAGGGCAGGTTGGGCTCCGTGGAAGGCTTAACCCATGTTTCTTATATAGTGCCACCAGTCCTGGCTGGTGAAGCAAATCTGGGGGGACCCCAAACTTTTTTGTCCCACAATTTTGCTACAGCTAGCCTAGGCTGGCAGGGATAGTGCTGTTTGACATTGAGGGGGTGGTCATTTACTCTGTTTGATTTTGTATTTATAATTTATTGGGCATCCAAGCATCTCATTTCTATCAATTTCATCTGGCAGAGGCAGTTAATTTTGTTGGGAATTTTTTACCAGTGGTTTGGACTTTAGTAAATAGGCGGGATGCAAAACCGCTGAAAAAATGATGAAAACCCATCTGTTTTGCAAAATTGCCATTATGTAAATTTCCCTACAGTAATGTATGCCACAGAGAACTTAGAGAAACAGTGTTTGAGCTATAAGGACCCCTACTTACAGTCTAATGTCACACCTAATGTGCACGGTGCACGCAGTGGGAGCAAGCACGTGCGCTGTGCACTTTGGTTTGGTGTGCAATTGCATATACCACAGCCGCAATTAGGTCATCATGTAAATGTGCGTGAAGACCTATTTAGATCAGGGCCCAAATTAATAAAAATAATAATAATGATCATAAGAAAAATAATAACAATATATATATATATATATATATATATATATATTAGAGGTGTGCACGGCCACTTTTCGTGTTTTGTGTTTTGGTTTTGGATCTGGATCTTTCTTCGTGTTTTGGATCTGGATTGGTTTTGCCAAAACCACCCTTCCGTGTTTTGGGTTCTGGGTTTTGTGTTTTGGATCTGTATTTTTTTTGGAAAAAAGCATAAAAACAGCTAAAATCACAGAATTTGTGGGTTTTTCTGTTCCTATGCTATTATTAACCTCAATAACATTAATTTCCACTCATTTCCAGTCTATTCTGAACACCTCACACCTCACAATATTGTTTTTAGGCCAAAAGGTTGCACCGAGGTAGCTGGATGACTATGCTAAGTGACACAAGTGGGCTGCAGAAAACGTGGCCCATCTAGGAGTGACACTGCAGTGGCAGACAGGATGGCAGTTTGAAAAACTAGGCCCCAAACAGTACATAATGCAAAGAAAAAAAAGAGGTGCAAGATGGAATTGTCCTTGGGCCCTCCCACCCACCCTTATGTTGTATAAACAGGACATGCACACTTTAACAAACCAATCATTTCAGCACCAGGGTCTAGCACACGACTGTGGCTGAAATGATTGCTTCGTTTGGGCCCCCACAAAACAAGCTGGCAATTAATCTGTCCCTGCACAAACTGGCTCTACGGAGGCAAAATGTCGTCCTCATCCTCCTCATCCACCGATTCCTCACCCTCTTCAGTATTAGTTCGTCCCCGCTGGAATCCACCACCACAGGTCCCTCTGTACGTTCTGGAGGCTGGTCTCCCTGGAAGAATTGATCATTCATTTTGATGAATATCATCTTCTCCACATTTTGTGGAAGCAACCTCCTATGCCTTTCACTGACAAGGATCCTGGCTGCACTAAACACTCTTTCGGAGTGCACACTGGAGGGGGGGCAACTCAGGTAAAATAGAGCCAGTTTGTACATGGGCCTACAAATTGCCTCCTTTTCCTGCCAGTACAGATACGGACTGTCTGACATGCCTACTTGGATGCTGTCACCAATGTAATCCTCCACCATTCTGTCAGTGGTGACAGTATCATATGCAGTGACAGTAGACATGTCAGAAATTGTTGGCACGTCCTTCAGTCCGGACCAGATGTCCAAACCGGCCCTTGACTTATGACACAGGCATACACTTGGCGCTGCTACTGTGTTGATGCACGTGCGGCTACAGCGCACACAAGTCACAAACACGGAAAAAAATAAATTGTTTTTTTTTATTCAGGCGCTTTGGGGGTTACACCACCCTTCAACAGAAGAGCCAGCCAGCCCTTGATTTATGACACAGACGCATGCTTGGCGCTGCTACTTTGTTGATGCAAATGCGGCTAATGCGCACACAAGTCACAAACACAGAAAAAAAAATGATTTTTATTTTTTGGAGCACGTTGGGGTTACACCACCCTTCAACAGATGAGCCAACTGGCCCTTGGTTTATGACACAGGCGTATGCTTGGGGCTGCTACTTAGTTGATGCACGTGCGGCTACAGCGCACACAATTCACAACACAGAAAATAAGATTTTTCTATTTTTTTTTGGAGTGCACTTTGGGGGTTACACCACCCTTTAAGAGATGAGCCAGCCGGCCCTTTACTTATGACACAGGCGCACGCTTTGCGCTGCTCTTTTGTTGATGCACGTGCAGCCACAGTGCACACAATTCACAAACACAGAAATAGGTTTTTTTTGCACTTGGGGGGAGCAACCCTGATGGACAGATCACCCCCTGGACAACACTACAGCACCCCTTTAGGACTACAGCCTTTATGGGACACTGTACAACACAGCCCGGCCAGCCCCTATAGACTTTTGGAGTTGACACAGCCCCCACGGACAACTAACTGCACAACACAGTCCAGCCAGCCCCTATGAACAACAGCAGCACAACACAGCCCAGCTAGCCCCTATGGACTTTGGAGGAGTGGACACAGCCCCTATGGACAACAGCAACACAACACAGCCCAGCTAGCCCTTTCTCCCACCCTCCCTCTTCACTGTCCACAGCCGGAGTGAGAAATGGCGCTGACGCAGGGACCTTTTATAGAGTCCAAAACCCACGAGATCCGGAAAGCGGGATGATGACGTTTTGCCTCAATTTCAGTTCCGAGTCAGGTGGGAAAACCCGAGCAGGACTCGGTTCCCGACTCGGATCTGGGGGGGCTCGGGGGGGTTCGGATTTCAGATATCCGAACCCGCTCATCCCTAATATATATACATAGCATTGTATACATCAAGTATTTATTGTTTCATGCTTTCTTCTTTAAGCATTTTATTTTGTTGACATTAGAACGCACACACTGTGGAAGTTAATTGTATCATTGGCTTCAAATGTAGAAATCAATGAGAAATAATTTTGTGGCAACAAAGTGAATAGTGTAATGCTAAGTATTCATTTAATTAACCATGAGCCTCTCCACATAATGTACAACTATCGCCAGCCTCTCCGCCTTTAGCAGTTCCAGGAAAAGTGGATTTGAATTTATTTATGAAAAAAAGTGCATTAATATTTGAAAGCATTTAAATCCATTAGCAGATCATCTGAACATCACAGATCAGTTTTAAATTGCTAATTGAGGCGATAATGGCTAATAATCCAATAGTTAGTAATGTCTTGCGTGTTTTACCGTTTTAATTTCCTAAGATTCCTGGAAATATGTAAATTTGCTGCTGAACAGTTGAAACAAAATGCAAATAAACTGGAGACATCAAGATATTGTTGAAATTGTGTTAATGTAGTAAACAATTTTGCTTAATTATTTGCACCACAATTAATGCCGCTAGCCTGAAGCTCATATTGCTTCCTTCACTTGAAAAAAACTAAGTAAAATTAAATATATAAGCAGCATACAATATTGTATATAGAGCATATTTGAGTTAAAAAATATTGACAATATATAACTGCGCACTTTTAGGGGCTGATTCTTAGGAGTATACTTACTAAAGTGCGGGTTTTTAGAAGTGGAGATGTTGCCTATAGCAACCAAACAGATTCTACTTTACATTTGTCTAGCACATTGTGGAAGATAATAGCTAGAATCTGATTGGTTGGTACGGGCAACATCTCCACTCCTAAAAAGCCGCACTTTAGTAAATATCCCTCTTAGCAGAGCCGTAACTATACTTTTTGGTGCCCTGTGCCAGAGAGAGAATTGGTGCCCCCCCCCCCAATTTTTAACTAGGGAGTGATACAAAGTGGTTGTTGTGCTATTTTGTTGTGAAACTGTTCAGAGTACTTTTAATGTATATATTAGCGATTGTATTAATGTATTTTGAATGTTTCTCTACTAATTTAGCTATGCAGTTTAATATTAATATTCAACTATGTTAACTATTGTATTATTAGAAGTTGCTCTTTGATATGATTCTCAAAGGAATGTGCGGTAGTTATATGTTATGTCTAGTGGAACTGCTTATGGCAATGAGCCATGAACATATAAGTGTCAATGTCATTTGTTATAATAATAATGTGCTATTAATTATATTTCAGGCAATGCTGCCCTCTATTGTTAATATTTGTTCAAATATTATGACCATATAAGGTATATAATATCCGGTCTTTGTTAGGAGCCTTATAATTAGGTGTGAAATGCGGAAGTCTGGAGCCTTTAACTCCCGTCTGCCAGACTGACTGCAGAAAGTGCTGGGTCCAGTGTACCCATCTGGCCTATTGTGATAGGGTGAGGCTCCCATGTGAATTGTGCTGTATTGGACCATTATCAGAATTAATTAGAAATCTAAGCTAAGTACCAATAAATCATTTTAATTCATTATTTAACTTAAACTGTGTGTGTATTGAGTCATTTATATCACTCTGTTGCTGTCTTCCTGAACCTTCCATTTCCACCGGAAACATATTTGGCGAGCCAGCCAGGAGACAGATGAACTGATTCTGCGATACAATGTTTTCTTTAAGAAATGTTTAAGTTTGAACATGAAAGCAATTATTCTAAATGCCTGACTTAGATCCGGACCCTGGGCTGGCATGAGTGGAACTAGCTTGTGGTTAAATACAGCCTGTATGTTTTTTTGTCTATTGTTTTGAACTGCAAGTCCGCAGTGTAAAATAGATGTTGTTTGTTTATCGGTTTCTTTCAATATGAGTGAGTTTATGTGTTAAAAATTACATTGTATGTTGTGTGTTTACCTTCCTGAACCTTTCGTTTCCACCGGAAACAATAGTGCACCTCATGTAGTAGGGCCAGGTAAGAGAAAGGGGATTCCAAAAGATGCTGTGGATAAAAGAAGAGGAAGCTACAATTGAGAATGATTATAAACAAACAGCACCCCCTGCCCTGCGGTGCCCTGTGCCATGGCATTGGTCTCACTACCCTAGTTACGGCCCTGCCTCTTAGTTTCTGCAAACAGCACATATGCAGATGCGATTTTGTACATTTTTGTGTATCTGTATTTTGTGTATTCTGAGTCGGATGTAACTTGGCTGGATCTGTGTTTCTGTGAATGTGGGTGCTTTGGGGTGGCAACAATGCAATCACATGGAACTGCTTAAGGGAGTGTCGTGGGTGTGTAGCTAACACTCCATGTGATTTGCATGCACAGCAAGGGATAGCCTGTTTCTGACAGAAAACTTGCACCTAGCTTGGCACCACTGCAGATGCCGATACTAATGAAGGTGGTTGCAGCTGGCATAAAATTAACGGGTGACATGGCTTTTCACTGGCAGGTGCATGAACTCAGCATTAGTCCTACAGAATCTGGTATTAGCATAAGGTAGTAAATCTGGCATAGCAGCTGCCCGCAACTACAGATACTTGGCATGCCAATCAGAATCAGTCCCTTAATTAGTGATTCTTTAAAACACCCAGCAGAGATAGGGCTGCCACCTATTATGGAAAAATATTGGTCTGTCTATCTCAGCTAAGCTCCAGGTTTATTATTACCAATACCATTGGCAGCAAGTTCCATACTCCCACCCTCCCTTATATTGTATATATTGTATATTAAAAAGGATATATGCAGTTTAATAAACCAAGCTGTTCAGCAACAGGGACCGCCATTTTTGTGGCTGAAGTGCTTGTTTTGTTTGGGCCCCCACAAGCAAGCTACCAATAGGCTTAAGGTGGCTAAAAGTGTTGTTAATAATCTCTACATTGGTAAGATGGCATTATTATCCTCATCCTCACCATGTTAACATCATCATCACTCTATATTAGCTAATCCACACTGGAATCCACCATTACAGAAGTCTCTGTACTTTGTTGCATTTGGCGGAGAAGGTCTTCCTCATAGAATTTGTAGTTTATTTTTGTGAACATGAGTTTTTCCACATTTTCATGAAGTAGCCTTCTATGCCTTCGATCACTCACAAGGTTCCCAGCTGTGTTAAACACTCTTTCCAAGTATACAATGGGGGATGGGCAGCTTAATTACACCAAAGCTTGTTTGTAAAAGGGGTTCCAAATTGCCTTTTATTCCTCCCAGTAATCAAAAGGACTGTTTGACATGCTAATTTGTACATTTTCATTAAAATAATCATCCACCATCCTATTGATGCTTAGTGTATCAGGCTGAATCATGGTAGAGGTTTCAATAATTGTGGGCAATTCTTCTAAGCCTGACCAGATGTCAAAATGGTGTTTCACTTTGGTGCGCTGAGTTGACTCATCATCCACAACCACAGTTTTTATTCCTGGCAGCAGTATTTGCAGGAGAAACTAAAGAAGGAGACTTTGTCATGTCATGTGTCATTTGAGCTGAAAACTTGCTGGCAAGAAGCTCTTTGCATCTTTTTAGGTCTGTGTCAGTTGGAAAGAAATACATTGTGTATGACTTAAACCTAAGATCAAGCATGGTTGCCAAAATAACAAGTTCTTGACAACCCTTTGGTCCTGGCAAAACATATAAAGAACTTGATCTACAAGTCCAACATACTTAGTGGATTCACTTCATGGGCAGAATCTATGATGCAATGAAATGCATCCCGCCACTCTTCGCATGCATGCCAGCATTGGTAACATTGGTATGCATGAAGAAATACGCAAAATACCACTCTCTCGGTAAGAGCAGTCCTTTGCGAATGAGGTCCCTCTGGTGCCATTCTGCACATACGCAAAATGACACATGTGCTGCAGAGGGTGCTGGGAGGAATCCGATTAGATCCGTCTCACAGCACTCTCCCGATAGAAGCCCATAGGCTTCTATATGGTAACGCCATCTGAAGATAGCATTACCCACTGCATCCAAACCCCAGAATGCATCGCATTCAGAGGCTTGGTACATATGAGAAATGCAGTCAAACCCGCTTTTGTGGGGTTTGACCGCATTTCTCCCTTTGCTGCTGGGAATCACCTCACTCAAGCTGGCAGTGTCTGAACTTACTTCATTAGTTACTACTTCAAATGGTTTTAGTAGCAGCACTATATTGGGGAAGTGTTAAGGAAAACTGTAAGATGATGGGTGAGGATGTTACCTGTGGGCATCACAACTAGGGAAATAACTGATACCTTTCCATCATTACCACCCCCATGTACAACATGTTTATTTTTAGCATTACACAAATGTAAGTATTGTGACTTCTTCCTCTTCTTCTATCTCATCACCATAAATATCTTCATCATTTAAACCTTGTATAATCCCTTCAGAATAGCTAATTGTACACTTTGCCTGCCAACTCCTTTGTGTAATCACCAAGTGTGGTTTACTAGTGATTCCGGTAGATACATGTTACAACATAAGGGCATTATGTCCATCTGATTTTCAGGACCTGCTGCTGCCAAGATAGGAGGGTTGTCACTTTTCAATGTTTAATTGAAGCACAAGCCAGGGATCTGGCTGAGCATAATTAAACCTCTAAGTCAGGGGTTCCCAAACTTTTTTTAATCACAGCGCCCTAGACTATCAGCATTTTTTCCATGGCTCCCCTGAGCCAAAAGTTTCTGATTGAGGAATTCAGAAAAAAATGAAAGGTAGTAAGTTGTGTCTATACGGTATGTCACCCTCAGGTTCAGTTATGTGGTGGTTGACAGGGCTGCACTTCTTTTTGTTCTCATATTTTTTGATTGGCAGCCAATAGCACTGGTTTTGCCAATCACACTGACTAAAAATAATCTTTTTTGGGTACTGGACCACCAACCTGAGGCACCCCTGCAAGTGCCCTGTGGCACTCCAGGGTACTATGGTACCCAGTTTGGGAACCACTGCTCTAAGTGAATTCAAACTAGGCCCGCTTTAAGACTTTTTGGTTGCTGCTTTAAGTTTTGGTTTAGATATGTTGATGGACAAGTTATTTAGCCGTGGCTAGATAAGTGTGCTATTGCTTACGTATAGACAGCTGTCGGCTGGCAGCTCTCCATTTTTTTTCTAGAATAAATTGTTGTGTTGTTTTAAGTTGTTTAGGATGACAGAGGTGAAATGGCTGTGAGTTATTTATGTTTATTAGTGGGTGCGCTCTCCTTACGTTACTTGATGGCCAATTAAAAACTCCTTCTTGGGCATTAACTAGAGATGTCGCAATAGCCACCATTAAATGCTATTAGTTTCGAGTTTGGCAAAACCACCCTCAAATGTTTCATTTTTTTTGTTTGGTTTTGGATTTCTTTAAAACAAATTGATGAAAAATTCCAGGTAAAATCATTTAACTTGGACCTGTTTTTGTTCCTGTAACATCAATAATATTCATTTCCAGTAATTTCCACTAAATTTTGACAAAATTTGCCACTTGAAATCACGAGGAAGGGACTTACATGCAATTAAAAACATGCAAGATCCAGTTTTTATATCCAACTTGTAGGAAGACCTGAGCCAGGACTCGGTTCTACTCGGAACCTCAAAGTTTAGGTGTGTTTGGTTTACCGAACAGCTCATCTCTAGCATTAACATAAACCCATCCGGGTGTGTTATTGATTCATGGAGTGTTGAACACCAATGTTTGGTTGTACGAATTTATGTTGTCTTGTTTTGTCATCTGTGCTTTGTTCCACTACCATATTAAACATCAAACACCACTCTTAGGGCCTGATTAAGCAGTGCACGTTGTTCGCGATGGTGATCCCTGCCTGCAACCTCCACCGCAGTGCTGAGATTGCAAATGCAGCAGGGGATGTCATACACCTCCTGCTGTATTTGCATTATTGCAAGGATCGCAATTGCAAAGCTGCCTGCGTGTATATATCATATATCTATAGCCTGCATGCACCTTTGCAATTGTGATCCTTGCTGAATCAGGCCCTTAATTATTAATTCGGTAAAAATAAATTTGACCTTCATTTTTTTATTTCAACCCTCGATGTCTGTATCTTTATTCATTAGATAAGCTTTAATGATAAGTATTTAAGTGAGCCAGTGTGAAGAATGTAATTTACAGGGAGTTTAACACCACTGATGCATAAGTTGGCTTGTTTTACAGAATATGGGGTCTATTTACTAAGCAGTGTTAGGAAACAGAGTAAAAAGTGATAAGGTACCAGGCAATCAGCTCCCAACTGTCATTTTTCAAACAGCCTGTGAGATGACAGTTGGGAGCTGATTAGCTGGCATCTTATCAATTTCTTACCTCTTTTCACTCTGTCTCCTAACACTGCTTAGTAAATAGACCCCTATGTATGTGTGTCTAATTTCAGTATGCTTATTTATTTTCCCTTCCTTCCCCTGATCAGGGCTATATATGAATACTGAAAGTACCAGCAGGGGCGTAGAGAGCGCCGCCGGGCCCCGGTAAAGAGGGGGCATGGCCTAATCATGGGAGGCGTGGGCCATGCCCCCTAGAAAGAAAAATAAACAACATACTTTTGTAGCGGCGCTGCGCGCTGGGGAGGGGGCCCTGTGAGCCCCTCAGCCCGGCGCAAAACCAGGGGGGGCGCGATCAGTGTGATCACTCCCCCCCTCAGGCATAGGAGATTGCTGTGGCCGCGAGCAGTCTCCCACTGCATCATAGTTGCCTATCTTTTCATTGTCCTCCACGGGAGAAGCCTGGGGAGGACAAGCAGATGGGCTACAATGGGGATGGGGCCTGACGGGTCACATAATTAATCCCCGCCCCCTTCACGGCAAATTGTCGTGATTGGACTACATTTACATAGGGGGCAGGGCTAAATTACACGATTCATGGAGAACCGCATCATTAAGCCCCTCCCCATACTCAGAGACCTGCGATCGCCATGGAAATTCTCCCCATTCTGCCCACTTCACTAGGAAGTGGGCAGAATGCGGGAGAAATGCCTACACTTCCAGTGGTGCGGGGGGTTACCCAAAAAATCAGGAGCATCCCACGAAAACCGGGAGGGTAGACATGTATGCACTGCTGTGTGCTGGGCTGCTGCGAGGGAGGGAGGAAGGGAGGGGGGGCGGCGCGGCGCAGGGCCCCTCTAGAAATTGTACCCACTCCCCCCTCCTCTCGGCACCCCTGAGTTCCAGTAGAACAGCTGCACCCCTTTGAGTTCATGCTTATATTAAATTATTAATGCCAATAACTCCTCTTAACAGCTATGTTTTGGGTCTGTATTTTTACCAAAGTCTTTTTCTCTTTCAGCATGTTAATAAACAATCAAATTGAAAAAGAGGGTTCAGTGCAATTAACAATTCCACAAAAAGTGATAACTATTTTATGTTGAAGAGAGCAATTTGCAGTATTAGCCAGGGGCAAAACCATAAATGACCAGTACAGTGTATATTAATTGTGCTACAATAAATAAAGAATAAATAATGCAGAGCCCATGGTGTATGTGCAGAGCCCATGGTGTCCTGAATTAGCACATTACATTGCAGCAACAGTTGTTGCACAGAGATGATGACCAGCAAGTGTGTTAGTTTGTGACAACGATTGCTAAAAGCAACTGAGTAGACTATTTACACAGTGATCAAAAAGTGTTTTAGTCACTATATAGTGAGCAAAAAAATGAACATTCAGTCCTAGTAATTGTGATACAATGAATCAGGATCAACTGTATGCATTTCAGCTGCAGCTGCAGAGCTATATTGTTCTTGGATAGAAATACTAAATTGTAGAATGCTGTGCACACAGAATGAGACAGTGATGATGACCAGAGATTTGCAATTGAGACTGACAGCAGACTCTCCTTCGCAAGTTTGTCAATGACAATTACTAAATGCAACAGGATAGAGACATTTTCACAGTGATGAATAGGTGTTTTATCCACTGCCAGCCGGTCGTAGTTTCTACACCAGATCAAGATTAAAACAAACTATATTATTTATAGTTCATATGTGTAATAGTCTTTATGGGCCTGATTCTAAAAGTACCTACACACTAGGCGATGTGCTCACGATGCGATATTGTGTCTGATCTCCCTGGCAGCTCCCTGACAGTCCTGGACACGATTTGGTGTAAAAAGTGTCCTATTTGACCAACAATCTATCGTGCGTCCTCAACTATTTCCAGTGCATCGTGTCCGAGATTGGCAGATCTTACCTGCAGCAGGCAAGATTTGAAGATGCGTTGTACGACCAGCGGGTACGTACATCGGCATCGTGATCATAAGTGGACACTCACGATTTGGACATGTTTTACACGATTTGTCGTTCCGTTGCGTTGAAATCGGGCGAATCATGTAAAATATCGCCTAGTGTGTAGGCACCTTGAGTCTCACACACTGCCGATGTTTGTGGAGTTGAGCGAATGCATTACTCTGTGTGTACGCAAAGAGGCACAGTTGCGATTAAGAGGCACGGTATCAGAAATTAATTGGAATTAGAGATGTGCGCTGACCTCCGTGTTTTGGTTTTGGATCTGGATTCATCTTCATGTTTTGGTTTTTGATTTGCAAAACCACCCTCAAGTGTTTTGGTTTTGATTTTGAATCTGGGCTTTGTTAACAAAAAAAAAGTAAAATTTTTTTCAAAAACAGCTAAAATCATGTAATTTTACAATCTAAAAGCCAAAAATTAGATATAAAATTCAAATTCTGAAATGAGGGAAGATCAGAATGGTGACTTGGATCATTCCGTAACTCCTCATGAGATCAGAACTACGACTCAGATTTGTCCGGATGCACGAAATTCGTGTGGATTCGGACTTCTGGAGTACGGGGTATATTTACTATAGTACGGGTTTTTAGAAGTGGAGTTTTTACCCATAGCAACCAATGAGACTCTAGCTATTATCTTCTAGAAGATGCTAGATAAATGATAAGTACAATCTGAATGGCTGCTATGTACAACATCTCCACTTCTAAAAACCTGCACTTTAGTAAATATACCCCTTCATCTCTGATTGGAAATGTACCAGGTGTTCCTGAGTTGTGACTAGAAGGAGGCTATTTAGACCAATGAAAAGTCTCTTTTATGGGCGTGTTATGGGAGTATCATAGGCGCGCAGTTGAAGTGGTAATATACACAGACCCTCGCTTACATTGGATGCCATACTAAGACAGAGAGTCTGCACCTACCTAAGGGCTGGCTCAGGTGTCAATGGTGGTGTCTAAAGATGCAGCAAGCAGTATTGCAGGGTCTGAAGACGCTCAAAGTGGGCTTCTAAGTCCTTGCACACTCAGATGCACAGCTGTACATCAGGGTAAGGGCTGATACTAGCATTGGCATATAGTCGCAGATGAGACTACAGTAAAAGCAGTGTCAGCAGCATGTGATTCAGACCAGGTCCTATGGGCTTTGCTCTGCTAGTTCTATTCCTAATTCTATTCCTACATCAACCAAACCACAGAGCAGAATGAATTCATTGCTATCATCTCAGCTCTACAGTACTGCATATTACAACTTCAGCAAAATCTGAATTTACAAATTCAGTGTTCTTGTGTAGGATACGTGTGAATTAAAATAATTGTATATAAAACTTATTGAAAGTATATACTTAGCTTCCGTGAATAGAGAAGGCAGATGTTAAGTCAGATACAGTTCACATAAGCCAAGGATTTTCACACTGGGACTTAAATTGCAGCCACCAGTCAAATAAAGCATCAGACTGGGCATCATGAACATCACACACAGAAGTCCAAGACAGAGGTCAGATGCCATCATTTTCAAGGCCCTTTATATGGAGTGCTGAACAATGGGCTACTATGGACACTCTAGGCAGGCAAAATATAGTACAGGTGCAGCTGAACCCAGAAAATATATCATTTACAAGAATACAAAACTTATTGCAAGAAATATCTGTATCAACATTCCAGAAAGGAGCCTAACAAGACAGACACCATCGTGTCACAAGAGTTTAGATTGGCATTTCACAGAGACAAAAGTGTAACTCGAAGATGGCATCGCCAAAGCTCTGCACCTTGGCATGTTCAATGACCACATTCAATTTACATGGAATTTGGCTGCTACATCAGTCATTTGTAGGTTCAGCGCATACAATGGTTCCTAACTTCTGCAGCTGGCTCCTACATTTTCATTTTCATTTTTCATTTTCACCCTGCACAAAAGTTTGTAGTATGGCAATTTATAGACTTATGAGTAATCAGGGTCTCCTTATTACAGAAGGAGATATAATCGATGGTAAGGATCCTGTTTGTGAAAGCTTACAATCACAGGGTCTGATTTAGAGATGTACGTTCATCCGACGATCTACAATTGTTAGGGGTCTATGTCATGTGCAGAGCAGAAAGACCCCCCAAGCCGCAGCATGTGTTGACCCTGTTTTCCAGGAGGAAAATCTGGTTAGGCTGCGGGAAGCTACAGCTCCCACAGCCTGACCAAAGAAGAAACCATCGCAACCATCGGTCGCAATGGTTCCGATGGTGATTCCAGCATGCGACATCGGTCTCTGTGCTGGTATCGCTACTGCAGCAAGGAGACGTCCTACACCTCCTCCTTCTGCATTTGCATCGGAGATGGACGGATTATAACAGCGCTTGTGTGCGGTTGTGCAAATCCATCCATCTCTGAATCAGGTCCTAAGATTAAATGAAAGGTACTTGAGAGCAACTGTTTCTATTTATATAATAAATGTCAAGTAATTGAATAGAATTTATGGAGACTTTTCATATTTACGTCCATTTACTGGTGAAATGGTTGTTAATCACAAAATACAATACACAATGTACCTTTGTGAACATCTGCTTTACAACAGCTTACAGTAATTGTATCACTAATGGTATTCAACTTAGTAAATACGAGTACGGCATGTGTCTACCTACATTATACAGCATGTGGTCTGCAGCAATTAGTATGGGATGCTTGTGGTTCATTGCCATGGTCTAATGGCCTGTATATGAAGGATAAAAAGCCCAATGAAGTGACCAGAAGCTATTTCAACTTGAACTGTGTAGACTGCTATTTAAAAATGCTGCGTTGAGAAGCCTTTATTGTTGCTTTCAAAACTAAGAACATATAATGTAAAATACAGATATGCTGGATCTGTCGGCCCTTAGCGAACAGGAGTTATTTATTTTTTATTTTTTTCATAGACAGAAATCCTAGCATAGATTTACTTCAGCTTTGCAATGATTTGGCCAAATTCCTGGAAACCTTGGATCCAGTTTGTTGTTTCCATCTGGAGATCAGTTTTAAGCTTTCATTGCAATAAAAAACACAGATGGAGTGGGCAGAAGGGATGTCCTAGGTCCTTTGCTAATTGACTTGATTCAGACACTACCCTTGAAAAATAATGTCCTCGAATATACTGTATAGCTAATGAATGATCTGTACCTTACACTAATAAAAGACACATCTTTATGGACAGTTTTGTATCCAATCATCTTTACATTTAGCAGAAAATAGTTTTTCCATTTCATTCTCGATTCTATGAAAAAACATCCTTAGGAGTCTGTATAGGCAGAATTTACTTCAGTTGCTTCACTTCTCAGCTTTACTATAAATAACATTGCTAACACTAATGTCACAGCTTAGGGGAGACTGGATGTTTGGGACTGAGAAATACAGCTATTGATCCTATGTGGATTCCGGTCTTATGATTAGCTCTTTGGATCAGTCAGAATAGAAGCAGCCTTGAGGGTACAAAGGGGTCTATTTACTAAGCCTTGGATGGAGATAAAGTGAACGGAGATAAAGTACCAACCAACCAGCACCTAACTGTCATTTTTCAAACACAGCCTGTGACATGGCAGTTAGGAGCTGATTGGCTGGTACTGTACTCCATTCACTTTATGTCTATCCAATTCTTAGTAAATAGACCCCATAGAACCTTTGTGAGTTCAGATTTACTTAGGTAAAACAACTGGAATTCTAGAGAGCCTACCAGAGAACCATACTCCAAAAGGGGTACAATCTTCTTTCCTCTGGAGTGCTATCCTGGCCACTAATCCACGGCATTTAACACTTCTGCGAGCAGTGTAGGGACTAAGTTCAAGATGTGCGGATCCTACTCAAATCCAACTTTTAACCATTGGACTGATTATACATATACACTCTTAATACACCACTGCATTGCATCATAATTGGAGAAGCAGCCACCTGCTAAGCACCGGCACCTTCATTTTTTAAAGTCTGCAAAGAGCTGTGATTACAGAACCTTCCTGTGAGCACAGCGTATATGCCGTGTTCTGTTCTGACTCCTGCTACTATGCTGGGAACCATTTCGGCGCTCACCTACTGCTATAAGCTGCCTACTTACATGGTCGTGGGAGCAACTATATTTTCAGCCACAGATTTACCAGGGACACATGGGGGCCCATTAATCAAAGTGAATTTGAGGTAAATTTCCCAAAAACACATGTTTTCGGGGGTTTACCTCAAATACTTAGTATCCCCCGGATGTATGAAGGAGGGACCGCAGCAGCTATCTCCGATACCTGCTGCGATCCCTCCATTGCCGCCGGCAGCCGCATCCCCCTATGGGGGATGTGATGCTGCAAAATGTATCAATATCTGAATATCTGAAGATAGCGTTAGCCGCTGTAGTCTATGTGGACTCACCGCATATCAGCCGGCGGAGGGATCACGCTCATGTGCAGTCCGCGGGACTGCGCATGCGCAGAAGCCCCGACCGCCCTCCGGAGACATCTCCCTGCATGTCCCGGATAATACATCCGGCAGATAGGATCGCATTTTGCAATGCGATCATGGGTGGTACTGCATGCCCTGATCGCATTGCAAAATGCGATCATTAGTAAATGGGCCCCATGGTCTTCCACTGCCGATTCTAGACAGATTGAGTTGCAGGTTTCTATACAGGAGAGGCGGCTAGCAAACTCAGGACAGTAACTATCTATGGTAACAGCAGCTTCTTATATTTAGAAGGTGCCTATACATTTATATATCCAGATGGTGGATTGTCCTGTATATAAAGTATACTGAATTGTGAATGGATTTATGAAAACTGTTACTTTATAATCAAGTTGCTTGGATACATCTGACAGTGGATACAAATTAACCAAGGACTCTTGTGGGCTCAGGATCAAGTGACTGCTATACTGATTAATTGCATTGGAGTTTATGCTGTAGATTCTTAGAATTGGGACATTTTTAATGGCATATTTTATATTAGTTTAACTGAGTGTGTGATATTGTGTCTTTATGGAGAGAGATAAAGTGGACAGAGATAATGTGCCAACCAATCAGCTCCTAAAGGTGGGTACACATGATCTGCAGACTGTGCAGAACATATGTTCTGTATAAAGATTGCCTGACTCATTGAGACTGACGTCACAACTGGGCCGGCATTTATATGCACGCGCAGGGGAGCAGCGAGGGTGGTTCCAGTGGAGCACGAGCTCCGGGTGCCAAAATGGACAGAGGGTGCCATCCAGGGTTCCGGAATTCATGGAGCGCTGCACAGTATGATGGCCGCCTGTTAATTTATCTTGGTTTGTTTTCTCTATATTCTAAATAAGTTACAGATCTGAGATCTATTTCTACATTTTATGCTCCCTCAAGATGCCCAGATTGTCTCCCCTACAGCCCTCCCTTCTTTGTGATCATATTCTGTTACCGCCCCTTTCCTGTCACATTGATTACATTCACTTCTCACCTCTTTAATTCCCTCCCCTATCTACCCTGTGATCGGCTCTTTGTCCCTGTCCACTCCTTTCTTATTGCTTCTTTCATGACCCCTCTCTGATCGACTCTTTGCCTCTCACCTCTCCTTTCTCTTTGGCTTCTGTCACTAGCCATCTCCTCTCCTTTTCTTATTGGCCTCTGTCACCTCCCCTCTCTGATCAGCACTTTCCTCTCCCCTCTCCTCTTTGATACCCTCCCTCCTCTCCTCATTCTGTGCTTCAGTGGACTTAAAAGTGACACATCTGAGGTAAAATCCTAAACTTCAATTATTAGGTATGAGTTTAAAAAAGTTACTGCTTTACTATTTAAAGTAATGGAGGTGTTCCCAGGCATGACCACAAAGTGTTACTTGAAAGGTCTTTTAAACAATATTAGGAGATCTGGAATTATAATAGTGGTGGTAGACAGAACATGATTAGTAGTACACACATTAATATAGGTGCAATGTATATTTGCGAAGTAGGAGCATAGCCAAGAAGGGAGCTTCCCATAGGTGTTCCCACTCCAGTGAAAGCTGCTTGTGGCAGTAATTGCAGTAATAAGCTGTGCACCCTGTGGAATCTCACTCTAGCACATGTATTCTGTCAATTTAAGTTAAATTATCAGAATATATAATACAATCTCCTCTATTGATTAATAACAATGATTTAAAGGCGATAAAAGACAGATCCTAGGTGCTATACATAAATAAAGCAGTGCCAAAGCAGCTACCCCTTAATGTGAGATCACCGAAAAATGATATGCCCCCAATGGGACCCCAGTGCCCAGCGTGATACTGCCACTGTTTGCTGTTTTTCTCTTCACTTCAATATTCCCCCGCAGTCTGGCCATACCCCACTGGCACAGTTCAGTACAGGGAGGTGGCGCTATGACATGCACTTTCTCCGGGCGCCATGGTTCCACGCTACTCCTCTGTGCACGCGCCCGGTTGAGCTGTCAATCACCGCCGGCCCATGCAGCAAGTGTACGGATGGGTGGCTGACCACCCGTACACACAGCACGATGCCCCAATATATCTGCAGATATATTGGGCATCAGCTGTGCAGCAAAGCCGATGCAATATGTCTGTTGGAAGAGGAGTGCTCAGCGCTGCCTGCTTCCATTCACTGCAAGGTACCGCCGGTGGTCTCTATGATCTGCCGCTGCTCAGCAGGAGGCCTGAACTCTGACATGCATTACTGTTCATGCGTACCCTGTTGGCATGTCTATCCTCCCTGGCATTACAGCTATATGACCGTGCCTGTTAGACTCCTGCAGACAGAGAGCCATACAGAGCCCTATGGGCAGAGTAACTATCCTGTACTACAAACGCTTACATATTATAGTGCGCTAACTGCCAGGGTGTATGTCATTTCAACACCTGGTGCACTACAATGCCCAGCAATACCATTGCTCTCCAGGATGCACCGTACAGTGAATATACCTGTTTATCCCTGTATCTCTATGCTATTTGTTGTTCTAACTAGTTAAATAATCTAAGCTGTACCACATGCGAACTAACCACCAGCAGCACCATTTTACTGCGAAACACACTTCACAGGCACATTCTGCTAATAGGTCATGGATTGTGGACGTGGCCTAGCAGCCGCTAGCTAATACATTATGGACCCCAGTGTCCTACCCTGTGCAATACCCTGCTAATAAATCCAGCCCTGGGGGTGTGGTGCGGACAAATGAGTGGTGCAGGGGCATGATGACCTGATTGCATCATCACGTCCCCGCCTTCCATTTTGCAAAGCTACGATTCCTGGCCCTGTAAAGTGGGGGGCTGGGCCACGATTATGTGATTCACCGTGAATCGTGTCATCAAGCTGCCTGGGTATTCCGCCTTTACTTGGGAAGTGGTTGGCAATGTACTGTATGACAGCAGGCATTCCACCTTTATTTGGGAAGTGGTTGGCAATGTATGACAGCAGGGGGCCTCTGGAAGACTTGCTACCTCTCCGGGCATCCGGGAGAGCCTCCTGAGATTCGCCAGTCTCCCGCATGATACGTATTTCCTATCCATACACGTGGTTTACCACCAGTCATCTCATCAGGGCATACTTACACCAGTCTATACTTGGTACAAATGATCCGTCTGGAAACAGGTGTATTTATATTTTCATCCAACTCTGCACACTGTAGCCTGCTCTGGGGAGATGCATTTGAAATATTTATGACTTTGTTTCACTTGTACTTGTGTACATATGGTACCGGGGCAAACACAGTGCAATAACACGCAAGATCTGCTCTGCAAAGAGGCGTACATCCAACTAAGCATCAAGCCCTATATGTTCTACTGATCCACTAAATGAATTCACCTATTAGCTACTTAATTGCTATCCAACTGCACATGATAAACCTTGTTCTGTCTAATCTTATCAGACATGTAAAATACGTCGGGTAGATTCATTCTGATAGAGCTGCCTCCATTCTGGATGTCTCATGAGAGCCTGTACCAGCTGTTTATATTCTAACTCCTGCACCTTGAGGAGTGTTTGAGACTGACCTCCCTGATACGTAGTCATTGGTACTTAGCCTGTAAGATACCAATGGACCCTTTTCTACTAATGTTTAATATATACATGCAAATGCATGAAATAGTGGGAACTCTGTAGCGAAGTTTGGAACAGCTGGCAAATATAGTGAATATTAATTATTAAATTTGAGTTTGTAACACACAGAATGGATTATCACTATAATTCTGTACTTTAACTGCTGACTACTTATATGAACATTTTTATTCTAGAGTTTAGTGGTTCTGTAAATTAATGCTCAGTTATTGGTGAAGAGAACGTGTCCTGATGACCAGAAGGTGACATTATGGGGTATTTTTACTAAGGTGCAGGTTTTTAGAAGTGTAAATGTTGCCCATAGCAACCGATCAGATTCTATCTAACATCTATCTAGCACTTTCTAGAAGATAATAGCTAGAATCTGATTGCTTGGTATGGGTAACATCTCCATTTCTAAAAACTCTCACTTTAGTAAATATACCCCTATGACTCCAAGAGGAAACATTATATTATTATTATTATTATTATTATTATTGTTATATCATTATTACTATATTATTGTTACTAGGCCTGATTCAGAGATGGACGCAATGCCTATGATTACGCAGTTGAGCGATTATCGTTGATCTGCGCATGCGTCTGAGTCTCACTGCGCATGTGTCAAGTTTCATTACTGTTGTCGCTCGCAATGAGGATTTATTTGCACCTTTTGGGGCATGATCCCGTACGCAGCTAAAATGGCTCCGATGTCTCCGGTGTAACCAGCAGAAGCAATGGGTGTCTTTTAACTAGAAAATCCTTTGCCTTTAGTGCCCATCTCCGAATCATCTCCACAGTAATAATGGTCATTGTAAACTTGCAAAAACATAAATAAAACCTATGCATAATAAAAGTTTGCATAACCAAATGTGTGTGAGTGTAAGAGTACATATACCTTGTATAACCATATCCCCAATCTTATACAAATGTGTCTAAACTTGCATTGCAGCCCATACAGTTCATTGTGTTATGCGTATCCAATGGACACCGGAGCAATTAACCATTTAACAGAGTGCCGGGTATTTTTGGATTATATATACATACATACATCTATATTTCAAATTCCTTGCTGTTTCTTACCAATGATAAGATGAGCCCCAGGTGTCCAGTGATTTTTCTTTCTCCTTTTCACCAGTGGCACATTTTATATTGACCTTGGAACCATGAAAATTGTTAATGATGTATTTTATACCTGTTATTATACCTCATGAGTAGTACGAGTGACAGAAAAGTATACAGTTGTGACTAGGGAAAGGATGGACCAGATGTCAGATTGGCACAGCCATTCATTAAATTATTCTCAAATCTGTTCAATATAATAATTAAATTAATTTGCTTGAATTGAATAGTTGACACCTACAATACAAGAGGCTTACTGGAACAGACATTCCAATATTGTTCGGTTTCTTAAGTTTTAACGTTATTACATGGATTGTCAACTGTCCCTAATTTCCAGCGACAGGCGCAAATTTTGAAGACCTGTCTGTGCAATTTTTCCTTTAATAACAGAACTGTTTTTTTTAACATTGTCCAACTAAAGTTGTTTTGTGGGATTTTTTTTTTAAATACTGTACTGTATAAGTTAAAAAGTTAGGAAGCATTACTAGTCTCAGTGTGGCCAGGGGACATAACAGCAATGATAAGATAACAATGATAAGTTGTTCTGATACAAAACTTGAAAGACCTCTTCAGCCTGGTAGTCCAAAGTAATTGCACTTAAAGGTTCGATGATTCCAAATTTTTGGGAACGCTTGAAGGTTTGGAGGCTAAGGAAAAATTAAGGAGTGCATTCAACAGGGTGGATGTCACCGACTGGGGCATGAGAGCTAGTAATGGGTGTGGCTGAGAGGCACAGATCTTGTGCAGTGTGCACACGTCAAGTTAAGAGATATTTTGAAGTGAAAAGATCTGCTTTGGTAAAGTCCATGTATGTTAGAAGCTAGCAACCAGTTCAAACCTACAGCCTGTAAGTGTTTGGAAAAAGGACAGACTACAGAAACAATGGTATCTCCTAAATTCACAGGCACACCACTACATTTTCTACATTAGCAATGGTGCTCATTTATGCTCAGCAAATCCCATAGCTCTACACAGCTGGTTTGCTTTGTAAATTGTCCCTGGGTCCGATATCCTAACACCGGAATCCCGAACAGGACGAATATCCTGACGCCGGCGTCCTGAAGGGGATAAAGATACCAGCGTCAACATCCCGACCGCCGGCATCTGAAGGTAAGTATCCTGCTTTCCCTTAGTGTTAGCCCAGGGATGGGGTGGTTAGGTTTAGGCACCTCCGGGGGAGATTAGGGTTAGGCACCTCCCAGGAGGGTTAGGCTGTGGGGAGAGACGGTTAGGGTTAGGCACCCCCGGGAGGGTTAGGTTTAGGGTGCGGGTTGGGTGGGTTAGGATTAGGCACCATCGGGGAGAGGTTAGGGTTAGGCAACCCCCAGGGAGGTTAGGGTTAGGCACCACCAAGGGAGGGTTAGGGGGGGAGAGGGGGAGGGTTAGGGTGCTTACCAGCCATAGCCAGGATTTTCAACAGTCGGGCTTCCGGTGTCGATATTTCAACTGGCTGCTATTCTGCCGCCGGGATATCATACCCAACCCCATATATATATATATATATATATATATATATATATATATATGTATATATATATTTTAATAAATGACCAGGAACATTAGTCATTAGGGGACTGAACCTTAAAATGTCCATGTCTTATACACACATTGCTAGTCAGTGCACTTGGCTACACCGGGTTGGTTATGATATCCCGGCAGCTGAATAGCCCATTCTCTGGCATCCTGACTACATCCCCTATATACTGTATATATCCCTTGATGTGCAACATTTTATTTGATATTTTAAACTGTAGGTGTGACTTTTAACTTCATAACATGAATGCAATATTAAGCAACAATGAATATGGCGAGCTTGGTTGTGCATATGAAACCGGGGACTTTGGAGAAGCTATGAGTATAAATAAATCTTAGTCTACTCTCATTCATCAACAACAACATAGATTTTCTATGTGGCAAATAGTTTAATATCGATTTTGACAATTATGTGACTCTCGGCCTCTGTTTAGTCTTTTAATAATAAGCCTGAGGCTGAAACTCAGCTGGATGTAATTGACTTGTGTGGGTCCTACAAAGTGTCAATATATTTGTAAGAATTTCAAATATCCACACTAGTTTTTAGATGACTAATATCCTCATTCAGCACTGAGGTCATGTTGAACATTAGATGCCTAAAGTCCACGTAGAGAACACTGTTTACAATTTAAGACTGTGTCAAAAAGTTGACAAAGATGTAGGCTTAGGGCCGAATTTAATTAGCGGCGAAGAGTGCAAAATACATATTTTGGGGTACAAATGTGGGGACTTGGCTCAGAACCCTTTGGACACCCCCCCCCCTAATGACTAATTAAGCCAAAATGTTTTTTTATATTTATTCACCCCAAAAAAGACGGCATTTTTGGGGGCGAAAAAGTAAAAAGTGTTGGGAAATGGGTAAAAAGTAGGGGGCCAGGTGTTTGGGAGGAGGGGGCTGTAAGGTTGAGACAGGTGTTTTTAGGATTGCAGGAAGCTGCAGCAGGTGTATTTTTGAGATTGTTTAAATCTTCACTTTAGAGACACCAAAATATACTAGTACCCATTTACATGTACCCCAAATTTAACTGCGGTACTTATTTTTCTCATAAATCATTGCTTTATATAATTTATTCACACTTATGCAAACATGTAATATAACAACCCTTTGACTCATTTTAAGATCACTAAATACTTTTATTAGGGATGTTAATACTCTTCTATATTGATTTCCAGAGTCAGTGAGGCTTTTTTGGGGGTACAGACTGATTTCCCCAAAATATGCTGTCCTTTTCGCTAGTTTAGTTATTAAATACATTCGCCTATCCACGTTTTTGCCTGTTTTGGAATTGAATACGGAGACATTGCATCAAAACAGTAGAATGAGGCGAAATCATAACGCTTTTTGCCGACCTCCGCTTTTTGCGGCTAATTGAATTCATCCCTTAAAGAGAAGGAAGACAGAAGGCTTTTTAAACTACTAGGCTGTGTCAGAATAAATGTAGGTGCAAGGTTCCCCTATTAATGCTCTAATTTGTGTAGTCCCTATACAGTGAAGGGGTGGAGTTTTGGGGCAGGGTCGCTGGTTTATAATAGTGATTTCCTGGTTGGGAGGTTTCTTGCCTCTTTGGAAATTCTCTTCTCCCCCCAGGTTATTGTGATTGTCATCTTTATGTTTTACTGAGGTCAGCAGCAACACCTGTCCCGTGGGCCTTTATGTGTGTCATTTGGAGAGGGGTTTGAATACCCTGTGTTTTTGGCAGTTGGACCCCAGCTACACCTTTGATTGAAATATTTGGGCTCTGCATAGGGACGTTATTTATTCTCCCCCATACCTCTTCCCTACATTTAATAAATAAATCTGACCCTTTTCCCCACCAGCATGCCTCTAAGGAGAGGTGTATCAATCTTCAGAGAGATAGAGGGATAAAATGGAGTGAGATAAAGGTCCAGATGTACTAAGCTCTGGAAAGTGATAAATTGGAGAGTAATAAGCTACCAGCCAATCGGCTCCTAACTGTCATTTTTCAAACACATCCTGTAACCTGACAGTTAGGAGCTGAGTGGCTGGTAGCTTATCACTCTCCAATGTATCACTTTCCAGAGCTTAGTACATCTCCCCCAAAGTACTAACTGTAAAATGACAGAAGCTTATTTGTGGGTACTTTGGGGGAAGATTTAATAAAGCTTGGAGAGAGATAAAATTGGAGATAAATAGCACCAACCAATCAGCTCCTAACTGTCACTTTACAGGCTGTGTTTAAAAAAATGACAGTTAGGAGCTGATGGGTTGGTGCTATTTATCTCCAATTTTATCTCTCCAAGCTTTATTAAATCTCCCCCTTTATCTCTCTCCAAGGCTTGATACATCTCTCCCTGTGTCTTTATACAGTAGTAGATACTGTATGTTTTTACCTCTATTCACCGGGTGGAGAAATAAAAGTTGTCATCAGCCGATAAGAACTTTGATACAGAGTTATTCACAAGGCCAGAGACATTCAACTATTAAACATTTGAATTTGCGCAAATGAATTCTGATTCCTGACCAAATACATGTATTCCAGAACCATATCTTACATTTCAAGTTGAAATTAGATATCAGGGGGCTTGTATTGTCCAAGCTAAATAAAGACCAACATTGAGCACATGCATATTTCACTAAGTAAAATGCCGCATTCACAGTATCCTACAGCTGCAATGCTCACCACACACGGCTGAGAGATTGGTCCTTCTCGATTAAGTACAATATTTGAACGGTTTTGTTGCAATCTATTCTGGGTGCAATTCTCAGTCTCTTTGTGCTCTATTTACCATTAATGTGTAGCTGGAGAGTTCTGTATCGCTGCATATCACAGTGATACAGAGCACAGTTGTCTTCTCTTTATTAATCTATGGGTTCCTCCATAAGTAGTGATTTTCTCTGTATTATCTGCAGCCGAATATATGAAAATGTAGCTAATCTAAAGATGGCGTTACATATCGGGCCAAATTAAATACTTTGCAGCTTGGTAAATGGGGCTCTTATCACAGTACCCCATAGAAAACCATTAGAACTACTTTTGCAAACAAAACCGAGTGACCACAATAGATATTTCTGTTATTTGCTGTGGTTCCCTCTTTATAAATAGCCCAGATACTAAATCCTCTAGAATTGTCAATTTTCAGAGGATTGACCACAATACTTAGCTTAATAAATAGTCCACTTAGTCTATTCACCTAGGTGAACGGGTCCATTTATCTCCTGGGCACAGCACAGACCTGATGTATGGGGATGACTATTCATCAAGATCTGAAAACTGAAGTGATCGGAGATTGCATCGGGTACTCACATCGTTACTAATCAGTGGAGAAAGGAAGGAGATTCAATTAGCCTCAATAAATTATTGTAGGTGAGAAAGGCTATTCAAGTAGGCTCCCTTTTTCCCCCTATACCTGCGTTAACGCTCATGAAATGAACGTGTTAACGCGTGTTAACACTGGTTATTGGGCTTTGACACACTTGAACCCGTGAAATGTTCATGGATTTGTGCATTAATTGCCTGTTATGCCCCTGATAACAGCACAGTTTATTGGGGGTTTATTTTCGGAACTCATGTGACCAGAAAAAAAATCCCTGTTAGGTGGGGCTAATTGAAGAGCCCACGGCGGTTAATTAACCCGCTGTAAATTACGGCGGCTAATTAAATATCCCCCAAAGTGTTGCTGCTATGGATTCGGAGCAGCTGTCCTGGCACCGGAGCAATCCTACAATTGGATCTACTGCTGCAGATCGCAACGAGTCACATCCATAACTTTGGCTGGGTCATGGCGTTTATTAACCAATAGGCCTCTTAGTCTGTGAGCTGAACATATTAAGATTTCTTGGGAAAATAAAAACTAATATATAATATCACTGTTCTTTGTTCTTGTCCAGACATCATGTCGTATTGAAGTCTGCCTCATTTAGTGTGTACATTGTATAATTTGCATTAATAGTGTCACTGTGCACTATGGCCCTGATTCAGAGCCGGTCGCTATTAGCGCTCGCTTGTTCAGAAAAAGGGGGTGGCTATTCAAATGAACCGTTCGCTCTTTGCGGTCTGTTGCCGCCTCTATGTCTGAACGAGCAAACAAAACATGCGTACGATTTTTTTATAAAAAACCCCCCTGGCCGCTCGCATCATACATCATGTCCGCTATTTATTAGATTAATCGAGTACATCGGACAGCGTATGAACTGCTCGCTATTCTTGTGGTTGGTTTTTCCTACCACAAATTTGCAAGCAGATCTGACTATAAAATAACCCAGTGACGTGGTCAGTGACGCTGCTGTATTAATTATGCACACCCATAAAACGCCCGTTTTGACCTTTAAGCACGCCTGCGATCGGATCTCCACTCCCCGTTTTCAAGCACCTTCCCCTGTTACCACCCACATACGCCTCCTCCTGTCACTCAAAATAGCAGGCATTCGCTATTTAGCGAACAAACGATTTTCGGCCGCACTGACTGGTTCGCGCATGCGTATTACGATCCGTACGCATGCGCAGTTGGGCAAACATCGCTCGGAACGAACGAGCGCCCGCTTACGAGCGGCTCTGAATCAGGCCCTATGTGTAATTTGCATACTGTATATGTGCCTGCAAAGTAAACATAGAAGGCAATTTATCTCAACTGACCTTACAGATGTAAGATCCCAAACCAAACCTTTCATGTCCTCTGTCTGTGATTATATTATATGCCTCTGAGTAATACAGTGTATGGGGGCTGTGGGGGTGGGATCTCAGCTGACTCATTATATCTGAGAAATAAGCACTAATCTGTCCAGAAACATAATTGGTCCTACAGAAGCAGCTACGGGCTATGAGATAATCTGCAGCACTTGCGACTGTAGCCGGAGATGTTACTAGGCCCAGCAGGACTTAGTTATACAGTTTTCATGCTATGTTTCCATTGCCACCCACTGATCTCGCCCATAAATTAACTGCAGTTCATGCAAATGGGTTAAAAAACATAAACCAAGAGGTCAGCACACCATTACAGAAATATATCTTAAAAAGCCTGGCAAACATGACAGAGTGTGTCTGGGACGTACACAGGCTGCATTTTGAAGAAAAGCTACAGATCAGAGACATCATCTGCTGAAAGACTTGTTAAAAGCGACTTTCTATTTCTTCACATGGCTGCACCGCCTGTAAACACTGCAATTGTACAGCAATTTCCCACACCAAAAAAGGCCTTTACAGTCACCAACCACTTTATTCTTACCTTTCAGGAGGTGAACTGTAATCTCAGCAGACTTTGATACCGACTTTCTTTTTAAAGGAAAAATAAATGCTATGTTAGGCTGGATATTTTATTTTAGCGGAGGCAGATTTGACCTGTCTGCAAATGAGCAGTGCGGAAAGTGCTGTTTTTGTAGTGCAAAGTAAATTTTGTTTTAGATTCACTAATGTTTATTCTCTGGTTTATACAGTATATATTTCACAGTCTTGGTTATTCAGCTTTGAATGTTAGAAAAGATGCATTTCTATGTTGCACGGTTTGCGTAGTAGTTAGCTTCATTGCCTCAGAAGTTGTCAGTGCAATTAATGTCCAAGGCACTTTCTGTGCGGAGTTTATATGTCCTCACTAAGGCCCTCATTCAGAGCCGGACGCTCTGAGCAGAGCGCACGCTCTGCATGAGGGCCGTCCTCCATAATTATGGAGCGTCGTCCTGGACGCTCATATAGCTGTGGGTCACCACCCACAGCCTATACGAGCGTGCAGGTTGATGGCCGCGATGGTCTCGTCGGAGCACCCTCCGTCGTGCGCATGCGCAGTGCACACCATCGACCCACTTGCGAGCGGACAGCCGCTTGCGAGTGGGTCTGAATCAGGCCCTATGTTTACATGGCTTTCCTCCCACTCTCCAAAAACATACTGGTAGGTTAATTGGCTTCTGACCAAATATTACCCCTCGTGTAAGGTGTGAGTTCATGTGATGGGATATATAGGGGTCTATGTACTAAGCCTTGAAGAAAGATAAAATGGACGAAGTCAAAGTACCTACCAAACAATCAGCTCCTAGCTGTCATTTTTCAAACACAGCCTGTAAAGTGACATTTAGGCGCTGATTGGTTGGTAATTTATCTGTGTCCACTTTATTTCTCTCCAAGGATTAGTACATAAATCCTATATCTTGGGGCAGGGAATGACTGAAATATTCTCTGTAAAGTGCTGTGTAATATGTGTGCGTTATATAAACAACTATTAATAAATCATATCTTATATAATGAGTCCAATATATAAAGTGTGTGGCCTCGAATCATCAGATCATTTTAGTGCATGCCCCTAAATACATTCAGCAGATGCACAATCATCCACCAACCACAGGCGTGCATATTTCCTATTGGTTGATAGAAGTTACACTTTTTCTAAAAAGAAATAAAACATGGGAGGTTTTTAGACAGTCGACAGTTATGCTGTTGGCAGTCAAATTAATGACAGTGCAATGTCCACTGCAGAATGCCAACGCGGCAGTAATGCTATTCACAGCATTTTAACCGTGTTGGCATCATACCATGATGGTAAAGCATCATGTTTAAAGTTATAATCCCAAGCCGGTCGGCATTTTGTAGTCAACATTCGGCACAAACCCTAGCACAGGGAGACTCCCTGAAATAGTAGCAATCTACCGGACTCCCTGAAGAGTCTAGTAATCTCATGTTTTTTCTTATATATGGAATCGGTATGTAATGCTGCCGGATGTATTACCAGCGGACTAAACATCGATGCTGGAAGCCTGAACCATCAGGATCCCGACTGGGGCTGTTAAGTACCCTAACCCTCCCCTCCCCCTGTTGGTGCCTAACCCTAACCTCCCCCGGGTGTTGCCTAGCCCTAACCCTAACCCCCGCTTCCCACACCCTAAACCTAACCCTCCTGAGGGGAGAGTGCCTAACCCTAACCTCCCCCCAGTTGCGCCTAACCCTAACCCTCCCCGGGGAGTTCCTAAACCTAATCCCACCCGGGGGTGCCTAAAACTATCCCTCCCTTCCCACGGCTAACAGCTAACAGTCCCTGCTTACCTTCGTTCAGGATGCCGGGCATCGGGATTTCGGCGTCTGGCTAAAGATAGGCGTCAGTATTTAGACGCCTATCTTTAGTAGAGTCGGGCTTATAGCGTCGGGATTCCGGGCGTCCGGCATTCCGGACCCAGGTAAATTAACTGTATTCCATACATGTATGTAAAAAATAACACAGGTAAAAAAAAAAATCTTTTTTTATATACAATATAATTATAAAATATGTTACACAAAATACAGCTTTCTGTATAGTGAATACTGTAGCAGTTGGAAATCACGTTTCATTTTTTTTTGACACTAGAATAAACTCTTTGCTAGTAAACGCACCTGCTGTACAGTAGTCTTCTGAATTTCTTTGTGGTGCGGATACATCAGATAGATTAAAAAAAAAAATACAACTATTTTGGCAATGATGATAGATTTAGGAGCATTCATGGTGTAATTGGCTAAGATTGATTTGGTTGCCGAATACCACCCATCATTTTTATAGCATGGGGGTCAGACGGGCAGCTGCAGAAAGAAGTCGGCTAATTATGCGAATTCACTGTTCATTAATAGAATCCCTCTCCAGAAGCAGCAGCTGTGTGTTTGCTCACGCAGACTATTAATTTCAGCCTGGCCTCAGCTGTGAGTGCGTGCTGCATCGAAGGCCATCCTCTCTATTAAGTCTCAGTTATCATCACCCAATCACGGCCCGCCTGCTGAAAGAAACACAGACAGGGAAAAATGTAAACTACTTCCTCATCACAGGTGTATAAAGACTTTGCACCTACCTCACAATTCAACCTCTCAATCTTTAACAATTAAATGGCAATTCTGGAAGTCATTAATCTGTAGGCAACCTTGTAAGATCTAATTCATACCTGTCAACAGCAATGGACAGCAGCTAATATGAAAGTAATTGCGCTAGAAGTCTGCTTTCCCACTTGATAGCATGCTTTTACCCAGAGACCTTGGGGACTGCGTTGTCAGAGCATGTGCTGAATATTGCACGTCCTGTACTGACTACTAGCGATTAACTCTTACTTTAAAAAAGTTTGACTTACAACAATGTAACATTTGGGCATATTCTACCTAGGCTAGAGCATAATGTCTTTAAAGGCATATTGTACTCAAAATTTAGAATATATTAAATGAAATCAGATCCCAGAAAATTACTTCTCTGGGGTGTAGCGCTAAGTGTTCGGGCAGGGGCATCTTATAAGGAGAGGGTGTTCGCATACTGTGGTCTATGTACTAAGCCTTGGAGGGAGATAAAGTACCAGCAAATCAGCCCATAACTGTCATTTTTCAAACACAGCCTATAAAGTGACAGTTAGGAGCTGATTGGTTGGTATTTTATCTCCATCCACTTTATCTCTCTCCAAGGCTTAGGACCTCATTCAGAGCCACTCGCAAAATGCGAGCGCTCGATCTGAATGAGGGCGGCCGCTTCTATGTGCAGAGCCAGCCTCCTGGCTGCTCGCTAGGCTGTGGGTGACCACCCACAGCTTTATCGAGCGGCCAGGTTGATGGTCGCGATGGTCAAAACCATCGTGACCATCGGGGCTTGAGACGAGACCCTTATGGTAGGGTCTCGTCTACCACAAGCCCCAGTGAGCTTTCGGCTCTATTAGAGCTGGAAGCTCACCACTGACATTACGAGTAATGTCAGTGGGGCCGCCCCCAAACGGCAGGCGTTCCGTCGGGAACGCCTCCGTTGGCTAGCCACCCCCCCACTCCGCCTACAAAACGGTGCGAGCTGTCGATCACCATCGACAGCCACTCCTTTTGTAGTGAGCCCCAGAATGATAGAATTTATCTCTCGCTCCGGGGCTTGCCCACGTGCAGTGCGGCCGCTGCGCGTGCGCAGGACCTCAACATCTATTCATTCAGACCCGCTTGCCTAGGCGCTTGCGAGCGGGTCTGAATGAGACCCTTGGTACATAGACCCCACAGTGTCCAAGCAGCATCCCCCCACGCCCTCACATGCTCATGATAGACTCTGGCACTGTAAGTCTAGTACACATGTGCATACAGTATCTCCAGGAATGTGAATTTCTCCTGGAAGAGGTCACAAGCACCATTCTCCAGGAGATTTCTACTGAGGTGGCCGTAGCCACAGCAAAGGGTAAGTATACTGAACAGGTGCAGAGTGTGGGCCCCCCCCTAGACCCAGAGAATAATTTGCTCTGAACCCCTTATAGATACGCCTCTGCGTTCTGGCGTGTCGCCGTTTAATGTTGCATGCCTGTTGACAGCATTTTGTGGGTCAGCAGAAGTGGGGAGGGTCCACCCATGTCTATCATACTCATACAACACACTAACTGTGGAAGCAAAAAGCAGCACCAAACACATGCCAACCATCAGGTTTTGATAATACCAGACTCTAGGTAAGTAGTCTCTAAGCATAGGGTTTAATTTAGGATTATCTGGAGTGTGCAGGAGGGTTCCTATGGTATTCTATAGAGTTGAGTAAAGTCGCTTCAAAATCTCTTGTGACATGAGCTTAGCAGCAGAACTGCCCCCTTTGCGTTAGGTGTAGAGTTCCGGTGATTGAATCTTTGATTTCTGCTGTGGAAGGCCAATGCGGTATTTGCAAAGGAGCTTTTTGTGAAAGTTATAGTCTACAGCAGAGGTTCCCAAACTCATTCCTCAAAGAACCCTAAGGGGTATATTTGGTAAAGTGCGGGCAGTGGCAAATCTAGGGGGGTCAAGCAGGGCACGTCCCCTGGGTGCCATCGGATTGGCGGCGCAGGGGGCGCCGCCTTTGGTGGTCCAGGACACTGGTCAGTGTAGTGTGGACCGCACTACACAGTAACAAATACCACCACCGGGGCCGGGTAGTACACTCGTACTACTACCTGGAGGCACTGTGTTTGTTTTGGCAGCCAATGAGAGTCAGACAGACTCTTATTGGCTGCTGCGCCCACTGCCGGAGCCGGACTGGAGCTCACTCATGACCTCCACCTTCCGGCTCCTGCAGTGGGTGAAGGGAGAGACCTCATGACTTCTCTCCCATAGTGCAGAGCGGGCTGAGAGAATGGAGGAGTGGATGGCGGTGGACGCAGGAGCGGGGATTCAGGTAAGTGGGGGCACTACTGGGGGCACTATATAAGGGGTACTACTGGGGCACTGCATAGGGGGACTACTACTGGGGGCACTATATAAGGGGCACTGCATAGGGGGACTACTACTGGGGGCACTATACAAGGGGGACTACTGGGGGCACTGCATTGAGGGGACTACTAATGGGGGCACTGCATAGGGAGACCACTACTGTGGGGCACTGCATAGGGGGACCACTACTGGGGTCACTATATAGGGGGGACTACTACTGGGGGCACTACTGGGGGCACTGCATAAGGGGACCACTACTAGCGGCACAGTCTAAGGGCCATTACTGGAGGCACTGTATAAGTAGTTCTACTGGGGCACTGTATAAGGGGCACTACTGGGGGCACTGTATAAAGAGCACTGCATAAGGGGTACTGTATAAGTGGCACTACTGGGGGAACTGCATAAGGGGCACTGTATAAGAGTGCATTACTGGGGGCACTGTATAAGGGTGTGCTACTGGGGGCACTGTATAGGGGGCACTAATACAGGGGGCACTGCATAAGAAGCACTGCTACTGGGGACATTGCATAAGGGACACTACTACAGTGGGCTTTGCAAGAGGGCCACTACTACTTGGGGCATTAAGGTGCATATGGAATGGAAAGGAATGTTCCCAGAATGACGAGAAACGGTGTTGTGTCATGTTGACACACCTCCATCTTCCAGTGGCCACGCCCCTTGTGGCATGTGACCATGTTCACTTTTTCAGTGCACGCCCATACTTTGGGGGGAGCTCCTTTTTTTTACTTGCCCTGGGCTTCAAATACCCTAGTTACGCCACTGAGTGCAGGATTTTAGAAGTGGACATGTTGCCCATAGCAAACAAACAAATTCTAGCTATTATCTTCTAGAAGGTGCTAGATAAATGTTAGGTAGAATCTGATTGGTTGCTATGGGCAACATCTCCATTTGTAATTACCTGCACTTTAGTAAATATACCCCTAACGGTCCAGGTTTTAAGGATATCCATGCTTGACCACAGGTGACATTGAGCCTAATTCAGCAAGGAACAGAGATACTAATCAGCTAGCAATCGGTCGATGTTTGTGCTCTGCGCACACGTATGCATCGCAGTGCGCGTGCACGAACTAGCAATTGCGATGAGAACTGCGATTGCTGAGGCTACACAGACTCAGAGCACAGTGATTGACAGGAAGTGCCGTTTGTGGGTGGTGAGGGTGGGTGGTCTGGTGAATGTAGGCGTGCCAGTGCGTTTCGATGCCGTTGCAGGGGCGTGCATAAATTAGCCACTGCGTGGCCATAAGCCGCCATAGCACTGATAGCGTGTGTGGCTGGTAGCAATTCTGAGTAAGGTCAGGGCTTGTGCAAGTGTGCACATGGGTCCGATGTTACTCGATGTTACTGATCGTTTCGCTATGTTCCCCTAGTATACGGATGTGAGTAAGTGGGTGTCCTTATGTTAGGAACGGATGCGATCGCAATGTGAATGCAAACATTGAAATAGCACCGCTGACATTAGCAACTGCGGTGCGTACGTATAAGCATTAAGCAGAAGAGCAATCCACAGTGAGTCAGGCCCTTTATTAGTACCTCAGTTAATTTGATTTAACCATCTGCACTCAACCATGGATATCTCTAAAACCTGAACTGCTGGGGTGCCCTGAGGACTGCGTTTCGGAAAATCTTGTCTACAGTCTTTAACATGTCCATGCAAAATAGTGAGTCAGACTAGGGCAGATTACTGTGAGGTCCATTCTTCAGCTGTGACAGTACAAACACATCAATGCCATCACCCCCAAATAAGTTAATATGTTTTTCCAGTAAGTAAAACTTTTAATCCAAATGTTGTTTAGCCACGTTCAAGCACAATAGCTACTTTTTCAAACCCTAAAGACATTTTGCCAAAATTTTTCACATTTTCTCATCTAATCGAAATTAGAACCCCATGTTTATAATAATTTTTTAAGATCATTTTACGAGGTGTACAAGAATACATAAACATACTGTAAATTACTTTGATATTAAACGGCATCTTTGTGTAGTTTTGTAAAGGTGGTTTCAGGTGAAGACATGATAAAAATTTATCTCAGAATCACAGAAAATAAAGAATGAACACATTAACAAAACAGTAGACAGTGGGCCTTATAGAGAGATTTATGTAATGCTGATATTTACGCAGATCGAGCGATTATTTGCCATTGCGCATGCATATTAGCTGCACGTGCGCTGCGATTTTATTGCGATTACGGACACACATAGGAATACATAAACAAGTGATTGATAGGTTGTCAGCATTTGGGGGTTGTAACAGGGGAGTGGTCAGAAAAACGCAGGCGTGTCTGTCCATTTGAAGTGAACGTCGTTTCATGGGTGTGCATAAATTAGCCACTGCGATAGCATACGCAGCGTTAGAGCCCTCTGCGTGTCAGGAGAACTACAGAGTCTGCGGCTGATCAGACCTGCCGCAAGGGCAAGATGGCCGCTCAATGTTACCAATATTTACACAGATAAGCGACGTCGTACGCAGATAAGAAGGCAGCTGTGGGCGTCCCTATGCTCAAGTGATTTTTGGGACCGTTAGCATATTTTCACTGCTGCGTTACGTACGAAATCGCAGCTGCGATCGCATTACCGTCCAACTCTGAATCAGGCCCAATAACTGTTTTTCTAACCCTCCACAAACATTTATTTCCAGGAAGATCAGTGTGAAATCATTTTCATAAAAATAATCACATTATTATTAGTATACTCACTGTATGTTGGGTTAGCTCAGTCTCTGCACCCATCCCGCCCTCCACTCTATCAGTCCGGCCCCCTCACTGCTGTTCTAACCCCCCCAGCACTCCACACCACCTAACCGTTGATCCCCCTGTCCGCCTTGCATCAAAGTTACTCCATCCCACCGCCCACCTCTCCCATACCTACCTTGTTCCCAGTTGTTGGTCCTCCTCTTCCAGGCCTGTCCCTTCTTCATTGTAGCGGGAGCCTTTGAGGTTTCTACTGCATGTGCATTGAGGAGATGGTACATACCAAATATAATTATTATCATTATGATTTTATATACTGTATACATATATATATATATATATACTACTGTACCAATTATTGTTTCTTTACATGACAGTACAGCTATTCCTGTGGTGCCTATCTGACCCATATTCTCCTCATTTTCGGTATAACATCGATGGATTCAGTTCAATGACCTTGGAAAGCATAGTTATTACTATACGACATACGTGAAGAATAATATAATGCTTAATATCTCTGCAATGGCAAAATATCAACCTATACTTTTCAGGTCCTTATAGCATTTAATTAACAATAAAAAGATTTGCCGGCACTCACTGTCGTTCCCACATCCATGTCCTGCAGATAACCTTTAACAATCCAAAGGTCAGCTGTCTCTATACTCTCTAATGTATACATTGTGCCGAGACTTGTCAAAGTATAAAGGTACAGTAGGAAAATGACTTATGACCAAAAATCTATTTTATTACAGCAAGCGAATGCTGTCGGCAACCAGCGGTAATCAAAGCACTTTACATTTCACGGAGGAACATTCTGTTTTGCAGATGTGCAGTGTTATAACCTTCGAGTTCCCCTTTTCCTTGCCCATTTCGTGGAATAGTGTTCTGCGCTGTATTTGTAAGCTAGGATGAAAAAACTCAGTACATTCTGCTGGTTTGGTTGCGGTGCAATAAGGGAGAAACAAAAATGATAGGGGGAACCTTCAAGCCAAATTACATCTGAGAAACGCACTAAATTCTGCACTATAATGTGGAATACTGTAAATATTCCATGGAACAGATTTGAAAATTTAGCTTATGTGCAGTAACAATCCCCAGCCTGAAGGAACAGTGGGTGTAGTATAATAGATCAACAATAAACAGGTTGACAGTAATTAGGTTGACATCAGATCATCGACAGGGTCAAAAGGTCATCAAGTACAAATAGGTCAACTGACAAATGGTGGGCAGTACAAAAGGTCGACATGTGCAAGTGGTCGACACACAAATGGTCAAACAGCAATGGTCACATTTCTCTCACCCTAGTGCCAAACCCTAACCCTCCCACTGGTGCCTAACCCTAACCGTCCCCTCCGGCAGCCTATCCCTAACCCTCTCAATAGCCTTAAAAATGTTGAAAAAACATGTGTCAACCTTTTGAACCAGTTGACCCTTTCACCATGTTACCCTTTCGATGTTACCGATGTTTCCGCTGTCTTGCATTGTATAACAGGACGCACGTTAAGGGAAGTGGGTGGTATTATGTAGTGCTGCGAGTAAGCTTGTTCTGCGTGCGTATGCATTTATTAGCATATTCTCACAGTGGACAGGTGCGTGCGTCTGCATCCGTGCGTTCTTTGCTGAATCAGGCCCAGAGTAAGATAGAGTAAGTAACTGTGTACCTGGACAAACCATGTTGCACCTCCATTATTTTTGCAAGCAGGGTAAATACTGGCTGCTGTTGCATGTAGCCCACAAATGCTGGACAGCTTTATTTTTAACCTGGAATTAAGAAATCAGTTTGGACACACCCCTTCCAAACCCAATGGTGCATACACACGTAGCAATAAGCCAGTGATACGATATCGCTGGCTGATCGTCACGCACCGTTCCTGGTGTGCTGGATGATCGATATCGATCATCCAGCACACCACCTACTCACCGTCGACTATAGCGACCCTCGATCAGCGATCACGGGTCCCTATAGTAACCTGCTCGATATCGAGCAAGTTGACCGGCATGCACGGCCGATGGACGATATTGCTATTGTCCATACGGGGACGCGCATCGCTGGTCGATGGTGAGTTGGCAGAGTCCATTTAAATGACCGATTTGAATGATAACGATAACGATATCGTTCAAATACATCATTTAAATCGCTACGTGTGTATGCACCATAAATCTCTCTGCACAGTTTATAACCCCACCTGCAGTGCAGCATGGTATTACCAAGGTGTTCTTTCTCTTTTTTGCTTTATTCCCAAATCAGAATCAGGCCCTAAGACACTCAGAAATTTTTGTATGTAATGAAATGCAAAAAAAAGATATCCATTATCTTGTCACTTTATTATACCACTGATAAAGTCTATTTGTGTGCTCTAACAGAACGACTTAGGAAGAGATATGTTTAATCATCGCAGCCCATGGAACATCTGTCAGGCGCAGCCTCCCCTGGGTGGAGGTGGGATATGTGACGTGTGCTTCACAGGTGTAAAGGGCTCATTATTCAGGTATGTCAAGAAGTGCTCTGAAGAACTCTGAAGGGAATTCAAATTACAGTAACTCAGTGTGAAAAATCAAGTTATGTAAAACCTCAAACACTTGGGTATATTGACTTATAAAGAACATAAATTATTTTTTTTCGTTACTGTAAGTGGTTCGACTTTTCCGTCCATTTCTGAAACATATATACAGTATCTGGTTGTATAGGGTGGTGCTGCGCAGTTCAATGCAGTCATGACGCAGTGGCGTAACTATAAATTTTGCTCCCCCCTGCCAAAAAAGTTTCAGGCGGCCCCCCACCCAAGAAAATAAACACCCAAAGACGACATTTAAGGTGTGTGGTTTCATGATACAGTAATGTCCCTTACACATTATGACACACTACGTAATGTCCTTATATCACATTATGCCACATCGTAATGCCCTTATAACACATTATTCCACACCGTAATGCTGCTTACAGCACATTATGCCACACAGGGCTCGGCCGGCCAATTACGCCAGGTACGCATCCGCGTACGGCGCCAAGCTGTAAGGGCGGCCGCATCATCTCCTGAGTCCCGCCGCGGTCCCCCACAGCCACCGGCATTACAATGAGTCACACTGACTCATTATATGCCGCTGTGCAGTCAGCCGCCAGTGCCGCAGCCGCTGCCAGTCCCCCCAGAGTGACACAGCTTAGTTTACAGGACAAGAGTGAGAGTCTGTGTCCGGCAGGATGGGGAGGAGGAGCAACGCTCTCCCCTCTCCTCCGCTCCTCCGCTCCTCTCCTTTCCAATTTCCAACCCCAGCTTCATTTCTCCTTGGCTGTGCTGGACACCAGGGATCTGACGTCACAATCGCGTGACCGACCCCAGCATTGAGTGAGTTCCAAGGAGGAGCCGCCATCCACATGCTGCAGTTCTGGCCCCAGGAAAGGAAACTGAAATACCCTGTATGGCTCACCCTGTCCCTATCACCCATTGGTCATTCTCTCCCTGTTATCCACTGCTTTCACCCTCTCCTGCCGTGACCCTCTCCGTGTCGTCTCCCTGTCACCTAGTGCTGTTGACATCTCCCTCTTGCCACCCTCTCACTGTCTCCTAGTGCTGTCACCCTCTCCCTCTGACCCAGTACTGTCACCCTCTCCCTGTCGTCTACCTGTCACCCAGTGCTGTCATCATCTCCGTCACCACCCTTTCTCTGACACCTAGTGCTGTTGCCCTCTCCCTGTCGTCACCCTCTCCCTGTCTCCTAGTGCTGACACCCTCTCTCTTTCACTCAATGCTGTCACCCTCTCCCTGTCTTCACCCTCTCCCTCTCACCCAGTGCTGTCACCCTCTCCATGTCACCCAGTGCTGTCATCCTCTGCCTGTCATCACCCTCTCCCTGTCATCACCATTTCCCTGTCAGTGCTGTCATCCTATCCCTGTTGTCACCCTCTCCCTGTCACCCAGTGCTGTCGTCCTCTCCCTGTCACCCTCTCCCTGTCACCCAGTGCTGTCATCCTCTCCCTGTGACCCAGTGCTGTCACCCTCTCCCTGTCGTCACCCTCTCCGTCTCCTAGTGCTGTCACCCTCTCCCTCTCACCCAGTGCTGTCACGTTCTCCCTGTCATCAGCCAGTGCATCCTCTCCCTGTCATCCAGTGCTGTCACCCTCTCCCTGTCGTCACCCTCTCCCTGTTGTCACCCTCTCCATCTCCTAGTGTTGTCACCCTCTCCCTCTCACCCAGTGCTGTCACGTTCTCCCTGTCATCAGCCAGTGCATCCTCTCCCTGCCATCCAGTGCTGTCACACTCTCCCTGTCATCACCCTCTCCCTGTCGTCACTCTCTCCGTCTCCTAGTGCTGTCACCCTCTCCCTCTCACCCTGTGCTGTCACCCTCTCACTGTCACCCTCTCCCTGTCATCACCCTCTCCGACTCCTAGTGCTGTCACCCTCTCCCTCTCACCCAGTGCTGTCACCCTCTCCCTCTCACCCAGTGCTGTCACGTTCTCCCTGTCATCAGCTAGTGCATCCTCTCCCTGTCATCACCCTCTCCCTGTCGTCACTCTCTCCGTCTCCTAGTGCTGTCACCCTCTCCCTCTCACCCTGTGCTGTCACCCTCTCCCTGTCATCACCCTCTCACTGTCACCCTCTCCCTGTTGTCACCCTCTCCCTGTCATCACCCTCTCCGTCTCCTAGTGCTGTTGCCCTCTCCCTGTTGTCACCCTCTCCCTGTCACCCAGTGCTGTCATCCTATCCCTGTTGTCACCCTCTCCCTGTCACCCAGTGCTGTCGTCCTCTCCCTGTCACCCTCTCCCTGTCACCCAGTGCTGTCACCCTCTCCCTGTCGTCACCCTCTCCCTGTCATCACCCTCTCCGTCTCCTAGTGCTGTCACCCTCTCCCTCTCACCCAGTGTTGTCACCCTCTCCCTCTCACCCAGTGCTGTCACGTTCTCCCTGTCATCAGCCAGTGCATCCTCTCCCTGTCATCCAGTGCTGTCACCCTCTCCCTGTCATCACCCTCTCACTGTCAACCTCTCCCTGTCATCACCCTCTCCCTGTCGTCACCCTCTCCATCTCCTAGTGCTGTCACCCTCTCCCTCTCACCCAGTGCTGTCACCCTCTCCCTATCACCCTCTCCCTGTCATCACCCTCTCCATCTCCTAGTGCTATCACCCTCTCCCTCTCACCCAGTGCTGTCACCCTCTCCCTATCACCCTCTCCCTGTCGTCACCCTCTCCATCTCCTAGTGCTGTCACCCTCTCCCTCTCACCCAGTCCTGTCACTTTCTCTCTGTTGTCACCCAGTGCTGTCATCCTCTCCTTGTCATCACCCTCTCCCTCTCACCCAGTGCTGTCACCCTCTCCCTGTCGTCATCCTCTCCCTGTCACCTAGTGCTGTTGCCCTCTCCCTGTCACCCACTGGCTGTCTCCCTCTCCCTGAATACCTATCTTAGGGTATAATTATATCCTGCTGCATAGGGGCCCTATAACACTTCATACATTTTCATGTGGGGGCCTATGTGTGTGTTTCATTATTTTTCATGTCGCGGCCTGTGTGTGTGTGTGTATTACATTTTTTTTCATGTCGCGGCCTGTGTGTGTGTTTAATTATTTTCATGTGTGTGTTTTTTTCATGCATATCCTATGTGTTTTATTACTTGTATGTGGCTGCTAAGGTGTGTGTTTTTTTCTCAAAGATTTTTAAGTAAAAGATTTTATATGTACCTTGGATTCACACATGCTCATTTTATAACCTGTTCATTACGAGATGAATTCACCTACTATCTTTTGTGCTGGATATACTAAGATCAAGGGTGAGCTGGCCCACATGTGTCTGTTCTTTACCAATGTTGCCCTCTGGGCAGTGGCATAACTTCCAGAAGTAACAGAACTGTTTGCCTTCAAATGCCAGGCGCCAAGGGTGATGCCACCAAGTGCACCAAGATGGGCAGTGGGTGGAGCAAAAAAACAGGGGCTATGTAGTTTGGCATGCATGCTGCTGTAGCATAAGAGAGGCAGAATATGCACCTAAGTCCCTGCACCCTCCTGCAGCTTCTGAGGTAAGCACTGGTCAAAGAAACAGGGTAGGGGTGATTGTTACGATCCGCAGCCAGGATTTCTGACAGTACTAGCAGTTTCTAGTCCTGGCTGTTGCTAGGCAGCAGGGAAGCTGTCTGTATTGTGGAAGCATTCAGCTGCAGCCAGTCTGCAATCTAGCTCAGTGTGTATGCACTTCAGCTGTATTGCAATTAGGAGGATGGTTGCATTGGTTCCTCTTCCTGTTATATTGCATTCATTCCCAGCATTTCCAGTCAGTGATAGCTTATACTTGTGTTGCTGCCTGATCCATTCCATTTGTATTGTTGTTCTGGTCTCCTGCTCTGCATATGCCCAGCTGTGTCTGTACCCAGTTTACTGCATTCTTGTGGAACTTTAATTATTATTTCTACTAACTGCAAGTATTACCAAACCTACACAGTGAATATCTTCCTTGCACACCTATGCTGACACAGTGAATATAATCTCTGCTGTAGTGTTTCTGCTAATACAAATATCTGCCTTGCACAAGTGTATATGTGTATATATATATATATATATATATATACAGTACCTGGCGAGGCAGCACTCCAATATCGATTATCCTGTCCTGGTGCCCTCCTTAGGTGCCCACGGCGGAGTCCAATCCAGCCGAAATCGGAAAGCGGCACTCAGGAACAAATGCTCAGACAGAGGCAGGTAACTTCAACGTTTCTAATTTTATTACTTCGTCATCAGGAATACACATAATACAAACACCACTGACCTTATAGTGCTCGGTCCACCACATGGACCGCCAGCCCCCGGAACCAGAGGAGGACGCCCACAATAGACGTCATCGCCCAGTGTCGGTTGCCGTGGTAAACCATACAAGCATATACAGATACATAAAAACAGTATTACAAGCTAATTGAGACAGAATTCTGAATATCGCAACAAGTAACAATACCACAAGACACATCAATCAATAATTCTCAGATATGAAATAATATCAAAATTACATACAGAATGTAAATCTAAATTTAACCACTGAACTATCAACTCCTAACTAACGGAGGATAATATTGGAAACACAATATATAATAAATATAGAATTAGAGACATTAGAAACTCAGGAAGGCAGAAGATATATGTCCATCTATTACAATATCATTTATATCAATATCAATGAGGGCATTATTACAGGAAACAGTGTAATCCCATGGTTTCATTCATACCATTGGGGGATAGAGGGCCTGATTCAGAGCCGGACGCTATTTGCGCTCGCTCATTCAGAAAAAGGGGCCGGATATTTAAATAGAGCGCTCGCTCTTTGCGGTCTGTTGATGCCTCTATGTCTGAACGAGCGAACGAAACACGTGCTCGTTATTTTTTATAAAACGCCCCCTGGCCGCTCGCATCCTACGTCATCTCCGCTATTTATTAGATTAATCGAGTACATCGAAAGATGTCTGAACTGCTCGCAGTGCTTGTGGTTGGATTTTCCTACCGCAAACATGCGAACAGTTCAGGCTAAGAAACAACCATGTGACGTGGTCGATGATGCTGCTTTGTTAATTATGCACACCCTTAAAACGCCCGTTTTGACCGTTTGGCATGCCTGCGTTCGGATCTCCACTCCCCGTTTTCAAGCACCTTCCCCTGTTACCACCCACAAACGCCTCATCCTGTCACTCAAATTAGCAAGCTTTCGCTATTTTGCGAACACACAATTTCAGACCGCAATGAATGGTTCGCGCATGCGTATTACAAACCATACGCATGCGCAGTTGTGCGAACATCGCTCGGAGCGAACGAGCGGCTGCTTATGAGCGGCTCTGAATTAGACCCCGAGTTCTCAATCTCTGTATCCACTAAGATTCTCACCTTAATAATTGTAAAGACCGATCACCACCACGTATCGATGATTCTGAATTAGACATAACCAAGCTCAGTTCCTTGGGGTGAGACAACTCACTCGAGCTTGCTTAAAAATCACCCGAGAAACTCGTCACCATCGGCAAACTTGTTTAGCCTCAAATCGCCTGTTGGTAAATTTGAGAGATAAAAGTGAGTAAATCACCTCAGTTTTGGCGAGTTCCAGTTAGATTAATCTCTTTAAAAATCAGGACCATCTTGAATCTTAGTAAATTTACCCCTAAAAATGCAGACATTCCTATGTCGACACAAGACTGCTGACAGTTATGATGTCAACATGGTTAAAGTGTAAGCATCACATATGTCGGCATCTGGAACATGTCAACATGGACAGTATGTTGACATGTGAAACCACAGTGTTGACATTCTGACCATGTCAACATTTAATCAATGTTGACATAACGGCCATGTCTACATTCTCATGCCAACATCATGAATGTTGACATAATATACAAGCCCCTGAGACATGAAAAGAACACTAATTTAGTACATCTGTAACAACACATTGGCAATATTACATTACTCTATGACCACGCCACGCTACTCTCCGGTGCCATGGCATACAACCAAACACGCTTACCCGTGTTCCTTACTCGCAATCTGTCTTACATCATTACACAGAAAGTTGCAGATGCGCACATCTGTTTATGGTTTCCATCATGGACATTTATTTGTAATTACCCGATGTCCATCAGTGTTGGTTGGATTATTTGGAGTTTTATTTATCATATTTAATAGGAATTACCCAACTGACTAAGGTACATCATGGTGCCTACCATCTATCCTACTTATGGCACATGGCATTGTGAAGAAAATAATCAAAAAGACCGTCGTAATCAGCATGTAATGCCGGCTGTCATGATGCCTCCTGTCAAAATACTGACAGCGGTATCCCAATGGTTGGTATCCCAACAGGGGTCGGGTGAATATACTCATCTTCTCCCCTAACCCTCCCTTCTTGTGGCCTAACCCTAATTCTCCCAACCCTGCACCCTAACCCTCCCCATTAGTGCCTAAACCTAAGTTTCCCCCCTTCGTGCCTAACTCTCCCCCCTTAGTGCCTAACACTAACCCCCCCTCCAGTGGTGCCTAACCCTAACCCTCCCCCCTAGGGGTGCCTAACCCTAACCCTTCCCCCTAGTGGTGCCTAACCCCAACCTCCCTCCAAAAAAGCTAACACTAATCCCGCTATGCCATCTAAACCTACCCCTCCCCCCCGCAGCTAACACTAAGGGCGCCCTGGACTTAACTCGTTCAGGCTGGCATCCGTCTGTGTTCCGGCATCGGAATTAAGATAGGCATCGGTATTTCAACGCCTATCATGAGTCCAGTGTTGGACTTTCAGCGTCGGGATTGAGGCCTGGCGGCATTGCGGCCGCCGATCTCATACCTACATCCCAGGCTGTCAAATGATGATATAAAGCAGTTGTAAAATTAAATTAATAAAAATTTATTTAATAATATCTAATTTCCACTAGAAAAGTAATACAAGTTACAAACATTAAAAAGTGCAAAGAAACGCTGTGGAAAATCCTTGTCCCATAATAAACATGGATGAAATTTATATACATTTGCCCAGCCATCTGCCCTTGTACTCACTAAAATATTGGGCTTGCAAAACTACAATTGTGATATATTTTGCAACTAGTTAAAGTTGCACCAATCTTAGATACATAAAGGGGAAAAGCTACCTTCTGAGTAAGCATGGGTGCAGTGTGTATCTATGTGAGATGTTAATGAAATGGTACAATGTGTTATAGTGTATATTAAACTTAAAATACAATGTAAGCTCTCAATTGCTGGGCTGAGCGATAGACACAAAATATATGTCTTTTTTATACCTATCTAAGTCAAGTCCGCCATGCTCTCTGTCATTGCAGGTATGTTAGTTGATGTGATGTCACAGCAGCTGAAATTACAGCATTCTCAGCTTTTTTTTACCTTGACTTTTGTAAATAATACATATGAAGGAAATCAACACAAATCATTTGGTGCACTCTCATAAATAAAGATTTATAGAGATCTATTTTGTAACATAAAATCCATTGAACTAAGTAAATGCGGTACGAAAAGAAAATGCATGCCTTTGTAGATATAAAATGTAAGATTTCAACCAAAAATTTGTAGCGTCAAATAAATGTAGTGCTACAGATATGACAAAGTGATCTTTCTATAGTGCATAGCAAAACATATATTTGTTACTACAAAGTGAGTAAGGAGTCTATATTTTTGCCAATTATGTGGCATGAAAAATCAATAGTGTTGATTACTTTCTGCCATCATATAATTAACTGTAGGTCAAATTATTGGAAGTTTCTACATAATGGATTTAGAATTACAGAGTAGGATTTTGAATAAAGTGAACTGTGTGACAGATATATGTCAATCAATCCTGCAAGGTAATCAAGAAGAAGTTATCAACTGGTTATCAATTAGAAAGTGTAAAGTAAATACGAGTGAAATTGAGTTTTGCTGAGAAACAGGCCATCCCACAGAGGTATGAGATCCGGAGAAACAGGCCACCCCAGAGAGGTATGAGGTCCAGAGAAACAGGCCATCCCACAGAGGTATGAGATCCGGAGAAACAGGCCACCCCAGAGAGGTATGAGGTCCAGAGAAACAGGCCATCCCACAGAGGTATGAGGTCCGGAGAAACAGGCCAGCCCACAGAGGTATGAGATCCGGAGAAAAAGGCCATCCCACAGAGGTATGAGGTCCGGAGAAACAGGCCATCCCACAGAGCTATGAGGTCTGGAGAAACAGGCCATCCCACAGAGGTATGAGGTCCGGAGAAACAGGCCATCCCAAAGAGGTATGAGGTCCGGAGACACAGGCCATCCCACAGAGGTATGAGGTCCGGAGAGACAGGCCATCCCACAGAGGTGTGAGGTCCAGAGAAACAGGCCATCCCACAGAGGTGTGAGGTCCGGAGAAACAGGCCATTCCACAGAGGATTGAGGTCCGGAGAAACAGGCCATTCCACAGAGGTATGAGGTCCAGAGAAATAGGCCATCCCACAGAGGTGTGAGGTCCAGAGAAACAGGCCATCCCACAGAGCTATGCCGTCCAGAGAAACAGGCCATTCCACAGAGGTATGAGGTACGGAGAAACAGTCCATTCCACAGAGCTATAACGTCCAGAGAAACAGGCCATTCCACAGAGGTATGAGGTCCGGAGAAACAGGCCATTCCACAGAGGTATGAGGTCCGGAGAAACAGGCCATTCCACAGAGCTACGACGTCTGGAGAAACAGGCCATTCCACAGAGCTATGACGTCTGGAGAAACAGGCCATTCCACAGAGGTATGTCCAGAGAAACAGGCCATTCCAGAGAGGTATGAGGTCCGGAGAAACAGGCCATTCCACAGAGGTATGAGGTCCGGAGAAACAGGCCATTCCACAGAGGTATGAGTTCCGGTGATACAAACCTTGAGTTCTCTATGCTTCGGCAGCCCTTAGAATACAATTTCACACTGCGGGGGAGATTTATCAAATCTTTTGAAGTGGAGAGCAAAATACTTACAGTAGTACAAACATTGCAGAATATGGGATACAAGCTATATAACCAATGCAGCTCATGCAGTCATAACCAATGCAGCACATTAGTCCAAAATATCTGTGTTGCTGTTGGCAATCGGAGGAGGTGATGGTATAAGTGAAGATAGGTAAAGCACATGAGGGAAGAGGTCACTGCTATGGAGAGCTTACAATCTAAAAGAGTGGGCAAGACAGACAGTGAGCGAGGAGCATAGAGTGGTGGGTTAGGATAAGATCCAGTAGTCTTTAATAAATAAGTAGGCTTTGAGAGCATGCTTGAAGCTTTGGTGAGAGAAAAAGAGTCAGATAGACGGATGACACATTTCCAGTGGTTGGGGAATCTTGAGAGTTGACGTAGGAGGCGGGAATCATTTGGGAGGAGAAGGTGGGCAGGAGCATGGAGGAAGATGAAGTTGGAGATGTAGGGGGAGAGGACTAGGTGAGGGCTTTATAGGTGAGTGTGAAGAGTTTGTTTGGTTTCTAAAGAGGGAGGGAAGCCAGTGTAGGGCCAGGTGGAGAGAGGAGACTGAAGCAGCTTGATTGGAGAAGAACAAGGCAGTGCAATTGAAGACTTGTTCAAACCTTGTCACACTGTCCATGTGCAAACCTGAACTGGTATTTTCAGTGGATGGTATCTTATTCCTGGGCCCACTTGTGCTTGGAGAGGCAGATCGAGCACATGCATTGAAAGCATTCATAGTCCAAGGCTCTTGTGTTTTACAATCAGAACTGGACTTTACATTTTTGTCTCATTAGAAAGTTTGATTTTCTCCCCACTTTTTCCTTTGATTACATTGTGCTTACACCATCCCCTATGGTTGCAAATATTCAGTAAATTTATTAACAGTAAATAAAATAATGAGAATGGTAAAATACTATATATGACCACCTGTGACAGCAAATAAACAAAACTGAGACAGTAATCACCACATCAATGGTTTCAGGTTTGAATAGTCTGCACTATTTTCATGGGTTATTTTTCCTCTAGATGCTAATATCTCCTTTTTAAAAAAAAAAATATGCTATCATAATTTAAATAACGTGTAAGTAAAAATGTCTGTTGGTAACTGTATTGTGTATTATAGATATAAAATAAATAGGACTAATAAATTAATGTATTCTAGCATTAATCCTAAAAGACCACTGGAGTTTTATATGCTCAAAGGCAAAGCTATGAATAGACGTGATGAGATGATGAGAGTAGGGTGAGATAGTCACTCCTGTAATTGTGTCATCCAAATCGGATTCCGCTTTCATTATATTTCAACTGCTCTGTGTCTTTTATCTATTACATTTCAATTTGTTGTAATAAACTCATATATAATATTTAATGCATGGCAGAGTTTCCCAGTCCAATCATGTTTTCAAATGAGAATCACTATCGTTTTCTTGATAGAAAGTGTAATACAGAATAGATTTGTAAAAACGCACATCAAACACAGACGTCTTACATTCCATTTTATGCATTTATACAAGTGGCTTTACTAGAGTTTGTATGCTTACCAATGTATTAAAAAAGGGGAATGCTTGGAAATTAGACAGGTAGCATTCAGGCACGCAAATGTAACAGCATGCAATGCAATACAAACAGAAGAAGGTGGATACATAGGCGTTGAGTAATTTCAAATGAACATTATATATATTTATTAACAACAAAGAAAATAGTTCCATAAAATAAAATGCTTTGCAGCCCTGATTCAAGGGCTGTTAATTCCTCTTGAAACATTAAAATACAAACAAAAAGAAAGGGGGTATAGAGGCGCAAATCAATTTCACCATCCCATATAACCTCTCCTCCCACAATTTCATTATCTATTGACAGCACAACCATCTCGTCTAGCCCACAAATGTGCTGTCTTGGGAGTTTTTGCTGACTCCTCCTTCTCAATCAACCCACACATTCAGCACCTTTCACAATCCTGTAGTTTCCTTCCCATAAATATTTCTAGGATCAGACCCTTTCTCACCCTGGAGGCAACATCCACTCACTGGTCATCTCCCAACTGGACTACTGTAACCTCATCTTATCTGGCCTCCCTGACTCCCACCTCTCTCCACTGCAATCTGTCCTCAATGCTGCAGCTCATCTTCCACTCCAATCGTAATACATCTGCCTCCCCTCTGCTACGAGCCCTACACAGGCTCCTCCTTTCTTTCAGAACCCAATTCAAACTCTTCACACTTACAAAGCCCTGACTCAATCCTCTCCCATTTACATTTCGGACCTTATCTCCCTTTACACCTGACCCACCCACTTTGCTCCACAAATGAACGCTGCCTCTCCACCCAACTGATTATTTTCACCCACTCTCACCTCCAAGACTTTGCTTGTGCTGCTCCTTTCCTCTGGAACTCTCTCCCTCTCCCTCTCAGACTCTCCACCTCTCTACTAAACTTCAAACGGGCTCTCAAGACCCACTTTTTTTTAATCAAAGTCATTAAACTCTCATTCTAACCCTCTACCCCATGCTCCTTGCTCACTGCCTTCCCCATCTGTGTCACCCCTGTCTTTCTGCCCCTACCCTTATGAGCAGGGCCCTCTTCCCTCATGTAGTTTGCCTTAACTCACTTATACCATTATCTCCACCTCACTGCCTACAACGGCACCTGTCCCTTGGGTATAATGACTGCTGATGCAGCAGCATTTATAAACCATGGCCATGTCCTGCTATATTCTGTACTGTAAGTGACTATGTTCTTGTTTTATTCATATTTCTGTCTATGTACCATGTAAGGTGCTGTGGACGCCTTGTGGCGCTATATAAATAAATAATAATAATAATAATAATAATATGAATTAAATATATTATTATTATTATTATTATTATTATTATTGTTATTATTATTATTATAATTATTATGTGGTGCAGTGGGTGCATTAGATTAAAAAAATCCACTGGGGAGTGGGGGGGATCTGATGTGCCTTAAAAATAATCTATAATCATACAGCACTAAATAACAAGTTGGTTCTATATTAATAAAGAATACAACTAAAAAAAATTAATATACAGTATTTATGCCGCACAAAACCAGGTCTCTTTTGCTAGTGATGAATTAAGCACTTTCCCCTTAACATGTATACATTTTACACAATTTAACTTTTTCATTAGTGTCACTTATTTCTTAGTCTAACCGATACAGATCTCCTACAATAGGAATCATTCTGAATAATTAATGCCAGCCAGTGCAGGAAATATGTATTTTCTATGAAATGTTGGGTAAGTCCTTGTAATTGATGTGCAGAAAGCATCAATATCAACCGTGCATTCACATTTTACCACTGTATGCAATTATCTACTCAGCCTGTTCCCATTAGCATTATTTCCCTTTTTCATCTGTAAGTATTTAAAGCCATTAGAAAATAATCTAAAGTCTTCCAATTGCTGAATAAATTTTAATGTGCGCGGCACCAGCTTTTTATTTTTATTTTTATTAATGGGCTATAAATTGTGACTGTCCTATAGGATGAGGCAGGAGGATAGTTACAGCACAATGCAATGGAAGGAAAATGATCCTGCAAAGGTCAGGTCTCCTGTCAGCTCGTCTTTATGCACAATTAGAAGCAGCCATGAAAGTGGCTGGATAATCAGCGTCATGAATATGCATTATGCAGGGGGAGGAGTGAGACCGGTAGAGTGTAGGTGCTGGTGTTATATGACAATGTTACCTTGTGTTATAGCACTTAACCTCATCTAGCTTCATAGTCTTTGTTTGCTTACATGTTTATAATACATGTAGTGCATTGTAGTTTATAAAGTATTTTAACTGAGCGATAATACTTTGGTCTGCAATAATATTGATTAGCTGTGTATCTATCTATCTATCTATCTATCTATCTATCTATCTATCTATCTATCTATCTATCTATCTATCTATCTATCTATCTATCATGGATTTATTAGAATTATAAAATAATGAAATATGCCCACCCTGGCACAGTATGGGTGTCTTATCAGAATAGGTACAATGATATTCCTCTGCTAGGTAGAATGTTCCTTTGTGCAGCCAGTTGTCAGGGGGGCATCAATGTAGTTAAAATGAACACATGATAAATGAGTTATGTGATCTATACTCTATAACAGTGGTTCCCAAACTGTGTGCCGCGGCACCCTGGGGTGCCTCAGGACACTTGCAGGGGTGCCTCGGGACATTTGCAGGGGTGCCTCAGGTTGGTGGTCCAGCAACCAAATCAAATTCTTTATGGTCAATGTAATAAAAATATGTGGACAAACAGAAGCACAAACCTGCCCACCACATAACTGGACCCAAGGATGACAGGTCAGCACAATTTACTTCACTTTACTACGTCACTACATTATTTTCTGAATTTCTCAATAACAAACTTTTGGCTTAGGGGTGCCATGAAAACAATTCTGATACTCTAGGGTGCCGGGGTTCAAGAAAGTTTGGGAACCTCTGCTCTATAATATACCTAAAGGAATTTTGGGGAAAATATTATACAGACAGATTACATGATATGGCGAGAGAGCAAGGCTGTATTGGTGTGCTAGTTTAGAAAGAGAGCACTCCGAATGGTCATGCCCATTTATCCAAAGGACTTTACTCCTTTATCTTTACTGAGAAAATAGGAGATTAGATGGGATCATGTACAATCATATAACACTGCCAATGAATAATGACATCCAGGTAATTGTCCTAGCTATGCGTGTATGATGAATACATCTTTCAGAGGTTTAATGCACTGACTAGCAATAACATTGAGAATCCAACTGCCAGCAACCTGTGACCCTAGATATGTCATGCTATGCTCTCTATCAAACATACTGTAGACTGTGAGCTGTAATGTGCAGAAATCTGTACCTGCAAATTCTCAGATCCCTATATATAAAGATCTATTTCTCTGTTTTATAACTATGGTTGATTGTAGTATATTAACTTTTGTGTGAAAACATTAATCATATCACAAGGGTATGACTAAATGTGGTACCCGATTATAATTTTTGCCATGCTATAGATGCTCTATTTGAGATGGGACAATAAATATGGGTGTAGCACATTGGCGTATGTATAATTGGTGCAGGGTGTGTGGTGCATACGGGCCCCTGGGTCCACGGGGGCCCAAACAGCACACCTTGCACCTATATAATTATACTTACCTCTCTGGAGTCCCAAGTCGGCAGTGCTGCAGACAGAAATCACTAGAAAAATGGTGCAGCCACCATTTTACCAGAGATTTGTGCATGCACATTAGAGAAATCTCTGTGAACATAGCACAGTAGTCATGCTCCCAAAGACCTGCACATGTGCAGTAGACTCTGGCCCAAAGTTAGTCTACTGCACTGCCAGAGAAGGTGACCCACACAGAGCCTTGCACAGGCCCTCTCCTCCCTTAAACGGCCCCTTGTATGGTATATTTTGTCAATATTCATAAGCATGTCAACATACTTGCAAATTCGGCATTAACCTTGTTGAAATGTCTATGCTGATGAAATGTCTATGCTGATGAAATGTCGACATGATTAGAATTTCAACAAAATGTTCCTTGTGGTCTAGTGGTGAATTACGTGCAGGGCCGGATTAAGGGGGGGGGGCGACAGGGGCGGTTGTCCCGGGGCCCCCACACACAGGAGGGCCCCCACACAAAAACCCGGTTGGCGACGCGGGGACTAGGGGCACATGTGGACTGCTGCCTGCGCTGCTGCATTATCAGCAGGGCGCAGGCAGAAACCTGTAAGGTGACAGGACAGTCCGGGGATCCCAGGCGCTTAGTAACTTTATTGAACTGGCGGTGCCAGTGGCCAGTGCAATAAAAAAAATTTTGTTTAATCGGTGCAGCTGCATGACGTCACGCAGCGCTGCACCCATTGAAAGAGCAGGCATCCGAGGAGCTGTGCTGCAGTGAGCAGCCGAAAAACAAATAAGCTAAGTGTGGGGGCTAGGCGCTGGGGAGGGAGACGCAGTGTGCCGAAGAGACAGACAGGGTCTGTCAGAGTTTTATCAGGGGGAGGAGGCACTGTGGCTGTATTGGAGGGGAACAAGAGCCCCCACAACTTAGTTGCCCCGAGGCCCCCATATGCTTACTTGGTACGGCAGGTACGGCAGCTCTAGTGATGTCTTCTGGGTCTGACAGTCAGCTGATGAAGACTTCTGGCAGATCCAGAAGTGCTTCTGACAGTGAGTATTGCTATACCTATCCTCCCCCTAGTGCCTAAACCTAACCCTCCCTTCCCATAGCCTAACCCTCCTCCCAGTGACTAACCCTAACCCTCCCCTCCTGTAGCCTAACCCTAACCCTCCTCCCAGTGCCTAATCCTAAATCTTCCTCCCTGCAGCCTAACAATTACCCTCCTCCCAGTGACTAACCCTAACCCTCCCCTACTGCAGAATAACCCTAACCCTCCTCCCAGTGCCTAATCCTAATCTTCCTTCCTGCAGCCTAACCATTACCCTCCCCCCAGTGACTAACCCTAACCCTCCCCTCCTGCAGAATAACCCTAACCCTCCTCCCAGTGACTAACCCTAACCCTCCCTTAATGTAGCCTAACCCTCCTCCCAGTGACTAGCCCTAACCATCCCCTCCTGTAACCTAACCCTAAATCTCCTCCCAGTGACTAACACTAACCCTCCCCTCCCATAGCCTAACCCTAACATTCCTCCCAGTGACTAATGCTAACTCTCCCTTCCCGCAGCCTAACCCTCCACTGCAGGTCTGTGCAGGATGTCAGAGATTCACATGTCAACAATGTTGACATGTCGACATTCTGCACATGTTGACATGTTCATTGTTGACATTTTAACAATGTCAACATCATAACTGTTGACATTGTGTTATTGACATTATGAATGTTGACATTGTAAAATGTTGCCATTCTGACTAAATCCTATAGATATGATTAGGTGAGAAATGAATGGAATAGAAGGAATAGAAGAGGGTGATATCAATGGAACTATAGAAGTATTTACATACTCAATACTGTCCATATGGCCAAACTTGTGTTAGTTGTTCATGGGAAGAAACGGGTATACTGTATGCATATTCACATTGTAAATCCCATTTAAGGGCCGTATTCAATTAGAAGCGAAAAGCCGAGATCCGCGAGAAACTATCGCAGATTGCGACTTTTCGGCTGTGGGTGCAGCCCCTGGCTGAATAATTAATAAAAAGAAATTCATTTGTGCAGCCCCTGGCTGTAAAATTGATAATAAATTAATAAAAAAACAATTCATTGGGTGCAGCCCCTGAATAATTAATAAAAAGAAATTCATTGGTACAGCCCCTGGCTGTTAAATTGATAAAAAAAAATAATTTTAAAATAAATCATTGGTTCCTAAACCAACCATAACATTAATTTAAGATGTCAGACAGCAATGCCCCAATCAGCAAATAATGGAATGGAAAAAGGTGTAAGATGGAATAGTCCTTGGGCCCTCCCACCCACCGTTATGTTGTATATGCAAAAGGACAGTTTAACAAACCAATCACTTCAGCGACAAGGACTGCCAATTGTGGCTGAAATTATTGGTTTGTTTGGACCCCATAAAACAAGCTGCCAATGTGCATTGGACATGGAAATGAAAATGATCCCATACACAAAATGGCTATACATTACAAGTTGTCGTCATCCTCATCCTCGTCATCCCCATCAGTATGTACATCCTCTTCTTCACACAATATTAATTCGTCCTTGCTGGATTCCACCATAGGCGCCTCTGTCATTTTTTTATGTAAATTGTTGGTAGAGGTTTTCCTCGTGGAATTTGTAATTAATTTTAATGAACATCATCTTTTCCACATTTTGATGAAGTAACCTCTTACGCCGATCACTGACAAGGTTGCCAGCTGCACTGAAAACTCTTTCGGAGTACACACTTGAGGGTGGGCAACTTAAGTAATGCAAAGCCAGTTTGTATATGGGACTCCAAATTGCCTCTTTTTCCTGCCAGTACTGAAAGGGACTGTCTGACATGCATATTAGGATGTTATCTCTGAAATAGTCCTCCACGTAGACCGTATCACACATAGTCACGGTAGAAGACATGTCACTAGTAGGCAGTTCTCTCAGGCCCGACCATATGTAATTTTTTGGTGAACGATCTGCATGACCCGCAGGAATTCTGTAAGGAAAATTGAGTCTTTTCCTTGCAGCTGCAGAAACTGAAGGAGGAGATGATGGCATTTCACGTGCGGCTGCAGCTGACAATTTTTTTTACCAACATCTCTTTGCACAGTTTTAGATTTTTGTGTATTGGAAAAAAAACTCACAAGGTAGGACTTAAACCTAAGATCCAGAATGGTCGCCAAAATATATTTTTCAGATTTCAATAGATTGATGGATCCTGGGGAAGTGAATCAAGGGCTTGATCCACCAGTCCGACATACTTTGCACAATTGCTCTGTTTCACCTCCTCCTTCACTTTCTCCAGCTGTTTTTGCTAAATTCTGATGAGGGGAATCACCTGACTCAAGCTGGCAGTGTCTGAACGAACTTCACGTGTGGCAAGTTCAAAGGGTTTGAGAACCTTGCACAACACGGAAATTATTCTCCACTGCGCTTGAGTAAGGTGCATTCCCCCTCCATGGCCTATGTCATAGTCCGTTGTATAGGCCTGGATGGCCTTTTGCTGTTCCTCCATCCGCTGAAGCATATAGAGGGTAGAATTCCACCGAGTTACTAATTCTTGCATCAGCTGATGGAAGGGCAAATTTAGCAGTACCTGCTGGTCATGCAATCTTCGACAAGCGGTCGCCGAATGTCTAAAATGTCCAGATATTTTGCGGGCCATCGAGAGCATCTCCTGCACAATCGTGTCAGTTTTTTAAAAAACATTGCACCACCAAATTAATTGTGTGAACAAAATATGGGACGTGTTGGAATTCGCCCAGATGTAATGCTCTCACAATATTGGTGGCATTGTCCAAAATCACAAATCCCGAGGAGAGTCCAAGTGGGGTAAGCCACTTATCAATGATTTCCCTAAGTTTTTCAAAAAGGTTCTCAGCGGTATGCATCTTAGTGAAACCAGTTATACAAAGAGTAGCAGCTGTCTTTTGGTAGATGTAGCTGCTGCTGTTGCCATTGTAGGCAATACACCTACCCAGTGTGCTGTCACAGTCATGTAATCCTTAGTTTGCCCTGTCCCACTTGTCCACATATCAGTGGTCAAGTGGATAATGGGTACAACGGCATTTCTGAGGACATTAATAAGGTTTTTTTTAATGTCCTTGTACAGATTTGGAATTGCTCTTATAGCGAAGTTAAATCTAGAAGGGATCTGGTAGTGAGGACACAGGACCTGAATTAACTGTGGAAAACACACTGCAGTAATGGCAGATACTGGACGCACATCTAACACCAGCATAGCTGTTATGGCGTCAGTAATCTGCTGTGCAACTGTGTGATTGCTGTCATACTTGTTTGCCCTTGCAAATGATTGCTTGACAGTTAATTGTTTTTTGGAGGCTACACTACAAGTAGTCCCCTTCTGGGATGAAGATCCACTGACAGCAACATCAGCAGCAACAGGCGTAGTCATCAAGGATCTTTCTGAGGAATCACGGATAGGAGAGGAGTCAATCATGCTTTGAATAACAACTTTGGATGCAGCAGGACTACTCCCGATGACGAATGAGGATGTTGATGATAAAGGTGTTGTAGATCGAAGGCGCTTGGATCCCTCAGAAAGGGAGCAGGTAGGTGACACTGGACTTGTTACATTTTGAGTTTTTCTAACTTGGCGACATACACTTTGATATTTGATGAATGCTTTCCAAGTGACGTAACAAGGAGGAAGTTCCTAGGTGGTTTAGGTTCTTCCCTCTACTCACTCTTGCTTGGCAACGGGTACATATGGCTTGACAACTGTTGTCCAGATTGGGGTGGAAATAATTCTACACATGAGAAGTGGAATTTTTTGTCTTTTGCCCCGGCATGACAACGATGGACTTTGGGCCTGATTCAGAGCTGCTCATAAGCGGCCGCCCGTTCGCTCCGAGCGATGTTCGCACAACTGCGCATGCGTATGGGTTGTAATACGCATGCGCGAACCAGTCATTGCAGTTGGAAATTGTGTGCTCGCAAAATAGCAAATGCCTGCTAATTTGAGTGACAGAATGAGGCGTTTGTGGGTGGTAACAGGGGAAGGTGCTTGAAAACGGGGAGTGGAGATCTGAACGCAGGCGTGCCAAATGGTCAAAACGGGCATTTTAAGGGTGTGCATAATTAACAAAGCAGCGTCATCGACCACGTCACTTGGTTGTCTTTTAGCCTGAACTGCTCGCATGTTTGCGGTAGGAAAATCCTACCACAAGCACTGCAAGCAGTTCATACGCCTTTCGATGTACTCGATTAATCTAATAAATAGCGGAGATGACGTAGCATGTGAGCGGCCAGGGGGCGTTTTTTAAAAAATAGCGAGCGCATGTTTCGTTCGCTCGTTCAGACATAGAGGCGTCAACAGACCGCAAAGAGCGAGCGCTCTATTTAAATATCCGGCCCCTTTTTCTGAACGAGCGAGCGCAAATAGCGTCCTGCTCTGAATCAGGCCCTTTGTCTTTTTCAATCCATGGGCAATAGCTGTTGCCTTACTTACACAAAGGACATCCTCGGCATCAACATCCTCATCACCAACATCTTCGTCATCAACATCCTCATCATCCTTAGCACCTTCAACTACCAAAATATCCTCCTTCTCCATGTGCAATTCCACAGAAGCATCCTCAATGACTATGGGGGTCATTCAGAGTCGGTCGTAAGTGCTGAGCGCTCGCAACTGACTCGATGGTGCCCCACTGGGCATGTGCACGACGGAGCCGGCTCCGTCGTTCACATGCGCGAGACCCGGCTAGCGATGGACGCTCCGTCGATAGGGGTCTCGCAGCAGACGGTACGAGCTGTCGATGGTGAGTGACAGGTCGCCCCGTTTGAGAGGCGGGCAGGGGGTGTGCCTGCCCAAACTGAGGCGTTCTCGCCGGAACGCTGGCCATTTGGGGGTGGCACCACTGACATCATTGCTGATGTCAGTGGGGAGCTTCCTGCTCAATTAGAGCAGGAAGCTCCCTGGGGTTTACGAGTGCCCAGACCCAACCTTAGGGTCTGGTCGTAAGCCCCGATGGTCGCAATGGTCTTGACCATCGCGATCATCACCCATGTCGGTCACTAGAGCTGTGGTGTTAACCCACAGCTTAGCGATCGACAAGGAGGCGGTCGTTCAGGATGCAAGCGGCCGTCCTGATTCAGCGCGACCACCTGCAACTAATGACTGCCTCTGAATGAGATCCTATGTCTGCAAGATGTTGACTGCCCTTCCCCACATTTACAGAGGGCACACAAATGTTGGAACTTGGAGGATCCCCCAGTACACTAGTATTTAGGTCTGGCTCACACATGGCAACCATGGACAAACTTGCACTCTCCTCAGGGATTTGTGATTTCAATTTCTCAGGGCAAACGGTTGGTTTTTCCAAAGGGCTTTCAGAATCAGCAGTCTTCCTAAAGAAAGGCCAATGCCTTATCCTTTACTTGCCACTTAGTGTAGTGAAGGCATATTGACAATTTTTTGTTTATCTAAAGGCAAATTTCCTTTCAATTTTTTTTTCTTAACTTCAGTACAAGTAGCTTTACCATATCGATGGCTTGACTTAAGCCCTGGGGATAAGGAAGTTGACAGCCTTGCACTGCTGGCGCAGCTACAACATGTGGTTCTTGGCCTTACTCTCCTGGCATGTGACAGCCCTCCATATTTTCTGTGGTCTTGAAGCAGTGTCACAAGCACCAATAGTGTAGCCAAGGTGCGGTTACAAAATTCACACACGTGTAGTCGTGCACATACACAAAAATATTAGACAAAAAAAATTTTATATTATACAATATTAACCAAAAAAAGACAATTGATTTTAATTTATTTTATGCTCAAGAACTTGGGCCTAGAGCAGTGATTGATCACGACTGGAGTGGGGCAGCACTAGGTTGCAACTTGCGTTGCTGGCTGGATCTTGTGTGGTTAAGCCTAACACACACAGACACACACACAGACAGTAAAAGAAAAAAAAAATACAGGGTCCCCCCTATCCATCTGCTTTGTGCACCGTCCGAGCAGTGATCTCACAGATCCTGTGGGTAGCCTCATTTTAGTCTCTTCATCCTCAATAGACGTTGGTACACCCATGTCCTGGAGATGCTATATTTAACAGAAGATTGTGAGCTCTTCTACAGTTTGTACTGTTCTGTGTCAGGAGATGGCACTGGGGTATGTTTGTATTTTAGGAAAACCGAACCACACATCTCTAGAAGCCACACAGGTAGGATCACTGATAGAATTAGAAGAAAAGGCTGGGGGACAGTAATCTTTAGTAAGACACCAATTCTAAAGAAACCATATTACTGATACAAATGGTACCAAATTAGCAAATATATTTATTAATATAGAATTGTTTTAACAGGGAAACTCACATTTTGTCCTAACTTAAAGCTTATTATCAGGTGGTGATATTTCCTTTATTCCTATGGAAACAGGTGGCTTCTGAACCATGTGAGCTCCTACATGAATAGTGAATACTGACTCATGACACTGCCTGTTCAGGAAGGATCAATCTCTTCAGGGGTTCTTCATTGCAGAGACATCATACAGGTAAGAAAAGACTCATTCATATGCGCGCAGCTTCTGTTCACCGGTGAGAGGACTGTTGGCATGCTCCCAGAGTGGTGAAAACAGGGGGGGGTAGTGGCTCGCAGGCATGTCATTTCATATGAGGCCACGTCCCCTTTTCCGGGTGCATGCAAAGGTCCCATTCTCCACTACAACAAAACGTGCACAGTGCACAACATAGCGCAGCTCTCCCTGACATGCTCCTCTGTCGGGTTCATACATGCGTGTAATCTGTCTCTGATACTAGCCAGTGCCCCCCAGCCATTGACCTCACCGCACGTCACTGATAGAGAGAGAATTTATCTTTCCTTTCAAATGCTCACATACCCCCACATGTTGGCCATGCCCCCAATACAGTACAGGTAAAGGGGGCGCCACAACATACCCTCACTCCAGGCACCATGGTTCCTAGCTACACCTCTGCCTGCCAGTAGGTATCCTAATCCTCCCCCTCTCTCTACACTAACCCTAACCCTCCCCCCAGTGCCTGAACCTAACCTCCCCCATTAGTGCCTAAACCTAACCTCCCCCTCCCCGCACCCTAAACCTACCCCCCCCTTAGTGCCTAACCCTAACGCTAACCCTCCCCCTCACCCTGCTACTTACCTTCGGGATTCCAGCGGTCGGGATTCCAGGCACCAGCATTCTGATCGCGGGACTCCCCGCGGTCGGTATTTTGACCACATCCCATCACCAACATGGGGAACACTGTGCCATATGTGAACTGGGGTTTCTGTGTGGCATAATGTGCACTGGGGGCTTTACAGTTTGTTTAACAAATTATAGGTATTTAGACATTATACTTTTTAATAACATCATCAGTAAATCATATTGACAGGTTTATAGGTAGGGTCCCCACAAGTTAGTTGTCCTAGCTCCCCAAAAAATGTTAATGCGGCCATCCCACATGGAGCATAAGAGTGCTTTTTCACAGCTAAAATGCTCAATTAAAACTTTCCACACGTAACAATCTTCTGAACACCTTTTCTGTTCTAGGGATGACTGCTTATGTGAATTGATTTCTCCCGATAACATTTATAAAAGAAATGTTAAAGATTTGTAGGAACAATAAACATTGTAATGTACACTAATCACTTTTATTTACTGTAATCAGGCATGCCATTTTCTATTTCTATGGGGGGAAATTAAATTGTTTTATCGCTGTTGCAGCTCCTGTGATGGGAGCTATTAAATTGTTTTTATTAGTCACCGATTTCTGCTCCCACCTTCCTGAGAATGTACCAATACTAGAAGTAACAATGTCTATGTGGTTATTTTATAAGGTTTAGCAGATATTTTTAAATACAGCAACATGGTTACAAAAAACTAAATGTAAAATAAGGTATGCTAAGTAAATACTGACATTCAAATTCTATATTTAATATGCATTAATACTTTAGGGGTTTATGTATCAAGCAGTGAAAAGTGTGGAAAAGTGGACCAGTGAAGAAGTTGCCCATAGCAACCAAACAGCTTTGAAGTGGCATTTATCATGTACACTTTAAAATAATAGGTAGGAGCTGATTGGTTGCTATGGGCAACTTATCCACTGGTTCACTTCTCCACACGTTTCACTACTTGATACATAAACCCCTTAAACTTGTGTTGCATTGGAAAGCATTTTTATGCTGATGCATGTTATCTCAGATACATTCATCTCAATGGGATAGCATTGCAAATGCAGTGATAAAGTAACAAATTATTTCCACATGCTGTTGATTTAGACCTAGAGCTGGATTAATACTTGGAAGGTCCCATGGTACATAAGATGGGGGACTAAAATTAAGAACATAATGTTATCATGCATATAAGAGAAAGTTTTAAAAGTAGGTGGCAAATATTAAAGAGGCTGTAAGACAAATTCCATAATAATAATAATAATATTTATTTAACATATCTCCTATGATCACCATACAATACACAGAGCATCCCGGTTACTGACATACAATATACAGATCATCCCAATGATTGTCATACAATACACAAGGCATACCAGTGACTGCCATGAATAGATGCCAGAGACCGGCCAATCAATACACATTTCATCCCAGTGACCTTCATTTGCAGAGCATTCCAGTGAGTGTCAAACAATACACAGAGCATCCCAGTTACCACTACAGAATACACAGAACATCCCGGAGACTGCCATACACAAAGAATCCCTGTAAATGCCAAACAATATACATTACATCCCAGCGATCACCATGCAATACACAGAGCATCTCAATGACTGCCATAAAATACACAAAGCATTCCAGTGGAGCATCAATGACTGTAATATGATACACAGAGCATTCTAGTGACAACTATACAATATACAGAGAATCCAAGTGAATGTCAACCAATACACAGAGCGCCAAAGACTGCCAAATAATACATATATCATCCTAATGAACGCCATTAACAGAGCATCCTAGTGACTGTCAAACAATTCATAGAGCATCCCAGTGAACACCATACAATAAACTGAGCATCCCAGTTACTGCCAAACACAAAGCATTCCAATAAATATCAAACAATAAGCATAGCATCCTAGTGACATCCATACAATATATGGAAAAGGGGACCTAGACTGCACACCCTGAATATATATATATAATATATATATATATATTAGAGATGAGCGGTTCGGATTCTGTGGAATCCGAACCGCTCCGAACATTGGGGATCCGAGTCCACCCGAACCCTGTTCGGGTGTTCACCGCCTGACTCGGATCCCCGTTCGGGGCCGAACGGCGGCCGCCTGATGTCGGATTCTCACTAGAGAATCCGACATCAGGTCTCCTCGCGTGTAGGGCAGAGCGCAGTGATAGCGCTCTGCCCTACACAGACACAGACACACAGCCGCCAGCGGCAGCTGTGTGTTTGTTACAGCAGCCAATGAGAGTCACACAGACTCTCATTGGCTGCTGCACGGAGGGAGCCGGCTGGAGCTCACACATGAGCTCCGTCTTCCGGCTCCCTCCTCAGCGTGTGACAGAGCGGACGGCGCGGGAGCGGGGATACAGGTAAGTTTTATTTTTTTTATTTTTTTACTTGTCAAAGGTCCGGGGGCGCTACTGGGGGGGGGGTCTGCACTACTGGGGGGGTCTGCTACTGGGGGGGGGCTATACTACTGGGGGGGCCATACTACAGAGGGGCCTGCTACTGGGGGGGCTATACTACTGGGGGGGGTCTGCACTACTGGGGGGGGGTCTGCTACTGGGGGAGGCAATACTACTGGGGGGGCCATACTACAGAGGGGCCTGCTACTGGGGGGGCTATACTACTGGGGGGGGTCTGCTACTGGGGGGGCCATACTACTGGGGGGGATCTGCACTATTGGGGGGCCATACTACAGAGGGGCCTGCTACTGGGGGGGGGCTATACTACTGGGGGGGTCTGCACTACTGGGGGGGGTCTGCTACTGGGCAGGGCTATACTACTGGGGGGGCCATACTACAGAGGGGCCTGCTACTGGGGGGGGCTATACTACTGGGGGGGGTCTGCTACTGGGGGGGCCATACTACTGAGGGGCCTGCTACTGGGGGGGGCCATACTACTGGGGGGGCCTACTACAGGGGGGGCCATACTACAGGGGGGGCCCATACTACAGGGGGGGCTACTACTGGAGCAGCCTACTACTGGGGGGGCCTGCTACTGGGGCAGCCTACTACTGGGGGAGCCATACTACTGGGGGGGCATACTACTGGGTGGCATGCTAATGGGGGGCATACTACTGGGGGGGCCTGCTAATGGGGGACATACTACTGGGGGGGCCTGCTAATGGGGGGCATACTACTGGGGAGCATTCAACTGGGGGCACTGCATAGTGGACCGTACTACTAAGGGGACTGCCTAGGGGGCACCACTGCTGGGGGACATTGTGTAAGGGACACCGCTACTGTGGGCATTGTGTAAAAGGGTCACTACTGTGGGCATTGTGTAAAAGGGGCACTACTGTGTGTCGTAACATAAATAAGAGACACTACTTTATGGTGTAATGTGAATCAGGCCCTATGTGCGGTGTAATGCTAATAAGATTGTGCACTGTGACTCCTAGGGTCGTAGCCCACTTTGTAAACAAGTACTGTGACTCTGCTGGCCGTACCCCACTGGGTGGGTGCACTACTTTTCATTTCTGCCACTGCTGTGTGGCAATGTGTCATAGATGTGCTTTATACTGTGGTGTCTGTGTCGTTGTGCCGCTGCTTTGTCGCTTAGTAACCAGTCAGCTCACTGCAACCTTTGGCCAATAATGTTGAAAACAATATTATAAGCTGTGATATGGTCTAAATTGACTGGAAATTAATGTTATTGAGGTTAATAATACTCTAGGAAGAAAACAAAGACCAATTTATGTGATTTTAGCTTTTTTTGTCAATTTTTGTAAAAAAATCCAAATCCAAATCCAAATCCAAAGCCAGTCACCGCAGTTTGGCAAATCCAAATCCAAATCCAAAGCCGGACGACGAATTAGAACCAAATCCAAATCCAAATCCGGCAAAAATGGTCCGGCGCACATCCCTAATATATATATATATATATATATATATATATATATAAAAATAATGGGAGTGGGAGGTGCTACCTGTTGAGACTATTGTTACAGACACAAAAGGAAAAGTTACAAGCGCACTACTCCAACACTACTAATTATATATAAATAATAGACTTTGCAATAAAATTTAGCAGTAAATAAATAGAGGTTTTTAGCATAATCATGGCCAAGGATATGGGCCTACCCACCGCATCCAGGTAACCTCTTTAGGGTAGGTCCCTAACAAACTAGGGTCAAAATCCAGAGTGCAGGACACCCCCAAACCAGCCCAGCTGAGCCACCCAAGGGCATCGCTATAGTGAGAAAGGTGAAGTGGAAAAGGGTGTTAGATAGGAGCAGCTACTGCATAAATTAGAAGTAAAGTGAAAAATAGAGGTGTGAAAATATTTTACACTTCACCTACCCTAAATCGGTTACCTGGATGCGGTGGGTAAGCCCACATAGAAGAAAAAGGTGAAGAGGGCCTGTGCGTGTGTTTGAGAAATCCTTTGTGCTAGGGGGATCTTCTGTGCTTGTGGAGGATATGTGTAAAGGGGATCTGTGCTACTGGGAATCTGTGTGTGGGGGGATCTGTGTGAGGGGGGGAGATCTGTGCAGGTTGGGAGGTTCATGTATATGTGTGTAAATCTGGCTCTGATACTAGCCAGTGCCTTCTCATCCATTGATCTCACCGCACGTCCTTGATACACAGAGCATGTCAATGATCGCCATCCACAGTGCAATCTACTGACTGACATACAATACACATATGGATTAAACAGTTGTATAAAAAAGATATGGAATTGCATGTATAATGTTTATACAAGGCCAGATGCTGTATTTGAATTGGTGGGATTAGTGTTTGTCCTTTTTGAAAACAACTAAATTATTGTAATAGATTTTTTTAACTTTTAATCAAACTACTGTAATGAATATGGTTTAGTTCCTTAAGTAAATACTAATATAATAGATTATATATAACATGCATATAGTGCTATATGGGGCAATTTATAGTGTCACAGGGGTCACGACTGGAGTATGTTGAGGTTTTTGTACCTTTCATACTGTAAAGAAGTGACATACTGTACACAAAATATTGATTAGATCAAGACATTAGACAGCATAAAGATACTATTTGCTAACAAAATACACACTTGCAAACCACATAGCAGTCACTCAGATATTTTTATTTATTATCTAACTTGTTCCATAAAATATGAGAACTAATTGGTTTCTGAGGGTAACTTTATTCTTGTATTTTGTTGGAAAATCAGAATAGAAAGTATATATCCTACTCAATTCTATGGAAACTGTCAGTATTCCGCGGGATATAGTTACAATACCGGCAGATGGGATTCCTGGACGCTGATATACCGGCATTGGAATCCCGACCGCTATTAAAATGCTGACGCTGCTATCCTAAATGGGATCAGGATACCTGCGTCGGCATCCCGAACGATGGAATCCCGAACATCCGGAGGCCGGTGAGTATGGTAGATACCCGGGGATGGGGGGGTCAGGATTAGGAAACCCCAGGGGACTTAGGGTTAGGCACTTTTTAGGGAGGGTTAGGGTGCGGGGAGGGGGGGTTAGTGTTAGGCACCACTGGGGGGAGGTTAGGGTAAGACAAGCCCCCAGGAGACAGGTTTAGGGTGCGGGCAGGAGGGGTTAGGTTTTAGACACCACTGGGGGGAGGTTAGGGTAAGGCACCACCCAGGGAGGTTTAGGGTTAGGCACCACTAAGGGAAGGAGAGGGGAGAGGGGATCTTCACGGTCTGGACTTCCAGCGTCGGTATTTGAGGCGCCGGTATATCATACCCATTCTGTATTCCGCAAGAACAGACATAGTGAATCTTTTTAATATATTGCTCAGTTCTAGAAGCAAAATGCATAACTGAACAAATGAATTATATTTGCAAGTTAAAGAAATGAGTATTTAAACCGATTGGCAGATGTAAATTTTAACAAGCGACTTAAGTGCTTTGGCCCCAGGAATTCATTTGTAGTACGCTGAATATATTTGAAGAAGCATATTCTTGTCCACAACATAATTACTGCTTATTTTCATTTTGATTGTGCTTCCCACTAGTGTCTATGACTTATGAAATGTAATCAATAACAGTTCTTTTTTTTTTTAGGAATAATTTTAGGAAAATCGGTCTCTGAATTATAGTGTGCCACGGGAACTTAATAAACTCTTAAATGTACAATTACATACTACAATGCCTGTTTGAGTCGCATTATTATAATTCACACACTAATGAGTCACTTTTGAATTTTATATATATTTTTTTATTGAGCAGCAGTGTTAAAAGGACTACTTAAAATTTTAAATTCTAAATTCTGGTTATTGGTGATAATATGAGAATAATTATATATTTTTCATTGTCGTTAACTTGATATTTCCTACGTGAGTCGCACACAATGAAATATTTGAGAGACATAAAATAACTTCTATATTTTACTATGTTGCATGTGAATACCTTTTCTAATTGTACTATTCATTACATTCCTTCTTATAGAGCATTGTGCTTGTAATTGTTGTTACTTTTTTAGCATCGATTTATGACGTTACAGTATCAATCAACCATGTTCCTTCCACATAACTATCTTGAGACCTTTTCAAAAATACCAAAAAATCTAGCAAGTATTTAGTATCTATTATACAGAATATTATGAATTAAGAACTTTCAATAAGTGTTTTCCATAGTTTTGAGCACCATCCCTAAATTATACTAAATGATATTTAAAAATAACCACTGTGTGACTCCTCAATGCTCCTAGCAAAGAAAATGTTTAGCAGTGACCCTCACAGTGATTGTAGGGAGGTGGGGAATGGCAGCGGTGTATTAGGGTGTGAGGGAGCTGTCACGGACCTGGAAGAGGTTTCCCCAGTTACTGGGGTGAAAGCTGGGGTCCCAGGTTTGGGAAAGAATGGGAGGCATGGGGCCTGTATATAAGACTTCCTCATCCACAAATATCAGACGTTGGCGAGACCAGTACAAAGGTGCGGAGTCTAACCAGCCAGGAGGTGTTCACCAGTGACCCCACAAATCGGGATATGGGATTAGCTGATCCGAATTGTGTGCGCAGTAGCTCCACGTGCATAACAAAGTAGCGCCAAGCGTGCGCCTGTGTCATAAATCAAGGGCCGGCTGGCTTGTCCGTTAAAGGGTGCTGTAACCCCCAAAGTGCACTCCAAACAAAATAAAAAATTATTTTCTGTGTATGTGAATTGTGTGCACTGTGGCTGCACGTGCATCAACAAAGGAGCAGCGCCAAGCGAGCGCCTGTGTCCCATAAGTAAAGGGCCGGCTGGCTCATTTCTTAAAGGGTGGCGTAACCCTCAAAGTGCACTCCAACAAAAATAAAACATTCTTCTTTTCTGTGTTGTGAATTGTGTGCACTGTAGCCGCACGTCCATCAACAAAGGAGTGCGCCAAGCGTGCGCCTGTGTCATAAGTCTGTTAAAGGGTGGTGTAACCCCCAAAGTGCGCTCCACAAAAAATGAACAATTCTTCTTTTTTTCTGTGTTTGTGTGCGAAATGTATGCGCAGCAGCCGCACATGCATCAACAAAGGAGCAGCGCCAAGCGTGCGCCTGTTTTCCCATAAGTCTGTTAAAGGGTGGTGTAACCCCCAAAGTGCGCTCCACAAAAAATAAACAATTCTTCTTTTTTTTCTGCGTTTGTGTGCGAAATGTATGCGCAGTAGCCGCACGTGCATCAACAAAGGAGCAGCGCCAAGCATGCGCCTGTGTCCCATAAGTCTGTTAAAGGGTGGTGTAACCCCCAAAGTGCGCTCCACAAAAAATAAACAATTCTTTTTTTTCTGTGTTTGTATGCGAAATGTATGCGCAGTAGCCGCACGTGCATCAACACAGTGGCAGCGACAAGCATGTGCCTGTGTCATAAGTCAAGGGCCAGTTTGGACATCTGGTCCGGACTGAGGGATGTGCCAACAATTTCTGACATGTCTACTGTCACTGCATATGATACTGTCACCACTGACAGAATGGTGGAGGATTACATTGGTAACAGCATCCAAGTAGGGATGTCAGACAGTCCGTACCTGTACTGGCAGGAAAAAGAGGCAATTTGGAGGCCCCTGTACAGTGTGTACTCCGAATGAGTGTTTAGTGCAGCCGGGAACCTTGTCAGAGAAATGCATAGGAGGTTGCTTGCACAAAATGTGGAGAAGATGATGTTCATAAAAATGAATTAATTCTTCCAGGGAGACCAGCCTCCAGAACGTACAGAGGGACCTGTGGTGGTGGATTCCAGCGGGGACGAATTAATACTCTGTGAGGATGAGGATGTACACAACACTGAAGAGGGTGAAGAATCGGTGGATGAGGAGGATGAGGATGACATCTTGCCTCCGTAGAGTCAGTTTGTGCAGGGACAGATTAATTGCCAGCTTGTTTTGTGGGGGCCCAAACGAACCAATCATTTCAGCCACTGTCGTGTGGCAGACCCTGGCGCTGAAATGATTGGTTTGTTAAAGTGTGCATGTCCTGTTTATACAACATAGGGGTGGGTGGGAGGGCCCAAGTACAATTCCATCTTGCACCTCTTTTTTTCTTTGCATTATGTACTGTTTGGGGCCTAGTTTTTGAAACTGCCATCCTGTCTGCCACTGCAATATCACTCCTAGATGGGCCATGTGTTTGTGCCGCCCACTCGTGTCGCTTAGCATAGTCATCCAGCTACCTCGGTGCAACCTTTTGGACTAAAAACAATATTGTGAGGTGTGAGGTGTTCAGAATAGACTGGAAATGAGTGGAAATTAATGTTATTGAGGTTAATAATAGCATAGGAGCAGAAAAACCCACAAATTATGTGATTTTAGCTGTTTTTATGCTTTTTTTTAAAAAAAATACAGATCCAAAACACAAAACCCAGAACCCAGAACACGGAAGGGTGGTTTTGGCAAAACCAATCCAGATCCAAAACACGAAGAAAGATCCAGATCCAAAACCAAAACACAAAACACGAAAAGTGGCCGGTGCACACCCCCTAGTACAGACCCCTGGGGTACTCTGCTGGTAACCTTTCCCTCCTGTGAATATACTCCATTTACTATAGCTCTGTTTCCTACACTGCAACCAAGTTCTTATTCATTCAACCATCTTAGAATTCAATCGAACACTTTTAAGTTCATTTAGCAGCCTACAATGTGTGTCAAAAGCCTTACTAAAGGCTAGATAAGCTACATCTATGGGCCCTCCTTGATCTATTACTTTAGTCACCCAGTCAAAACAGTCAATAAGACTTGTTTGGCATGATCTCCCCCCAAGTAAATTAATAGTGTTTCCATTATTTTCCCTACTACTGATGTAAGGCTTATTGGTTGGTAGTTACTTGCCTCTTCCTTGCTTCCACTTTTGTGCACTACATTTGCCGAGGGGTGACACCAAGGTGCAGACTCCCCCTCACTGTAGTATTAAGTACAGTACTCGGTTCCTGACACTGAGAGGGAGCTGGCACTGCACACAGAGCAGTCCACACCTCCTGCACCCCCATGGCCCTCCCAGTAAAAAGCACGGGAGTAGGGACTATGGGGTTCAGGCCACTCCCCTTCACACGGGGCCACGCCCCCTTTTCGGTGGCACGCGGTGCCGCAATCACAGCATCCCTCCCGCACCAGGTGATACCGCTGGGAGGGACGCGAATGCCCATCTGGCCCCATTGATTTCTCCACTTTCAGTTTTGAGAGTTCTGTTAGGACCTTCTGTAAATTTACTTTTAACTATCTCATATTTAAGAATGTCCTTGCAACTCAGCTATGACCCTTTCCCATCTCCTTCTGTAGTGAATACTGAGCAAAAATATTTATTTAGATGATCTTCTATTACCTTGTCTTCCTCAACCAGCCTCTCACGCTCTGTTTTAAGTCTTATTATTCTTCCATTTGATTTTCTCCTTTCACTTATATGCTTAAAGTTTCACCCTCATTGTACAGTATTATGTTGTTACTCTCAAATGTAAAGCACTTTCAGTCCTATTGGAGAAAAGACCTATATTAAAAAAAAATATTATTGTTATTTTTTATTAACTGTACTAGAAAAATACTAGTTCAAATCTGGCTTGTGTTACAATCTTCATATGTCTTCCATTAGCGTTCATCATCTAACTTGAACTAAAGACATCAAATATAATAGTATAATATCTGAGACTCTTCAGAGAAGAAAAGATTTAAGTAGTTGTTACCATGGACCATTGAACATGATGTTTGTAAGGTGAGTCAATAACTGGTAGGTAGGAAAGTCCACATGTAGGGGTAGATTTAATAAGCGGCTGGACTTACCGCATAGCTGCAGCTCTGCCCGGACCTTTTCAAATACTGTCCACTACCCAGTGCAGCGAACCCCATGGGAGCTCTTAACACATATTCTTTCCCGCAACCTCCTCCATGCCATACTGGACTAATGCCCACAATGAAAAGCCTCCCCTGTGTTCCTTCCCTCTCCACCTGTCTGTATACTGGCAGGTGGCACTGGTGGTGTGACACAGTGACACGGGAATGAAGTCTCATCCCCAAAGAAGAGAAGTGAATGCCATGCTGGGGAGCAAGCATCTGCCCTTGCACAGTATGGTCAAACATTGAGGTGCTTAGTGTGTACAGATATCTGCATCAACAGCTGAAATTCATCGCCAACTTGACTAGGAGTACGGTTATAACGTCATGTCATGGAAACAGGTTTGGGTTTGGTGCACTGCCTTTGATAATGGTAGGATAAACGTTCAAGATGAGCAGTGATCCGGCCGGCCAAGCACGTCCACCATAAGGTAACATCCTCCCTACAGAATTGACCACAAATGATTTCCATTTCTTTGGACCATTGAAGAAGCACCTGGGTAAAAGGCGAATGCAATTGATTGTGCTGTTCAGCAAGCTGTCATGTCCTGGCTTCAGCGCTTGACACTGATTTCTTCTATGCTAGGATAGATGCTTTGGTGTACCTTTGAAACCAATGCTTAGACAAGTATTGGGACTATGTGGAACAATAATCTGTACCAAGGCCATACTATTGATCATATATACATAGTTTAAAATAAAGTTCCTGGTAGGCGTCTGTTTGTTCGGACTAATCTCAAAGGGTTTTGATACAGCTTTCTAGACAGCATTTGTTGAGGAAGGTTTGACAAAAGGGAGCCGAGCAGTGACGATTTTAGTGAAGCAAGTTAATGAGAAAACAGCTGTCCGAGCATTTTCTTGGCTTACGCTGCCTAAACCGTTATCACAACTTTATTTTATAACATGTAGAGATTGATACGCTTTATGCGTATCAATTTACTGATACAATTTTCAATTTTACCCTTTTTTAATGTTCCTATTTCATTTATGTGAAAAACAATTCTTTAATTTCAAATGAGGCCAATTCCCAGTATGAGTCTGCTTTGGCATGAGAATAAATAAAGCACCTCGGTGTAGACAGTTTTCTCACGGACAACTTTGTGTGGCCCTTTTGTGTGTCACGTCAAAACTAAATCTTTCTGTGTTGATGTCAGTAAGACTATCCAGCATATTACCAGTATATGTACTTTACTCTAATATTTAAAAGATATAGGGCCTGATTCAATACGGATTGCAACTGCGATCACGGGTGCGATTACACACGCAGTCTCACTGTGATCATATACTAATCCACTGTGACCGATATGCCGCCACAGCACAACATAAGGACACCCATCTTAACTTACACACATCTGTAATACTTAGCAAGACTGCAAAAACATTGGTAACATCGAGTACCATCGGAAACCTCACGCACACTTGCACAAGGTTAGACCTTACTCAGAAATTGCCAACCTTCCGGTATGCAGTGAGAGCTCAGGCTGTACAAGGCATCGCAGTGGATAATTTATGCATACTTCTGCAACGAGGTTCAAACACACTGGCATGCCTGCGTTTAGCCGACCACCCCCCCGTCACCACCCCCCAAATGGTACTTCCTGTCAATCACTCTTCAATGGGTCTGCCAAGCCACTGCAGTCCCAATAGCAGTGGCTAGTTTGCGCACGCGCACTGCGATGCATGCGCAATTTGCAACAATCGGCTGATTGCGTGCGTAATTGGAGTTGCGATCCTTGCTGAATCAGCCCAATCATTTTCTGATGTTTCTTTACTCTCTCTGTTTGTGTTTTTCTTATCTGTGATGTTCTTTTGTGTACTTATGTTAATGTCCAGTGGCTGACTTGTAGACATGAGGTCTCGCAGATTCTCTGCCGTCATTTCGTTTCACTGAAAGTGAATGCTGGAATCTGATGCCATGAAATGCCCTTCTCTAAGGTATTAAGATTTCACTTGTAACATTCTGACGAAAATGTCATAACATTGAAACCTTAGTTTCATCAACCACTGCTTTTTGTTATTCTTCACTCAAGTGAAACCATATTATATTTAGACCATCACAGCCATGTTGGTCTCTGGAGGGGACTGGACCCATTGTTGTTTATATCATAAATAAGGACAGAAGGCCACTCATAGTATTAATATACTATGTCACAATGTACTCTGAAAGGCAAAAATGCATGTACATAATTAGAACAAACTGTTGGCATATCACTTCATACTCAGCATAATGTCCAGTGTTAAACCATACTAGTCCAGGGACCACCATGCCTCCAAAAAAGGGCAAACTGTCTACCCTTGCCTCCCTGATCTGGTTCCCCGCTCACTGATCATCTGAGCAATCGACCTCCAAGCAGTTGGTGGCGACCCAGTGGCTCTCTCCACCTCTACCTTCAAGTCCTCTCTCAGGTGAACCACTTACGATATGTATTCTGCACCAGATACTTCAAGCCTACCAAGCTGACCTCACTGTGGACCTACAAATCTTTGTTCAACAAGCCTGGAGGACTGCACTAACCATCTACAGAATAAAGTGCAGTAGCTGGTACCAAAATGATCTTATTGCATCATAACTCAGTCCTGGAGGAGCTCTCTGCATTTAAGGATAAAGTTGCAGATTTGGAATATAGGTCCCAGAGAAAAGGAATCCCTGACTCAGTGACTAATGACACCCTTTGAGACTACGCTATAACCCTCTTACGATCATGATTTGCTCATTTACCAGATTAACCAGCCCCCAAAACCAAGATTTGCTCCTGAAATATACACCGCTAAACCTTCCTTCTGGTTCACTTCTTCCACATTTTGGAGCACATCCTCAGAGCTGAATGATTGGCTGAAGGTTCTGAGTCTTGGGCGATCTTCAAATCTTCTCCAACCTCTCCATTCATACTATCAACAAACAACGCTGTCTCCATCCCATCATGTTGGCACTCTGGGCTCAGGATATCCAGTACCGCTGGGGTTTCACAAAGATGGGTCCACAAATGTTATATCACCTCTGGAGGCCGGCATAAAACTTCTGGAGGAATGGCGTATGCCAGTCTTAATTGCTCTCGCCAAGCAGGGCTTACCTATTTAATCTGATTGGATTTAAGTGGGATAATAGCATCCTTGTTCTCTATTTGTTCGTCCATGGACTCCTTCCTGCCGTTATGGGGCATCCTTTCCTCATGTTACTTATCTCTTATCTTGCACTGCCCAGCTCAATGTAGGTGGTGGGTGGAGCGAATCACCTTTGGGATTCTGGACTGCCTCGCTTCACCACCTCATGAACTTCTAATAAGTAATGAGGTATGAGCTTCTTGACCTCTCTATCCATGTGCAAAAAATAAATAAATTTACGTATTCACAGATGTACAACCAAAACTCAACAGCTTAAATGCGTACAATAAGAGACATTCTGCTCCTAAATAACAGTGCAAATGAAAAATAGTACACAGAAATGGCACTCAGATTCTTCCAAACATGTCTGGTATACATGCCCCATAAGTCCAATTATTGGCAAATAATTGAAAATAGTATGTGGTTCTTGATGTTCCCAAATCGTATACACCAATATACAGTATAGTTCCAGCAACTTTGGGGTATATTTAAAAAGTGCGTGTTTTTAAAAGTGGAGTTGTTGCCCATAGCAACCAATCAGTTTCTACTTATCAGTTATCTAGCACCTTCTAGAAGGTAACAGCTAGAATATGATTGGTTGCTATGATCTCAAGGACCCACCCCGGCTCTGTCCTGCACCCCTTCTAGAGAAGTGTATGCTCTTATCACAGATGGTTTCAACCTTACTCTTCCCCTAATCCATGGTTGTCCTTACAATGTAGTTCACAGCAGTAAGATCCCACTTTACAGAACTGTGGGCCTGAATCAGGGCGTTTTTTTTGTTTCGGCCTCCAGGCTGCTTGTAAAGCTGTGGGTGACCACCCACAGGTAGTGCAAGCGGCCTGGCGATGGTTGCGATTATCACGACCATTGGGCTTCCGCAAGCCCGAGTGGACTTCCTGCTCTATGCGCTCGCGAGCGGGTCTGAATCAGGCCCTGTGCACAGAGCAGCCTGGTGCCATTTAGCACAATGTGAGCGTAAAACTGTGGAAAAAGGAGCATTTACCAATCATCATGACCTGACCATATAGAAGCAATTACATAACAGTTACTAACCGTCATGCTGTTGAAATAAAAGTCCTTTGAATTGTGTAAAAAGCTTTTTGACATTCGGCAGAAAATTCCAGTTTGCTTAATTTCCACCATGAATAGCTTACTAAAGCTTAAGGCCCATCCAGACCAGGTTTATGACTTAAGCTATTGACTTTGGGCAAAGGGGGTAATACGTCTTAGGTAATTCCATTCCCAATATCTGGATTTCAGTATATTGAGTTAATGACTGATTCCTTACATCTAGTCCCAGGTGTACATTGCCTATCTCCTGGAAACTCATGGAATTGAGTAGACTATTTGGACAAATCCTGAGTGTCCTGAGTAACTTGTATTTCTTGTGCCATGAGCCTTATCATCCAGTAATATCTTGTGCAAATGCCCTGGACTCTGTTAAGTGAACTTCGCTGTGATGTGGATAATGAGCCTACACAAATTGATAGTGTCTTTGACAGGCATACCGATAAATGGAGAAGATGTGGAAAATGATTACCATCTGTTATCATCTAATTGCACTAGAAGACCCCAAATGATGCAACAGGATCTCAACCTCTTTATCCACACACACCTGTGTGTGAACTGTATAGTGCGTCTGTTGCTTCGATTTCGTGCTGAACATTACCATTGCAACATGCATGAGAAGCTTTAATGGAGAACTCTACTTCAACTCTACATTGACTTATAGGCAGTTTATTGCCCTTATACTGACAACATATCAGCTGTGTACATGCAACTCCATTAGATGCACTGTTAATGAGTTAATGACATGTACTGAGATTATCCGTCAATGAAAAAATCCAATTTGCTGGAATATAAGATAAACTTTTGAAAAAAAAATGTTTAAAAAAAAAAAAAAGTCTAAAAATTATATATTAGTGCACATTGTAGGCCTGATTCTGAGTCAGGTGCATCCTACTCACTTCCTTATGCTAATACTCAAATACGCTTGAGAAAGCCATAGAAACATACGTCTGCATATAGAAGCCTCTCCCATCCATACACCGACAGCCGCAGCACTACCATCTGGACATGCCCTCACCACATGCTAGGGCATGCTATCTGTCAAAAACAGCCATCACGCCGGTATCCACATGCTACAATCCTTCATGGAAGTTGGCTTTCACACTGAAGACATTCCTATGACACTCTCATGGCGCTCCTGTGAGACGGGGCAGTTCTATGCGATTCTGTCCCAGTTTACCTCTCAGAAACACCCATTTCTCGGAAAATGTGCTCCATCTACAGACAGATCAATCCATCCACACTAGTGATCACCATCAGTGAGCATATGCCTAGATCTGGCCCATGCGCAGTCGCTGGTTTCTTTCTTCGGTGTATGTACAGTATTCTGAAATCCGCCAAATTCGTCCACAATCGCACATGAAGGCGACTCAGGATCAGGCTCTCTGCCTCTATGATGTATTTACATCACAGTTCTGAAGAAAAAAAATTTTTTTTAGAAATTAACTAATGAGGCCCATACACCTGCGAATAATTGCGGAAATTCCCTGTTTCAGGTAAGTGTTTTTATTTTTATTACGTCTCTACTGGGTGGTGGATTACTACTGGGGATACTACAAGGGGGGATTACTACTGGGGGCACCACAAGGGGGGCTACTACTGGGAGCACTACAGGGGGGGCTACTACTGGGGGCACTACAAGGGGGGGGATACTACTGGTGGCACTACAGGGGGGGACTACTACTGGGGGCACTACAGGGGGGATTACTACTGGGGCAACTACAGGGGGGAATACTACTGGGGGCACTACAGGGGGGAATACTACTGGGGGCACTACTGGGTGGGAATACTACTGGGGCACTACAGGGAGGGAATACTACTGGGGGCACTAAAGGGAGGGAATACTACTGGGGCACTACAGGGGGGAATACTACTGGGGGGACTACAGGGGGGGAAACACTGCTGGGGGCACTACAAGGGGGGAATTACTACTGGGGGCACTACAAGAGGGGGGACTACTACTAGGGGCACTACAAGGGGGGGGTGCCACTACTGGGGGCACTATATAAAGGGCACTGCATAGGGGGTACCACTACTTGGGGCACTGCATAGGGGGGGGAGTACTACTGGGGCATAAGGGGCACTGCACAGGGGGGACCACTACCGGGGGCACTGTAAAAGGGGCACTGCATAGGGGGTGGGGGCGACAAAAAATGTACTCGCTTACCTAAAAATTTGGGCTAGGGCCGGCCCTGGATACGCCAATGCGTGGAACCTTAGCTTCCACACAGTGACGCAACTTTAATTCTAAAACACTATGTAAAGTTCTGCCATAGTGTTCATTTATAGCATGACGTTTAATGTCACAGGTAAAGGAAATTCAGCTGTGTGATAGACCTAAACAGCCGTTAATTAAGATAATAACATTTTACACTGTGTTTGTAGCGTTCATATTGCTTGAAGCAGTGCACAGTATAGTACAGGATTCACATGTGCACAAAGCTGCTAATGCTGAAAGAGGTCAGGTGGCTAAAAAGAATTAAAAGCTACATTCATAGTGTAAGTTTCCAATGTAAAGATTATTGGACGTGAGTTTCAACCATTATCTCTCTTGTATAATAAATGTTTAATGCTAGTTATTGCTCTTAATTCGCTTTGTTATTGTTACCCATATGTATTTATCAGTTGCCGTCTTTATGGCTCTTTCCATTATTGAGATAAGTTGTTGAGATGAAAATGGTCTATTGGGTTTTGAAAGCTTTTCACTTTCCTTTATCTGGCAATTTACACCAGAGGCCTTTCATCGCTTACATACACGTGTTTAATTGTATTCTATAGCAAGCGCAGGAATATATAAATAAACAAACAATACATAAAGCAGAATAAACCACTGCATGTCAGTAGGGACTGAGGAAATACTGAGATGTATATGGATGCCTAGAATTAAATCTTTGAAAGCATAATGTTATTTCTTGCTTACATCTAAATGACGGGCAATCTTACCAATGGTCGGGACGAATTCCCTTCGCCCCGCACTATCTAAGATTGCCCGTACAAACTGTGATTTAATGAATGACGGAACGAAACCTCGATCCGTCCATCATTAAACTGCACAGCCCCGCATACGATATCATCTGATTGGCCGTGCAGCACACAGAAGAACTGCGACTTGTGGGAGCATGCAATTGTGGGTGCACAATTGCACAATTCCTAGTCAATTGTGGGTACACAAGTGTACGGTCACGATGTCTAGTGTGTACCGACCTCGTAAGCGATGGGACCCTGCGGGGTGCCGGCATCGGTAATGCATACACACTTGCCAATGCAGGCAACGGCGAAGCGACGGCAGGGGCCATGCTGCATTCATCAGCATGGCCCTCGCTAACAGGCGACGTTGCTGACAACTCGCGGAAGCGCGCATCATCAGTGACATTGAGGGTACAAACTAGACGATGTGCCCAATATTTTGTCTGATCAGGCCGGATCAGACGATATATTGTCTAGTGTGTACCCAGCATAAACGATCTTCATGATTTGTCATTCCAATATGAGAGAACGTGAAGAGTGTACTTGGCCTTTAGTATTAGTCCCAATGAATTTTTGCAAACTATATAGTGTTAAGTGTTGAAATGTACATTTTATGAAATCCAATTCCCTACATTAGATGGCTGGAGAGGGCAAATGGTTGAATTTCCTTTTCAATGTGTTGTGAGGAGGCAATCGCCTTTTACAGGTAGAAACTGGTGCTAGTTATTAATACCATTAATAATTATTAGAAAGATGAAACAGTCATATATGCACACACACATATATTTGAGTGTGTATATATATATATATATATATATATATAATATATATATATATATATATATATACACAGTGCCTTGCAGAAGTATTCACCGCCCTTTGCATTTTTCATGTTTTATTACCTCACAACGTGGAATTAAAATAGATTGTTTGAAGGTGTGCATCATTTAATTCACAGAACATGCCTACAACTGTTGTGTTTTTTTATATTGTGAATCAAACAACATTTAGGATAACATTACAGAAAACTTCAGCGTGCATAACTATTCACCCCCCTAAAGTCAGTACTTTGTCGAGCCACCTTTTGCGGCAATTACAGTTGCAAGTCGCTTTGGATAAGTCCCTATGAGCTTGCCACATCTTGCCCCTGGGATTTTTGCCCATTCCTCAAGGCAAAACTGCTCCAGCTCCTTCATGTTGGATGGTTTCCACTTGTGAACAGCAATCTTCAAGTCTGACCACAGATTCTCATTTGGATTGAGATCTGGGCTTTAACTAGGCCATTCCAACACATTCAAATGTTTCCCCTTAAACCACTCAAGTGTTGCTTTAGCAGTATGCTTCAGGTCATTGTCCTGCTGGAAGGTGAACCTCCGCCCCAGTCTCAAATCACAGGCAGACTGAAACAGGTTTTGCTCAAGAATATCCCTGTATTTAGCACCATCCATTTTTCCCTCGACTCGAATTAGTTTCCTAGTCCCTGCTATTGAAAAACATCCCCACAGCATGATGCTGCAACCACCATGTTTCACTGTGGGGATGGTGTTCAATTTTAGTCTCATCTGACCAAATCACCTTCCTCCATACATTTGGAGAGTCGCCCACATGCCTTTTGGCAAACTCAAATTGTGTCTTCTTATTTTTATCACTAAGTAATGGCTTTTCCTGGCCACTCTTCCATAAAGCCCAGCTGTACGGCATATTGTGGTCACATGCACAGATACACCAGTCTCTGCTGTGGAACTCTGCAGCTCCTTCAGGGTTACCTTTGGTCTCTGTGCTGCCTCTCTGATTAATGCCCTCCCTGCCCGGTCTGTGAGTTTTGGTGGGCGGCCCTCTCTTGGCAGGTTTGTTGTGGTACCATGTTCTTTCCATTTGACGATGATGGATTTGATGGTGCTCCGGGGGATCATCAAAGATTTGGAAAATGTTTTATAACCCAACCCAACTTCTCAACAACTTTGTCCCTGACTTGTTTGGAGAGCTCCTTGGTCTTCATAGTGCGATGCCTCTTGCTTAGTGGTGTTGCAGCCTCTGGGGCCTTTCAGAAAAGGTGTGTTTACACTGACAGATCATGTGACACTTAGATTTCACACAGGTGGACTTCATTTAGCTAATTATGTGACTTCTGAAGGTAATTGGTTGCACCTGAACTTTTGAGGGGCTTCGTAGGAAAGGGGTTGATTACATATGCACATGCCAATTTTTAGAATTTTATTTTTAAAGATTATTTTTTATATATATTTTTCTCATTTCACTTTACCAAATTAGACTATTTTGTGCAGATCCATCACCTAAAATTCAGATTAAAAAAATAAATAAATTACAGATTGTAATGTAACAAAAAAGGTAAAAAGCCAAGGGGGGTGAATACATTCCAAGGTACTATCTATCTATATATATATATATATATATATATATATATATATAATTATATATACATACATACTCAATGCAAAGTTTACCTGTATGTGGAAGATATTTAGATGAGTTGCATTGGAGAGATGAGTTGCATGGGATATAGATTATGCACATTTGCAGCCATCTCTGTACTGTGATGCTAGGTACTACATGTAAATAGATAATTATTTAAAATGATTAAATCTACAGATATCCCAACTAAACTAAAGAGCCTGATTGGACACTTATTTATCCCAGTAAATTAATATCTAACTTTGCTCCTTGCTGCTCTCCCGTAATTTAGGTAATTCCATTTAGCATGAATCACTGAAAGTGCTTAATTTAGTACTGCTCTGCTTCATTGACAATTGTCCCCAATGAATTAGATTGTTTTAAAGTTTATTTTTCATTTCCTCCCTATTTCTTTTTTTTCTAACCTTTTACTCCCTACTTTCTTTCTGTTTGAACTTTGAATATCCTACTTTCAGGCCAGGCTCTTGTGGTTGTGAGGTCTCATTCATTGAACTATCACTTTAATACATGAGGTTAGTGAGTCACACAATGATCACATTAGTATAAGGCCCTTTTTCTGACATCATAAGTTTCCCCCCCCGATGCTGAATAAAGGCCCTCGTACAGTACACTCTGCTTTCTTAATGGCCAATTAGGCAGTTTAAGCTCTAGTTGGTCTTAAATTTCAGATGGTCCCAAGACGACTGCTGATTCCAATAAACATCTGAGCAGAATCTATCTGATGTCAGTCAGGACATATGCTAAACACAGTCAGGCAGTCGAACCCTGTCGGATCCTACGGCTCTTCCCAGCAGCCTTATAGAAGTGTGTATGACCAGTTTAAGATATATAATGGAGAAATGGATTCCCTTTTATGACATGCTATGCGGATTATGGGGGCTCATGGTGAGTTGGAGGTAGACACATTTTACACATTTATTTGTGGACACATGGGACACCAAAAATTGATACACATCCATAGTCATAGTGACTGTGATGCGTTCTGCACTTATGACTTCTTGTGCCAAGTGGGCCGGGAACAGGGGGTGAGGGCTGTGTACATGTGGCCAAAGTCCAGTAAGGCCAAGATCACACATACTGTACCATGCTGACCACTAAATAGATGCTTATGCACCTGGTGGATCTCTTCTAAGTGCTCGACTCTTTAGTGCAAAATGCAAACTGTGGCAGCCACATATGACTGGCTGAGGTCCCTCCCATTTATGGTAATAGTATAGTAATGTTGGTGCCAAGATATAGTTTCATATCTCTATGCCATCATTTAATGGGGAAGGCAACTGTAATGTGTACTGATTTGAACCTCAATATGCATTTGCACCTTGTTCTAATTTCCTTTACAGTACATGATAAATGAGATGTACTCTAATGCCGCCCCAGCTGCAAATTTGTACACAGGGGCTGTGCGAAAATATGCAAATGTCGCAGTCTCCGGGATTTGTATTGAGGCGCCCACCAGCTGCTTCGAAAATCCAAACGACCGCCACAAAGATGAAGCTTGGTCTCAGATCAGGTGATTAACGGACTTCTGAGTAACCCTATGGTAGTGCAAAATGTTGGGAGAACTGAGACGCAGGAGCCATTCAGACTGCATACGGAATCGCAGCCGCAGGCAGAGACATGGCCCAAAAATGGTTATGACATTGCCGCCCACAAACTGTCCCTGCCTGTCAATCACACCCACGCTAACCTTGCTGTATATGGGCAGCTCAGCAAGCCTTTTTGGGACGCATTTTGCACTTGCAGTTTAGATGCAAATTCCACCCAACCCTTAGTACCCCTGAAGAGGAGGAAACTACTACAATGTAGTTAAAAATTGCTCTCCACTCTATAATATAGCAAAATGTGTTTTTTGTTAATTTTTTTAACCTGGAATACATTGTCACAAAAGATTTAGGGCCTGATTCAGAGGTGCTCGCTATTTGCCTTGTGGTAGGGTCTCAGTTCCCGTAAGCCCGAGTGAACTTCCTGATCTAATAGAGCAAGAAGTTCACTACTGACATCACGAATGATATCAGTAGGGCCGCCCACAAACGGCAGGCGTTCCTTCGGGAACGCCTCCGTTTGTCCAGCCACCCTCCTTCCCCGCCTACAAAACGGGTCGAGCTGTCGATCACCATCGACAGCCACCCCGTTTTGTAGCATGCCCCGGAGCGAGTGAAGTTCTCACTCGTTCCGGGGCTAGCGCACGCACATTGCGCACGCCGCGTCAACGACCAACGACCAACGACCCGCTTGCGAGCGCTATACGCTCGCGAGCGGGTCTGAATCAGGCCCTTATTCCTTATTATCATAGAAAAGCTGATGAGAGCCATATAATTGCATTCTGGTGAAAATATATAAAAATATCAAATACTCAGGCATACTGTGGCAGTTGTGTTTTCTTATTGTATCGGAGTACTGTTGCTGTGTGTCTTTATTTATTATGTTTACAATAGTAGTCTCCCTTAACAATATTAGGCATTTACATGCACCCATACAAAGAGAGTAATCACATTTATGTGTTCTTTAAAGCAAACATCCACGTAGGCTTAGGAAGAGGACAATGTTTCCTCCTGTTCATTAGAAACCTGATTTCTTTATCCACCTTTCCCACTGGATTAAACAAATATTATTATTTTCCTAGTCGCGTGAAACAAATATGGATTTAAGAATTTATTTGTCTACCTTTCGTTAAAAATGCATGAACATTGAGCATAAAAATTTGCTTTAAGCATAGTTTTATATTTAGCTCTTTTCCCTATTGGTTTTTTATATGGTATATTATTCATCCTCGATTGAATGAAGACTATTTCTTCATTTAACACTTTTACACAAATCACATTGTATTTATAAATATTTTATGAGACCAAAGATAGTCTGATTATAAAAGTCTACATTTAAAAGAGTTACAGTATAGTGTATACAATTGATTGTATACTTTGTACTGCTAGTAGAAAGAAAGTACCATATCAGACTTTTTTATAGCATCTGGCTTCCTGAGGAAGATTTATCAAAGCTTGGAGAGAGATAAAGTACCAACAAATCATCTGCTAACTGTCATGTTACAGGCTGTGCTAGAGAAATGACAGTTAGGAGCTGATTGGTTGGTACTTTATCTCTCCACTTTCTCTCTCTCCACATCTCACCCATAGTAAGAATAATACAATAACTTCTGACCAGTTTGCATTGCATTACAAACATGGCTTTTTTTTGTCCACGCGTTACAAAGTCCAACAAAATTCTTCCAACGTGGTTTAACACGTTTGCTATTAGTTCTGTGAACCAAGAGGCAAGAGTAGTAACCCTCCACAGAAATCTGGTGCAAAGCTTGTATCGGGGTAGCCTACAGGCATGACTGTAGGTTGTGCCCAAGGGCAATCTAGCAAAGTTATGGAAGAGTGAAACTAATATTTAAAAGTACTGAAAAGGAGATTAAATAAGTAGATTTAAAGGCTTTATTTAACCTCTCTATATCAGTCACTGGAACTGGGAGCAGGAAAAAGTAAAGCATACCAGTTTTCCACTGTCCCTGTTTAATCATCTTCAAGGTTTGCTCTGTGCAAAGGTACAGAGACGTGAGCAGGTACAACAAACCAGGGCGCCTGCCTGCCAGAGGTGCAAACCCAACCATATACTATGGCCACACCCCCTCTTCATTCCAGGGCCTCACCAATTTAATGGTGACTCTGGCTGCATGCGCTGCTTCTGCAGAGATCTCTGTGCTACCCATTTTTAAGCATGCAATCATTTGTATGTCATTCATCAGTCAAAAATGGTATCATGGAGAGATAGAATGAAGGACGCTAATGCTTACAAGCCATATATTGTTTTATTTAATGTATCTGATTCACTTGCAAGTTCAGCGAACATAAGAGGTCATTTATGAAATACACTTGATGCATATTGCAAACCGCTTCCCTGTGCGCAACAGGAATCCTGACCACTCTACACTCTCAGGAGACAACTCTGCTAATTAGAAGTGTGCCTGGGTGAGCAAGAAGAGGCACATAGAAATGGCGTTACAGAGGCCAGAGACCCCATATAGTCCCACGGCACCACCACTGCTATACCGCTGCATGTATAGAGCCAGTGTGTATTCTCCACTGCCCCCAATGTATGTACAGACACAGGTGTATGCTCCCACCTGTTGCACACCTCCTGCGCTCCCCTCTAAATTCCTGGATGGATCTGGTACATACATTGTATCAGCACTGTGTAACTGTTAGACATACCTGCAGCATTAACCCTGTGTCATCCTGTAAACCTGTTCTACCTGATTAATAAACCTAAGACCTGGTCAAGTTATCTACTTTGTGGTCTAACCTCCATCACACACTGCTGCCACCTATTGTCAACTGTAGGATCTGCAAATAAATGTCACTTCAAAGGTCCAACCATCTACCAACTTAAAACCTAATTTCATTGATTTAAACTTTTCAGTTTTTAACCTAAAATACTGCTGGTTTCAGCCTCGCTTGAAGCATAAATGATCATTAGAGTGAGAAGATATGGGGGTTGTCTCTATGGATTATGACACTTTTCTTAAATTACAGGGGCAATGTTCTGCTCCCCCGAACTGCAATTGGAAAGCACAAAATCTATGCCAATAAACATATTAAGCAAGACCCAGTCTCTGCCAACTCTGAGCTAATCACCCACATTTATTTAATTTCACTCTCCAAAATGAAATCTCCCTTTTTGTACTTCACCTGTACAGTATTCCTACTCCCAGGGGCATATTAACACCCGAAGGGGCTCGTGTGTGGTGGGTCCCCCTTCTGAGCAGCACTCTCAAAGGCCAGAATCTTAAGTGGGTCCTCCTCCTCCTTCAGGACGATGGTGCATGCACACAAGAGAGCAAAGGCTCTGGCATACTGCCACTGGAGCGGTAGGGAGGGATGTCAGTGTACAATCACTGTTTCAGCATTTTATATTTACAGTATGTATTTAACATTGTCTTTTTTTATTTATTTATTACCAGTTATTTATATAGTGCACACATATTCCGCAGCGCTGTACAGAGAATATTTGGCCATTCATATCAGTCCCTGCCCCAGTGCAGCTTACATTCTGTATTCCCTACCACACATGCTTACACACATACATACACTAGGGTTCATTTTTGTTGGGAACCCTTTAACCTACCAGTATATTTTTGGAATGTGGAAGGAAACTGGAGTACCCAGGGGAAACCCACGCAAGCACAGGGAGAATATACAAACTCCACGGAATCGGTATGTAACACCGCCGGACCTAAGCTCGGCAGATGAAATCCCGATGCCAGAAGGCCAGCAGATGAAGATCCCTACTAGGGTAAGTAAGTAGCCTAACACTCCCCTCTCCCCCCCTAACCCTAACCCTCCCTTAGTGGTGCCTAACCCTAACCTCCCCCCCTAGTGCCAAACCCTAACCTCCCCCCAGGGGTACCTAAACCTAACTCCCCTCCTGCACCCTAACCCTCCCAGGGGGTTGCCTAACCCTGTCCACACGGGAGTCCCTAAACCTAACCCTCCCCCCGCGGCTAAGAGCTCCCTACGCCCGGCTTACCTACATTCGGTAATGTTGGGATTTCGGCGTGGGGCTAATGATAGGCATTGGTATTAAGACGCCTATCTTTAGTCCCATGCCGAGCTGTCATTGTCGGGATTTCGATGGTCGGCATTCCGACCCCCGGCTTCCTGCCTACATCCCAACTCCACACAGTAAGGGCCGTAGTGGATATCGAACCTACGACTTAGTGCTGTGAGGCAATAATGCTAACCATTACATCGTCTGTGCTGCCCCTTATCATTCACAGGGGAACATCCATATAATAATAAGACACAACTTTAACTGTAAATAGAGAAAACCTTCATCAAACTATGAGTTTATTTCTATAACTTAAGACCAAAATCTAAACTTGATGGACAGTTTACAGACCCTGCAGCTCCTATGCTCTTAAGTGCTAATGCCACCGGGGCAATATAAGAGAACTACCATTCAGACAAGCAAAACAATATTGCAAAAAGGAAACCTTTTATACATGCAAATAGGATTGCGCACCACATTCGCCTGAGGACTATTTTTCTAAATACACTTCCTTTGTTACAATAGTTCAATTGCTTTAGAAATGGCTAATTATATCTAATTATAAGTACTTAATACATCAGATTTGAGAAGAAATGCTGACACTTGTAATGGCATTATGGCATTTTTATAATTTACACTCAGATAATATGAGCTGATAAAGAACATGCCAGTTTGCTTTAGAACTGATGGGGGAGGGGGTTAAATCACATTTACATTTTATTGCATAACTATTTGATGAGTAAATGATCAAAAATATCATGAAAATCATCCAAGTGCTTCTTCAAATGTCCTCATACTATGCTTTCCAACATTGAGGCTGCCCTTCTGGGAGGGGGGTAGTCAGGTTGGCAAAGCAGTTGGGCGTGGCGTGGCATAGAGGTGCATTACCCGGCATTAGAGGCGAAGCGGGGGGCTTGACACCACGGTCGCATCATCATGCCCCAGCACCTGCTACACAATACTGAGATTATCGGCATTGTGAAACGGGGGTGGGGCGAATCGCACCATCGACCAGCCGATTCGGGGGGGTGTGAGAGAGTCTGGGGATAGGTGGCCAGCCAGGAGACTTGCCTGCTTTTTCGGGTGGTCGGTAGCACCCCACGATTTTTAGGAGTTTCCCAGTAAAATAATCAAGTATGCTACGTAAACAGTCTGATTCCAGTATACTTGGAGACATGTAACAGAGCCAGATCAACAATAGGGCAGCCTGGGCAGTCACCCAGGGGCTTCCACACACCACGAAACCTCCACACATAGCTACATTAATGTTGTCGGGGGACACAGTGGCATACGTGAACTGTGGTTTCAGTGTGACATAATGTCTAACACACTTGTCATGCTGGAAGCATTTACACATTATATTGATACTTTTATTGGTAGGGGGACCACAAGTTAGTTGCCCTGGAGCACCCAGAAACCCTTATCCAGCTCTGGTAACTATAAGCCGATCATATATTATGCATTTTTACAAATAACGTTGCCTTGCCTCTGTCAAAGTGTTTGAGTTTGAAAAAAGTTTAAAATAAGTGTTTTGGGTATAAATAGAATGTGCCCCTGAAGAGCATTGGATAATCGTATTTATCCTAACTTTACATATAAATATCAAAAACCTAAAATATAAACTGACATTTATAAAACCTACTAATAACATTCACAGGTGTATATGTAAACATTCCAGGAACTTATTGGAGCAAAATCTATCTGTAGAAAAGTTGTAAAGGGAGCGCTTGTACTGTTTTAATTAACAAAAATTGAAGTTAAGCCTTATTGTTCCTGTAAGGTATTTTGCAGTTGTAGAACACAGTGGAAAACTACATGATATATATGCAACCATTTTATAGTGAATGAATATACTACAGAACCAGCGGGACCCATAGCCATGGTGCTATAGTTTAAGTAGTTACAAGATAAATAACAATTACGCTGGTCATATGGCAGATTTGAGTCCCAAGAATTAAAACGTAAATCGTTCTTAGCCAAAAATTTATATATATATATATATATATATATATATTATACACACAAATTCTGTTTTGGAATTATCCTGGATATGATTCATGGCATGATAAGTACACATAAAAGTGACTGAACATGGATATATTTAGCTTGAACATTCCCCTTCCCTCCTATTTGGAAATTGAATCAGTCTAATTGTCTTGTTAATCCTATCTGTCCCTAGGAGCTGAAATGAGAAGGGGAGGGGAGATTTGGCACCGATAGTTAATAGATCATCATTACAACGACAATGTCCCTTGAGTTGGCAGGGTCACACCAGCTTTACCCAACAAAGTTATCCGGGGAACGGTTACAAACTTCTCCATTTTACTCAAAAAGTTTCACTTAGAAAAAGTCACCATGAGATCTTGGGCTGCGTTCATCTGCCTCACCACTCATTCACCAACTTTGTCTGCGCCAATTACAAGACTGACGAAATTAGACACTACTCGGTAGGTCGGGGTTAGTGTCCAAGTACCACGGCTCAAGCTACTATTAGACTGATCAGATTCAATGACGGGGGAAGGAATGAAGCCACTCTGTTTGATTAGCAGTGTGTTTAATTTGACTATTTATAATGAAGCATATCATTTAAATTTTCCTTTACAAATGAGTCCAACTCTCGTTACAGACTGCAGGCTCTGTTAATTGTCACAAACATTGCTTTTTTAATGTTATTAGCTCGTTGGCACAATCTCCATTGTTGACTAAAAAACTTGGCATGATCAGGGTGTGCTGAATAATTTAGATGGTTGGCAGCTGGGGCCAGGGAACACACACACTTCCAGGCAGACGTACATGCTGCTTGCGCTCTTTATATAAATGATTGTATACAAAGCGGAATAAATTCAGCAGTGACTTCTGCATCTGTTTACAGGTAAACACTGATGTTATTTTCTGAACTACACTAACAGGATAGTTCACACAGACAAATGGGGCATACAAGGCAGATGTAGGACAGACTGACGTTAGTTTGGGTAAAAACTTGGAAATTCAAACCTAACATACAAAGAAATATTATGAGTATTATCCTTTATATGGCGCCACAAGGGGTCTGCAGCGCCTTACAAAGTACATAAACAGACAGTTTGAGCACAACAATAAGAGACTTGCAATGCTAAACATGGAGGACATGGACAAGGGATATAAATACTGCTACATCAGCGGTCATAAGACCCAAATAAGCAGGGGGACAGGCAAACCCAAAGGTTTGGTGTCGTTATTGGCAGTGGGGAGATGATGCTATAACTAATGGGAGGAAAAGCACAAAGGGGAAGATGGCCCTGCTCGTGAGAGCTTACAATCTAAAGGGGAGGAGCAGACAGACAGGGGTGACAGAAAGGGGAGAATAAAAAGAGTTTAGAGCTTTTGATATATGTGTGTCATGGCTCCCTGAGACGGGATTCCAAGTTTTGCCGTTTGTCATACATACAGATGGAGCACAGCTTATTGCAGCATAGGGTTGGATTAAGTGGAGAAGCTGTGCCATATTGTGACAGATCTCTGATTAGTTTTGTTGTTATTAGCTCAGGATATTTGCATTTACTGCAAATACATTCTGTGCCATGGCGCACCAGTCACTGCAATAAACCTCGCTCCATCTGTACACTGTTATATAATGCTATATATAGTGCCATATTTCGAGCTAACGCTGCTCTACTCCATCGTCATTGGTGAACAAATACGCTTAAATTGTTTTACTATGCACCTCACGTTCTTTCATTGCCTCTGTAGACTTTATAAAGAGCAGATGGATGCATAAAACATGCATCTGGAGTTTGCACTAAAACTTTGGGGATGGGGGTAGACATTCTCCAGTAATATGTAACATTTTACTGTGCTTTCCATACCAGTCTCTAATCTTTTTTTCTGCTGGTGTTTTATACTCATGCTAATCGCTGTCCAGCACTAATAAATGGATGACTGACACAGACCAGATTTCCAGTTACATCTGATTTTGAGGAAGCCATGTCTGGGTGACATACCTTTGGGTATGATGTACAGCTGTGAAACACCGCAAGCTGTTGCTATTATTTACTAATATATTTGATATTATAATTTTCCTTTTGTTGTAATTGTACTTTTTAGTCACTTATTTCTATTTCTTACATATTTATTTTTGTTACTAAGGGAACATATTTAATTAGGTGCGCAAAGTCAGTTTCTGCGGAAAGTATCGCGAGTGACATCATTTCGCTATGCGAAAAGTTTCCTCCGTATTCAATTCCAAAGCCTTTTCGCTGGTGTGGAAACTCAATGCAATGGGACCTGCGAAAAAAGTGCAGAATTGGGGTTTTGGGGTGCAAAGCTGTGGGAACCACCCTGCACCCTTGGGACAGTCCTCCAAAGGTAAACTGCATCACAAAAAGTTTAAAAAATTATTTAGATCACCCCAAAAAAGTACTTTTATTTTAGGGGTGAAAAAGTCCAAAGTTGGGGGACAAAAATTAAAACTAGCTAAAGACTCAATGGGGGTCCCCAAGTATGCTCCATGTGTTTTTAAGTTTGCAGGTGCTTGCGGAAGGTGCTTGTTTTACAATTTTTAAAACTTCACTTTAGCAACTTAAAAATATGCTAGCACCCATTTTCAAGTACCCCAAATTTGCTGGGACTACTATTTTCACCAAAAACACCTGCTAAATGCTATTCTTCACCACTTATACAATGATGTTAAATAGCAGCTATTAAGAGCATTTAAGTACCCCAAATACCTTCAGCAGGGCTACTCGGGGGTATCTAGAGTGATCCACAATGTCAGTGCATCTTTTGGGGGTGTCAACCTGATTTCCTCACTGACAGTACTTTTTGCATATTAGAGTTTCGCCGGGTCCCATTTTCGCCAATTTCGAATTGAATACGGGGAAAAGCGGGCAAGCGCGCAATACATTTTCGCATTGAAAACCAGCGCGCAATACATTTCGCATTGAAAACCAGTGCGCGATACATTTTCGCATTGAAAACCAGCGATGTCTGCGAAAAGTCCGGCATGCGAAAAGTACAGGACTTTTCACCTGGAATTGAATATGCCCCTTAAGTTGCCTCTTTTTACACCATACATCTCTATTATCTAAAATGTCACTATAGTTACAATATTACACCCCAATATACCACTACTTATCCTCTATATCAGTGATTCTACACTTGTCCATGACATCCAAATCCAATCTGACCCTGCACTTCCTGACTTTTCCGCAGTGGTGCAACCATAGGTGCAGGATTTGTATATGGTTAGATGTGTGAAGAAAATAATGTGATGTACAGACTGGTAAGGGGACAAGCAGTTACATGAGGCTCCTTAAGTGTGGGGACAAAAATGACATTACAGCAGGCAGAGGCAAACACAGATCACATAGACACCAATATATATTAGTTGCCTCCAGTGGTGGATTTTATCTGCAGCCCCCCAGTAAAATAAGGCACCCTCCTGTGATCCCCCAGATCCCCTGCAGCTGTAAGTGAATTAGCAGCCCTCTGTAATAAAAGCAGAAGCGCTTCCTATTGGAAGCAGTTTTTGCTAATCACACTACACGTCAGACAGCCAGTCCCAGGGGGACGTGTCTCCTCCCCCCTGGGACTGCCAGTCCGGGCTGCAATTAGCAGAAAGCGCTTCCAATAGGAAGCTCTACTGCTTTTATTATGGCAACTTTATTCGGTTGCTTGGGGCTGCAGTAGATGTAGCCCCTAGTCGATGCCGTTTTCTGCACATGCGCGTTTTTTCTTTGGTGTATTTTCCTTCTCACGCATACGCATTGAAAAAGGAGGACCGTGCACAGGCGCCGCAGCGCACAGGTGGTGAGGACTGCACCCCCCGCAAACAAAGGTAGGAGCCGCCGCTGGTTGCCTCTCATATTCCCCTGCAGCATTAAAGCATGTACAGTGCCCCTCTCTGTATACATGGTGCTGGCTGACATGACCCCCATGACTAGGCATATAACAGGCATGCAGTGGTGCTGGAAAGTTTGTGAACCCTTCAGAATTTTCTATATTTCTGCAGAAATTTGGCCTAAAACTACCTCAGATTTTCACACAAGTCCTAAAAGTAGATAAAGAGACCAAATCAAACAAATGAGACATAAAATATCAGACATGCTCGTTATTTTTTTTGAGGAAAATTATCCAATATCATGGTAAAAGTGGTAAAACTATGTGAACCTTTAGGCTTAGCAGATATTTTGAAGGTGAAATTAGAGTCAGGTATTTTCAATCTATGGGATGACAATCAGGTGTAAGTGGACAACCTGGGCGGGATGTACTAACCATCGCATTAGCAATGCGGTATATCCCCCCTGACTTCGGGTACATACCGCGGTTCATTACCACAGTATGTACCAAGAATTTCGCAAAGGACAGCTCTACCGATAAGCTGTCCTTTGCGGTGCTGCCGGGCAGAGGGACTTCTGGGTTTAACACCCAGAAGTCCCTCTGGCGTCCTGCGCATGCACAGAAGGCCGCCGGCCGTGCGGGCTCATGCGAGGGATCCGATCGGATCCCTCCCAGTCTGGAGCATCCCAATAAGAAGCCCATAGACGTCTATTGGGTAACGCCACCTAAAGGTGTTACCCATTGGGACGAGGCACCGAATGCATTGCATTCCAGGTGCTTAGTACATTTGGAGAATGTGGTAAAACCCCTGAAAACATAATTTGCAGGGGTTTTACAGCTTTTTTAGCTTTAGTACATCCCGCCTCCTGTCTTTTTAAAAGAAAAGGGATCTATCAAAGTCTGATGTTCACAACCCATGTTTGTGGAAGTGTATCATGCCACGAACAAAAGAGATTTCTGAGGACCTCAGAAGAAGAGTTGTTGATGCTCATCAGGCTGGCAGAGGTTACAAAACCATCTCTAAAGAGTTTGGACTCCACCATTCATCAGTCAGACAGATTGTGTACAAATGGAGGAAATTCCAGACCATTATTACCCTCCCCAGAAGTGGTCGACCAGCAAAGATCATGCTAAGAGCAAGGGATCTAATAGTTTGCAAGGACACAAAGTAACCTAAGGTAACATCTAAGCCACTGAATGCCTTTCTCACATTAACTAATGTTAATGTTCATGAGTCCACCATCAGGAGGACACTGAACAACAATGGTGTGCATGGCAGGATTGCTTGGAGAAAGCCACTGCTCTCCAAAAAGAAAATTGCTGCCCGTCTGCAGTTTGCTAAAGATCACCTGGACAAATCAGAAGACTATTGGAACAATGTTTTGTGGACAGATGAGTCCAAAATAGAGCTTTTTGGTTTAAATGAGAAGCATTATATTTGGAAAAAGGAGAACACTGCATTCCAGCATATACAGTAAACCTCATACCATCTGTGAAACACGGTGGTGGTAGTATCATGGTTTGGGCCTGTTTTGCTGCATCTGGCCCAGGGAGACTTTCCATCATTGATGTGACAATGCATTCTGAATTATACCAGAATACTCTAAAGGAAGATGTCAGTACATCTGTCCATGAGCTGCATCTCAAGAGAACGTGGGTCATGCAGCAAGACATCGACCCAAAGCACACAAGTCATTCAACCAAAGAATGGTTAAAGAAGAATAAATGTAAAGTTTTGAAATGGCCAAGTAAAAAGTCCTGACCTTAATCTAATCGAAATATTGTGGAAGGACCTGAAGCAAACAGTTCATGAGAGGAAACTCACCAACATAATAGAGTTGAAGCAGTTTTGTACGGAGGAATGGGGTAAAATTCCTCCAAGCCAATGTTCAGGACTAATTAACAATTACCGGAAATGCTTAGAAGCAGTTATTGCTGCACAAGGGGGTCATACCAGATACTGAAAGCAAAGGTTCACATTCTTTTGCCACTCACAGATATGTGATATTGGATCATTTTCCTCAATAAAAAAATGAGCACGTCTAATTTTTCATCTAATGTGCTTGATTTGGTTCCCTTTATCTACTTTTAGAACTTGTGTGACAATTTGAGGTGGCTTTAGGCCAAATTACAGTAGAAATATAGAAAATTCTGAAGGGTTTACAAACTTTAAAGCATCACTGTACATAGCAACCAGCAGCAGTGTTATCTCCATGTCACACAGCCTGCCCCAGTGACCATCACACACCTCCTGTTCAGCTGCTCTCTTATCTCCATCCTCCCACCTCATCACTAGGACATCGGCGCCCACCGGTTCCCATCCCTAAACGTGCCAGCGTTACCTCAGCAACAGGGACACCCAGCACACAGACACGAAGTGATCAGAAAGGAGATGATCATGTTAAGAATGAGGGGGACATGGCCAGGTGGCAGAGGGCGCAAAGGGCTATGTGGTGAAGGAGCAGAAGGCATGGAGAGTAAGCCAGGGAGAAGATGGGAAGGTAGAGGGCAGCCAGGGATGAGACGGGATGGTGGGTGGGGGATATGAGACAGAGATGCTGGGGATCAGAGAGGAGGAAGGGCAGAAACAGATCTCTGATCTGCTATCTTGGCAGGTTCTAGCGCACGTGCCAGCTACCAGAAGCACCACTAGTGAGATTAAAACAGAAAATTGACAGGCACTGCTGAACACCGCCCTCTGTCTTGCGATGTCCTGTATAGTGGCACATGGCGCACTGTCCTAGTTACGGCCCTGATGTTGGATACGCATATACAGTACAGCCATGGCCAAAAGTTTTGAGAATGACACAAGTAGGGATGTGCGCCGGACCATTTTTGCCGGATTTGGATTTGGATTTGGTTCTAATTCGTCGTCCGGCTTTGGATTTGGATTTGGATTTGCCAAACTGCGGTGACTGGCTTTGGATTTGGATTTGGATTTGGATTTGGATTTTTTTACAAAAATTGACAAAAAAAGCTAAAATCACATAAATTGGTCTTTTTTTTCATCCTAGAGTATTATTAACCTCAATAACATTAATTTCCAGTCAATTTAGACCATATCACAGCTTATAATATTGTTTTCAACATTATTGGCCAAAGGTTGCAGTGAGCTGACTGGTTACTAAGCGACAAAGCAGCGGCACAACGACACAGACACCACAGTATAAAGCACATTATGACACATTGCCACACAGCAGTGGCAGAAATGAAAAGTAGTGCACCCACCCAGTGGGGTACGGCCAGCAGAGTCACAGTACTTGTTTACAAAGTGGGCTACGGCCCTAGGAGTCACAGTGCACAATCTTATTAGCATTACACCGCACATAGGGCCTGATTCACATTACACCATAAAGTAGTGTCTCTTATTTATGTTACGACACACAGTAGTGCCCCTTTTACACAATGCCCACAGTAGTGACCCTTTTACACAATGCCCACAGTAGCGGTGTCCCTTACACAATGTCCCCCAGCAGTGGTGCCCCCTATGCAGTCCCCTTAGTAGTACGGTCCACTATGCAGTGCCCCCAGTTGAATGCTCCCCAGTAGTATGCCCCCCATTAGCAGGCCCCCCCAGTAGTATGTCCCCCATTAGCAGGCCCCCCCAGTAGTATGCCCCCCATTAGCATGCCACCCAGTAGTATGCCCCCCAGTAGTATGGCTCCCCCAGTAGTAGGCTGCCCCAGTAGCAGGCCCCCCCAGTAGTAGGCTGCTCCAGTAGTAGCCCCCCCTGTAGTATGGGCCCCCCCTGTAGTATGGCCCCCCCTGTAGTAGGCCCCCCCAGTAGTATGGCCCCCCCAGTAGCAGGCCCCTCAGTAGTATGGCCCTCCCAGTAGCAGACCCCCCCCAGTAGTATAGCCCCCCCCAGTAGCAGGCCCCTCTGTAGTATGGCCCCCCCAGTAGTATAGCCCTGCCCAGTAGCAGACCCCCCCCAGTAGTGCAGACCCCCCCAGTAGTATAGCCCCCCCCCAGTAGCAGGCCCCTCTGTAGTATGGCCCCCCAATAGTGCAGATCCCCCCCAGTAGTATGGCCCCCCCAGTAGCAGACCCCCCCCCAGTAGTATAGCCCCCCCCAGTAGCAGGCCCCTCTGTAGTATGGCCCCCCCAGTAGTATTGCCTCCCCCAGTAGCAGACCCCCCCCCAGTAGTGCAGACCCCCCCCCAGTAGTATAGCCCCCCCAGTAGCAGGCCCCTCTGTAGTATGGCCCCCCCAGTAGTATAGCCCCCCCCCCAGTAGCAGACCCCCCCAGTAGTGCAGACCCCCCCCCCAGTAGCGCCCTCGGACCTTTGACAAGTAAAAAAAAAAAAAAAAAAAACTTACCTGTATCCCCGCTCCCGCGCCGTCCGCTCTGTCACACGCTGAGGAGGGAGCCGGAAGACGGAGCTCATGTGTGAGCTCCAGCCGGCTCCCTCCGTGCAGCAGCCAATGAGAGTCTGTGTGACTCTCATTGGCTGCTGTAACAAACACACAGCTGCCGCTGGCGGCTGTGTGTCTGTGTCTGTGTAGGGCAGAGCGCTATCACTGCGCTCTGCCCTACACGCGAGGAGACCTGATGTCGGATTCTCTAGTGAGAATCCGACATCAGGCGGCCGCCGTTCGGCCCCGAACGGGGATCCGAGTCAGGCGGTGAACACCCGAACAGGGTTCGGGTGGACTCGGATCCCCAATGTTCGGAGCGGTTCGGATTCCACAGAATCCGAACCGCTCATCTCTAGACACAAGTATTGGTTTTCACAAAGTTTGCTGCTTCCGTGTTTTTAGACCTTTTTATAAGAAAAAACTATGGTATACTGAAGTAAAATTACAAGCATTTCATAAGTCTCAAAGACTTTTATTGACAATTACATTAAGTTTATGCAAAGAGTCAATATTGCAGTGTTGACTCTTCTTTTTCAAGACCTCTGCAATTCACCCTGGCATGCTGTCAATCCACTTCTGGGCCACATACTGACTGAAGGCCGCCCATTCTTGCCTAATAAATGCTTGGGGTTTGTCAGAATTTGTGGGGTTTTGTTTGTCCCCCCCGCCTCTTGAGGATTGACCACAAGTTCTCAATGAGATTAAGGTCTGGAGAGTTTCCTGGCCATGGACCCAAAATTTTGATGTTTTGTTCCCCGAGCTACTTAGTTATCACTTTTGCCTTATGGCAAGGTGCTCCATCATGCTGGAAAAGGCATTGTTCATCACCAAACTGTTCTTGGATGGTTGGGAGAAGTTGCTCTTGGAGGATGTTTTGGTACCATTCTTTATTCATGGCTGTGTTCTTAGGCAAAATTGTAAATGATCCCACTCCCTTGGCTGAGAAGCAACCTCACACATGAATGGTCTCAGGATGCTTTACTGTTGGCATGACACAGGACTGATGGAAGCGCTCACCTTTCCTTCTCTGGACAAGCGTTTTTCCAGATGCCCCAAAGAATCTGAAAGGGGAGTCACCAGAGAAAATAACTTTACCCCAGTCCTTAGCAGTCCAATCCCTGTACCATTTGCAGAATATCAGTCTGTCCCTGATGTTTTTCCTGGAGAGAAGTGGCTTCTTGACACCAGGCCATCCTCCAAAAGTCTTCGTCCTGTGTCATGCCAACAGTAAAGCATCCTGAGACCATTCATGTGTGGGGTTGCTTCTCAGCCAAGGGAGTAGGATCACTCACAATTTTGCCTAAGAACAAAGGCAAAATTGGTCTTAGGCAAACACAGTGGTGCTATGCAAACATTTGCTTATCACCATTGATATTAGCAACTGCATTGCGTGTGTATTAGCAGAATACAGATCCTTGCTGAATTAGGCCCACAGTGCATCTGGCACAGTCCTCCCAATGAATAATTAGCACTTGGAGGGGTTTAAATAGCATAATTTGGCCAATAAAGACATGTCAGATTTCAGGTGAATTTCTCTAAAAAGTTAAATTATGGGTAAAATTATGTGGGACACGTGTGTGAAGATGTAAATGATGTGGGACAGGTATGTTGAGGTGTAAATGATATGGGACAGGTATGTGGAGGTGTAAATGATGTGGAAGAAGTATGTGGAGGTGTAAATGATGGGGGACAGGTATTTGGGGGTGTAAATGATGTGGGACAGGTATGTGGAGGTGTAAATGATGTGGAAGAAGTATGTGGAGGTGTAAATGATATGGGACAGGTATGTGGAGGTGTTAAGGATGTGTAAGAACTATGCGGAGGTGTAAATGATGTGGGACAGGTATATGGAGGTATAAATTATGTGGGACAGGTATGTGGAGGTGTAACTGATATGGGACAGGTATGTGGAGGTGTAAATGATGTGGGACAGGTATGTGAGGGTGTAAATGATGTGGAAGAAGTATGTGGAGGTGTAAATGATGTGGGACAGGTATGTGAGGGTGTAAATGATGTGGAAGAAGTATGTGGAGGTGTAAATGATGTGGAAGAAGTATGTGGAGGTGTAAATGATGGGGGACAGGTATTTGGGGGTGTAAATGATGTGGGACAGGTATGTGGAGGTGTAAATGATGTGGAAGAAGTATGTGGAGGTGTAAATGATATGGGACAGGTATGTGGAGGTGTTAAGGATGTGTAAGAACTATGCGGAGGTGTAAATGATGTGGGACAGGTATATGGAGGTATAAATTATGTGGGCCAGGTATGTGGAGGTGTAACTGATATGGGACAGGTATGTGGAGGTGTAAATGATGTGGGACAGGTATGTGAGGGTGTAAATGATGTGGAAGAAGTATGTGGAGGTGTAAATGATGTGGGACAGGTATGTGAGGGTGTAAATGATGTGGAAGAAGTATGTGGAGGTGTAAATGATGTGGGACAGGCATGTGGAGGTGTAAATGATGTGGGACAGGTATGTGGAGGTATAAATGATGTGGGACAGATATGTGGAGGTGTAAATGATGTGGGACATGTATGTGGAGGTGTAAATTATGTGGACAGGTATGTGGAGCTGTAAATGATGTGGGACATGTATGTGGAGGTGTAAATGATGTGGGACAGGTATGTGGAGGTATAACTGATATGGGACATGTATGTGGAGGTGTAAATGATGTTGCAGGTATGTGGAGGTGTAAATGATGTGGGACAGGTATGTGGAGGTATAACTGATATGGGACAGGTATGTGGAGGTGTAAATGATATGGAACAAGTATGTGGAGGTGTAAATGCTGTGGGACAGGTATGTGGAGGTGTAAATGATGTGGGACAGGTATGTGGAGGTGTAAATGATGTGGGACAGGTATGTGGAGGTATAAATGATATGCGACAAGTATGTGGAGGTGTAAATGCTGTGGGACAGGTATGTGGAGGTGTAAATGCTGTGGGACAGGTATGTGGAGGTATAACTGATATGGGACATGTATGTGGAGGTGTAAATGATGTTGCAGGTATGTGGAGGTATAAATTATTATTATTATTATTATTATTATTATTATTATTTTTATTATCCTTTATTTATATGGTGCCACAAGGGTTCCGCAGCGCCTAACAAGTACAAAAACAAAGTACATAAACAGTACATAAACAGTTAAACAGAACAAGAAAAAACTGACATACAGTATAAGACATTGCAGGACAAGTACATGGTATATAAACATTGCTGCAACAGTAGCAGGATGGCAAAGTCAGGGGTTAGGTGCTGTTATAAGGTGTATAGAGTAGATAATATAAGTAAAGGAAGGAAAAGCACATGAGGGAAGAGGGCCCTGCTCATGAGAGCTTACATTCTAAAGGGGAAGGGCATACAGACAGGGGTGACACAGATGGGGTAGACAGCGAGCATGGAACAGAGGGTTAGAATGACAGATGGGTGGATTCCAGTTTTACATTATGTGAGTAAGTAAGATGGAGTAACATTTACACCTCTGACATTCTACTTTATGTGACAGTATTTGTAGGTGTCTGTGGAAAGCCATGGTTGTTACTGTAGGTGTCTGTGGAAAGCCATGGTTGTTGCTGTAAGTGTCTGTGGAAAGCCATGGTTGCTACTGTATGGTTAAGGTGTGAACCAGCAGTCTCAGGTAAATGTAGAAATTGGTGAAAGTAGTTGTTGTAAAGAGATGTTCAGATGTAAAATGATAGAGTGTGGATTCCATAAGGCACATTTATTGATTTGGAGGGTGATGGGGGACACATGGGGTTTGCAGGGTATTTATTCCATATTAAAACCGCTGTGTGTTTGTGTGGGGCCTGGATTTGGTGAGATGTCACCAGATAATAAATGATGTGGACATATATATGGAGGTGTAAATGATGTGGGACAGGTATGGTGAGATGTTGTATTGATGGAAGAGGGGTTTTTAAACTTGCAGATGAGAGGTAAAAGTGTTTAGTCCAACTTTTTATAAACTTGTATAAAAAATTACAATACATACATTTTTCATGAACCCCAAAATGCTGGAAAGACTTTAATTAGCTAATAAAGAAACAAAAAAAAACAATTGCTTGCTAACATTTTTCAACCATTAATAAAAAGTCTACGACCGCACGGCCGCCTCGATGTTTGTCCAGTGCACATGCGCACGAGGGAGCCGGCTCCTTCGTGCGCATGCGTGAGACCCACTATGACCGACAGCGCCGGTCATAGCGGGTCTCTTTCCAAAGGGGGAGAGCTGTCGATGTTGATTGACAGCTCGCCACGTTTGGAAGGCAGGCCGGGGGGATGGCAGCCCAAACGGAGGCGTTCCCATGGGAACGCCTACCGTTTGGGGGAGGCCACACTGACATCACATGTGATGTCAGTGGAGAGCTTCCAGCTCTGACAGAGCCAGAAACTCTCCGGGGCTTACGACAAGTGAGACCCTACCCTAGGGTCTCGTCGTAAGCCCCGATGGTCACGATGGTCATAGACCCTAGCGGTCGTTAGAGCTGTGGGTGTAAACCCACAGCCTAACGACCGAAACAGAGGCGGCCGGTCAGGATGCAAGCGGCCACCCAGTTTCTGAGCGACCACTTGCATCCTCCGACCGCCTCTGAATGAGGACCTAAATTAGGGGTGTGGTGGGGTTGTTTAATTTGCCTGAAAAAAACTTTTTTTCAGGGAGAATGGAGGGGAGGGGGCCATTAACCAGATTTTTCCTAGTGCCCCATGGGGTCTTAATCCGGCTCTGATGCAGGGATGGTCATAACACACAGGGGCATATTCAATTAGCTGTGGGGTTGTCCCAGCGACTAATTGCCGTGCCGGACTTATTCAATTGCAGGGTTTCCTCGCGTCGGAGTCCCCGAGATCCCGCTGTCAGACTTTACCTCACAGCTCCTGGTGGTGCGAGGTAAAGTCCTAGTTAATCCAATCAAATAGGCCTCGCGCGTGGGGAAAAAAACATTAATTCCGCAGTTTACGCGGAATCAATGTGTTTACACACGTGTCACGATTTTACGGCTTGGGGAAAAGGCTATTTAATTGGATAGCTTTTCCCCATGCCGCGGGGATTTAGGATGGTAATTAGTAGGGGTGTGCACCGGCCACTTTTCGTGTTTTGTGTTTTGGATCTGGATCTTTCTTCGTGTTTTGGATCTGGATTGGTTTTGCCAAAACCACCCTTCTGTGTTTTGGGTTCTGGGTTTTGTGTTTTGGATCTGTATTTTTTTGAAAAAAAGCATGAAAACAGCTAAAATCACAGAATTTGTAGGTTTTTCTGCTCCTATGCTATTATTAACCTCAATAACCTTAATTTCCACTCATTTCCAGTCTATTCTGAATACCTCACACCTCACAATAGTGTTTTTATGTCCAAAAGGTTGCACCGAGGTAGCTGGATGACTATGCTAAGCGACACGAGTGGGCGGCACAAACACGTGACCCATCTAGGCGTGAAACTGCAGTGGCAGACAGGATGGCATTGAAAAACTAGGCTCCAAACTGTACATAATGCAAAGAAAAAAAAGAGGTGCAAGATGGAATTGTCCTTGGGCCCTCCCACTCACCCTTATGTTGTATAAACAGGACATGCACACTTTAACAAACCAATCATTTCAGCGCCAGGGTCTGCCACACAACTGTGGCTGAAATGATTGGTTCGTTTGGGCCCCCACAAAACAAGCTGGCAATTAATCTGTCCCTGCACAAACTGGCTCTACGGAGGCAAGAAGTCGTCCTCATCCTCCTCATCCACAGATTCCTCACCCTCTTCAGTGTTATGTACATCCTCATCCTCACAGAGTATTAATTCGTCCCTGCTGGAACCACAGGTCCCTCTGTACGTTCTGGAGGCTGGTCTCCCTGGAAGAGTTGATCATTCATTTTATGAACATCATCTTCTCCACATTTTGTGGAAGCAACCTCCTACGCCTTTCGCTAACAAGGTTCCCGGCTGCACTAAACACTCTTTCGGAGTACACACTGGAGGGGGGGCAACTCAGGTAAAATAGAGCCAGTTTGTACAGGGACCTCCAAATTGCTTCTTTTTCCTGCCAGTACAGGTACGGACTGTCTGACATGCCTACTTGGATGCTGTCACCGATGTAATCCTTTAACAGACAGACGCACGCTTGTCGCTGCTGCTTTGAGGATTCAAGTGCGGCTACAGCCCACACAATTCACAAAGACAGAAAAAAAAAAAGAATATTTTTATTGTTTGTGGAGCACACTTTGAGGGTTACTCCACCCTCTAACAGACAGACGCACGCTTGTCGCTGCTGCTTTGAGGATGCAAGTGCGGCTACAGCCCACACAATTCACAAAGACAGAAAAAAGAAGAAGAATATTTTTATTCTTTGTGTAGCACACTTTGAGGGTGTCACCACCCTTTAACAGACAGACGCACGCTTGTCGCTGCTGCTTTAAGGATGCAGGTGCGGCTACAGCCCACACATTTCACAAAGACCGAAAAAAAAAGAACAATATTTTAATTGTTTGTGTAGCACACTTTGAGGGTGTCACCACCCTTTAACAGACAGACGCACGCTTGTCGCTGCTGCTTTAAGGATGCAGGTGCGGCTACAGCCCACACAATTCACAAAGACAGAAAAAAGAAGAATATTTTTATTGTTTGTGTAGCACACTTTGAGGGTGTCACCACCCTTTAACAGACAGACGCATGCTTGTCGCTGCTGCTTTGAGGATGCAAGTGCGGCTACATCGCACACAAGTCACAAACACATAAAAAAAATAGTTTTTTATTTTTTGGAGCACTTTGAGAGTTACACCACCCTTTAACAGACAGACGCACGCTTGTCGCTGCTGCTTTAAGGATGCAGGTGCGGCTACAGCCCACACATTTCACAAAGACCGAAAAAAAAGAACAATATTTTAATTGTTTGTGTAGAACACTTTGAGGGTGTCACCACCCTTTAACAGACAGACGCACGCTTGTCGCTGCTGCTTTAAGGATGCAGGTGCGGCTACAGCCCACACAATTCACATAGACAGATAAAAGAAGAAGAATATTTTTATTGTTTGTGTAGCACACTTTGAGGGTGTCACCACCCTTTAACAGACAGACGCACGCTTGTCGCTGCTGCTTTAAGGATGCAGGTGCGGCTACAGCCCACACATTTCACAAAGACCGAAAAAAAAAGAACAATATTTTAATTGTTTGTGTAGCACACTTTGAGGGTGTCACCACCCTTTAACAGACAGACGCACGCTTGTCGCAGCTGCTTTAAGGATGCAGGTGCGGCTACAGCCCACACAATTCACAAAGACAGAAAAAAGAACAATATTTTAATTGTTTGTGTAGCACACTTTGAGGGTGTCACCACCCTTTAACAGACAGACGCACGCTTGTCGCTGCTGCTTTAAGGATGCAGGTGCGGCTACAGCCCACACAATTCACAAAGACAGAAAAAAGAAGAATATTTTTATTGTTTGTGTAGCACACTTTGAGGGTGTCACCACCCTTTAACAGACAGACGCACGCTTGTCGCTGCTGCTTTGAGGATGCAAGTGCGGCTACATCGCACACAAGTCACAAACACATTAAAAAAATAGTTTTTTATTTTTTGGAGCACTTCGTGAGTTACACCACCCTTTAACAGACAGACGCACGCTTGTCGCTGCTGCTTTAAGGATGCAGGTGCGGCTACAGCCCACACAATTCACAAAGACAGAAAAAAAGAAGAAGAAGATTTTTATTGTTTGTGGAGCACACTTCGTGAGTTACACCACCCTTTAACAGACAGACGCACGCTTGTCGCTGCTGCTTTAAGGATGCAGGTGCGGCTACAGCCCACACATTTCACAAAGACCGAAAAAAAAAGAAGAATATTTTTATTGTTTGTGTAGCACACTTTGAGGGTGTCACCACCCTTTAACAGACAGACGCACGCTTGTCGCTGCTGCTTTAAGGATGCAGGTGCGGCTACAGCCCACACATTTCACAAAGACAGAAAAAAAAGAACAATATTTTAATTGTTTGTGTAGCACACTTTGAGGGTGTCACCACCCTTTAACAGACAGACGCACGCTTGTCGCTGCTGCTTTGAGGATGCAGGTGGAATCTAGACGGGATTTGGAACCGAGGACACACTACCTCCATCAATTGTCTAAATCCCACTGCACTAATGTCGGATACCGGACGCACGTCTAACACCAACATAGCAGTCAAGGCCTCAGTTATACGTTTTGCTTCAGGATGACTGCTGTCGTACTTCATCCTCATCGCTAGGGACTGTTGGAGGGTCAATTGTTTAGTAAAAGTAGTGATGTTCCTACTTCCTCTCTGGGATGATGAACAACTCCCAGCAGCAGCAACAGCACTAGTAGGAAGTGGTTCTTGATCTTTCCCTATTTTATTTTTATCAGAGAAAGTTTGGTCCTCCATTTATGTTATATTGATATATATACGTGCGGCTAAAGCGCACACAAACACAGAAAATATTTTTTTATTTTTGCTGGAGAGTAGTGCACTTTGTGGGTTACACCACCCTTTAAGAAATGAGCCAGCCGGCTCTTTACTTATGGGACACAGGCGCACGCTTGGCGCTGCTCCTTTGTTGATGCACGTGCAGCCACAGTGCACACAAGTCACAAACACAGAAAATATATATTTTTTTGGTTTGGAGTGTACTTTGGGGGTTACAGAACCCTTTAACGGTCAAGCCAGCCGGCCCTTTACTTATGACACAGGCGCACGCTTGGCACTACTTTGTTGATGCACGTGCGGCTACTGCGCACACAATTCACAAACACAGAAAATAATTTTTTTTTTGGTTTGGACTGGAGTGTACTTTCGGGGGTTACAGCACCCTTTAACGGTCAAGCCAGCCGGCCCTTTACTTATGACACAGGCGCACACTTGGCACTACTTTGTTGATGCACGTGCGGCTACTGCGCACACAATTCACAAACACAGAAAATATTTTTTTTTCGGTTTGGACTGGAGTGTACTTTGGGGGTTACAGCACCCTTTAACGGTCAAGCCAGCCGGCCCTTTACTTATGACACAGGCGCACGCTTGGCACTACTTTGTTGATGCACGTGCGGCTACTGCGCACACAATTCACAAACACAGAAAATAATTTTTTTTTTGGTTTGGACTGGAGTGTACTTTCGGGGGTTACAGCACCCTTTAACGGTCAAGCCAGCCGGCCCTTTACTTATGACACAGGCGCACGCTTGGCACTACTTTGTTGATGCACATGCGGCTACTGCGCACACAATTCACAAACACAGAAAATAATTTTTTTTTTGGTTTGGACTGGAGTGTACTTTGGGGGTTACAGCACCCTTTAACGGTCAAGCCAGCCGGCCCTTTACTTATGACACAGGCGCACGCTTGGCACTACTTTGTTGATGCACGTGCGGCTACTGCGCACACAATTCACAAACACAGAAAATAATTTTTTTTTTGGTTTGGACTGGAGTGTACTTTCGGGGGTTACAGCACCCTTAACGGTCAAGCCAGCCGGCCCTTTACTTATGACACAGGCGCACGCTTGGCACTACTTTGTTGATGCACGTGCGGCTACTGCGCACACAATTCACAAACACAGAAAATAATTTTTTTTTTGGTTTGGACTGGAGTGTACTTTCGGGGGTTACAGCACCCTGTAACGGTCAAGCCAGCCGGCCCTTTACTTATGACACAGGCGCACGCTTGGCACTACTTTGTTGATGCACGTGCGGCTACTGCGCACACAATTCACAAACACAGAAAATAATTTTTTTTTTGGTTTGGACTGGAGTGTACTTTCGGGGGTTACAGCACCCTTAACGGTCAAGCCAGCCGGCCCTTTACTTATGACACAGGCGCACGCTTGGCACTACTTTGTTGATGCACGTGCGGCTACTGCGCACACAATTCACAAACACAGAAAATAATTTTTTTTTGGTTTGGACTGGAGTGTACTTTCGGGGGTTACAGCACCCTTTAACGGTCAAGCCAGCCGGCCCTTTACTTATGACACAGGCGCACGCTTGGCACTACTTTGTTGATGCACGTGCGGCTACTGCGCACACAATTCACAAACACAGAAAATATATTATTTTTTTAGCACTTGGGGGGAGCATCCCTGATGGACAGAGCACCCCCTGGACAACACTACAGCACCTCTTTAGGACTGGGACACTGCACAGGACTTTGGAGTGGACACAGCCCCTATGGAGAACTGACTGCACAACACAGTCCAGCCAGCCCCTATGGACTTTGAAGTAGTGGACACAGCCCCTATTAACAACAGCAGCACAGCACAACACAGCCAGCCCCTATGGACTTTGAAGTAGTGGACAACAGCAGCACTACACTACACTACACTACACAGCCCTAACTCCCACCCTCCCTCTTCACTGTCCACAGCCGAGTGAGAAAATGGCGCCGACGTGGGTACCTTATATAGGATCCAAAACCCGCGAGACTCGGAAGGCGGGATGATGACGTTTTGCCTCGATTTCAGATCCGAGTCAGGCGGGAAAAGTCGAGCCTGATTCGGATCGGACTCGGATCGGGGGGGCTCGGGGGGGTTCGGATTTCAGAAATCCGAACCCGCTCACCCCTAGTAATTAGTCACGGGGACAACTCTGCGGCTAATTGAATCTGCCCCAGAGGGTGTATTGTTAGACTGCTTTTCAAGGATTTGTCTGGTTTAATAGTTTGCAAAGCAGCCGGCTTTGCGTTGCATGATGGTCTATTAAGTTCTAAAGCGAGGCTCGGTGCACATAGCAATAAGGACCTCATTCAGAGTCGGTCGTTGCGGCCGCACGGTCGTACGCCACCGATGTTCGCTAAACTGCGCATGCGTAAAGTTCGCAATGCACATGCGCAAACTAGCTGCTACGATCAGAAATGTCTCTCTCCTTGAACACAGCCAGGTCGGTAGTTTGAGTGACAGATTGAGGCATTTGTGGGTGGTAACAGGGGAAGGTGCTTGAAAAAGGGGGAGTGGAGATCCGAACGCAGGCGTGCCTAATTATGCGAACAGCGTTTTATGGGAGTGGATAATTAACAAAGTAGCGTCATGGCACACGTGACATGGGAGGTTTGTACACTGACCTGATCGTAGTGCTTAAGAGAGGGTATGGTCAACCTTAAGCTCTACGACCAGTTCCGATGGTTACCGATGGTCTCGATTAATCCTTATACGGCCGGAGATGACGTGTAATGCGTATGAGAAGGGGGCGTATTTTTTGTCTTACGGCCGCATCCTCCCCTTGGTCGGCCAGCTGACGATCCGATCTTAAGGACGCAACTTGCGAGTGCATCATTTGCATATCCGGCCCCTTTTCCCTTACGACCGTACCGCCGCAACGACCGACTCTGAATGAGGTCCTAAGTTCCTACGCCTACACCAAACTACAACTCCCAGCAGCTTGCAGTTAACTGTCCTCCTCTCCCGGCACTGGTTGGATAACTCTGTGTGTCATTGTTTATTTCTACGTCTTAGGTGTTTTATGGAACCTTTACTGACTTATAAAGGAAGGTGAGAATCATGCACAAAACTGATTTAGGTGGATATGTATCAATCTATCTATCTATCTATCTATCTATCTATCTATACTAGGGATGAGCGGGTTCGGTTCCCTGAGAACCGAACCCACCCGAACTTCGGGGATCCGGGGCGATCCGAGCCCAAGCTCGGATCTCCCTGTCTGCCCCGGATCCCTCTCCCGAGGCAAAACCTCGAGAACTGCTGTCGGATCTCGAGGTTTTGCCTCGAGCGGCCATTTTAAAAAAAATGCCTTTGCCTTTAATGGGCAAAGTGCTGATTGGCTGACAGAGCCGCCTGTCACGGCTCTCAGCCAATCAGCATTATGGTGCTCATTTGCATGTAGCACGGACTCGTGAGATCCGTGCTACATGCATCTGTGTGACTGACAGTGACACAGAGCACAGATGGGTCAGTGAGACCCGTCTGTGCTGCTGTGTATTTCAATGACACAGATGCACGCACGGACCAGGAGATCCGTGCTACTTGCATCTGTGTCATTGACACAGAGCACTGACGGGTCCGTGAGACCCATCTGTGCTGCTGTGGTAAAAAAAAAAAAAAACCTGTGTAAAAAAAGAAAAAAATGGCGTGCCCCCCCAAAAAAAGAGCAACCAGCCCCGGGCATTAGTAACCCAGTGCTGGGTGTGCTTAAATACAGGGGACAAACGACGTAGGGGTCCCCTGTACTTAAGCACAACCAGCACCGGGCTAGTCAGAACCAGCGCTGGTTGCCAAAATACGGGGGACAAACGACGTAGGGGTCCCCCGTATTCTGCGCAACACGCTCTGGGCTCTGATCCGGTCCTGGTTCTGGAAATACAGGGGAAAAAAATTAGTAGGGTTCCCCTGTATGTTCCAGAACCAGCACTGGACTTTTTCTAGCGGGGGGCTGATGCCACAGCCAGGGGAGCCCTTTCACCGGGCCCCCCAGCCGCAGCATCAGCCCTGACCGCTAGTCAGTCCAGGCTGGGGATCCCTGGAGAGCTGGGGACCCACCCAATAAAGGGGTCACCCTCTCCAGGGCACCCCAGGCCCAGGCTGATAGCCCGGTGGCGGTGGGTGGCTGGTTGATTGTGTGGTGTGGTGTAAATAAAGAATATCAAATATTGTCTTTACAAGTAGAACTGCAAGTCCCAGCAAGCCTGCCCCGCATGCTGGTACTTGGAGAACCACAAGTACCAGCATGCAGGGCATTAAGGGCCCACTAGTACCTGTAGTTCACCTGTAAAAAAAATTTAAAAAAAAACACAGGACACACACACCGTGACAGTATAAGTTTATTAAACATACATACACACACACACACACATGTACACATACTCACCTATGTAACCTGTAGCATCGGTCCACTTGTCCGGTAAAGTATCCATAGGGGACCTATGAAAAAAAACATACTCACCATCTCCTATGCGAGGTTCTGTCCTCTTCGTTCCAAAGTAGGCATCCCCGGACTTGGCAAAAAAAAAAAATGAAAACGCGATCCACGAACTTAGTACCGTTCTATAGAACGGTACTTCCCGAATGAGAGCTTAGCGGCGGGGTATCACAAATCTGAAGGAAAATCTGACATATCTGACATATCTGTCAGATGAACGATTTGAACGATGCACGTTCCCGATGGTCAGATAACGATATCTGACATCTGATGTGTTTGCAGTCAGACTTGGACGATTCCATTAATTTTAATGCAGTCAAAAATCGTTCAAATCGTTCAAATCTTTGGTAAAATCGTTCAAATCGTTCATCTGACAGATCTGACAAATCTGACCGTGTGTATGCTCCATTACTCTTAAGGGGCCTATCCATTAGCAGATAAATTTGAACAATGAACGATATATCGTTCAGTCGTTCAATTTATCTGTCATGGATAGGCCCTGAATGATGACAGATGCGCACTCCTGCGGCCGGCAAATTGTGTCTTTCGTCTCTCCAACATGTTGGTCAATTATCGCTTATCGCTGCCAGATATTAGAAATATCTGTCGCGGTAAACGACGAACGATATTTTTAATGAAACATTAAAAAAAATCCACTCCCTGAATGATGTCTTGCAATATCGTTAGTCGTTTGCAAAAATCTGTCATGTACATGACAGATATCTGTCACCGCAGCCTCAGGATTTTTCAAGGGTTAAATCTTTTGTCTTTCATTGTAGAGAAAGATCTGCTAATGGATAGGCCTCTATTCTCCTACTCACATAATACATTGCTATACCCTCTGTAACCCTGTCCTCACAACATGCAAGATCAACCATCTCCTGAAGTAATCTGTGCTGCTGTAAACATTCGAATGATCCAATTGGCTTCAGGTTGTGCTATCAAAACTGGAAAGTAATGGATGAATGGAGCTAACCTTGGTAATAAAATGGGGATGTAGTTTAAATCCCGGGCGGTGCTCAGAATGCCGGTGCCGAAAACCTGATACCAGTCAGGATCTAAGCACCAGAATCCCGTCCTCCGGCATCCCGATGGTAAGTAGTGGGGTTAGGGGTAGGGTTAGGGGTTAGGTACTAGGGGGTGGGAGATTAGGTTTAGGTTCCGGGGGGGGGGGTTAGGTTTAGGCTGTGGGAGAGGGTTAGGTTTTGGCAGCAAGGAGGGAGGGTTAGGTTTAGGAGTAGGGTTAGGATACTTACTGACAGGTGTCGGCATCCTAACCCTGTCAGGATGCCGGCATCGGGATTCTGACCGCCGGGATCCCGAGCAGCGGCATCCAGTACCCAACCCAATAAAATGCTGAACTCACCATTGTCTAGAACATCTTAAACATACCTCCCAACATGACCCTCTCCAGGAGGGACACAATGCTCTTGTCCTGGACTTCCCTGGTAAGAGGTGGGGCTGCATCATAGTTCAAAAGTCTAATAGGGGAACCACACCAACTGTCATTTCACACCCTGCCAAACATCACTGGCTGGGACTCACTGGCAGTTGGTGTGACTCCCCTATTTCAATTTTGGACTGTACTGCAGCCCCACCTCTGGAGCCGCCACCAATCACAAATTAGCGGGGAAGTCCAGGACCAGAACATTGTGTCCCTCCTGGAGAGGGTCATGTTGGGAGGTATGTCTTAAATAACCACACTAATGCTCGGTACACATGGAATGATCTGTACCACCAATGACTTGAAAGATATCTTTCAAACATCTCTTTCAAAGAGATCTTTGAAACCAAACACACCCAAACTTAGAGATACGAGTGAGTCCAAGTCCCAGCTCGGGTCTTCCCTCCATATTCGGATCTCAGAATGAGGCAAAACTTAATTTTCACAGAAACGTCAGATCATTTGGATTGTATATGAGTCCCTCCCTCATGATCAGGCTCAATTTTCACACAAAAGAGTAGAGGGAGCATAGGCAAATGCAGGGGGGTTTTCCGGTTGCCTGGAAACCCCCCTCCCCAGCCCATAACCACAATAGAAATTGTAATATAATAGAATTTTACTGAATGTTCTTCTCAGAATGACAAATGAAATAAATAGCACCCCTTGTTGATCTTTTAATATGTGTCAGCCAGTATTAAATACACCTGTGCACCAACTAGGAGATCTGGAAAACATGCACTGTTAGGGGTGCAATGCTACAGACCATCAATAGGGTAAATTATTAATACAGTATAATACACTATTCAGTGCATAAGAAGACCAATATGTATATATATGTCCAGGGCAGTGCTAGGTTCTTCTACTGCACCCCCAGACTCCCGGACTTGATCCAATGCTTCTGAAATAAAAACATTCAGCTCAGGCAGGATGGACCTACTGCCAAATTTAATGGCTTACTGTGATTGCTGGTCTTGGATATGCTGGAATTATGACACACGATATACTTTGGATGATGCATATTAAAGCTGGATAATTCTACCCTCTTCATGGACTGGCCACACTCACTCTAAAATCAAGCATTTGGAAACCCCCCTCTAAAAATCCTGCATTTGCCACTGAGGGAGACTATGTGTGACTGTGGGCTATGTGTATAGCAAACACAATTAGGATGCCATTAGGGCAGATAGAGAACAGGTTATTGTTTGTGGAAATGCAAAAATAGCCACTTAATTGTTTCTTAAACTGTGAACTGGCACTGTTTTTTTTCACAAGGAAATCTATCTACACTGTAGTACATATATTGTTTGTCACTTGTGTATGAGGGTAGTGACAGTGTTGATTTTAAGATTATCTTGGATTTCCACCACTGTCTGCAGCCTGCTGCCTGGCACCCCGTTTCCACTATACCCCTGTAGCCCCCTGGATTGTGCCTGCTCTTAGATCCCCGCTCCCGCCCTGCATATCACACCGCACAGGCTTCAGTAAACCCTCTTTTTCTCCTTGTATGGCTCATCTCACACACTGTGGGGTCTATTTACAAAGGTGTGTTAGGAGATAAAGTGAACGGAGATAAGGTGCCAGCCAATCAGCTCTTACTGCCATGTCACAGGCTGTGTTTGAAAAATGGCAGTTAGGAGCTAATTGGCTGGTACCTTATCACCGTTCACTTTATCTCCTAACACAGCTTAGTAAATAGACCCCTGTAACCTTTGTAGTGTGTCCGAGATGGCTGCCTCACCTGTTATGCCCGTGGGTGGGATGAAATATACCTGGATCTGTAGGCTATTTATGTGTCCTACTCTTAGCTTTAGTATGCTGCAACTTCTCAAGTTTGTGTTATCTCTTATATTTCACCCAGGATAACCTATGTAATGCTCCCAAAATTGCTGCCTCACCCCGTACCCTTCGCGAGTGGGAAAGTTATTACTCTAAATGGCTACACCAATCCTTTCATTAAATTTTGTCCATTGTACAGTACCTGTTATGTTCATTGTTTTTGGTATGTTTTCATCTTTTTGTAATTCTTAACCCTTGTGCACTGTTTCTGGTGTTGTAAAGTGACTTTGACTAAAACTGGAAAAAAACACTATATATACAGTATATATATTCCCCAAATAATAATAATAATTATAATTGCAAAAAAAAAAAAACCTGCAGTCTTCTATAATTCAATCTAAATTGTATATTTCAAGAAGTATGTGTTGAGACGCAGCGTACATTACCGTTCTAACTGTGGGCCTGACTCACTACTGATCGCATCTGCGATTGCAATAATGATTAAGAGTTCAATTGCGATAGTATGCTAATCCATTGCGATCCGCTATGCAGTGGCAGCATAACATAAGGACGCCCACTTTACCTTACACACATCCATAATGTTTAGCAAGACTGCAAAAATAACGCAGCCTCGCGCACACTTGCACAAGCTCTGACCTTACACAGGAATTGCTAACCTCATCGCACGCTATGAGTGCTCAGGCTGCGTAAGGCATCGCAGTGGCTAATTTATGCATGCCCCTGCAACGGCGCTCAAATGCCCTGGCAAACGATACTTCCTGTCAATCACTCTGCAATCGGGACTGCGATCACAGTGGCCGGTACGTGCACTGCAATGCATACGCATGCGCAGTATGCAACAATCGGCTGATTGCCTGCGTAATCGCAGTTGCGATCATTAGTGAACCAGGCCCTGTGTGCGGTGGTATCCCGGACAACTGCACTGCAAAACTATTATTGCAAACGAGACCTTTTCTGTTCCTGGTGTGTAAAATAAAATCCAGACTTTTATAAACAAATTTAAAAAATGTGCATGAGTGTGTTTTTCATTGGCAGCTACTGTGTGCGGTGGTATCCCCATTATCTTCATCCCAAAACAAATGAAGAAACAAGTGGATGAAGGTGCTATGTTACGTTTACAAGAAACTGAGATATTTAAAGTTAAAGATAAATTTTACATTTGACATGACTTGGACATAGTACCACAAATATATCAGTAAATAGACTACCAACATTTATTATAGCAACGTTACTATGATCCCGAGGTCTAAACTCCTTCATCCATTAATTAAAAGTAATTTTTCAGAAAATTGTCACATAACACCTTCATCCACTCGGCTCTTCAATTATTGCAAAGGAGACCTTTTCTGTTTCCGATGTGTAAAAAAATATTGGCAGTATTTTGTAAACTAATGAAAAAAATGGCATAATGTGTATTCCGGTAGCAGCTTCCATGTGTGGTGGTATATACATCACCTGCACCCCTAAAACAATTATTGCAAAGGAGACCTTTTCTGTAAAAAAAAAAAAACCTGGCAGCTACTGTGTGCAGTGGTATCCCCCATCATCTGTATTTAAAAACATATATTGCAAAGGAGACCTTTTCTGTTCCTGGTGCATATATGCTTTTGAGATGCAACATATATTACTGTACTTAGTGGATGTTTTTCGTGTCCCCGTCAGCTGTACACCAAAGTGGAAAAAAACTCTCCAGTCTTTTAATAAAACTACATGGTCAAGATAACAGTCCCCCCTTTCCCTATCTGGTGGTAGTTAAGTTCAACAACAGTTGCTTTACTTTTGGCCTTGTGTAAAAAATAAAACCAATCATGGATCTAACATGCTATACACCACACTCAGTGGCAAGGAATGGCTCAGGCCAAGTCCTTTCTTTGCAAGTGGTGGTCCCTGCTACTGCTGTTTCATGCACTAGAATACCTATTGAGGAAGCCAATCACAGTAAGGCATCTTCTTTTACCTCGCATGCAACCTTCTCACTCTGAGTCTAGAGGTATCAGCTTTAAAACAGGCAAATCAGGGTACAAAAAGAATACTAATAAAAACTGTGTGCTCCCAAAGTTCACAGATCACTGAAGAGTCTCTAAAGGTGTCCACAAGTGCTATGTGTGAGTCTGACATTTCTCACAATGTATTTGTAAAGAAGCCTCCTTCCATCATTTCTGCATCCTCTGCAAATGTGAGGATGAGTAGTTGTAAAATATATGATGATGACAGAAATTAAGGATGTTACTTAGGGAGTGTAACAGGATGAGGAGGATATTTGTGTATCTGATGCTAATGAGGATGTTGATAATGATGTGTTGGACAAGATTAAGTTGATAACATTCAAGAGGAAGATGTTTTAGTGCCAAAAAAAGTCAGGCACCAGTGGCAACAGTTCTTGCCAGTGATAAGAAGAAGGAGATTGTCAAGCCTGGGCATAAGGCCAAAAAAGCAATCTCTTCTGTGTGGACATATTTTTACCCAAATCCTAACAACATTTGTCGAGACATCTGTCCCATTTGTAAGGCCAAAGTAAGTATAGGTAGGAATATTAACCATCTAGGAACCTCCTGCCTGTTTCATCATTTAAGTGAGGTCATGCAAATTATTTATGAAAATCGGAAAATCCTGTAAAATATTAACAAGCAGTCCAGCATCAGCTATTGGTGGCATGAATAGATCCCAGCACATGCAATTTCCATCAGCCTCCTACCTGGAAGGTAGTCCTCCTGTATCCAATTTGCAAAGGCTAACTGACTCCTTCCCTGTACAGGATTCTCAAAAAGAATCCTTGCATGTAAGGGCTGCTGCTGCTTGATGTCAGTCTTCATCACAGAAGGGGACCAAGAAGACTAGTAGTTTCAAACAACAATTGGCTGTAAAACAAGCATTTGCAAGAGGAATCAAGTATGATAGCCACCATCTTGCTGCACAGCAGATCACTCAAGCCATGACGGCTATGTTAGCATTAGATCTGCATCCAATATCCACCATCAATGCATCAGGTTTTAAACAATTAGTTGAGGTCATGTGCCCCCGCTACCAAATTCCATCTCAGTTCCATTATACCAGAACAGCAATTCCTCACCTGTACTGGGATGTAAAAAAAAAGAGTTTTTCTTGGCCTAGAAAATGCCATTGTACCGAGTATCCACCTAACTACAGACATATGGACAAGCGGTACTGGTCAAACTAAAGATTACAGACTGAGACAGCCCACTGGGTGGTTGTATGGCCTTCAGCAGCACCAGCAGTATCTAAAACACAATGCCAGCTCATTCACATTCAAGCTACTTTCTGTTTCACCATTTTCACTAAGAGACATATGGGTGTTAATCTGTTAGAAAAACTAAAGGATGTAATAGCAAAAGAGCTTACCCCACTAAGACTCTGCTCAGGATTTGCCATTTCCAATAATGCAAGTAACATTATACGAGCATTACAACTGGATGACTGTGAACACATACCATGTATTGAACACACAATTGTCACAATCCACCATGGCATCTTGTCTGACAACAGTGCTCCGGGCAGCTCTCTCAGGCCTGTTACTAGGAGAAAAGGATGCTGGCCTGCTTCTCCATGAGGTCCACCTACCTGGCCGCTCCATCATCTCTGCCCTACTTGGATTGGATCCTTCTTTTTCTTCTCTGCTGGTTCTCTGCTTGGATGCCGGCAATAGCGTCTTGTACGTCTATCTAGTTCTGGTGTTTTGGAATCTCTCCTCATGTCATGTTCCAGTTTCTCCTGTCTAGTCCGTGTATTTCGATCCAGGCTGCACGGCAGCATCTGAGTGGACTTTGCCTAAATACCTTGGCTATCTCCGCTGCGCTGCATATCTAGTCACCTCAGCTGCCATACTATATCCCGGCAGTATCAGCTGCACTGCAGCGTCTGAGTACTCTTTGTCATAACACCCCGACTATCTCTGCTGCACCACGGTATCCAGTTATCTCAGCTGCTGTATTACATCCCGGCAGTATCAGCCGCACTGCAGCATCTGAGTGGACTGTGCCTCTTTACCTCAGCTATCTCCACTGCACTGCAGTATCCTGTCATCTCTGCGGCTTTTGACATCCTGGCAGAAACAGCCGCTTCAGGAACGTCTGACTACCATCTGTGCCCATCGGTCTCAGTCGCATCATCAGCCCACAAGGCTGCAACTTGGCTATAAAGCCACATCCTTGCCAAGTGTTTACCAGCCCTCAAGGCTGCATCTTGGCCACAAGGCCACATCCCTGCCAAGCATCCACCAGCCCTCAAGGCTGCAACTTGGTCTCTAGATCACATCCCTGTCAAGAGTTTACCAGCCCACAAGGCTACAACTTGGTCTCCAGACCACATCCCTGCCAAGACTTCATCAGCCCTCAAGGCTGCAACTTGACTACAAAGACACATCCTTGCCAAGGAATTACCAGCCCTCAAGGCTGCAACTTGGTCTCCAGACCACATCCTTGCCAAGAGTTCATCAGTCCTCAAGGCTGCAACTTGGCTACAAAGCCACATCCTTGCCAAGTGTTTACCAGCTCTCAAGGCTTCAACTTGGCCACAAAGCGACACCCTTGCCAAGGAATTACCAGCCCTCAAGGCTGCAACTTGGTCTCCAGACCACATCCTAGCCAAGAGTTCATCAGCCCTCAAGGCTGCAACTTGGCTACAAAGCCACTTCCTTTCCAAGTGTTTACCAGCTCTCAAGGCTTCAACTTGGCCACAAAGCGACACCCTTGCCAAGGAATTACCAGCCCTCAAGGCTGCAACTTGGTCTCCAGACCACATCCTTGCCAAGAGTTCATCAGCCCTCAAGGCTGCAACTTGGCTACAAAGCCACACCCTTGCCAAGGAATTACCAGCCCCCAAGGCAGCGACTTGGCTATTAGGCTGTACTCTACTAGAGACTCATTAGCCTTCTAGGCTGAACTCACATCTCAACCTCTCACATTTAACTCACATCTCAACCTCTGTACTCAACAGCCCTAGGACTTAGGGCCTGATTCAGACCCAGTCGCTAGATGTGGACGCTCGCTCCCAGCATATGCAAATTCAGCTAAGTGACATCAAGGCAGGCGATCGCACAGCAAGGCATAAGCACGCCCACTATTTCTTGGCATGCGATCACTTTGTGTATGCAAATGCCCACCAGCCTGTCTTTAGCCGCCCACTAGCGAACATCATCTCCAGGAAGTATATACAAACATCAGTACATCGGATTCCATCGGAGCTGACCGCAGCGCTTGCGGGTGATTGTACCCTACGGCAAGCACTGTAAGCACTTCAGTGTATAATTCAACCAGGTGATGTGTACTATGATGTGGCCCGTTAATTATGCACCCCTCTGAAACGGCGTTAAGATGCTCAGGCACGCCTGCGTTTGCACCTCCACTCCCCCGTTTCCAGTGGCCTGCCCCTGTTACCACCCAAAAATGGCTTGACCTGTCACTCATTCACCAGGGTTGTCTCTGCTGTATGAGCAATTGCTTCCCAATCGCTCGGACTAGTTCGTGCATGCGCACTGTGATGCATACGCATGCGCACTTTGCAAAAACATTGCTCACTCCGAGCGATCGCTTGCTATTGAATGGGTCTGAATCAGGCCCTTAGTCTCAGTGAACTAGTTGAGGGATTCATAACAACAATAAACTTGGTCGTTCAAACTTAAAAAAAAAATTACTGTTGCACCCAAAATATTTCTTTTTTAACGCAGTCCAACAGCAGATACTCATTGTACTTATTCCCTACCCTGGGAGTACCTTTATAGCACGCTCACATGCCATTCAATGGTTATACAATGGCATGCAGCAGCTGCTATTTTGTAAACTCCACATAAAGGAGTAGCTTTACTTTTTCCTATAACCTTACTGTCTACAAGTACCTGGGTGGCATCACAGGCGACCTACGTGTGATCTGCCTCTCATTACAACCTGTGATTTACTTATATTCATTTTGATATTTGCAGGGTCAGCTATTATTTCATCTGACCCCCTTATCATTGTATTTCTCTGATTACTGTTCAGTGTTATTGTGCTGTGATATCTCACGTAACCTATATTGAATATTGTATGGTTATTATCACATTCTTTTCTAGAAGATTTCCTTGTATGCTTCTGCCATAATTCTGATTAGCCATTGTGCTATGACGACATTATGAGGTCATTGAACTAGTATATGTTTTATATAGGTCTCAATATTGTATGAGACAGAGAATTATAGACCTATTTGTAATATTTCACTTAGCTTCACATAATTGTGATAAGTATTGTATTATATGTTGTCTTATGTTCTATGTATGTTCGTGTTCTGCTTGTGATAATTTATAGCTGTTATTCCAACAGTAATGCCAATAAGTAACAGGCTCAGACTTGTTTTTGGTATTTTAAAATATATCTAATAAAAGTTATTTTTTATATATAATTCTTATTATAACCTTTACATTCGAGTGCCCCCAACAAGAGAGTTTTCTTCTTCTCCCCCATACTACTTTTGTCATTCATCAACTGTATGTAGTAGAAGATTGCTGCAGCTGCAAAAATAAACAATTCAATCTGCCATTCCACCAACTGAAGCAAGATGAAGTAACGTGGTGGAATTCCATCCTTTATAAGCTTCAATGACTGGAGGAACAGCAACAAGCCATCCAAGCATACATATCAAACCATAATATAGGGAGAGGGGTCCTTAGTCCAGCACAGTGGAGAATACTCTCCATTTATGCAAGCTACTGAAACCATTTGAAATTGTAATGAATGAAGTGAGTTCAGACATTGCCAGCCTGAGTCAGGTCATACTCTTAATTAAACTACTGGAAAATCAGCTAGAGAAGGAAGAGATGAAACTAAATGAATCCCCTGTGTGTTAGACTTGTAGATCAAGTCCTTTTGTTCACTTCCCCAAGACTAAAAGGGTTTGAAACATTTTGCTGTTAGATCAGTACATTTTGGCAACCATGCTTGATCCTAGGTTTAATGCAAATGTTAAGTCTTTCTTTCCAACTGACGAAGATCTTTAGAGATGCAAAGAGCTCCTGGTGAGCAAGTTGTCAGCTTAAGTGGCACATGACATGATGACATCTCCTGCCTCAGTTTCTCCTGCAAATGCAGTTCCAGAAAAAAAAAACCTGACCTTTTCCTAGAGACCCACTGTTTGATGATGATGAGTCAACTGAGTGCACAGGAGTGAAACATTATGACATCTGTTCAGGTGTAAAGAGTTGCCCACAATTATTAACATCTCTTCCATGACTCAGATGATACAGTAAGTATCAATAGTATGGTGGATGATTATTTGAATGACAATGTAAACACTAGCATCTCACACTGTCCCTTTGAAAACTGGGAGCAAAAAAGGCAATTTGGACCCCCTTATACAAACTAGATTTGATTTACTTAAGCTGCTCATCCTCCAGTGTGTCCTCATAAAGAGTGTTTAGCACAGTTGGGAACCTTGTGAGCGATTAGTGTTTTCGGCTACTTCCTCAAAATGTTAAAGATGAACTACAAATTATATGAGTAGATCTTTGCCACCAAGTACAGAAAAGTACAGAGACTTCTGTAACAGTGGATTCCAGTGGGGATGAGCTAATGTTGTGTGATTGTGATATTAACTACAGTGGTGAGGATGATGACATCTTCCAACTGTGATGATGATTAACAATACTGTTAGCTGCCTTAAGTCCATTGGTATCTTGGTTTCTGAGGGCACAGACAAACCAAGCAATTCAGCTACAAAAGTGGCTGTCCCTGTCACTGAAGTGCTTGGTTTGTTAAACTGTGCATGTCCTTTTTAATATACAACATAAGGGTGGTTGGGAGCATTCATGTTCTTTTGTATCTTGCTAGGCTATCCATCATCAGCTTCCCATCCAGGAATACAGGCTCTGTTTCCTGCAGCTTCTCCACAGAACCAGAGTAATGCTATCAAATCATATAATCATATAATAAATAATAATTGACTTCGACCAGGTTGTTACTCTGCCTTGAATCTCTTGTATGGTCTTGCAGCCTGTGATTTGCTGTTTGGATACAGTTTCCACTTTTAAAATCTTATTGGGTTTTTGGAAGCTTGATCTTTAATAGTTTTTTTCCACGTCTCTGATTTGTTTTTCTTTACGGTTATTAGCACTGTTAGTAATCAAACAATCAAGCAATGCTTTACCTGTCTTCCACAAAATACTCCACCTCCATTTACCTGTGCTAGCCTCAGGTCTCTGATTTATTTCTTGATTAATGAATACATTCTATAGGATCGTATAGTTTATTAAACTGACATCCTTTCTGCCACTGTAGAGTCATTGGTGAAAACAATATTGAGAGCTGTGAGGTGGTCAAAATTTACTGGAAATTAATGTTATTGATGTTGATAATACTTTAAGAACAAAAAACAGGTCCAAATGACATGACTTTTTGGTGTTTTTTTTAGTGGTTTTTATATCCAAAAACAAAACATTTCAGGGTGTTTGCCAAAACCTAAACCGTAACATTTAATGGTAGTTTTACCAAAACCACACTCAAAAGGACAGTTTTCTTCAATTTTTCTTTTCTCCACTCTTTTAATTGAAGAGGTCTAATCCAGATGTTGTACATCTCTAGAGTCCTTGAAAATTGTAACTAATGTTTCCAGTGGAGTAATAGTCATAACAATGTTTTGTATCCTATCTACCCAGGATGTAGAGCAACTTCCTTTATAAACCAAGGCAATGAAGGCAATAACTAATTCTATTGCATGGACTTGACTTCAGGTCTGGTAGTTTTTATTTGGAACCTTGCTGGACTATACAAAGAGCACAAAACAATTTGGCAAGTTTCAGAAATCAACACTTTTTGTTTAATATGTGGGTGTCAAATTAATTTGCAAAATCAAACAATGACAGTTTGTTCACAGCTAGTTTTGTTCAGTTGTACAAATTGTGAGAAATAAAGTATCTAATCCAACTGTTCCACTGATACAGCCCTAGTCATAAGGTCTAAGGGGTGAGGGGTGTGTAATAAGTGCCATTACTCCGTCACAAGGCCAAGGGTGGCATACCTATTTACAGCTTGCCTCCTTAGGCACCCCACTACATAGAAAGGTGCAGGGCTTGTCCTTAGGTGGTGCCTGTCTTCCTTCTCCCCCGGCACTTGTTGTGTGATGTTATCACATTTCCAGGGGGGTGGGGGATGCAAACATGGGGGATTGTAAGGACCTCATGCGTATCGTTATTTATAAAGTGTTACTGTTAAATACATTGGTTTATATGTGAAGAATTACGATCTTGTTTTATATGATTGTCATAGCATAAGCAAGCAACATTCCCATTGAAAATACTTTTTAACTCTCTTTAGTTTGTCCTTTCTCCATCACTGTAAAAAAATATTGGCAGTATTTTGTAAACTAATTTAAAAAAATGGCATAATGTGTTTTCCAGTAGCAGCTTCCTTGTGTAGTGGTATACCCATCACCTGTATCTAAAAACATATATTGCAAAGGAGACCTTTTCTGTTCCTGGTGCATATAAAAAACTGGCAGTCTTATATAAACAAATAAAAAAATGTGCAAGGGATGTTTTTGAGATGCAGCATATATTACTGTACTTAGTGGATGTTTTTCGTGTCCCCGTCAGCTGTACACCAAAGTGGAGAAAAAATCTTCAGTCTATTAATAAAACTGCATGGTCAAGGTAACAGTCCCTCCTTTCCCGATCTGGTGTCAGTAATCACATAATGTCCCATGCGTTTTTTTCATTTAGCATCATAAATTACTCTTCTTGGGTTTGCGCAGTATAACAGTGAAAAACAAAACCTGAAAAGCAAAACTTAGAGGAAAAAAATGACTAGTTCTGTTAAGTATCTATTAATAAACATACTAATATTAATTGTATAGTAATTTTATCCGATAAGAGCAGAGATTGTAAGCGGCCGTTTGTAATGTATCACCTCAGGCACACAAAGAGCAGAAAATAATGGCACATTCTCATTAGTTTGTCTCCAGGTTTGTAGAGCAATTCAAGAGTGTGACTCACTCAGACTGAGGAAGCCAGAATGTAAATGATTCAGTGGAACACACAGCAGGGTTTATATACACTTACGGTAATAATTAGGCATATCCACTGACACATGGAAAATATTTGCAATTTTAGCAAGTGTGCATTCATATTAAATTAATAAAGTGAGAAGAGATTTAAAATGATATCCTAGATAGTAAAGTATCCATGCTAAGAATGTGAAAGGTGAGGGTTAATAAGGATAACTTATGCTGAAATTAGTGAATAATAATTCCTTAATAAGGAACATATGGTGCCAAGTAAAACAATGCAGGTACCTTCCTTCTTCCATATTAGGATATTTTGGTTTTTGGTTAAAGATTTATATTTTCTGGGGGGAAATTCTGGAGAAATATGGGGGGAAATTATAGGTATGTAGTTGAACATTTACCCTAAAACAGCACAGTAAAGGAACACCACAATGAAATAAATAGAGTTGAACAATGACGTGTGTGATTAGAGATTGAATGAATATTCATGGAGTTCACAGTTCACATCAGGAAGACAAAATAGTCCTTTATACCGACGACATGCTAATTTTTCTCTCTGGTGCCCGGAGCTCAGTAGTCAATTGCTCCACTTAGCTGATGTTTTGGGGGTTTATTCTGGATTGTGGATTAATTGGGATAGATATAATACATTTCTTCCCTGATCAACCCCCTACTTCACTCTCTTTAAAATGTACTCTACAGTTCAGTTAAGGCCGGTATCCTATTGGCCACGTAAATTATTCTCGCGAAAACAACTGGCTTTTAACGCAATTTTTGCCTGATGGTCATTATCGGGCCATCCAATTTCAGCCCTTTTTTCCGTGAAAAAAATTACCTGTTTTCGTCCAATTAATTCACAGGGTCCCCGAAAAATGGGTCTGATTTGGGAAATTTTATTTCACCTGCTTGAGGCAGGTGAAACACAATCCCCATTAAGTGCTGGCTTTCGGAGCTAATTACCATGGTTAATAGGATACCAGCCAATGTATTAATAGTCGCAGCACTGTCACGATTATTAGCACTCTGTAACGCAGCAGATATATTCATTTTGGATTAAAAAATCCCAGTCCCCACTATGTACTTAACTGACCGTACAGGGACAGTGGTAGTGATAACTGCTGTCCCTGCGTGTCACTTACCCAGCACTAGGGAAGAGTCTTTCACATGTACAGTATGAAAGACACCTCCGGGGGAATCTGACGCTGCACATGCGCACAGTGTCAGTTTGCGGAGTTGGATCGGATGCTGCAGGCGAGGGATCGGAAGCTCCCTCTCCTGTGAATAAGCCTCCATATGCTTAAAGCGGTTTATACCATCTGCAGATGATGTAATCTAATGGGGCCATACTGCAGTTTGTACATCATTTTATGGGGAAAAAAACGCTTGATAAATAGGCCCCCAAATATTTTGGTGTGGTATAGGTTTCATATAAGCCCTCTGATTATGTGCGCCTCAACATTCAACTATTAAATTAAATTATTTAAAGATAAAATCCAAACATGGAAGAAGTTATTGATTTCAGTGATGGGGAGGGTAAATCTGATCATAATGATTATACAACCTAAATTCTCACATCCCGGAAGTTATCTTCCAATAAATTGATCAGTTTATGTTTTCGTTTGCGTGGTGCGAAACAGATAGGAGACTGATGCACTTATATATTAATTGGTAAAGTCTCTACAAATTATCCCCCACTATGCTCACAGTCTGTGAAGGTTTGGATTATTATTATTATTGCTATATAATTATTTATAGGGCACCACACGTGGTCAGCAGTGCCGTACAGAGGACAAAACAATAAGACAGTATAAGGTAAAACAGAACAGTACAATACAGTGGATGACTGTGTACAGTATATCACGGTGTACAGTATATCACGGTGGGTGGAAGAGGTATAGCTCCTGATACTTCTTTATGGAACCGCAGCATCTTGAGCTATTATTATTATCTTTGACGGGGTCTGAGCTTTGGGCACAGAACGATCTTTCTCTGGGACAGCTGTATTGAGAACGTACTATAAAGACCTTTGAGCAACCCAGAGATGATTTGGAAATGGCTGGAACAATGTTTTTGTTTTAGATATTCCCAATTGCACCAAGCTTTAAATAAACAATTTCAACATGTTGTGTCTGATATCAGAATTGTCCCTACTAAAAAAAAAAAAAAAAAGTAACGTAATATTAGCAAAGGTCACCTCGGCTTTCTACTCATTTATTAAATGATTATGTTACAGCTAATTTGGAATCAGGTTACATCTAGACCAGATGGGTAGGAGATCTGGGCAACTTTTACTGATGACAACTGGGAAAATGAACTCAGGACTCCAGGATTAATGACTACAGTGCTGATTTAGAGTTACACACAAGATGGCCGCAGAGTACGCTCGCTTCTGATTAGCCCACAATTCCCTCTACATGGCCGTGAGATGCCATCGGAACAGTTATCATACACGAGCAGGACCATTGCTTTACTTACTTCCTGCACGTCCTGCAGGCCACGCATCCGGCATTACCTTTGGAAATATGACAACGGTGCCACATTTCAGCAGTAATCACCTGAAATTTGCCACTAGTGCCTTATTTACAACGATAGTGCCATAAATATGCGCATGCACCATTTTTTTGTTTTGTGTGTGTGTGTGTGTGTGTTTGTGGGGGGGGGGCATGGACATCTGCCCCCTCCAATCTTACAACTTCAACTTCTCCCTAACATCTCTACTTCATTTCTTTCCTCTACTCAGCCCATTAAGTCATTTCTCTATTTACCCTCACAGTCCTCAAATCCATTCACCCCCTCCTCTGCATCATCATTGCCCACTTAATCGTCTTCTCTATTCTACTTCCCCCTTCTCCGTCCTATTTTCTGTATAATTTCCCTATCATCATGTTCCCGTCATCTTTATCAAAGTTAATATATTGACGGCATTATATTGACAGGAGATTGCAGACACTGAAGTAATGTTATTTAAAGCATTTTTACGGTGTCGGCATCGTAAAGCATCATGTTTGAATTTATAATGGTAACACCGTTAGAACGCTTTAAAAAACATTACAACAGTGTTGGCAATCACCATTCGATATATAGCTGTTGACCAATTGTCTGTTGAAAGCATGAACATTGAACAATACTATGTATCGCGGTAATATTATTGTTATAGATATAGAGTTCATTTACCTCCGTTTTAAGTATGTTTTGTCTTCACGTTCCTATTCCTCCTATTGTCCTCCCTTAAAATATGTCTGGTTTCGCTTAGAAGCGGCAGCTTTTAATTTTGCACCAGCTTTCATTATAAAGGTACATTTCAAATTACCCACCTGGCAGAGACTACAAAACTGTTATTGCATGCACAAAATACCCAATACACTAAGCCGAGAAAAGACAAAACTAAATATTCTTTTTACTCAATGGGTTTCTCAATTTCCATATCTAGACGAGAAAACCCAATTGCTTTACACGACTAAAGCTTTACCAGCTGCTATGTACAATGAAATGCATTTCCGTTTATTATACAGGGGGTATCTTTCACCGTCCAGATGTAGATTGATGGGATTAAAGTCCCACTTGGCTTGTCCTAAGTGTGCCTGTGTAGATGCTTCATTATATCACTGTCTGTGGGATTGCCCCCCAATTAAAAGATTTTGGGTGCAGATTAAGGACTATGCTGTTGCTTACCTCCTTATTTACTTGCCGCTGACACTGGAGTGGGCCATACTTGGAGTAACACCCTCGGGAGCTAGATACACTAAAGGTAGCAAGAAACTCCAACTCATTATCTCAGCTGCTACTAATAAAAAAAAATACTCCAGCACTGGATTCATCCCAACCATCCTAGCATGTCTCTTTTTCATTACAAATTATTATTCCTTTTAAAATGGACACATCCCTCCATAAGGAAATGGGAAAGCTATGTAGATACTTATTTACGCAGCTGCAGGTTAAAACCTGCTTTCAACACACGGGTTGGTATGAGATCAGAATGTTGTTGGAGGATGAGCCTATTCAGGTGTAGTGGCTAGCTGTCGTCTTTATAGGCTTGAAAATGCCACCCCTTGGAGGACTGAGTCACATCCCCATCCCTATTTACCTTGTTTTTTATGCTTTTTGTTATTAATTGTTAATTTCTTTTTATTAAATTATTTCTATTTTATTTATTTTATTTTATTTTTTTGGGGTTGTTTATATGAGCCCAGAGTACAGCTTGAATTGTGTGTTGCAATCTGTACACCACGTATTTTGTTCTTGTTGCCTTATGTGGACATTCTGTCTATTATGGTTCTTTGTACTCTGTGAACCTTATGTTATATTCAATAAAAACATGTTTTAAAAAAAAAAAAATATATATATATATATATATATATACTGTATATATATATGTTCTTTTTAACAGCGCACTGAATATAAAACAGCTGAATAAAAAAATCATAACAACAACATAAAACAGTATAAATACACAATAGCTAAAATGACAAAACAAGTGAAATAAATAAACCACAGTGGGAATTTGCAACAATTTCATACAGCACAGAGGCCGGGGATGTAAAAATCATTGCTGCTGCACAGTAGAAAGAGCCAGGAAGCCATTTAGACAACTACAAGTGCGTTCCCACAACCTTTATCACTAGATTTAGAAAAACATTAAATTTACCTTGGCAATTTTCCAGCTCAAATTGGGGACGTGCTGATTGATTTCTGTTGATTTTTATTGATGCATGACCCCTTGGTTGTTATACTGTACTTCTCTACTGTGTCATTATTTAGGCAATTCACAGAAGCAGTAGGAGTTTAGTGTTTGTAAGAATTGGCAACATATTTCCCTCTAGTGCTACTTAAACAGCAGTATACTGTATTTATTCAAGTATTGTGTTTCATCTAAACTATATAATTCTGATTCCAAAAAGAAACAATAATATTTTGCAGCTGCTAAAGGGGGATAATTTTGCTTATGTTGGATAATTTCTAATGGTATAAACACTTAATATAAATAACAACAGGGTAATTCTTTATTCCCGGCACATTATCAATGATATTGACTTGCGCATTCTAACAGTATACAGATTATGAAACAATGTAAAAGGTGGAAATCTGGGTTTAATATACATGTTATGTTATGTATGGGGAAATATATTTTTGTGGATTAATTATGCCCAGTGTGAATTTAGAAACTGACCCCTTAGCACTCATAGACAGGGGCGCCGAGAGGAGGGGGGAGCGGGTACAATTTACCCGGGACCGGGCTTGCCGGAGGGACCCGACGGGGGCCCGGATCCGGCACTACTCCCCCTCCCTCTTAGGTCACAGCAGCCCAGCACGCGCTGCCGTGTGCTGGGCTGCACTGGGAGACTGCTCGCGGTTGCTAAAGACTTAAGTGCATTATTGCACTGCTTTGAACTTTTCTGTAGAGATAGCCTTAGCTGTTTAATAGATGAATTGTTTTTAATACCCAGACTCTCTTGAGTCACAGTACATACACATGGATAATAAATATGTTGAATTAGACTGGAATCTATAATTATACCTATATAGCACCATTATTTACAATTCACCAACCCTCACCACTGCCGGGACCAGGAGAACCAGCAAGAACGAGTTGCATCATTTGGTTGAGTACATACATTTCTCACCTATCCTGCATTATCGTGTTCACCAAGTCCCTGATACTGTGCAAATGTATTAGATTTGAGGTGGAGAGGAGTACGAAGAGGCTTACATCATCACCAGCCTTTATTACCAGAACACCCATCCTACAGACACCACGGGATTAATACTCTGAGACTGCACATGAAACTTCCTTTCCAAGAGCTTAATTCACCCTTGGACATAAATAGGAACATTTCCCGTTTAGGGACTGGGATCATATGTAGACTTTATGGACATTATTTAATGAACACCCTACTTACAGATTGAAAGTTGGAACTCTTAGTGATGTGATGCTCTGAAAGTTTGTACAGTGCTGCATCACAAGCACCAGGTTCAGGTGTGTTCAGTATGCTTCGGTGGCCGATTTCCCCGTAGCTAAGATAGGACACACCGTGACAGAGAGGCAAGCCTGTATTCCCCTTTTTGCAGACACAGTGACCAGTCAGGAAGAACAGTACAACGCAATTTTATTATTGCCAATAAATAACCAACAATTGACACAGAAAATGTTTACCATAAACAGAATAAATAAAATAATTTACACTTTTTAATACCAAATATTTACTTAATACCGCCCTGTCCTCTAGCGGTGACCCCAGCTGGCAAGTGAGGGTCAACAAAAAGAAACACAATTTATGCAAAACTTTACTTTCATTAAAAAAAATTAGAAAGAACATGGAACCTGCAGGTCAAGCTTGTATCAGTAGTGCACCAGCAGGTTATAGCAATGAAATACAGTCTGTGCTAATATTCCAACTTTAAAAATTATATATACATTGCACCACAGAAATCAACACAGTAAATAGTTCATAGTAAACATACACAGTATTTGGAGAAATGTCAGCAACAATTTAGGCACTGGCGAGGATGAGCATACTTTACATTATAATGAACTGACTCTGCAATTGATACTGGCAACAAGCAGTATATTAATTACATTTGTATTCACATTAATATCAGAAAATGCACATATATTTTCATGGCAAAGAAAAGTAAAACAGCATTTACATTAATATCACGGGCATCAGACATGAGATGACGCCATAGCCAAATCACGTCCCCTCCCAGCATGAGCTGGAGTTCACAGGAGGAATAATACACCAAATCAGCAAGGAATCTGTACAGAGGGAGGGGGCGTCCTATCCCTTGCTTCCACCCTGTTTCAACAGACAGACTGGACCTAACACCACAATAAATCCAGTTACCTAAATGGACCCCTAACTAACATATAACCGGACTACATGGACAGTGGCCAGGAAACCCCTAAACTTTCTGGCCCTGGGGACATAGGCAGGACATGACAACAGGCTATGGAACCTGACTAGTGACAGGCAGGGCAAGCAGTGGGCAGGGGTGGCTAGGTGAAAAGCAGGGGAAGGAGCAGGAACAGGGAGACTCTTGGGTATCTCACCCGAATGCAGTGGCTGTTCAGCCTCCCAATGAAATCCAGTGAGCTCAGGGATGCTAAGCATCGCACCAGAGCTCCAAGCTGTGGTCTCCAGGTAGGCACTCCTTGCAGGTAAGGATTCCTAAAAGGCCGGGGATTCCATCCAGTGGGACTCTTCTCCGGCTGCCCCTCTCCTTAATTACGGGCACTTGGCTGGCGATATCATCCAGTCTCCCCTCCTCCGCGGAGTCCTCTTCACCAGCTGGCGCAGCTCCTTTATCCAGCGACGATCCTCTTCAGCAGCGTTCACTCTCACCCAGCAGTGCATCTTCCAACAGCGTCCTCTCTCCTCTTCTGGGGCTATCCCATCTGTTGACCGCAATGTCCGAATCTCCTTGAGGGGTAGTTAGTCTTCTCCCAGCGGCAGTTTCCTTGCGGAAGGTACCCCTCTCTGGTCTGCAGGAGCTTCTCTTCCGACCTCCCGGCAGGCTTTCTTCCTCAGGATGCACCCCGTCACAGCCAGCAGCGGGGCAGCTCCAGGGGTCCTCGCGGGTCACAGCAGCAGGGAGATGCGCAGCTGAACTCCGGTGCCGTCTTCTTCCACAAGCGCTCCAGCACCTCCAATGACAAGTCCTTAGGTCTGGTCAGCAGCGGCCAGGCTGCTCTAAGCATACCGCGACGGCAGTTTCTCTGCAGCAGCAGTCTCCACTGGACAGGTGAGTGACAGTGATGTGTGAGGGGTCTTTATCCGGCAATCCGGTCAGCGGCAGCGGCCTCCACAGGATCCTGCAGCAGCAGTCCTGCCCCAGGCTCCATAGGGTGAGAGGGCAATATACTTTTAGGTGGCCAGTCTGCTGGGGTCTCTATTACTCCAGTGTGGGATACAGCCCCAATAATCCAACTTGTGGAATGTCTGCATTGCCCTCACCCCAATCTGACAGTATACTGTAATCCAGTGGGGTTTACTTGTCTGGCACAATGCAGCATTTGTAATCCAGGGCAACAAAAGGGTTATAGCACACCTATATGTACAGATCCAAGGGCACTCCACAGAAACTCATCACAGACCACCCCTCCTTCCCTTGGGATGGGTATTTTATAAACTCTCCCTTTCTCTCCTCCCTGTCGGACCGGCTTCTATGAGTGGACAGGGGACCCCCAGCAACTGGCCGCCTACAAGGATCTCTGCCTGGACACCCAGGGTACCAATGAGTGGGGCAGGATTTTCCTGCAAAAATAGGTTACTGACCAAGGGACATCTTCTTCCCCCCTTTTTACACATGCTCAGTAGCGTCTAGGGAGAGCAGGGTCAGTGAAAGTTCACTATATCTTTCTATGGGATCCATAGTGCTGTATTAATTTTAGTACAAAATAAAAAAAACTGACAGGGGTCTGCAGGGTATTTAGGTCCCCTAACTAGCTAAAGGGGTAACCCCATAACTATGGGGGTACCACAGTGATATTAAGCAGGACTATACACAATTAAGGGGTCTATTTACTAAGCAGTGTTAGGAGAAAGAGTGAAAAGTTATAAGAAAGTGATAAGGTACCAGCCGATCAGCTCCCAACTGTCATTTTTCAAACACAGCCTGTGAGATGACAGTTGGGAGCTGATCGGCTGGCACCTTATCACTTCCTTATCACTTTTCACTCTTTCTCCTAACACTGCTTAGTAAATAGACACCTAAGACACGTAATAAAATATATACATAATGATACACTAGACTTGCCCCAGAGCGCACCACTATTGTTCTATTTAGAGCACTCTCCTATGCCTATGGGGGGAGCGATCATGATGGTCGCACCCCCCATTGACTGTGCGCCAGGCAGAGGGGCACACAGCGCCCCTCTCCCCAGCGGGCGGCGCTGCAAAAATGATATCCCCCCATAAGGGGGCATGGCCATGCCTCCCACAATTAGGCCATGCCCCTGTCACCTGGGCCCTGCGCAGCTGCCCTGCTCGAAGAATATACAATACATGACATCTACATTCATACAGCAAAATAGTTAAACAGTTACACCCTCTGTCAGTCACCGCACAAACTAGTCACACCCACTGGCAGCTACACTTTAAAACACCACTACATCTAAAAATACAACTTGCATACACATATCATCATTCTGTACATCTTAATTCTCATCTCAAAATAATCTCCCTGTCACTAAATTGTGGGTTTTTAGAAGTGGAGATGTTGCCCATAGCAACCAATCAGATTCTAGCTATTATCTTCTAGAACAGTGGTGTCAAACTCGGGCCCTTCAGCTGCAGTGGAACTACACATCCCAGAATGCACTGCCAGAGATTTGCTATAAAGGCCTGCTAAAACTGTGGCAGGGCATGCTGGGATATGTAGTCCCACAGCAGCTGGAGGGCCCAAGTTTGACACCACTGTTCTAGAAGGTGCTAAATAAATGTTAGTAGCATCTGATTGGTTGCTATGGGCAACATTTCAACTTTAGCAAAATATACCACTTAGATTTACCTATTTATGGTATTCCCTCCCACAGCCTTCAAAGCTCTAAATACTCCCAGAAAATCCTTCACTTTATTATAGACTACCTTACTCCCACCTATACCACACTACTCCCACCCATAGGCAAATGCAGGGGGGTTTCCATCTGCCTGGAACCACCCCTCCCTCGCACACACATGACCACAGTAGAAATAGTAATATAATAGAATTTTGCTAGTGTTGCATGTTCTTCTCAGTGTCACAAATTAAATAATTAGCACCACCTATGGATCTTTTAACATGTATCAGACAGTAATAAATAACCTGTGCACCAACTAGGAGATCTGGAAAACATGCACTATTAAGCTGGCCACGCATCAAAGATTATCTGTCCAACCAGCCAACTAGTTGATTGGTTGGAATGAAAATCAGGAAAGGTATGAAAGCAAATGACAATCAGCAATTTGCTCCCAAACGCTGGAAAATGGACTAAACTGTTGTTTGAACAAATTGTTTAGATCAAACATTTAACAAACTTGTCTGAACGACCATTTTCATCTGTTTTCTGGTTTTTCGGAGCAAATTGCTGATCATCATTTACTCCCATACGTTACCAGATTTTCATTCCAACCAATCAACTAGTTGGATGGTTGAATGAAACTAGTGTGTGGCCAGCTTTAGGGATGCACTGCTATAGAGCCCAATATGTACATATATGTCCAGGGCAGTGCTAGGTTATTCTGCTGCTCCTCCAGGCTCCCGGGCTTGCTCCAGTAGTCTGGAATGGTGACCACATCTAAAATAAGAACATTCAGCTCAGGCAGGATGGCCTACTGCTGCATCTAATGGCTTACTGTGATCCATGGTCCTGTATATGCTGGAATTATGATACACAATACACTTTGTATGATGCATATTAAAACTGGTTGAGTACTAATTCTGCCCTCTACATGGACTGGCCACACTCGCTCTAAAGCCAAGCATTTGGAAACCCCCCTCTAAAAATCCTGCGTTTGGCACTGCCACCCATACTTGCCTACTTTTTTTTTCTCCTCCCCGGGAGAAGCCTGTGGAGGAGAAGCAGGTGTGTTGCGACGGGGACGAGGCCTGATGGTTTTTGTCATTCCCCCCCACCCCCTTCGTGGCAAATTTAAATAGGACACGGGGCTAAATTTCCCGATTCATGAAGAATCGCGTCATTAAGCCATGCCCCCTACATGGGGACCCACAATTCTCACCATTCTGCCCACTTCACTAGGAAGTGCCTAATCTACAGGGGATGCGGGAGGGGCTACCCGAAAAATTGGGAGCCTCCCGCGATTTCCGGGAGAGTAGGCATGTATGCTCCCACTTATACTATCATACTCTTATCTATACTCCCCTATACAACTCAACCTGCTGTGATAGATAGATATATAGATTAGATAGATAGATAGATAGATAGATAGATAGATAGATAGATAGATAGATAGATAGATAGATAGATAGATACATAGATAGATAGATAGATACATAGATAGATAGATAGATAGATAGATAGATAGATAGATAGATAGATAGATAGATAGATAGATAGATAGATAGATAAAAGGGATTGATGTTTACCACTCCAGAGGTAACAATTGGTGTGCTGTGGATGATAATTATATAAAGACACTAATAACAATTCTATACATAGAGTAACGTTCATTATGTTTGTATATTAGTTCTAATATGTTGATATAATTTGGGATGGTTTTCACTGTATTTACATTTGCTACCTAGAAAGCTAATTTTCCCTGTTGTCGGCCAGTTTCTGCAGAAGTCAGCTAAAAGTGGCTGTATGCTGACAGAGTGTCGTGGTGCCGACAGGCATCCCGCTGTGTATAGAAACCTATCTCCTCCCACAATAACAACATTATCTCAGTGTCTTTAGTTCTGATAAACTCCTGGAACATTTACATACTATAGGTTCTCACAAGAAGAGTCGTTTTCCATTCTGGTCTGTTTATGTCATCCACTGCAATCATTATTGTGTAACACTATGAAATATGCTGGTGCTATATATATAAAAGACAGAGAAATATAGCGCTTGGTGCTGAATGAGCAGTATATAGTCTACAGTAGCTTGCACACAGAGGGGCAGAACAGGGCGTGACAGGAGTGTTCTGACAGAGGCCAAGTTCACTCAATTTACTGCTATTTTTCAACGGGCTTTTACTGCCCGTGGCTTGGCCCCGCCCCACGCTTCCTATCTTTTACAATACACAGTGGGAGGCACCGCTCTCAGTGCCTCCCAAACGTAACATATTACACTCTGGGCCGTATTCAGTTTGAAGTGTTTTTGGCAAAAACTTTTCGCCGATGACATCATTTTCGTCTATTTTGGTTTTACTCCGTATTCAATTTGGAAGACTTTCCGCCTAGGCGGAAAGTCAGTGCAATGTATTAGGTGAAAAAGTTTCGCCTATGAACAGTAAACGGAAAAAAGTGCAGAATTGAGGTTTTGGGGTGCAACGTTGTGGGAACCCGTGTGCAGCCTTCATACAGTCCCCCAAAGGTAAACTGTGTCAAAAACATTTTAAAAAACATTTAAGAACACCCCAAAAACTAACTTTGAATTTGGGGGCGTAAAAAAAATGTTGGGGTACAAAATTAAAAACTAGCGAACTTGACTCTGAGGGGGTCCCCAAGTATTCCCCAATTGTTTTTTTGATTGCAGGTGCTTGCGGCAGGTGGATTTTTCACAATTTTTTCAACTTAACTTTAGAAACTTTTAAATATGCTGACCCCCATTTTCAAGTACCCCAAATTTGCCAGGACAGCTTATTTTCTGGAAAAAATACTCCTGAATACTATTCTGCACCACGTATAGAAAAACGCTATTTAGCAGCTATTGAGCCCGTTTAAAAACACCAAATACCTTCAGCAAGCCAAATCGGGGGGTACCATAGCGATAGATGTCAGAGCATCTTTTGGGGGGTGTCAGGCTGATTTTCCCAAATCTGACAGTACTTTCCGCCTGTTCAAGTTTCGCCGGGTCCCATTTTCGCGTACTTCCATATTGAATACGGGCAGAGCCGGCCCTGGGCATAGGCATTCTAAGCAAATGCCTAGGGCATCTGGAATGTCTAAGGGCATTCAACGGCTCTGCAGCTGCCCCCTCGTCGCCACCGTGATCGGAACTCAGCTCCAATCCGGCAGCGCAGCGGTCAGGTGGGAGCCAGGTCAGAATGAGCTTCTGCATAGAAGCTCATTCTGCCTACAAAGGACAAGGAAGATGGCTGCTGCTGCTGGAGGCCAAGGATGCTTTGCATGCCCAGCCACGGCCACTTCTCCCACCATCCTTTCCAGAGCAGAGCCGTGACAACTCACGGCTCCGCCTCCATTTCCCAACCCGCCGCCCGGCGTCCATCGAACCAGGCAGGCATCGGAGGCAGGCACCACTTCACCTGGCACTGCAGGCAGTAACTGCACAGCCCAGGACTCAGGACGGCCCTGTCGACTCCTACTCCAGCCTGGCTGACCAGAGACAACCAACAAGAATGAGTCTCTCGGTAAGTTAGCTGAGGCTGGGTGAGGGGCAACGCTGGGGCACTCACATATGCATATATGACGAAGTCCTAAGTGACGAAACGCGTAGGGTCGTGGCCTAGCGTTGTTCCGTGTTACGAGTCTTCCGACTAGTGAAACTGGTAGTTTCCGGAGACGGAGTGTTTTATATGTGCTGTACACTTGCGGTATCTTGACCGCTCTATTTGGTAAGTCATTTAAGACATATGTTTGTTTTATATGTTCAAATAAAACTGGAGATAATGCACTATTGGCGCCCCTTCTATTTGTCTTTTAGAATTTGATTACCTGTGTTGTGGATACGGGGACCTTTGAAAGGGAGATACGCCGGCCCAATACACGAGTCAGTGCATACAGACCCTTGTTTTAAGGATTCATCTATTGGGACTATTTTCCATTGCTACAGATTTGCGCTCTGACTATTTGTTTATATATATATATATATATTTGGGATGAGCGGGTTCGGTTCCCTGAGAATCGAACCCACCAGAACTTCGGGGATCCGGGGCGATCCGAGCCCAAGCTCGGATCTGCCTGTCTGCCCCGGATCCCTCTCCTGAGGCAAAACCTCGAGATCTGCTGTCGGATCTCGAGGTTTTGCCTCGAGCGGCCATTTTAAAAAAAATGCCTTTGCCTTTAATGGGCAAAGTGCTGATTGGCTGACAGAGCCGTCTGTCACGGCTCTCAGCCAATCAGCATTATGGTGCTCATTTGCATGTAGCACGGACTCGTGAGATCCGTGCTACATGCATCTGTGTGACTGACAGTGACACAGAGCACAGATGGGTCAGTGAGACCCGTCTGTGCTGCTGTGTATTTCAATGACACAGATGCACGCACGGACCAGGAGATCCGTGCTACTTGCATCTGTGTCATTGACACAGAGCACTGACGGGTCCGTGAGACCCGTCTGTGCTGCTGTGGTAATAAAAAAAAAAAAAAACCTGTGTAAAAAAAAAAAAAAATGGCGTGCACCCCCCCCCAAAAAGAGCAACCAGCCCCGGGCATTAGTGACCCAGTGCTGGGTGTGCTTAAATACAGGGGACAAACGATGTAGGGGTCCCCTGTACTTAAGCACAACCAGCACCGCTCTAGTCAGAACCAGCGCTGGTTGCCAAAATACGGGGGACAAACGACGTAGGGGTCCCCCGTATTCTGCGCAACCAGCTCTGGGCTCTGATCCGGTCCTGGTTCTGGAAATACAGGGGAAAAAAATTAGTAGGGTTCCCCTGTATATTCCAGAACCAGCACTGGACTTTTTCTAGCGGGGGGCTGATGCCACAGCCAGGGGAGCCCTTTCAACGGGCCCCCCAGCCACAGCATCAGCCCTGACCGATAGTCAGCCCAGGCCGGGGATCCCTGGAGAGCTGGGGACCCCCCCAATAAAGGGGTCACCCTCTCCAGGGCACCCCAGGCCCAGGCTGATAGCCCGGGGCTATCCCCGCCACCCCTGGTGACGGTGGGTGGCGGGTTGATTGTGTGGTGTGGTGTAAATAAAGAATATCAAACATTGTCTTTACAAGTAGAACTGCAAGTCCCAGCTAGCCTGCCCCGCATGCTGGTACTTGGAGAACCACAAGTACCAGCATGCAGGGCATTAAGGGCCCACTAGTACCTGTAGTTCACCTGTAAAAAAATGTTTAAAAAAAACACAGGACACACACACCGTGACAGTATAAGTTTATTAAACATACATACACACACACATGTACACATACTCACCTATGTAACCTGTAGCATCGGTCCACTTGTCCGGTAAAGTATCCATAGGGGACCTGTGAAAAAAAACATACTCACCATCTCCTATGCGAGGTTCTGTCCTCTTCGTTCCAAAGTAGACATCTCCGGACTTGGCAAAAAAAAAAAAGACGAAAACGCGATCCACGAACTTAGTACCGTTCTATAGAACGGTACTTCCCGAATGAGAGCTTAGCGGCGGGGTATCACCATGGAAACCCCGCTGCTAAGCGTTCATTGGCTGAGAGAGGTCATCTCCCGTCTCTCAGCCAATGAACGGCTCCCTCCATTGTGGTCAATGGTGGGAGCCGCAGGGTAAACTTTAATAACCTTGCGGCTCCCACCATTGACTACAATGGAGGGAGCCGTTCATTGGCTGAGAGACGGGAGATGACCTCTCTCAGCCAATGAACGCTTAGCAGCGGGGTTTCCATGGTGATACCCCGCCGCTAAGCTCTCATTCGGGAAGTACCGTTCTATAGAATGGTGCTAAGTTCGTGGATCGCGTTTTCGTTTTTTTTTTTTGCCAAGTCCGGGGATGCCTACTTTGGAACGAAGAGGACAGAACCTCGCATAGGAGATGGTGAGTATGTTTTTTTTCACAGGTCCCCTATGGATACTTTACCGGACAAGTGGACCGATGCTACAGGTTACATAGGTGAGTATGTGTACATGTGTGTGTGTGTATGTATGTTTAATAAACTTATACTGTCACGGTGTGTGTGTCCTGTGTTTTTTTAAACATTTTTTTTTACAGGTGAACTACAGGTACTAGTGGGCCCTTAATGCCCTGCATGCTGGTACTTGTGGTTCTCCAAGTACCAGCATGCGGGGCAGGCTAGCTGGGACTTGCAGTTCTACTTGTAAAGACAATGTTTGATATTCTTTATTTACACCACACCACACAATCAACCCGCCACCCATCGCCACCAGGGGTGGCGGGGATAGCCCCGGGCTATCAGCCTGGGCCTGGGGTGCCCTGGAGAGGGTGACCCCTTTATTGGGGGGTCCCCAGCTCTCCAGGGATCCCCAGCCTGGGCTGACTAGCGGTCAGGGCTGATGCTGCGGCTGGGGGGCCCGGTGAAAGGGCTCCCCTGGCTGTGGCATCAGCCCCCCGCTAGAAAAAGTCCAGTGCTGGTTCTGGAACATACAGGGGAACCCTACTAATTTTTTTCCCCTGTATTTCCAGAACCAGGACCGGATCAGAGCCCAGAGCTGGTTGCGCAGAATACGGGGGACCCCCTACGTCGTTTGTGCCCCGTATTTTGGCAACCAGCGCTGGTTCTGACTAGCCCGGTGCTGGTTGTGCTTAAGTACAGGGGACCCCTACGTTGTTTGTCCCCTGTATTTTAAGCACACCCAGCAGCACAGACGGTCTCACGGACCTGTCATTGCTCTGTGCCAATCACACAGATGCATGTAGCACGGATCTCCCGGGTTCGTGCTACATGCAAATGGGCACCATAACGCTGATTGGCTTCCTGTCTGCCACTGCAGTGCCACTCCTAGATGGGCCACGTGTTTGTGCCGCCCACTTGTGTCGCTTAGCATAGTCATCCAGCTACCTCGGTGCAACCTTTTGGCCTAAAAACAATATTGTGAGGTGTGAGGTGTTCAGAATAGAGTGGAAATGAGTGGAAATTAATGTTATTGGGGTTATTAATAGCGTAGGAACAAAAAAAGGCCCATTTTATGTGATTTTAGCGTTTTTTTAAATTTTTTAAGAAAAAAATCCAGATCCAAAACACAAAACCCATAACCCAAAACACGGAAGGGTGGTTTTGACAAAACCAATCCAGATCCAAAACACGAAGAAAGGTCCAGATCCAAAACCAAAACACAAAACACGAAAAGTGGCCGGTGCACACCCCTAATATATATATATATATATATATATATATATATTAATGTGTTTGTATATGTGATATATATATATATATATTAATGTGTTTGTATGTGTGCATATATATATATACATATATATATATATATATGTGTGATATATATATTCATGTGTGTATATATATATTATAAATATATATTAATGTGTTTGTATTAGGGATGTGCAGGCTCGGTTCTACTCGGTTCCGTTCGGTTCTTTTTACAGAATCTTATTGGCTATCCAAAACTCGTGACAGCTGAAACCCAATAAGATCCGGTAAAAAGAACCGAACGGAACCGAGTAGAACCGAGCCTGCACATCCCTAGTTTGTATGTATATATATAAATATACAGTCTATATATATATATATATATATATATATATATATAAACACCATATGCAGAGGTCCGGCTCTCCCTTTACAGCATAAATAGGCCGGGTGCCCGCAAATGAATAAATAGCATACTACACCGGTTGATGCAGCACTCCTGGTGCAGAATGATCACAGATACGTCAACGTAATAGACAACGTTTCAGTGCCCTTTTATTAATGTTTGTGGCACTTTCATCAGGTCTGACAAACACAAACAACATCTCACCTTAAATGCACCATGTGGGCGCCATCTGCCGAGCACGGGACCTCCCACCCGGTCAGCAGCGGTGTGCGTGTGACGTCATTGTTAAAGCGACTAATGCTTCACCAGCCAAACGTCATAAGTGTGCTCCCATCACCATAACAACAATAAAAACAATCACTGCTCGATAGTAGCGTAATATATAGCAGCATAATATATAACATATTTATGCTCCTATAACAAATAAACAGACTGACTGACTGTCAGGCATAGGGTGAATATACATTCATAGGAAATCCCCTGTCAACATTACAGTATATAAATTGCACTAGAACATACCTTAATGATATAACCTACAACATTACAATATTACTTAGCCATCATCCTTAATATAATAAAGGCTTTACGGCACTCAATAATGAACTATATATAACTATCATAGGTGCCTATCAAAATAGTACTACTCAATATCCTGCAGATCACATACAGGCACTCTGAATACTATACATATAAGGAATGTTAAGTACCATCATAAATTAGTATTGTAACATATAACATACATAGTATTGTAACATATAACATACAGCTGCAAAATAAGTCAAAATGGTGTCAAGGCAACTCGACTAACCTATAAGACTAAAGTATAGCTGATATTAAAAATACTCATATTATAATGAGCTAACCAAGGCTAGAAAGACCCAGATGCTCATTTAACCCCTTAGGGGCCAATGTGCCTAATCTATGAATCCATGCTGTTTCACAACGCAATCATTGTAATGGACGATTGCCACCTCTGATCGAACTCGGAATATGATCAATCATACGGTAGCGCAATGACGCTAAGGGGTGTGAGTTTTGGGAAAAATGCCTAGCTACTGGCTGCTCGCTAGAGCCACTCAGAATCGCTGTTCTTATGGCAGATCGATGTGCTGCCATCCTCTCCTTAAAAGCACGTTCAGTCTTACCAATGTATGATAAGCCGCATGGGCATAAAATTTGATAAACTACAGACTTAGTATTACATGTAAGACGATGTCTTATCTTATATGCTTTTCCTGTAAGAGGATGGTAGAACTTATCGCCTGGTAATAGATATCTGCAGGTTGTACACGTACATTTAATACAACCCTTTCTCATATTCAAAAAATTTGTGTTGCTATTGGGTTTTTGGGTAATATCTGTTTTTACCAAAATATCTCTTAGGTTCCGATTATGCGTGTAGCAAGGCATTAGTTTAGTATCTTGGAGGTTGAGTTCCTTATCTGTTTGAATAATTGGCCATAATTTCTTGGCAAGTGTGTTAATTTCCTTACTTGCTGGATTATATTCCGTGACCCACGGAATCATAGGTTTTTTATGGGTGATATTCTTTCTAGAAAGTAATATGTCCCTAGTTAAACTCATATCCTTAACCTTAGCCTGGCGCAATAAACTCAATTTATAACTCCTGGCCAAAAACTTGACTATCAAATCATCAATTTGTGCCTCTGCTATAATCAGGTCAGATGTGATCCGCCTGATGCGGAGCATCTGAGAATAGGGTAATCCCCTCTTTAAAGCGGGAGGGTGAGCACTAGTCACGTGTAATAAATTATTACGGTCCGTTGGCTTGCTATAGACTGAAGTATCAATTTTTCCATTAGAAAGGCTAATTTTAACATCCAGATATGTAATTGTTTCACGATCGATATTATATGTCAATTTCACAGGATGATCCCTGGAGTTATGATTATCGATAATCGAAGAAATAGATTCTCTGCTTCCCCTCCAAAAAATCAAAAGGTCGTCTATATAACGGCAATAAAATAAAATATTAGCTGCTATTGCCTGGTCGGAAAAAAATATGTTATGTTCCACTTCAAACATAAAGATGTTGGTGTACGATGGGGCCACACTGGACCCCATCGCACAGCCAACACCCTCACACTTCCTTGTGTCTGGTCTTATGCTGGGTACACATTTAACAATATATATATGATAATATATATATATATTAATATATTGTATAATATATATTATAGCATATAACATCGGCCTTTCACTTGAATTCAATTCACAGAAATATCGCTGCACAGCTGATGACAGATATATCTGCTCATCGTGCCGTGTGTACGGGCGGCCTACTGCCCGCCCGTACACTTGCTGTAGAAGCCGGCAGGTAGGGGGTCGCGATGCGACCCCCGGCCAGGGGGACCAGAGAGGATGGTTGCTCACTGTGTATGAAGAACCATAATCTGTAGATGTATCTTTCAGCTGTATACCCACTTTAAAATTGGTGGTGGGATTATCTGCTAGGGGGCACCTGCCAAAATTTTGCCTCGGGCACCAAATTGGCTAGGGCCGGCTCTGAATACGGGGTAAAGCGGGGACGGCCGTGATTCTTTTCCACCTACAAAAGACGCAATGTAGGCAAAAAGTCTGGGAGGTGAAAAAGTATCGCGGATCCGCTCTAATTGAATACGGCTCTCTGTCGTCTGTCCTACAGAATAAAATAAAGCAGATACTTATGATACAGAATATGTATCTTCTTTATATTATTTTAATCATTAATGACATGGGAAGCTCTGCCTCCCCTGACTGCACGTCCCCGAAACTCAGGGCCTGATTCACTAGTGATCATAACTGCGATTGCAATAGTGATTACGTACGCAGTCTCACTGCGAAGATATGCTAATGTATGTGATCACTATGCCATGCACAGCCTAACACAAAGACGCCCTCTTTACCTTACACACATCCGTAATGTTTAGCAAGACTGCAAAACCATCGGTACAATCGAGTACCATCGCAGCCTCACACACAGTTGCACAAGCTCTGACCTTACTCAGAAATTGCTAACTTCATCGCATGCTATGAGGCCTCAAGCTGCGCAGGGGATCATAGTGGATAATTTATGCACGCCCCTGCAACGGCGTTCAAATACACTGGCATGTCTGCGTTTCACCGACCACCCCCCCTGTCACCACCCACAAACTGCACTTCCTGTCAATCACTCTGCGATGGGTCTCCGTAGTCACTGCGATCGCAGTCCCGATCGCAGTGGCTGGCTCGCACACGCGCAATGCATGCGCAGAATGCAACAATCGGCATATTGCGTGCGTATTAGCAACTGCGATCCAAGCTGAATCAGGACCTCAGGAAGCAGATGCATCTAGGGGTCTATTTTACTAAGCAGTGTTAGGAGACAGAGTGAAAAGTGATAAGAAAGTGATAAGGTGCCAGCCAATCAACTCCCAACTGTCATTTTTGAAACACAGCCTGTGAGATGGCAGTTGGGAGCTGATTGGCTGGCACCTTATCACTTTCTTATCACTTTTCACTCTGTTTCGTAACACTGCTTAGTAAATAGACCCCTAAGAGAACCATATGGACCTGGGGCTGAAAATATTCAAGGGCCTACACTGAGAAGAGAAGGAGCTGTGACCAATGCTGTGTGGGTGTGACCAGTGCTGTGTGGGTGTGGCCAGTGCTGTGTGGGTGTGGCTGTGATAGCAGTCTGCCCTACACAGACACAAACATACAGCCGCCAGCGGCAGCTGTGTGTTTGTAATAGCAGCCAATGAGAGTCACACAGACTCTCATTGGCTGCTGCACAGAGGGAGCTGGTTGGAGCTCACTCATGAGCTCCATCTTCCGGCTCCCTCCACGCGTTATACAGCAGAGCAGAGCGGATGGCGGCGGGAGCGGGGATTCAGGTAAGTTTTTTTTTTTTTATGTGTGCGTGTAAGGGGGCATTACTGGGGGGCATACTACTACTGGGGGCCTGCTAAGTGGGGGCCTGCTAATGGGGGGCATTCTACTACTGGGGGCCTGCTAAGTGGGGGCCTGCTAAGGGGGGGGCACTACTACTACTGGGGGCCTGCTAGTGGGGGGCATACTACTACTGGGGGCCTGCTAAGGGGGGGGCATACTACTTCTGGGGGCCTGCTAAGGGGGGACATACTACTACTGGTGGCTTGCTAAGGGGGGCATACTACTACTGGGGGCCTGCTAAGGGGGGAATACTACTACTGGGGGCCTGCTAAGGGGGGCATACTACTACTGGAGTCTTGCTAAGGGGGGGCATACTACTACTGGGGGTCTGCTAAGGGGGGGCATACTACTACTGGGGGCCTGCTAAGGGGGGGCATACTACTACTGGGGCCTGCTAAGGGGGGGCATACTACTACTGGGGGCCTGCTAAGGGGGGCATACCACTACTGGGGGCATGTTAATGGGGGCACTGTTAATGGGGGCACTACTGCTGGGACACTACTACTGGGGGCACTGCTACTAGGGGGCATACTACTTGGGGGCATACTACTGGGGGCCTGCTAATGGGGGCACTACTACTGGGGGCCTGATAATGGGGGCACTGCTACTGGGGGGCATACTACTGGGGGTCATGCTACTGGGGTGAATACTACTGGGGGCATGCTAATGGGGGGCATACTACTACTGGGGGCACTGTATAGGGGGCCCTACTACTAAGGGGACTGCATAGGTGGCACCACTACTGGGGCCATTGTGTAAGGGACACCACTGCTGGGGGCATTGTGTAAGGGACACCACTGCTGGGGGCACTGTATAAGTGGCACTACTACTGCGGGCATTGTATAAGGGGCATTACAACTGTGGGCTTTGTGTATAAGGGTCACTACTGTGGGCATTGTGTAAAAGGGGCACTACTGTGGGCATTGTGTAAAAGGGGCACTACTGTGGGCATTGTGTAAAAGGGGCACTATTGTGTGTCGTAACATAAATAAGAGACACTACTTTATGGTGTAATGTGAATCAGGGTCACTATATGATGGAATGTGAATAAGATTGTGCACTGTGACTCCTTGGGCCGTAGCCCACTATGTAAACAAGTACTGTGATTCTGCTGGCCGTACCCCACTGGGTGGGTGCACTACTTTTCATTGCTGCCACTGCTGTATGGCAATGTGTCATAGATGTGCTTTATACTGTGGTGTCTGTGCCGCTGCTTTGTCACTTAGTAACCAGTCAGCTCACTGCAACCTTTGGCCAATAATGTTGAAAACAATATTATAAGCTGTGAGGTGGTCTAAATTGACTGGAAATTAATGTTATTGAGGTTAATGATACTCTAAGAAGAAAAAAAGGACCAATTAATGTGATTTTAGCTTTTTCTGTCAATTTTTGTAAAAAAAAAAATCCAAATCCAAATCCAAAGCCAGTCACCGCAGTTTGGCAAATCCAAATCCAAAGCTGGACGACGAATTAGAACCAAATCCAAATCCGGCAAAAATGGTCCGGTGTACATCCTTAATAGATATATAACATATATCTATATATTTTTACTAAGCAAGATGGCAGATGTGCCGTCAAACGTAGACTTCTCTTTAACTAGTGGTAAAAGAATACCAATTAATGTGGTCTGTTTTAATTTACCCATATGTACTGACTATTGAACTGCCATCTCCAGGAAGGGGTATCAAGGTGTGAGGTGCGGGAGACACGTGGTGCCATGAACATGATTCCCGGCATTGTGAATAGATTTTGGCACACAATAACGCAATTCACATTAAACCACATCATCAAGCACCCTGATGGGTGGCATGCTGTAGACTGTCCTGCATTCCCCGCAGTCTGGGAGAGCCAAAAATTATGAGTCTCCTGGATTTTCCAGGAGAGTAGGTAAGTATGCATTTACCCTATGTACACAGATCTATTACTTACTATACTATATTACTAGTGCACTGACCATTCTGAAGTAATTTTGTTTATGTTCTGGCGTCTGAAGGCCTCACTCGGAGATATACAAAGACTTGATGGTTTGTGTATATCTCCTATGGTGAGGCCCTGCACATGCACAGAATGGTTCCTGCATCATCGCACGCAGTGCCCCCTGAGTGCAGCCCGGTTGACAGGCTGCATCCATTTGGGGGCAGGGTGGGAATGGTGCGGGCCTTCATTCAAGAAAACAGGGGCGTATCGCCCTCATTTGCTAGGAATCCTGTTGCCATGGTCGCAGACTTCCTGGCCTCAGCTACAGAGCTGCAAGGGCCAATCAAAATAACCTCAGGTTTACTCAGATGGCCGATGGTCTTGCAGATGATCCGATGCTGCGTCTTAGGACGCAGCGCTCAGATCTGCGAATGCTGTCAGGAGGCGTCTTTACTCCTCAGACTACTCCTACTGCATTAGCATATGTTGGCATCACTGCTGCATCCCAAAAAGACCTTCAGTGTCCACATCTGTGAATTAACTTATGTACAATGAAACATGGTTCAGGTGGATGAAACAGTAGTTCAGCACTAACCTATCTTAGAAAACAATGTAAATGATCAGTTTTATCCTATACCCTGGACAGTTAGAACTCAGAGCTTTCATTTGTTGACTATTCATGGAGCTGAGATATCGACACATTAAACACATTGTGATGTTTCTGAAGCGGCCTGAGGTGCATCTATAAGAAATGAAGATGCATTTTTCATGCCTTTCCATCTTTAATGCAAATAATAAAAAATGCAACGGTTGGAGGAGATGAAACGATGGCAGATCCTCTAAGACTAAACTAGTTTTATTCTGTCAGAATTATTGAAACTGAGAACCAGTGCAGCACTTTATATATCAGGTTTCAGCATGATCTGTAGGTAGTAATATAAAAAAAACTAATTAGCAATGCATTTTATAGGTCACTGTTCTCATGAATCATTCATTCGATTGATGTCTTTTATAAAAAAAAATTTTTATTAAAACGATGAAGTTCTAAAGAAACTTTCCAATCATTGGATCATTCTTCGAGAAACTAGATAGTGCTCCTTAATATAACACTGAATAAATGTTGAAAGAGTTTAAGGAAACAACAGTTGCTAAACCATAGAAAAGCTAGAAGTTCTCAGATTTTTAAAAAGTTATGTGATGACTGCACTTAATATTTGTGTTAACCTATAGGAAGAGAATCTGTTTCTCACCTATAGAATTCCCTTTTCCCATGAAACGTGATGTACTCTCTGGTCAGTGGCGTAACTACCGTGAGTGCAGGGGGTGTGGCTGCTATGGGGCCCGGACCAACCCGGGGCCCGGCCCTCCCCCCGCACCTTCCCTCCGCACCCTCCTCACTCACCCATCTCTCTCCTCTACTCCACTTACCTGCTCCGTGGTCACGCCCCCCCTGCTCCGTGGTCGCGTCTTCCCAGTCAGCTCCGCCTCCGGCTCTCCCCATTGACTTACTGGGTAAAGGCGTGGTCGCCTCCTCCCAGCATCAGTCAGTGAGATAGAGCCGGCCAGGAGACAAGGTGCGCCTGCCCTGCACAGCGCGACCATGGATCAGGTAAGTCGGGGAGTGAGGCGGGTGCGGGGGTAGCCTCAGGCCACGGGGGGGGTCCACGGGACAAGAGCGGGGGCTGTAGGCTGAGAAGGGGGCCATGGGCTGAGAGGGGGGCCTGTAAAAATTTTTGCTATGGGGCCCCCGTAGGTATAGTTACACCACTGTCTCCGGTCATCTGGTGCAGTCAACAAAAATATATATGTATGAGCCAAGTTAGTAATACAATAACTGCACATACAGCAGAACAGAATATACTATGTGACATTATCATGTTAGGGGTGCCGTCTACTGGGGGTAAATGGCAGAACTTCTCATGCAGCAGCCAATCCATAGCACACCAGTCCAGTGCCTCGTTTCAAATATCAGCGGCTAGTTTTTTTTAGCAGCATATAATAAAACATAAAAACAAAAACAAACCTGTCCGGCTCTAATGTCAAACTCACAAACAAAACAGCAATTTAGCACAGCACTTACATCAAGCAAAACAAAAAAAAACAGTGTATCTCAGCAGGTCTCCAGCCTGCTTCCCCCAGGCAGTGAGAGACTGACCAAAAAAAATGACACACCATTTATCAGTCAGAATGGACCAGGGTTCAGAGACAGGCGGCTAACAACAATGTGAAACAAGCAAATGGTCAGGGCAGATGGCTAAGGTACAAAACGGTAAACTAGCAATGTTCGGAACTGGTGGCAAAAGAGAATTATCAATGAACAATTAGAGTTGGTGCCTCGTCAGACAGAGCAATCATAGACAATCATAGACAAAAGCACGTGAATGCTAGAACAAGCATGAGAGGACATAAGCACCCTGTTTTTTATTGTGCTAATACTGGTTAGAACTGGCTTAGGGTTGCAGTCTCGTTATAGGTTATTGTAATGGATCAGTCAGTACTGTTTAGGAATATTAAGGTGCTTCCTCTTTTCCAGTTGTGATCTCCTCTGGATAAGTACCTCAGTGTCATAATACTTATTAATTATTCTTGCCACTGCTTGTTTTTACCTTCATTTACTATCCCATATATATTCTGCCTCTCCTATCTTGCATCTCCTCTATTATTTTCATCCCACCCGTGTATCCCCCGTACACGCTCCTCACCTCGCTCTGCCTGCTCTTTCCCCTCTGCATTTACTTGATAACCCCCCCTCCTGTGCCCCATCCATTATGCCGCGTCCGCGCCGCAATGCTCCCCCCCCAGCGGCTGGTCGAAGCAGCCAGGCCGCTTGCGGTGGCCGCCGCCTCTCCTTACACACGCGGCGCACGCACTGCGCCCGTGCGTGTGTCATCCAGGGCACCGGCGGCGACCGCTTACAGCTCGGGCCCCGGCGTCCTCGCGCCTTCACCGTCGGGCCTCCAGGTTTGGCTGGCCCGCGGTGGGGGCCCATCTCCAAGAGCCTCTCAGTCTCCGGGGGTTGGCGGCGGGAGCGTTGTCACGGTCACCGCCGCTCCCGCCGATGGCCCTGTCCAGCAAACAGTGGCGGTCATTTTAAATGTGCAGGGCCTTCCGCTGGCAGTCAGGAAGCGGCGAGAGTGGGGTCGGTGACCCCACTCCCTGGCCCCGCCCTCTTAATAAATCAGGCGCTTGCTGAACCCAGCGCCTGCGCAGCACTTCATCACAGCCCTCCACTGCCTTAGGGGCATGGAGGGTGGGGCTTTTCACCCCTATTCAGATGCAATCCCCCTCTGGGAATTCTTTGTTCTCCAGCCCGGCCGGTGCTGCTGCGGATGGACATCGCAGTGTTTCCGCTCACAGCTCCCCTGTTACGCCGCAGATAGTTACCTGTCACGGCTCCGTTGCCGCAGGTGCCCAGTGTTACTGTTTGTGGTCCAGCGCAGCACAACATACCTGTGTACAGCCCTGCATTGGGAACGCAATGGTCCCCTTATTTTGGCCATGGCTTCGGGCAGCAGGCACTCCCACCCGCCCTTCCGGCGTTTACGCAGTAGTACTTTGACCCACAGTTGTCTCAGGCGTCGGGTCATTTCGTGCAGCAGGCGGTGCCGCCCTATGTGGGCCAACAGTTTTATACCGCTCCTACGTGGTTCTGCCTTCAGCATCCAGTTTCCCACCAGGCGCCAGGCTATTTTTTGCGGCAGGATCCCATCCCGCAACCCCCTCTGCCAGCGGCCCCCCCTCCGATTAGGCCACCCACCCTGCCCCGCTTGAGCCACGTACAAACACTGGCTTCCCCGCCCGCATTGGACCCACCTCAAGCCCCCGCAGCGGCTTCTGTTTCTGAGTTGAACGGTTCTAACGGTGTTGTACCTAGTTCACAGGGTCCATCGATTCCGGCCGTTCTGGCTCTGGATGCTGCGGTCACAGTGGATGTCCAGGCATCGTCAACTCCAAACGCGGTGGGCGCACCGCACAACGCGAATCAAGATGCGGCTTCCGCCATGGGGACCGCTGCCCCGTCGACTTCTGGAGCAGGTGAGACAACATTGCATCAAAGCACCGTTGACTTATCCAGTTCAGTTGAGAAACCGCGTAAGCTAATGCGCTATTTTGTACAGCAATTAAAAGGGAAGCGTAAGAGCCCAAGTAGAGCCCGTAGTTCAGCTGGGAGCTCGGTTCCGGATGCGACAGGCGATGCGGTGCACTGCTCTAACACTGCCATTTTAAGAGGCATTAGATCGAAAGTTATGGAGCGTATTAGGAAAGGCAAGTACGTTGACATGTTTTCTATTACGCATGACGCCAAAATAGCTTTGGATCTAGCTAAAGCTGGGGGGGCAGCGGCCAAGGAAACCCGCTGCAGCTACGCAAATTGGCTTTGTGGGATGTACATTTTTGCGGCTTGTTATACTGAAACCAGGCCTGCCAAGTTTTTGAACATTCTTAAGTATTTACACCTGCAGTTGTCCGCTAGGCATAACGTTTGGCGTCAATATGACGAGGCTTTCCGTAAGAAGCAGGATGGCCAAAAAATTCTTAGCTTCGGTTATAAGGACGTGGAGGTTTGGCTTGAGGTCACCCAGCAGAACAAACCCACCACTGAAACACCAGTAGGCTGTAAACAGCCCTTTGTTGCCCGTCCGGATTTCAACACGGCAGGAAAGGGTAAATGCTTTGCATTTAATAACAGACAGTGTAGCAGAGGTGCCAGCTGCCATTTTAAGCATGCCTGTCTGTCGTGTGGAGGTAGTCATCCAGTCAAGGAGTGCAAGCGTACAGGTGGGCAAGCAGCTGGGCAAGGTGAGCAGCGTAGTACTAAATAAAGCCTTTTCACCAGTGCAAATAGATGTTCTTGAGAGATGGTTGGGCCGTTATCCGCTTAGGGCGGAAGCGGCCTTTTTGTTGCAGGGTTTCCGGGAGGGTTTTCGTTTGCCAATAGTTAGGCCAGTTTTTGTGTTAGCAAAAAGGAACCTTAAATCGGCCAGGGATTACCCTGGTATTGTGAGGGACAAAGTGATGGCGGAGGTGGATTTGGGCCGCATGGCCGGCCCTTTCCGGTCTCCTCCCTTAGCGGATTTGTGCATATCTCCTTTGGGCGTTGTCCCTAAGAAGGAAGTAGGTAAATTTCGGTTGATCCAGCACCTGTCATATCCGGATGGGGTGTCAGTTAACGATGCGCTGGATCCAAACGATTGCAGCGTTGCTTACCAATCTTTTGAGGACGCCCTCCGGATAGTGCAGGAGTTTGGTAGGGGAGCGCTATTGCACCCCGACTCTTTTAAGTTCATGGGTTTTAAGTTTGACGGTTCATATTTCATAGATAAATGTTTGCCAATGGGTTGCTCCATTTCCTGTTCCTTTTTCGAGTGTTTTAGCTCATTCTTGCAATGGTGCATTCGAGCGGGTTCGGGAAAAACTGGGATAGCCCATTATTTAGATGATTTTTTATTAGTTGGTCCAGTTGGTAGCGACATTTGCAGCGAGCTGCTTTTATCAGTGCAGGCTCTTTTTCGCGTTATGGGCATTCCCATTGCGGTAAAGAAGACAGAAGGGCCTACTACAGTTTTATCCTATTTAGGTATCGAGATTGATACCGTGATGGGTTTATGTCGATTGCCCCACGATAAAGTCGCTAACATGCGGGAGCATTTAGGGCTCTGCCTCTCTGCAAAGAAGATTTCATTGAAGCAGTTGCAGTCATTACTCGGCCTGCTTAATTTCTCTTGCCGGGTGATCCCTATGGGTAGGATCTTCTGTCGTAGGTTAGAGAGGGCCACGGCGGGCGTTAAAAAGGCCCACCATTTAATTTGTTTGACTAGGGAGCTCAAGGAGGACGTGCGTTTGAGTTGTGCCTTTTTGCGGGATTTCAACGGGGTGAGGATTTGGTTACCCAAGTCGGTGGCCAACTCTGAACTCCAGCTTTATACGGATGCGTCTGGTGCTTGTGGTTTTGGGGCATTTTTCGAGAGGCAATGGTGCACTGAAGCATGGCTGAAAAGCTGGCATGACGCCGGTTTTACAACCAATACGCTCCTTTTGGAGCTTTTCCCAATTGTGGTGGCAGTAGAGATTTGGGCTGCGTAGCTTAGTAATTGTAGCATAAGTTTGTGGTGCGACAACTTGGGAGTGGTTCAGGCCATTAACAACCAGAGGACCGTCTGTCCTCAGGCTCTCAATTTACTTAGGCGTTTGATACTTTTATGTCTGAGGGGGAACATTGAATTCAGGGCCAGGCACGTCCCGGGTGTTGAAAACGAGATAGTGGATGCTTTATCTCGTTTTCAATGCTCTAGGTTTAGATCTTTGGCACCCATGGCTGGCGTTCGCGGCTTACCTTGTCCTGCTCATGTCTGGCAGATCATCGGGCCGGCATCGATGGACTCGCCTTGAGAGCTTTCGCACCGAGCACCTTAAGGTCCTATACGGCCGCGTGGGATTCGTGGCTGGCCTTCTTAGCTGAAGTAGATTGGGGTGAGACCATTGAGGACAACATGTTACAGTTCGTTTGGTCGTGGCATGAGCGGGGCGGCAATGTCCGGTGCCTTAGCTGGCATTTCATATTTTTCGCTCTTGCGCGACTTGGTAGACCTAACTAAGCCGTTTATTCTTGCCAAAGCATTGAAGGGTTGGGCTAGGGAGCAGGCGGGCCCAGGTGACTCTCGGAGGCCGATCGACACCGGTTTATTGAAGAATCTCCTGGTGGTGGTAGCAGGAGTAGCCCTAGGTCAGTATGAAGCGGGGTTGTTCAGTTTAGCTTTCGTTTTGGCATTTTTCGGGGCATTGCGGGTAGGTAAGCTGGCGGCTGCTAGCAAGAAGTCAACGCGCACGGGGATTCTTTTGGATAATGTGATGGTTAAATCAGATTTGATCTTGATCAAAATTCAGAGATCAAAAACCGACCAATTAGGTAGGGGGCATTGGCTATCGATCCCTGTGCATCCAGACCCGAGCATATGCCCCACAAGCATAGCAAAGCCTTACAATCACCAGCGTCCGCAGGGCGGTTCGCAATGGCTGATTCACGAGGACCTTTCACCGCTATCGCGTTTTCAATTCTCTGCAATTTTTAAACGGTGTTTGATAGCACTCGATTTGCCGGTAGAGCATTATGGCACACACTCGTTTAGAATTGGCGCGGCTACTTGTGCGGCAGCAGCGGGTTCTTCCAGCACCGCAATCAAACGGTTGGGTCGTTGGAGGTCTTCCGCTTATAAAGGTTACGTTAGAGGTGACATGCTGCCTAATTAGACAGCGCTTCATGCGAGTTTGTTTTTTGGGAAACCCAGTGCCTTAAGCTACCAGCCACTAGGGGGGATTGGAGTTCTTTTCACCTTTTGCCCTCAATTGAGGTTTTGGTGTTGTTCACCTCCATCTGGGTCACTCAAACAACTCCGTTTTTTCCCGCCCTCGTTGTTGGTTGCTTTATCTGGATATATGCACTAATGTTCCTTTTAATAATTTTCCCCTTACAGGTTGTGGTAGGGTATTCCATAGGGTGTGGATTGTGGGGCATTCGTATGTGTATTGGGCATGCAGACACCCCCTTGCTCGCGATAGCCCCGGTAATGTGCGATGGATTGGGGTGCGAGGTTTTAGATGGAGTGGCCTGTTGTCTCTTCTTTGGGATTCGGAGAAGAAATGGGGTGCCCCGGATTGCTAGATCATCCATCTAGGCGGCAATGATTTGGGAACGTGTAAAGGTGTTGAGATCATCATTGCTTTGAAGAGGGACTTTCAGACAATCGCTGAGCGTTGGCCGCAGGTGCAGTTAGTGTGGTCGGAGGTTATTCCACGTAGGTTCTGGAGAGGGGAGCAAGGTGGCGCGGCTTTATATAGGGTAAGGAGAAAACTGAATGCCGCAGTGTCTCATTTTGTAGCAGGTCTGGGCGGGCGTGTCATCAAACACCCCCGTATCCATTTTGAAGAGGTTGACTTCTATAGACCGGATGGAGTGCATTTGGCAGGAGAAGGCTTGGTTTTGTTTGTCTCAGCTCTTTTGTCTGGTATTGGTGGCAGTTAGTGGTCCTTATTAGCTGGTGGCGGTACGTTGTCAGTGGACCCCGTTTTTGGCGGAAAGCAGTGCTCCTCGGCGGCTCAATTTAGTGCAGCTGAACTTGGCTAGCATTCCCCCTTTGAGAGAGGTGAGTCGGTCACTGCCTTAGGGGAGGACCAGGTCTCCATCTTATGGAGGGATCAGCACTTTGCTAGATTAAGGGGGGATGGTACTACTCAAGACAGCTCACATTTGGTGGTGGATTCTCCACCTCCTTCTTAGTAATACACTCTCATATGGGCTGTAGCCGAGTTACCACTGCTTTTTCGCCACCATGCTCGATTATACAATTCAATTTCTGATCCGATTTTAATAAATTTGGCTGCGACCTCTTTTTTGCAAATCTATCTCGTTGCCAGTGTCGTTATTTTAGTTGAGTAAGTTTAAGTTAAGTATGGTAAAATAATAAAACTATGGGTGACTTAAAGCACGCGAATGCTAGAATAAGCATGAGAGGACATAAGCACCCTGTTTTTTATTGTGCTGCTAATACTGGTTAGAACTGGCTTAGGGTTGCAGTCTCGTTATAGGTTATTGTAATGGATCAGTCAGTACTGAAAGCCTATCAGGGACCTGTTTGGGCGGGCTCTGTTTAGGAATATTAAGGTGCTGGGAGGAGTCAGCTTCCTCTTTTCCAGTTGAGATCCCACCCGCCCACCCTGCAATTATTGAATCGGCTTGGGCCGATGTTGTTCGTTGGAATGTTATTTTCTATGTTTTTTCTTCCAACAGGTGAGGCGCAGCTGGTGGAAAGCAGTGCTCCTCGGCGGCTCAATTTAGTGCAGCTGAACTTGGCTAGCATCCCCCCTTTGAGAGAGGCGAGTCGGTCACTGCCTTAGGGGAGGACCAGGTCTCCATCTTATGGAGGGATCAGCACTGTGCTAGATTAAGGGGGGATGGTACTACTCAAGGTTTGGTGGTGGAATCTCCACCTTTGGTGGTGGCTCACATTTGGTGGTGGAATCTCCACCTCCTTCTTAGTAATACACTCTCATATGGGCCGAGTTAGCACTGCTTTTTCGCCACCATGCTCGATTATACAATTCAATTTCTGATCCGATTTTAATAAATTTGGCTGCGACCTCATTTTTGCAAATCTATCTCGTTGTCAGTGTCGTTATTTTAGTTGAGTAAGTTTTAGTTAAGTATGGTAGAATAATAAAACTATGGGTGACTTAAGTGAGGTTAGCAGAATAAACAACAGAATAGTAAAAAAAAATGAGCTGGGCTAGAGCAAGAGCAAAACCAACTGGCTCAACGCTATTGCCCCCAACTTGCGAGTGCACCAGATCAACATATGCAGCACCTGTGACCAATCACAGCTCCTCAGTTAGACTCTAGTTACCACAGTGAGAGGCAGACAGATACATCCAGGAATGAGCACATGATAAAGTCTGCGGAGTAGGGATAGTACTGAGACTATTCTTGTTCCTGTCTCTAAGACTTTTACTACTCCTGGCACAGAATCTACAAACGTGTGTGACTAGATGGTGTGAATGCAGAAGTCATAGACTCTGATCTTTCTTGAAAGTACAGTAATATTTGCACTTGATCCGATTTTCTGTATTTGCAAATAATGACACAAATGTTTATTTTGAAACAGATTGTGAATGGTATAAACTATCAGGGATGCCAAAATTTCCAGGGGGGGAGGGTTGCCACAGGAGATGGCATGGCTGTGCCCCTTCACTCAATACATATCTATGGTGTGCAGTGAGGGATGTGATGGCATCAGGGCCGGCTCTAGGGGTGTTCGACCAGTGCGGTCGCACAGGGGTGCTACCAGTAGAGGGCGCACCCATCCCCAGCATCCCGATTTCAGAAGGACAGTACTGTCCCGCTCGTTAAATCGGGAAGTTGGGGACCCCCACCGCCGCAGTGTGAATGGATGCAGCGCGCATGCGCGTGGCATCCATTCACTGACGGGAGAGGGCTGGGGGAAGCCCAGCCAGTGACGGAGGGCTGGGCTTCACCCCCAGCCTGGCGTTATTTGGAGGCGTACCATGCGGGCACGCCGCTAAATAACGTCATGTAGGGAGTGTGGCCTATGGTAATTAGGCCGCACCCTAATTTCAGTCACGCACGTGCGATGTAAGAGCTCCTTGTTCTGGGCCGGCACAGGGTGCTCCGACCCCTGGAGTCGGCCCTGGATGGCATTGTGGGAACACCTCACCATCACTCCCAGCCCCTTACAGAGGCTTGAGTCTGGTTAATACATACCTGCCGCCCACCTCTCAGTGTTCCTGTATACTATATCACACCAGCTAGGTTTTCTTCAGTGGCATGTGTTGGTAAAACAAGTGTGCTGTATTTTTTATTACACAGTATGTACCAGAGCCGTAACTAGACTTTTTAGTGCCCTGTGCCAGAAAGAGCATTGGCGCCCCCTCATTTTTCAAAGGGACATGATGCACCCAAAAAAGGGCCATGGCTTCAAGGGGAAGGGCCAGGGAAGAGATAGGAGAGGCCAGGAGATGCTGGGGATGAAATAAGAGGAAGCTACAAGCAAGAATGATAATAAACAGAAATTTGACAGGCCCAAACAGCGCCCCCTGACCTGTGGTGCCCTGTGCGATGGCACCGGCCACGCTACCCGTAGCGGCCCTGGTATGTACTATAGGCAAGCTGATGTTGGAGATCTTGTCCATGTGCCCCCAATTAAATTATGTTTTCAGAAAAATATAGGCCTATTGTGTCATGCTAATAGAGCCAGGCAGAATGGGAAGAAGTGACAGCTGCCTGTACGGTACCTCAACATCAATATATTTCTGCCCATCATGAGATGTGAATAAAAATCTGTGATGTGGGTAGTAGTGAATTGCGGGGCAGATGGCCGTATTGTCGGTACCTTGCGCCCATCGATGCTAATTGAATTGTTGAACTGTTTCCTTAGTGCTGTATTTTTTTTCCATCTGCTTAAACAGGTCAATGATCATTCTCAATGTGAGAATTTGTCCATCTTAATTTAATTTTTTATAATATTTTTTTTCACCAAATATCACTTGAGTATTGATTCTTTATATTTTCTATTTTGATGATTATTTCTGTGTATATATATATATATATATATATATAATATTTGACAATCTACACTGTCACAGTCATTTTCAGTTGATGAAAGGGGGCCGTGAACATCTCTCTTTGTTTGTCTGATGTTTCTTTGAAGTGACATATCATATATTTTCAGAAGTGTTCTCAGAAGGGTAATGTAAAAATCGCTTTTGAGGCACTCAAACTTGATTTATCACTGTGCATTGTCTGGGGAGATCCCAACACAGCACGTCTGTGACACTTTCATGCCTCCCAAGTTGATGTACAGAACACCAAATTCTTTTTTTTGTTCAGCAGGAGCTGGTGGAATACTTCAGCTAGCAGACGGAATGTAGGACATTCGAAAAAAATAAATGTCGACATACAGACAGACGTTTAAGAGAAATGAATAATATGCTTAGTTTATGTGTGTAGTTAATATTTGTACACCATAAGACCGCTTTGAATGTTCTTGTTTTACGTTTTTTAAAAACAAAATAAATGTATTTAAAGTCAATTCTGTACGTAATAGCTTTAAAAAAATTTTTTACTAAAGTACTTACAAAGTTATACCCAATTACTCAGACCACAGGTTTTCAGTCCCGTCAAACATAGTCTATTTTATTTATTGGATTGTTTATTCATTTTTTTGTCTGGGCTTCCAAAAGACTAAACCAATGAGATAAACAGCTGGCACTGGGCTTAGAACCCAGATTTCAAGAACATTTTTCAATGTTTAATTTCTTAAGCACTTCGCTTTATGTACAATAAAATTTGCAAAAGAAATCAGTGTGTAGAAAGTTTATGTTTTTATAATAGCATTCTTTATTTCTCATGATCCTATATGGTCACAGAACTCTTCTGTGTATAATTTACAGTACGGTGTATATTACCTCAAAAATATTTCTTTACTGACTGCAAATAAAATACCATGGATGGCAAGAATTGAAAAAAACACTAGAACTTAATTATCACTATGGTATGCGGCTAATCAAAAGCTGTACGAGTAGTCACATATTGATTAAAAAATATATATTTTTATTTATTATAGCACAATTTATATTTAGGTCCTTTATTAAACATTACTGACATTCTGAAGACTTCCCAGGCCAGGAGAGAATGTATATTGTGCCCCATATCTTGTCTCTCTTCCCTCTTTAATCCAATTAGTATTAGAAAATGTTTACCCCACAATTTATATAAATTCCATGCACACTATACCAAGGGGTCTACTCATCATACTTTAATTTCTACAAAAGTAGGTGAGCCCAGTTAGTGGGGACACTGGGGACAGGATGCAGGCTGTGATCGCTGGACACTGGGGAGAGGATGCTGGCAAGGAAAGGAGAAGAGACATTTGGGAGAGGATGCAGGTATAGAGCGCTGGACACTGGGGAGAGGATGCCGGCAAGAAAAGGAGAGGAGACATTTGGGAGAAGATGCAGGCATAGAGCGCTGGACAATGGGGAGAGGATGCCAGCAAGGAAAGGTGAGGAGACACTTGGGAGAAGATGCAGGCATAGAGCGCTGGACAATGGGGAGAGGATGCCGGCAAGGATAGGAGAAGAGACAATTGGGAGAAGATGCAGACATAGAGCGCTGGACACTGGGGAGAGGATGCCAGCAAGGAAAGGAGAAGAGACATTTGGGAGAGGATGCAGGCATAGAGCGCTGGACACTGGGGAGAGGATGCCGGCAAGGAAAGGAGAAGAGACATTTGGGAGAAGATGCAGGCATAGAGCGCTGGACAATGGGGAGAGGATGCCGGCAAGGAAAGGAGAAGAGACATTTGGGAGAAGATGCAGGCATAGAGCGCTGGACAATGGGGAGAGGATGCCGGCAAGGAAAGGAGAGGAGAAACTTGGGAGAAGATGCAGGCATAGAGCGCTGGACAATGGGGAGAGGATGCCGGCAAGGAAAGGAGAGGAGACACTTGGGAGAAGATGCAGGCATAGAGCGCTGGACACTGGGGAGAGGATGCCGGCAAGGAAAGGAGAAGAGACACTTGGGAGAAGATACAGGCATAGAGCACTGGACAATGGGGAGAGGATGCCGGCAAGGAAAGGAGAAGAGACATTTGGGAGAAGATGCAGGCATAGAGCGCTGGACACTGGGGAGAGGATGTCGGCAAGGAAAGAAGAGACACTTGGAAGAAGATGCAGGCATAGAGCGCTGGACACTGGGGAGAGGATGCCGGCAAGAAAAGAAGAGGAGACACTTGGGAGAAGATGGCACAGAGCGCTGGACACTGGGGAGAGGACGCCGAAAAGGAGAGGAGACACTTTGGAGAGGATGAAGGCATAGAGCGGTGGACACTGGGGAGAGGATGCCGGCAAGTAAAGGAGAAGAGACATTTGGGAGAGGATGCAGGCATAGAGCGTTGGACACTGGGGAGAGGATGCCGGCAAGGAGAGGGGTAGGCATAGCATACTTACCTTAGCCATCGGGATTCTGATTGTTCGGGCTTTCGGCATCGGCATATTCAGCCGCCGGGATTTCATTCACTCGGTACACAGAGGCCATTACAACCTTTTGCTATGGGGCCTTCAAATACCTAGTTACGCCCCTGCTTATATGTGCTGAACCCATATTATAATTTTTCAGTTTAGAGTGGAATTATCATTCAATTAATTTTTTTTTTTTTTTTTTTTAAAGTTTGGTCCGGTAAAGGAAAGAGAATATTTTTTAATTCCAGTGCGGCCTGCTTATATTTTGCCTTTAGTAACTTATTATGAATGAATCTGTTATGACATGAAAATGAGGCTACAATCTGTTATGTATGGAAATGTGTACATAAGTCTATGCATGGTTATTATTTGCATATATGTATATCGATCTTGTTTTGACTTTGTTTAATCAAGTCAGCATAGGTAAAACTACAAAAGTATAGTTCACATAAATAATGGAGAAATAGAACAGGTATAAATAGAAATCTATGTTATACATTTATGTATGTGAACTATTGTCATTGGAACAGCCTTGCAACTTGTTGATGTTCTTATGTTACAGTATATATATATTCTGCAGGCTGCCCCAAATAGTGATTCATGAGACTGTATCTGCTGGAGGCATAGGAATATAAAATAGCTTTCCATGGTTTATAAATACTCCATAGCCAGAAAAAAAGACTTAAATAGCTCACTGCAGATCCTATGCATTTATTTGGATTTGTTCCAGGGTCTCTCGGTTTTATAACAGCTTTTTCTAAGTTATAATTCTGCCAGTTTTTTGTTTTTTTTGCCTGTCTAATTTTAGCAGTGTGTCATCTTCCAGTACAATATTGTTGTCATGTTTGCTACTGTTAATACAAATGGTATTTGCAAGGTCTTTGGAAATTAACACTTTAGGGAGTTAGCCAACATCTCTGTGTGTGAGCTGTTTAAAAGCATTTGGTTCTTTTCATAGGGTTTTTTTTACTAAAGTGAGAGTTTTTAGAAGTGGAGATGTTACCCATAGCAACCAATCAGATTCTACTTAACATTTAACTAGCACCTTCTAGAAGATAATAGCTAGAATCTGATTGGTTGCTATGGGCAACATCTCCACTTGTAAAAAGTCTCACTTTAGTAAATTTTAGTCATAGTATACGTCTAAGGGACGTATTCAATTAGTGGTGAAAAGCCGTTTTTCGCCGGCGGAAACTTATTCCCGTATTCAATTGTGGCGACTATTCACTGGTGTGAAAACGCAATGCAATGTACCCAGCGGAAAAGTTTTGCCTATAAATAGCTGTTGTAAAAAACTGCAGAATTTCGGTTTTGAGGTGCAAAGGTGGGGAAACCACCCAACACCCTTAGAACAGGTCCCCAAAGTTAAACTGCGTAAAAAAGAACCTAAAAAAAAATAAATAAGACCCCTAAAAATTACTTTGATAAAGGGGGCAAAAACATTCAAAGTTGGGGTACAAACTTAAAAACTAGCGAAATAGACTTTGTGGGGGGTCTGCAAGTATGGGGGAGGTGTATTTTTGATTGCAGGTGCTTGCTGAAGGTGCATTTTTAATTTAATATGCCCCATACACTAGCATAACAGGTCTTAAGGAGGGTACACACTGGAGAAGGCCAATTTGTAGTTTCATAATGACAAATTGCTTACATCACAATGTGCTGCACATCAAACCTGAAAACATCGCTAGTGACCTGTGGCATGTTAATGATGGGCGGAACTGTGGACCTGATTCAGACTCGTTCGCTAGGAAGCGTTTGCACACAGCCAGCCAATATTTGCATTCTGCGTATGCGTATGCATCGCAGCGCGCGTGCGCAAACCAGTGCAAGCGATTGGGAAGCGTACGCTCGCCGCGCATAGACAGCCCAGCTGAATGAGTGACAGGACAAGCCATTTGTGGGTGGTAACAGGGGCTGGCCATTAAAAACAGGGGAGTGGTGGTGCGAACGCAGGCGTTCCTGAGCGTCTTAACGACAATTCAGAGGCGTGCATAATTAACAGGCAGCGTCATAATACACGTCACTTGGTTGTATTTCACACTGAAGTGCTCGTAGTGTTTGCGGTAGGGTATAGTCAACCACAAGCGCTGCGTTCGCTTCCGATGGTACGCGATGTACCGATGGTTGCATACACTTCCTGGAGATGACGTGCGCAAGTGGGCGTCTTTAGACTGGCTGGTGGGCATACACAAAGCGATCGCACGCCAAGACATAGTGGGCGTGTTAATGCCTTGGCGTGCGATTACCTGCCTTCCCGAATTTGCATACGCATCGAGCGAGCGAGCGCATCTAGCGAGCGGGTCTGAATGAGGTCCTGTGATCGTTCCATCCTTCATTATCTCATTCTAGTGTTCGGGCAATCACCACTTAAGGCATTTGGGCCTGATTCTGACCCGCTCGCGAGCGCTGAGCACTCGCAAGCGGGTCGATGGTGCCCAAGTGCGCATGACGGAGGCGGCTCCGTCGTGCGCATGCGCGAGACCCGAATAACGACGGCCAAGCTGTCGTTATGGGTCTCGCACCAAAGGGGGCGTGCTGTCGATGGTGATTGATTGGGGCCGGCCCCACTGACATCACTAGTGATGTCAGTGGGAGTACTTTTGGCTCTGATAGAGCCAAAAGCACTCCTGGGCTTGCGGCAGCGAGACCCTACCGCAGGGTCTCGTCGCAAGCCCGATGGTCGCGATGGTTTTGACCATCGCGACCATCATTTTGGCGGCTCGCTATAGCTGTGGGTGGTCACCCACAGCTATGCAAGCGGCCAGGAGGCCGCTCCAAAAAGGAGCAGGGACGGCCCTGATTCAGAGCGAGCGCTCTGTCAGAGCGTCCGGCTCTGAATCAGGGCCTCTGTTCCAATATTGGAACGAATGCCCGTCGCTCCAGTGTGTACCCAGCTTTAGACCTTAATGTTCACCATGATACCTGCTTACACTGTATATTGTCAATCATTGTAATATTTACTAATCGCTCAATCCTAAATCTAACCTTTTCAATTGCCTTAGATCTGAGAAAGTCTGTCCCAGTTCAATTCATTTGGAAATAAAATAAAATATCTGCTTTTATGTTCGAACTTGTAATGCTTTCCATCTAAAGAAACGTTATACTTTTAAAACATACAGTAATATAATATAAACTGTAAATCTTAAAAAAAAAAATTGAGTATTTGGTCCTGTAATTTTCTATTCTTTAGATTATTTACAGATTCTAATTTATTTTGTTTTGAAATATAATGATATAAGTAATGTTGTTCCCTTTTCCCTTCATGTACAGGCAGTCCTAGAATTGCTTGAGGCACATTACAAACACTTCCCACGTATTTGATGAACATGATCTGTTTGTAAACCCCCAGAAATCAGATGTTGGATGATCTTCAAACATTTCATTCTGCAAATTAATTGGAGCCTGATGGATGAGCTAAAGTATAACAAATTATGAAACTTGTTGAGTTGTTTTATTTGATTAGAACCAAGTCACCATCAGTAAGCTCCTCTAAGACTTGCCACACACGGACCAACAATAGTCCGGATAAGCCAATGAAACGACTGCTCTGAACAATAATCGTTCAGTGTATGGAAAATGGTCTGGATAATTTTGTTTTGTTATCAAACTCTTCTGATCCTCCTGACTTTCGTTCAGCTAACTTCATGTTAAATGAACATCGCCTTACAGTTTATGGCAGCGCTCCGGTAATCATGCTTTTTCTCCACGTGTTGGGCCTTATCCCGAGTCCGTTGTTCATGGAGTTGTGCGATTTTTTGCTACTGCATGTGTGTGAAATTCCCTACAAACCCCTACAGCTCATGCATTATGCTCAATCGTTCACATTGGAGGCCAAACTCAAACAGAAAATCTGCCCCCGCCTTTGGGTAGGTGCAATTTCAATGGTGCGACCAATGGTAGTGTGTAAAGGTGCACCAGGCGTCTAGAGACACTCAAAGTGGGAGTCTCAGTCCTTTCCCAGATGTACACCAGGGAAGGGCTTTGCAGCGGCATTTGCATAAACCTGCTTCCACGCCTGTGTCCACCTTTAAATCAGGCCTGTTGTGCTTACTTTGTATCATTCGCACTCAATGGCCAGCTTTACCCATCTTCTATACAAAGAATTGATTTCTCTTGTCATTGAATTCTAACTCTGGAAAACACATCAACTTATTTGGCACACTGGACTGTATAACATACCATCAGAGATGTGCGCAGACCTCCGTGTTTTGGTTTTGGTTCTCAGTCATCGTCGTGGTTTGGTTTTGGCAAGACCACCCTCATGTGTTTTGGTTTTGAATATGGGCTTCTTTAAAAACTGATAAGAACAGCTAGCATCATGTAACTTGGACCTGTTTTTGTTCTTATCGGTTTGTTAACATCAATGACATTAATTTCCAGTAATTTCCATCAATGACATTAATTTCCAGTCATTTCCAGTCACTTCCAGTCAATTTTGACCACCTCACAGCTCACAATATTGTCCAAAGGCTGCAGCGAGCTGGCTGCCTAAGCTAAGTGACAGAGCAGCGGCACAAACACATGGCAGTTTAAAAGAATATAGGGCATCTATGAAACATAATGTCACTGCAGTGGCAGACAGGATGGCAGTTCATTAAACTATACGACCCTATAGAAGGTTCATTGCTCAAGAGCTAGCAGCAAAGAAAAAGGGAGGTACTGTCCACACTGGTGTATTTAATTAATATGTTTAAGAGAATTAAGAGAAAGCTCCCAATATAATTGTTATAATGATTTGTACAACATGAAAGAAAGGGGGTGTTATCACTGACAAAATGAAATTGCTGCAATGTGTTGTCAGAACCAGAAAGGGAGAGTTTGTCTTATGGTGATGCACAGTCATTAAATATACATTTTATTGAATTCATTAATAAAATCATTGGTACAAACAGAGAGCAAAATATAAAAAATAAATGTATATATAAAATGATTGTGCATAAGACAAACACATTCTTTTTCTGGTTCTGACAACACATCAATCAAGAACTAATAGCCTGATATTAAAAGCCTAGTAGAAAACATAATATATTACCAACACATTTCTCCAATCAGCAAATCAAAAATCACAGACCTCAGGCCAATACAAGCAATCCAAAGCAGAGTAACAGCAGAGTAACAGGCCAGTACAAGAAATTGACAATTGATAATTAATAATTAGCAATTAAACTAAGCAACAGAGCAGCGACACAAACACATGGCAGTTTAAAAGAATATAGCACATCTATGAAACATTGCGGCACAGCAGTGGCAGACAGGATGGCAGTTTAATAAACTATACGACTCTATAGAATGTTTTCATTAATTAAGAACTAAAAGTAAAAGCCTAGTAGAAATTAAAATATACCGTATTACCAACACACTTCTCCAAAGCCGCTAGTTAAAATGCTGCTGGTACAGTAGCATGAAAGTTAAATTTACAAAAATAAATAAATGTGTTGAGTCAAAATCAATAAACAGCCCCAGACCTCTGAGCCTGGTCTGGTATTGGAAAATGGGGGGTAAAAATGGTGTGTGGTTCCCCCTATTTTCCAATAACCAGTGCCGGGGTGAAGCAGCCAGGGGGATAATGCCATCGCAGCGTGGGGTCCCCTACCATAACAATAACCATCCCCAAACTGGTCAGCCCAGGGCTGGAATTATTCAGAACGTGGGGATATTAAAAAATATTATAAAAAATATAAAATGGAATCCCCAAAAATGCAAAAGGTAAGGGGTACCTGCTGTAGGCACAGGATTATGGATCTGTTCTGGGTGCAGTGTGCCGACATTTTTGACTTAGGGACCAGTGTGCACCAAACACCCTGCATCCATGATAGATACACCACTGTCGAACACACTTGTAGAGGCATCCAAAGTCATATCAAGTGCGTTACAAACACAATCCAGTTTATTTCTATATTTATGTTCCTTTTACTATACTTTAAAACACATATACGTAGTCTTATCCACAGATGCTTTTCATAACCTCTGGGAATTGACTGAATAAATATATGACCAATTCTTCCTCTCGATCTTTCCTCCACAACATGATTGCTACAGTCTAGTGTCGCACCTTAGAGGAAGGTGTCCCCCCCCCCCTGCAGGCATGTCACTCAGACAGTATGTAAGCTATAGCAATTCCATCAGCAGTGTTTGGATTGTCAGGTGCATTGTTCCTCCCAGTATGATGTGGATGGTGCAAACAACTAGGATGGATGATTTTAAGTAATCGCTCTGACACAGACTGATTACTAGAGTAACAACAGTCATTTATTGTTGAGGAGTAGCCACAGCATATGACATATATTACAGCAGTGACACATGGAGCCCTCATGACTAAGTGAGGGCACTGCGGCAGGGAGCCTGTTAATAGATTCTCGCTACAGTTCTACTGTATAAATATTCCATTTCATGGAGAAGTGTGGAATGTGAGAATCATTCAAGGGATATATTATTGCCGTCATCACTGCAATGAGCAATGCTGAATGCACTGTACTCCAACCATTCGGCTACAATGTCACCAGAAATACATAAAACACCTTTACTCACCTGGAGATTCATTATCTACAAATAGATATCCTCAGTTTTCATTTGGGAATGTAATATTTTCTGAGATAGAACAATGCAGACACTGTTGTTACACTGTGGCTCATCAGCAGATCTGGAACTGTTAATTCCAGCGAACATTGGCAGACAAGGACCAGGAAGGCATGCTGGGGCTTACAGTTCTAAAACAGTTAAGGCACACACGGTGTGATTTGCAAACAATCCAATGTCATTTTCCTTTCCCCCTATAATCCTGAACAAACCATATTGTGCCTAGACATGGAATGATTGTACAAACGACCAAACGATATAGATGGCTTGTTAACGATTGCTGCCAAATGATCAGTGGCGTCACAAGGCGGGTGCGGGGGGTGCGGCCCGCACCCGGGTGTCACCCGCCGAGGGGTGACACCAAGGTGCAGGATCCCCCTCAGTGACAGGAGCCGGGTGCTGCACTATAGCATTAAGTGCAGCACTCGGCTCCTGTCAGTGAGGGAGCCCGCACTGCCCATGCCCGCACCTCCTGCACCCCCCGCCGGGCATCACCCCATTGATACCTAATGTATCATTTTGTTAACCACGGCCACGAGCCGGGTTCGCACCGCGAGGCCACGCCCCTCCCGAAGGCCCGCCATGCGACGCCACGCCTCCAACACACCCCCTCCCGAAGGCCACGCCCCCATTTCGGCAGGTGCCGAGCGCATGGCGTCCCTCCCCGCACCGGGTGTCACCGTGGGGAGGGACGCCACTGCAAATGATATATCATTAATGATTTGCAAACAACCTCACAGTGCATCTGCTGGAACATTTAAAAATAGTGAAGGGGAGTGGCCAGGATCAGTGACGACAAATCGTCCATCGCATCGTTCATCGCGCACACACACACGACACAATTTGTGCCAACTCGTGAAAGCTAGGTCGATATCTTCCTGCAGGTACAATTGATCAGCGACCAAGATCAGCGACAGCAGCGGGAGCGCGCATCGGCGTCGTAATCATCCGGGCACTATTTACATGATTGGTCGTTCCAATCGATCAAAAAAGGGCCAAATCGTATAGGGGCCTTTAGTTCAATACGGTTAGCCTACTTCTGCTCAGATATCAGTTTAAATTTCCCAGCCCCTCCAGCATTGCAGCGAGTGGTATAGAAGTTTTCTGGGTGTATGCAAATTATTAACGTAATTTTTTAGCTAAGAAAAATTTACATTGCAGACATTTTATATAGACAAAGAAACAGGAGGGGCCAATTGCCTACCACAGCAAAATCAGGTGATCGTTTCCTTTTTGTTCCTGCTGTGAGAATGTAATAATAATAATAATAATAATATTAATAATAAGAAGAAGAACATTTGCATTGCATAGTTGTATTTTTTGTTTATGTGATCCATAGGGATAGCATTTAAAATTTTTGGACTTCTAACAAGAGAGATTAAATGGGTTGGGTTTGTGAGTTGGACAGTTAAAATGTCGACAATGAGAACGGGAACACTGTGAAGCCGAACCAAACATGCCAACATGTTAGCAATGAGATTTAATGCATTTTAACAGTGTAGGCTTTACAACTTCAAACACGATGGTTAAGCATTAACCCTGTTTTGACTGTCAACATTTTAACTGGCTAACACACAATATATATATATAATACAGATGCTCATTAATGTCCCAATTCTAGGGGCATTGCTAGAATCAATTTCTCAATGGACCTGGGGCCCTGCCAAGCTACAGTTATAGGTGCTCCTACATTGCACATTTACTTGATAAGGAGTTATATTAGAGAATATATTTGTTTATCATAGCTATTGGTATACAGTATTCATATCTTTATTTACAAATATTACAGATTCTTTTAATTTGGACTGAAAGTTTATTTGCGAAAAGAAGCTTTTGTGAGTTCTTAAATTCTCATCTATTTTAATCGTCACAAGCGGACTAAGGGTCTGATTCAGATAAGGACGCAAGTCCTGCCGCAGCTACGAATTTGCATGCAGTGGCTGTGCGAAAATATGCAAATGTTGCAGCCTCAGGGATTTGTATTGAGATGCCCACCGGTAGCTCCAAGTGACTGCCTCAGCATTGGTTGTAAATCGGTTGATAATCAACCTTCTGAGTGACCCTATGGTGGCACAGAATGGCCGTCTGAACCGTGACATTATTACTGCATACAGGATCGCATTCTAGGGCTGAGACATGCCCCGAAAGCAGTTGCAACATGCCTGCGCTTAAGTCACCACCACCCATTGCCTACAGCATACAGTCCCTGCCTGTCAATCACTGTGCAAATAAGTCCTCACTGCGAGCGACAACGACAATAAAACTTGAGACGTGCGCAGTGCAACTCAAGGTGGGTACACACCTGAAAGATATAACTGCAGATCGAGTGACCTGCAGATATATCTTTAGATGATGGTCATTCATACACACTGAACGACCATCATCTATGCAGGAGCCGCGGGTCCCGCAGGCCGGGAGGTGGATCGGGGGCGGGGCCGCCTCCCACCCGGCGGCTGCCACTGTGCGTGTAAGGGCGATCGGCTGATCGCCCGTGTACACTTGCTGCACAGCCAATGCGATATGTCTGTGAACTACGTCTGTACACGCTGGCTGACGTGCAGCAGATATATTGGCCGATCAATTGATCGGCCAACATATATCGGCCAGTGTGTACCTAGCTTCAGACACATGCGCAGATCACTGATAACCGCTCAACTTCGTAATCATTGCGTCCATCTCAGATTCAGGCCCTAATTCAGTTACAATTGTTACCTTGTTGGTAGAAACAACATCCAGGCATATCAAGTGAGGGGCGCCGCTCAATCATCTTATAATTTTTATATACCATGGGTAGCATTGATAAAGGCAGGGCTACATTTTTATGTCATTTGCTATATTTTAGGCATTTATAGATTCCCTCATTACATGTTACCAGTGCGTGTTACTAACAGAGACACCGTCTAGCTCAGGGGTAGCCAACTTCAGTCTTCCTGAGCTACCAACAGTTCACGTTTTCCAGACCACCTAGCAGGTGCATAGGTGTATTCATTACTAACTAACACATTTGAAAAGATCCACAGGTGGAGCTAATTATATCACTTGTGATTCTGTGAGGAGACCTACAAAACATGCATCGTTAGTAGCACTTGAGGACCAGGGTTGGCTACCACTGGTCTAGCTGGTAGTGTATGGCAGGAACTAGAGCTGTGCGCTGACCCCCGTGTTTTGGTTTTGGATCTGGATTTATCTTCATGTTTTGGTTTTGCAAATCCACCCCCAAGTTTTAGTTTTGGCTTTGGATCTGGGTTTTTAAAAACGATTGGTAAAAAGTTTTTAAACAGCTAAACTCATGTAATTTTTGCAATCCACAACCCAACAAATAGGATCCAAACCGCAATTTCGGATCTGTCCGAATTTCCTCAGAAGATCAGAACCGCGACTCGAATCTGTCCGGATCTCCTCAGGAGATCAGAACCGCGACAAAACTTCTGTAGAATATAAAGTACAGAAATGTAATAGGGATTATTTATGAAAGCTGGTGAATAGGTAAACCGCTGTAGACCCAAGCAATAATGCAAACATTTGAGTGGTTGTTATGGGCAACACAGTTACCTGTGCACCAGTTTCATTCAAAGTCACCCAATACTGCTAATATTACAAGAGAGATTCAACCTGCACAGATTGACGGTTATTATGTGATAGATAACCTGTCTTGTTTTTGTCTGCAACTCAATGGGGTGCGAAATAAAATGAGCAGAGTTTCCTTCCTGGATAAACCCACGTTATATTAGCACCCATGGTTTAGATGGAACCTTGCAGATAAATTCAATCTGCCCCTAAGGGGTTCTATAAATACACAAATGCTGGATACTGTACTATGGAAGCAATTTAATTAAACATACCGTATACCACATTCAGTGAGAGATATATATATGAAAGCTTCCCACTCAGCAACACTTATCATGAGAGAAAACAAAGTTCAAAGATTATGGTTCACTCTGACAGCAATTTAACAGCTTTTCTTAACCGGCAATATCAGTTTTGATGGTTAAACATTACGTTGCTATTAACTGATTTTTGTTTGACCATTTTCATGCTTGTTATCTAATGCATCTGTGCATACATATAGGCTGTTCTCTTAATAGGACACATAGATTTCAACCTGTCAAGAGAGTGTAGCCCTGCATTTGTTAGGGTTTCCAAAAAAAAGCAAAGGCATTTCCTAGGGCAAATGCTGCCAGACACCCTACATTTATCTTATCTCAGCTGATGACTTTCCTTTTATCTTGAATTGATTTGACAATGACTCTATGATTTCCTGTACAAATTACCCTTTGAAAGTGGCAGAGGCGCTTGGCAGTGATCTTCATTTAATTACTGAGTGGATTATTAGCATACAGTTTTTTTTCCCACTCATTTCTTTATATCTCCTAGATTGCGCTGACATTTTCTTTTCATTGTGTGCTGTAACTTACTGAATACTAAATTTTATGCAGATTGGAGATGAGAAGAACCCGTCTGCTCCTGCCTTCCCCCCACCTTCCGTCTCTTCACCTAACGATCCCTTCTCGACCCACCCTCATTTAGTTCGTCTGCGCTGAACATCTTGATGGAGAGTAAATTACAGATTGGGAATCAATAGCATGTCTGAGAGGGACGATTGTTTTTCCCTTTTTTTCTTTCCTTTTTTTCTTCTTCCTTGCTTTAATAAAAAAAAAAGTCTGATATTCTGGATAAGTCGCCATCTGTTTTTTTTTTTTGTTTGTTTTTATTAAAGTCAGCAGTGGGGATTCATACAGTTAAATATAAAAAAATAAAAAATGTTGGTAATAATAATAATAATGCATGGGACACACATAATACTATTATAAGGACTTATAACAAATACCTTATAGAGTCCAAAACTACACAATGTATAAAAATAAACCTACAAATGTAGGACCTAATATGAGTGGACTGTATAGGCCAATATGTTTTTTGTTTCTGCCATTAAAGTCTGTTCCTAGATTTTTATATATTTAAATCACATACTAGTATTAAGCAACCCGGACACTACAGATGTCAAAAATTTAATATACCCTAATTTGGAAACACCTCTCCATTATAATGTTATTTTGCTACTTTTGTCATTGGTTGTAATGTGCTATTATGTCTATAGCATGACAAGCAATATCCCCTCGCAGATAAATCTGATATGCAGTGTTGAGAAGTGGAGCACTGTTGTCAAATGTTAATTGTTATGTATCGCCTGTCATGATGTGCAAAAAAACAAGTCCAGTACACTTGGAAAAGACACCGGCACACTTGGGGTGTACTATCCAATGAGTGACAGATGATTGCATCTATATCATTTCTTTCTCTTTGTAAGTGCTAATCCTTGGTGATGCCTGCAATGTTGCATCTTAAGCTTTATTGTATCTTTGTAAATGTATAATTTTTTACTCTTTTGCAGCCATATTATTTATATTTTAACAAATTTTAAGAAGCAACACTAAATAAATAAAACAGTAAATTGATATTTAAAAAATATATATAATAATAATCTTATATGGTTACAGATCCTTCAGGCTATTCTTTGCATACCAATTCATTTTAATGCTGACACCTAACAAGTGACAATAACAAAGAATGAGTAGGGAAGAACAGTGCACTCAGTATGTTTATAATTTTTACATCAGCATTTCAGCCTATTTAATATTGCGTTCCAGATTATATTTAATATTGCAAATCAGATTATATTCATTTAACAAAATAATACACAGTTTGTAAAAATATTTTCCTTTCTAGGACTAGATACATTTTCAGGTTTTTAAATATTTCTGATTAGCAGTGATTAAGTTATACTGATTATGCTATGCATCATTTCGTTCACATATAATGTTTTTATTTAATTTGTCATTGGAATTAAATGTTCTAAATTTACATATTTGCATAAAATACCATTACAGTCTAAAAATAAAAATACATATCATTGCAAACATAATTATAGTTTATTTACATTAATTACAATGAAATTAGTATATTGTTGTTTATCCACAATTTTAATAATTATCACATTTTTTTAAATATATATTTAATTTTGTCTATCATCTGTCCTGTAATTATGAATTGTTCTTAGTTTTGGTTATTTCATACAGAGTTTTACACAGAACCTGAAAAATAACATGGTAGTAAAAAGTATCTTTGGTAAGAGTAGGCGACAAAAGTATTATTTTTTTACTTACAAAGTTACATTTAATTATTCTAAAATTTTTTATTGTTTTCAGAAAAAGGGTCCAGTAACGTGCTTTAAGTTCATTGTGCTTGTGGTATTGTATGTAATTTTGCATTTCATTTTATATTTAATAATAAATTAAGACAATTTAATTTTAAATGAATGTACGTAGGCAAAATTATGATTATTACATTTTTAAATAATAGAATTTCTATTGGAGCTATACATTAAAGGCATTTACAACCTTGTTATGACATTTTATATGTATTCACAACAATACAAAAACCAAGAACAAAAGTAGAGAACCTTTGACCTTGGAGATCATTATTGAACAATAAAGTCATTAACCCTGGTTGTTAATTTTGCATTACTATTTTATTCATGTGATATTGTGATTTCTATTGTCAAACAATGCACGCATATACTCTATATTTGATAGAATGAATGAAAATAAATGCTGCATTGTGAGCACATATATTTTCCAGAAAATAGTGTGGGTAGAAAAGCAGATATGCCAGCTGACCTAGAGATATAGCTCCACCAAAGTGTATTAGGTCTGTTGTTGGACTCACTTCTCATGGGAAGTATTACAATGTTATTTTTTATTTTACAAATACTTATCTAAAATATATTTTAATGCATTATGATCTCAAACATTATTTGTTTAATAACAAAACAAAAATGCTTTACAAATGTAGGTGTAAAAATACAGAGGAAATTAATTGTAATATCAACTGCTGTATTTTTTACATTACACCGACTGGAGCAAAACAAAATTTCTTTGGTACTTCTCATTAGTGCCATTAGCTATATACTGTAGGTGTCATTCTTCTACACAGGGAGTTTCTGACCTCCTTGAGCTTGCCTTGGTATATCTGTATTATGGCAGGTGCAGCGCCCCAGTCAAACTCCCACAACTGTCCCCAATATATATAGCAATATATATTGATGACAATCTGTGCCAAACCTCAGTATTTTGGTGTCCTGGCCAGGCTTCCACCACCCCCATCTCTAATTTTTTCTCTTAAAATCCAGTGATGTGCATAACATGTCTATAGTCAATCATGTAGTCAAACAAGTCCACCAGGGAGCAAAGCTCAGAACATCAGTCCTCAGACAACATATTGAAAAGCATCATAGACTTCGGGGTATATTTACACTATCACCTCGGCACCCACTGGCCAGGGGTGCCAAGGATAACCCCGGGGTATCAGCCCAAGCCTAGGGTGCCCTGGAGAGGGGGACATCTTTATTGGGTGGGGTCCCCACCTTCCAATGGATCCCTGGCCTGGGCTAACTACTGGTCAGGGGTAATGCTTTGGCTGAGGAACCCGGTGAAAGAGTTTCCCTGGCTGTGGCATTACTCCCCTGCTAGAACTGGTCATGGAAATTACAGGGGACCGATACTCATTTTGTCCCCTGTTTTTCCACAATGAGGACAGGATCAGAAAAGCCCTGTGCTAGCACTTAAAATACAGGGGCCCCCTACGCATTTTGGCCCCAGTATTTTAAAAACCAGCACAAGGTGTACAGAGCCCTGGCTGGTTATGCTTCTGGGGAGGAGGTGCACGCCTTTTTTTTAACACACAGGCAGAAGCCTTCACGAATCTCAATGATCTGTGAAGGCTTTTGTATAACTCGCACCTTTTAATGCTATTCGCATTAAAAGGTGTGAGTTTACATAGTGAAATACTCTCACAAATTCGCATAGTGTAGCAGCCTTGAGTTAAAGAATTTGCAGGCTATTACATTTGCGAGTCTGGAATCAGCTTGCACCTTCAAAAGTTCGGAGAAGGTGTGAGTAGGATTTTTGGTAAAACTCGAACCCTATTACATTTACCCCAAAGTGTTACCAGAAACCAACTGACACAAACAGCTTCAAACACAAGGAAAGCGAACATCTAAGCCGGTGGCTATTTGGAGTCTCCAAGAGCCAGTTTCTGAGGGGCCTATTCATCATCACTTAATTTTTAAAAAGTAAATTGTAAAAATTACGTTATCGGGCCATTCATCAAGAAGGTGTTTCCTCTGTCGGAAAGGCGCGCTGTCCCCAAACACTAGTGTGGGGACAAAATTCATCAAGCTCCAAAAATATAATATTTTTAGAGCTTGAGTGCATGAGCATTCGCCATCTTCAGATGGAGTTTGCTCCCGCTCCGGGCTCGCAACCCACTCCTTCCTTAAGTTGCGAAGAGGGATCCTTTAGGATACCTCTGCCCCTGTCTGGCTCCTTCTGCTGGACGTCGGGGCTTTTGTGCATGTGCGTGACCTGTAGATCACGCATGCGCACTAGTGTCACTGCTACGAAAGGGGCAGTGAAAAGATTCTGATACACTTCAGGGAGACAGCTGATTTTCGGATCAGCTGTCTCCGAGCCGGAGCAATGATGACTTGCTCCAGCGCTGTCATTGGGCGGAATTCAATTATTTCTAGCCGCTATCGCGCCCGACGGAGCTATTCTATTCTTGCTCCTGTTGGGCGCGATCAGCTGCCAGCGCTACATTTCAGCTCGCACCCCCTGGGGGATGAGAGTTGAAATGTGCGAAAAGTGACATGTTTGGGCGCCCAAACATCACTTTTCGTGATCGCGCCCAGCACTTTGGTCGGGTTTAGCTGCTTTACGCGGCTAAACCTGACCTCTATGGGCGCGATCAGCGCGAACATCTTGGACAATTGTATAGCGGCCCGCGATCTCCTGTCACTTTAGATGGGAGATGCGGGCCGCGAATACAATTGAATTCCGCCCTTTGAATTAGAGTGTTAATTATGGGAGTCCAAACGGACCCCGATAATTAACATCATGAATAGACCCCTAAGAGTGAAAAGAAACTATACTGATATGAGGATATGTTCCAAACAGATGCAAAAAATGAGCAACAGTTTCCTTTCCAGAGGTTATAATAAAGAAAAATTAGAGTCTATAAAAGAGGAAGTTTGAAATGGAGATCGTGCCTCTCTCTTAATACCAAATAAGAAGAAGGAACCCCCCAAAAAACAATGAATGGGCTAATACAACAAAGTATGGCTCTCACCATCCGATGCTGGAAAAAGTTTTTAAACGACATTTGTATGTCCCACAGAAAGATTGGATTTTAACCACAGTTTCACCTCCAAAACCCAATTTCATCTATAGAAAAGCCGACTGTTTTAAAAACGAATGAGTGAAACATGCTTTAGAACAGGATAGGAACAATCCCATAAGAACTAGGGGTGTGCACCGGCCACTTTTCGTGTTTTGTGTTTTGGTTTTGGATCTGGATCTTTCTTCGTGTTTTGGATCTGGATTGGTTTTGCCAAAACCACCCTTCCGTGTTTTGGGTTCTGGGTTTTGTGTTTTGGATCTGTATTTTTTTTTTAAAAAGCATAAAAACAGCTAAAATCACAGAATTTGTAGGTTTTTCTGCTCCTATGCTATTATTAACCTCAATAACCTTAATTTCCACTCATTTCCAGTCTATTCTGAACACCTCACACCTCACAATAGTGTTTTTATGTCCAAAACGTTGCACCGAGGTAGCTGGATGACTATGCTAAGCGACACGAGTGGGCGGCACAAACACGTGACCCATCTAGGCGTGAAACTGCAGTGGCAGACAGGATGGCAGTTTGAAAAACTAGGCCCCAAACTGTACATAATGCAAAGAAAAAAAAGAGGTGCAAGATGGAATTGTCCTTGGGCCCTCCCACCCACCCTTATGTTGTATAAACAGGACATGCACACTTTAACAAACCAATCATTTCAGCGCCAGGGTCTGCCACACAACTGTGGCTGAAATGATTGGTTCGTTTGGGCCCCCACAAAACAAGCTGGCAATTAATGTGTCCCTGCACAAACTGGCTCTATGGAGGCAAGATGTCATCCTCATCCTCCTCATCCACCGATTCCTCACCCTCTTCAGTGTGTACATCCTCATCCTCACAAAGTATTAACTCGTCCCCACTTGAATCCACCACCACAGGTCCCTCTGTACCTTCTGGAGGCTGGTCTCCCTGGAAGAGCTGATAATTCATTTTGATGAACATCATCTTCTCCACATTCTGTGGAAGCAACCTCCTACGCCTTTCGCTGACAAGGTTCCCGGCTGCACTAAACACTCTTTCGGAGTACACACTGGAGGGGGGGCAACTCAGGTAAAATAGAGCCAGTTTGTACAGGGGCCTCCAAATTGCCTCTTTTTCCTGCCAGTACAGGTATGGACTGTCTGCCATGCCTACTTGGATGCTGTCACCGATGTAATCCTCCACCATTCTGTCAATGGTGACAGTATCATATGCAGTGACAGTAGACATGTCAGAAATTGTTGCCAGGTCCTTCAGTCCGGACCAGATGTCCAAACTTGGTCCTGCCTGCCCTGCATCACCGCCAGCGGGTTGCTTAGGATACCTAAGTTTTTTCCTGGCAGCCCCAGTTGCAGGAGAAAATGAAGAAGGAGCCGTTGACGTGTCACGTTCCGCTTCAGCTGACAGTGTGTTCACCAGCAGGTCTTTGCACCTCTGCAGGCTTGTGTCGGCCGGAAAGAGAGACACCACATAGGCTTTAAACCTAGGATCGAGCACGGTGGCCAAAACGTAGTGGTCTGATTTCAACAGATTGACCACCCTGGAATCCTGGCAAAGCGAATGAAGGGCTTCATCCACAAGTCCCACATGCCGAGCGGAATCGCTCCGTCTTAGCTCCTCCTTCACTTTCTCCAGCTGCTTCTGCAAAAGCCTGATGAGGGAAATGACCTGACTCAAGCTGGCAGTGTCTGAACTGACTTCACGTGTGGCAAGTTCGAAGGGCTGGAGAACCTTGCACAACACGGAAATCATTCTCCACTGCGCTTGAGTCAGGTGCATACCCCCTCCTTTGCCTATGTCATAGGTGGATGTATAGGCTTGTATGGCCTTTTGCTGCTCCTCCATCCTCTGAAGCATATAGAGGGTTGAGTTCCACCGCGTCACAACCTCTTGCTTCAGGTGATGGCGGGGCAGGTTCAAGAGTGTTTGCTGGCGCTCCAGTCTTCGGCACGCAGTCGCTGAATGGCGAAAGTGGCCAGAAATTTTTCGGGCCACCCAAAGCGTCTCCTGCACGCCCCTGTCGCTTTTCAGAAAATTCTGCACCACCAAGTTTATTGTGTGAGCAAAACATGGGACGTGCTGGAATTTGCCCAGATGTAATGCCCGCACAATATTGGTGGCATTGTCAGATATCACAAATCCCCAGGAGAGTCTAAGTGGGGTAAGCCACTGGGCGATGATTTCCCTCAGTTTCTCTAAGAGGTTGTCGGCGGTGTGCCTCTTACTGAAACCAGTGATACACAGCGTAGCCTGCCTTGTAACGAGCTGGCATTTCTGAGATGCTGCTACTGGTGACGCTGCTGCTGTTGCTGCGTAAGGTGATACATCTACCCAGTGGGCTGTCACAGTCATATAGTCCTTAGTCTGCCCTGTTCCACTTGTCCACATGTCCGTGGTTAAGTGGACATTGTGTACAACGGCATTTTTCAGGACACTGAGGACACTTTTTCTGACGTTTCTGTACAGTCTCGGTATCGCCTGCCTAGTAAAGTGGAATCTAGACGGGATTTGGAACCGGGGACACACTACCTCCATCAATTGTCTAAATCCCACTGCACTAATGGCGGATACCGGACGCACGTCTAACACCAACATAGCAGTCAAGGCCTCAGTTATACGTTTTGCTTCAGGATGACTGCTGTCGTACTTCATCCTCCTCGCTAAGGACTGTTGGAGGGTCAATTGTTTAGTAAAAGTAGTGGTGTTCCTACTTCCTCTCTGGGATGATGAACGACTCCCAGCAGCAGCAACAGCAGCAGCGGCAGCAGTAGGCGTAGCAATGCAGGATCCTCCAGAGGAATCCCGGATAGGAGAGTCAGTCATGCCAGTGACATGGCCTGCAGGACTACTTCCGATCCTGACTAAGGAGGAAATTGACGAGGAGGGAGTTGACGGTGTGGTTTGCAGGCGCTTGGATACAACAGGACAACGGGATTTAGGTGTCCCTGGACTGCTTACGGTCTTAGCCAAAGTTTCTGAACTTGACAGTAACTTTTTATGAACGCGCTGCAGGTGCCGTATAAGGGAGGATGTTCCTAGGTGGCTGACGTCCCTACCCCTACTTATTTCACCTTTACATATGGTACATATGGCAAGACAGTTGTTGTCCGGATTTGGATAGAAATATTGCCAGACCAAAGAGGTGGAATGTTTGGTCTTCTGCCCAGGCATGACCGTGATTGGCTTTTTCATCCCACGGACAACAACTGTCTCCCCCGGAGCCTGATTTAAACGAACCACATCACCATCAGAATCCTCCTCGCCAACTTCCTCCTCAGCGCCAGCTACACCAGTATCCTCATCCTGTTGTACTTCAACAGTGACATCTTCAATTTGCATATCAGCAAGTGGACTGTGGGTGCTCCTTTCAGCACTTGCAGGGGGCGTGCAAATGGTGGAAAGAGCCACCTCTTCCCGTCCAGTGCTGGGAAGGTCAGGCATCGCAACCACCACCACACTTGGACTCTCCTTGGGGATTTGTGATATCTTCTTAGAAAGCACAGTTCTTCGCTGTGCTTTTGCCAGCTTAACTCTTTTGATTTTTTTAGTGGGAGGAGGGCTTCCATCGTCATGTGAAGCTGAACCACTAGTCATGAACATACTAGGGATCGACCTTAGCCGTTCCTTGCCACTCCGTGTCGTAAATGGCATATTGGCAAGTTTACGTTTCTCTTCAGCTGATTTAATGTCTTTTTCAAGGTCATTTTCCTGAACTTTGCCATTTGGGATTGTATGTGCCCTCTACTATGACATTGGGCATCGGCCTTGGCAGACGACGTTGATGGCATGTTATCGTCTATGTCATGACTAGTGGCAGCAGCTTCAGCACTAGGAGGAAGTGGTTCTTGATCTTTCTCTATTTTATTTTTATCGGAGAAAGTTTGGTCCTCCATTTATGTTATATCGATTTGATATATACGTGCGGCTAAACACAGAAAATAATTTTTTTTTTGGTTTGGACTGGAGTGTACTTTGTGGGTTACAGCACCCTTTAACGGTCAAGCCAGCCGGCCCTTTACTTATGACACAGGCGCACGCTTGGCACTACTTTGTTGATGCACGTGCGGCTACTGCGCACACAATTCACAAACACAGAAAATAATTTTTTTTTGGTTTGGACTGGAGTGTACTTTCGGGGGTTACAGCACCCTTTAACGGTCAAGCCAGCCAGCCCTTTACTTATGACACAGGCGCACGCTTGGCACTACTTTGTTGATGCACGTGCGGCTACTGCGCACACAATTCACAAACACAGAAAATAATTTTTTTTTTGGTTTGGACTGGAGTGTACTTTCGGGGGTTACAGCACCCTTAACGGTCAAGCCAGCCGGCCCTTTACTTATGACACAGGTGCACGCTTGGCACTACTTTGTTGATGCACGTGCGGCTACTGCGCACACAATTCACAAACACAGAAAATAATTTTTTTTTTGTTTGGACTGGAGTGTACTTTCGGGGGTTACAGCACCCTTTAACGGTCAAGCCAGCCGGCCCTTTACTTATGACACAGGCGCACGCTTGTCACTACTTTGTTGATGCACGTGCGGCTACTGCGCACACAATTCACAAACACAGAAAATAATTTTTTTTTTGGTTTGGACTGGAGTGTACTTTGGGGGTTACAGCACCCTTTAACGGTCAAGCCAGCCGGCCCTTTACTTATGACACAGGCGCACGCTTGGCACTACTTTGTTGATGCACGTGCGGCTACTGCGCACACAATTCACAAACACAGAAAATAATTTTTTTTTTGGTTTGGACTGGAGTGTACTTTCGGGGGTTACAGCACCCTTAACGGTCAAGCCAGCCGGCCCTTTACTTATGACACAGGCGCACGCTTGGCACTACTTTGTTGATGCACGTGCGGCTACTGCGCACACAATTCACAAACAGAAAATAATTTTTTTTTTGGTTTGGACTGGAGTGTACTTTCGGGGGTTACAGCACCCTTAACGGTCAAGCCAGCCGGCCCTTTACTTATGACACAGGCGCACGCTTGGCACTACTTTGTTGATGCACGTGCGGCTACTGCGCACACAATTCACAAACACAGAAAATAATTTTTTTTTGGTTTGGACTGGAGTATACTTTCGGGGGTTACAGCACCCTTTAACGGTCAAGCCAGCCGGCCCTTTACTTATGACACAGGCGCACGCTTGGCACTACTTTGTTGATGCACGTGCGGCTACTGCGCACACAATTCACAAACACAGAAAATATATTATTTTTTTAGCACTTGGGGGGAGCACCCCTGATGGACAGAGCACCCCCTGGACAACACTACAGCACTCCTTTAGGACTGGGACACTGCACAGGACTTTGGAGTGGACACAGCCCCTATGGAGAACTGACTGCACAACACAGTCCAGCCAGCCCCTATGGACTTTGAAGTAGTGGACACAGCCCCTATTAACAACAGCAGCACAGCACAACACAGCCAGCCCCTATGGACTTTGAAGTAGTGGACAACAGCAGCACTACACTACACTACACTACACTACACAGCCCTAACTCCCACCCTCCCTCTTCACTGTCCACAGCCGAGTGAGAAAATGGCGCCGACGCGGGTACCTTATATAGGATCCAAAACCCGCGAGACTCGGAAGGCGGGATGATGACGTTTTGCCTCGATTTCAGATCCGAGTCAGGCGGGAAAAGTCGAGCCTGACTCGGATCGGACTCGGATCGGGGGGGCTCGGGGGGGTTCGGATTTCAGAAATCCGAACCCGCTCACCCCTAATAAGAACCAAAGGTTTCCACCGATGCGACACGTGCAAGACAGTACGCGGACAAGAGAACAAATTCACTAGTTTTAATATAAAAGGAAAACAGGGTTAAAGTGGGCAGGCACAGGGTGGAACTGAGGGCCTGATTCAGAGCTGAACGCTCTGACAAGAGCGCTCGCTCTGAATCAGGGCCCTCCTACCTTTTTTTGGAGCGTCCTCATGGTGATGGTCGCAATGGTCTTGACCATCGCGACCATCGTGCTTGCGATGGAGACCCTGCGGTAGGGTCTCGCTGCCGCAAGCCCTGGAGTGATTTTGGCTCTATCAGGGGCGTGCTGTCAATCAACATCGACAGCACGCCCCCTTTGGTGCGAGACCCGGAGCGATGGAGAGCCTGCCGCTCGCCGGGTCTCGCGCATGCGCACGACGGAGCTCCCTCCGTCGTGCGCATGCGCAGTGGGGGAACATCGACCCGCTTGCGAGCGTACTGCCGCTCACGAGTGGGTCTGAATGACCCCCTGAGTTCTGTAACCTCTAATGGTAGGTGGAGCTAGTTCCCCCTCTGCCAGGTCCCTGAATAGAAGTCCTACAGACAGAGGCCCTCATTCAGAATGGTGGGGCATTGCGCACATGCGGCGTGCGCGCGAGCCCTGGAGCGAGTGAGAAATTCACTCGCTCCGGGGCTCGCTACAAACGTGGCGACTTTTGATGTTGATCGACAGCTCACCCTGTTTTGTAGGCGGGTCGGGAGGGGGGCTGGCCAAACGGAGGCGTTCCAGAAGGAATGCCTGCCGTTTGAGGGCGGCCCTACTGGCATCACTCGTCATGTCAGTAGTGAACTTCCTGCTCTATTTGAGCAAGAAGCTCACTGGGGCTTGCGGCAGACGAGACCCTACCACAAGGGTCTCGTCGCAAGCCCGATGGTCGTGACCATCGTGACCATCACTTGGCTGATCGCAAAAGCTGTGGGTGACCACGAGCGGCCTGGAGGCCGGTTTATAAAAAGAAAAGCGGCTGCCCTGATTCAGAGGGAGCGCTCGCTTTTTGCGAGCGGCTCTGAATGAGGGCCAGAGTACCACTGTCTGGTGTTGACCGCCTCCCCATCCTTAGTTTCAGGCTCCATGTTCCTCCTCCTCCTCCGTCCACGGCCTGCCCCTCCCTGTCACTCACTTTGTGGCCCTGTGTCCCGGCGGTTCCTTTTGTGGCACAGCATATGGGACGTCATGCCTTCACTGCTGCTACATAGTGCACTGAGGAGCAGGGCCGGCCGGCCGGCCCATTACGCTCGGTACGCAGCTGTGTACGGCGCCAAGCTGTAAGGGCGCAATCTACTGAGTCCCGCCGCTGTCCCCACCAAGCAGCAGCATTACAATGAGTCACAATTGACTCATTACATGCCGTTGCACAACCAGCCGCCAGTGCCGCAGCCGCAGTCTAACCACCTCACACTTTGTTGAATGACAGTCGGCACGGCCAGAGGAGGAGGAGTGGCCACTCTCTCTTCTCCTCCCCTCTCCACAGCGCCTCCCACCAGAGTGACTCAGCTTACAGGATCTGCCCGGCTGAAGGGGGAGGACAGCCCGTGCTCTCCCGTCTCCTCAGCTCCGCCCCCCAGAGTGACTCAGCTTACAGGATCTGCCCGGCTGGAGGGGGAGGAGGGGCCGTGCTCTCCACAGCTCCTCCCCTTTCCATATTCCAACCCAGGCTTCCTTTCTCTGTCGCTGTGCTTGGGTGTCGGGGATCTGATGTCATGTGAACGCCCCTGGCATTATGTCCACCGAGGACCCGCCATCCAAGCGCTGCAGTGAAGTTCTGGGCCCAGGTAAGAAAATTGGCTATATATTTGTCATGCTCTGGCTGCCACCCTCTCCCTGTCACCCACTGGGTGTCACCCTCTACCTGTCACCCATTGCTGTCAATCTCTTCCTGTCACCCACTGCTATCACCCTCTCCCTGTCACCCATTACTGTCTCCCTCTCTCTGTCACCCATTGCTGTCTCCCTTTCTCTGTCACCCATTGCTGTCTCCCTCCCTGTCACCCCACTTCTGTCTCCTTGTCACCCACTGCTGCCACCCTTTTTTTCTGTCACCCATTGCTGTCACCCTTTCCCTTTCACCCATTGCTGTCACCCTTTCCCTGTCATCACTCACACCCTGTCACCCATTGCTATCTCCCTCTCTCTGTCACCCACTGCTGTCACCCATTGCTGTCTCCCTATCCCTGTCACCCATTGCTGTCTCCCTATCCCTGTCACCCATTGCTATCTCCCTGTCCCTGTCACCCATTGCTGTCTCCCTATCACTGTCACCCATTGCTATCTCCCTGTCCCTGTCACCCATTGCTGTCTCCCTCTCCCTGTCACTCATTGCTATCTCCCTGTCCCTGTCACCCATTGCTATCTCCCTGTCCCTGTCACCCATTGCTGTCTCCCTCTCCCTGTCACTCATTGCTATCTCCCTGTCCCTGTCACCCATTGCTGTCTCCCTCTCCCTGTCACTCATTGCTATCTCCCTGTCCCTGTCACCCATTGCTGTCTCCCTCTCCCTGTCACTCATTGCTATCTCCCTGTCCCTGTCATCCACTGCTGTCGCCCTCACCCTGTCATCCACTGCTGTCACCCAATGATGGCAAAATACACACTATAGCGCATATTTACGCGCTACAGACGATGAGAGACTTTTTTAAAATGACCGGCTCCTATAAGATGCGCTGTGGCGCACTGCAGCAGCCAGGCCAATGACAACCTAAGCATCTCCCCCATGGACAGGAGTGCGAGTCACATGGCGCGCAGCCTGTATACATATGTACAGTTTAGTCAGCTGAAGATGGAAGTAAATACTGTGGGTGAGTGCAGCAGAGTATGGCGCAGAGGGGTAGCGGGGCCTCAGGATGCAGCAGCCGCCGTTGCCGGATGAGGACCCTGCATAGAGTGACAGGGTGATTACCAGTGACCTGAAGCTGCAATAAGTGCAGTACCAGCCAGAGACCAATACCCGGGTCCTGTATTACACTATGCTGCCCAAGGACAGCGACCTGTTGAACACCTCCGATCCCCGGGACAGCACAGCTAGCCCGGAAGAGCTGGAATAGGAAGACCACTCCGGCAACACAACGTGGCGACCAAGAACTGCACGCACCAGGGCTGCCAGGAGAGCACCATCCAGGTGGCCAAGCAGCGCAGTACCTGGATGTGCAAGAAGCACTGCAACAAGATGTACAAGGACAAGAAGAAGAGTGACCAGGCTATCACCTGAACCAGCTAGCTAAAGGTCAGTCCCTACTGCCAGGGTATGCTGGAACTTGTAGTTCTGTTTTGCTTAGGGCAGTGTACCTGTTGCAACTACAATATCTGGCTGGTAAGGCAGCATTGTCCTAACTGCTGCCTTCCCTCACCCCCCATAATATGTGATGGGACCCAGAAACAGTGGAGTAGGACCCCACATTATTAAAGTGAGGAGTCCCTGAGACCCACAATTTTTTTTGCTCAGTGCGATCACTGGTCACCTACGGGCTGTTACCATCTCCCTGTCACCCACTGGCTGTCTCCCTCTCCCTGTCACCCTCTCCCTGTCACTCACTGGCTGTCTCCCTGTCACCCACTGGCTGTCTCCCTCTCCCTGTCACCCACTGGCTGTCTCCCTCTCCCTGTCACCCACTGGCTGTCTCCCTCTCCCTGTCACCCACTGGCTCTGTCACCCTCTCCCTGTCACCCACTGGCTGTCACCCACTGGCTTTCACCCTCTCCCTGTCACCCACTGGCTGTCACCCTCTCCCTGAATACCTTTAAGTATATTTGTAGCTTAGCACCCAGGGTGGACCTGATTTATAGTGGCCCTATACAACTTTATAAATTTTCATGTGGGGGCCTATGTGTGTGTTAATTATTTTCATGTAGGAGCCTCTGTGTGTGTGTTATTTTTCATGCAAAGTCTATGTGTTTTATTACTTTTTTTTCTGCAAAGCCTATCTGTTTTATTTTTATGTGGGGGCTAATGTTTTTTTTTTTATGTTAAGCCTGTGTGTTTAGTTTTTTTCATCTGGGGCCTATGTGTGTGAGTTTTTTATATATCATGTGGATAAGCTGCTGGTGGGAGAGGAGACACAGGAGCAGGGAGATGCTGCTAGAGGGACCCCGGGGGTATAAGCTACTGGTGGGAGAGGAGACACAGGGGCAGGGAACTGATGGTGAGGGACACAACCGGGTAAGCTGAAGAGACACAGGGGGTGGTGTTGGAGTAAAGACACCAGGAATGGGGTGCTGATACTTGTGAACCACATGAACATGGTTCTGAAGAGACATGGGATAGAGAACTATTTTTTCTTTGTAAGCAACCTAACATTGTAAAAGCTGATGGCAGGAGTGCTAAACAAGCATCTAAAAAGGTTTTTCACTCTGTCATAGTCCCCAAAGCTTCTAGTCCCCAGGCCCCCGGCCCTTCACTTTAAAGTTTCCTATACACAACAGTGTGTGTGTAAAGATCAGTCTTCACATTGTTCTGGCCTCCTAGAGTAGCTTGGCCTACTGTGTGTGTGTGTGGGGGGGTGAGTAGGCGACGGAGGAGTTGAGTTTCACCACCTCTCTAGGACCACTTTAAGCCCTGAGGAAAAGAATACATCATCTTTGATTTTATCACTTGTCATACACCGATTGCGGTCTATCTTATAGCATATGGACGTGGCCTATTTTATACTCGACGAACATCAAGATCTTTAAAAACCAGGATGACGGACCATCTCAGAAATATAAAGAAGAGTGTAGAAACCCATTCTTTATCTAACCATTTTAAAAAGATCCACAACTGCTCAGTGGACCATATTAAAAACTTTTTTGGCATAGAGAAGATTAAGAATACATGGAGGAACCGGGATGAGGACACCAGACTGGCACATAGAGAGATATAGTGGATATACAAGCTCGATACACTCGTGCCCAATGGACTAAATAAGGACTTTGAGATAAAATGGTTCCTATAATCACATCTGTCCTTTTAAAGTTTTATTATATCCTTTTATATTTTATTAATTTTTTATGTGTTTTTAAGCTGCGTAGAAAGATCTAAATGATTGTTTATGATTTTACATGCAAATTAATGAATTGTTATTATTTTATAAATTTATTCATACTGAATGTTTTCTCATGTATATATCTTTATTCAGAGGTAATATTGCAAAGATGAGAAACCGAAAGATTGCATAAGAAAAGAGGTGTTTTAAACCTCTAGGATGGGGGCAGGCATGTATGCAAATTACTTGTGGGAGTTAGCCTATGGCAAGCAGGGGCGGGTTTGTAACAGGAACATTATATAGTCGGCTAAAAGTGTGGGCCAAAGCCTCTTTGTTCCAGATTCCTCCAGGACAGGGAAGTGCATTTTGTCAGTTGTCATTTTCCTTAATAAAACTCTCTTAGTGCTTCTCCTTCTTCTCTTCTTCTCTCCTCCTTTTCCTTATTGTATTTAGTCATTCTTTTCATTTACTTCATATCATTGCTTTTACTTTTCCTTTCTGTCCTCAATCACTGTCTTTTCTGATTTCTTGTTCTGCTGGGGGTGGGTGTAGCTATGTCCTGCCTAGTAATGAGCCTCCCCAGACCCTGGTCCCTGGCTCCACAGTGTCCCCATGTTATTAGGAGCTGCAGGTGTGGTTCCCCTATTGATAGTTCTATCCCCCCTCAGGCTGCAGCAGCTTTGTGGAAGGTGTGCCAGTGCGGGGGAGGGGTGCTTCCCTTCAGTCCTTTATGCCCCTGGACAGTATCATCTTTGTGGCTGCAGTGGCCAGCACCATAGGCAAATGCAGGAGGGGTTTATGAGTGCCTTACCTGAACCCCCCCTCAGCCCACACCATGATGACTACAATAGAAATAGCATATAATACTAAAGTTGCATGTTTTTTAGGATCCCCTCAGTGTCACAAATGAAATAACTAGCACTACAGTCCCTGTTGATCTTTTAAATGTGTCAGCCAGTAGAAAAAGTTAAAAAGCCAGTAATGAATATTGTTGTGCACCAACTAGATCTGGAAAACATGCACTGTACGGGGTGCACTGATATGGATCACCTATTGGATCAATTATTAATACTGGATAATACACCATCCAGTACATAGGGGGACCAATCTGTGCATCTGTGTCCAGGGCAGTGCATGGTTTCTTTTTCTGCCCTCTCCCAGATTCCCCAACTTGCTCATATGATCTGTAAAGGAGCCGGCACATGGAATAAAAAGATTCAGCTCAGACAGGATGGCTCTACTTCTACATATAATTACTTACTGTGTCTGCTGGTCCTGTATATGCCAGAATTATATCATTCAGTACATTCGTATGATGTATTTTATAGATGGTCTAAGTGCTGATTATGCCCTCTTAATGGTAGAAAACAGTTGTAGCAAACAGTGTCAGTATTATGCTGGGCATTGAGGTATCATTGGGGGAATAGAATGCTTTAGTGATGCGTTATATGACAGTAAGGGGTAATGGCTTTGACTCTGCTTTATTTATCTATAGCACCTAAGATCTAGCTTTTATCTCCTTTGAATCATTATTATCAGCCAATAGAGGAGATTGTATTATATACTGTATTCTGAGCATTTAACTTACAAAATAGACAGAATACATGTGCTACAGTGAATTTCTACAGGGTGCACAGCTTATTATTGCAATCACTGCCCCAAGCAGCTATCACCGGGAAGCTCCATTCTCAGCTATGCTCCTACTTCGACAAATATACATTGCTGGAGGTCACGCAGCCTTCGCGTCCTGCCTATGAGGGGTACAACGCGTGCAAAGCAGCTAGTTCAGTTCGTCAGGGCTAACAGCAGGCGTCTGGGGAAAATACTTCGCCTTTAATAATTCCACATTAAAATGTCGTTTTCGTCACCTCTGCTTGCGATGTGGTGGCAATCACCCAGTTGCCAAGTGTTTCAAGGGGGGTGCCCAGCAGCAGCCTGCACAGCCAGCAAAAGGCACAAGTGCTAAGTAAAGTTCCATCCCCTGTCCGTGTCACAGCGATAGCAAAATGGTTGAGTTGGTACCCGGTTCTGCAGGACGCAGAATTTTCGTTAAAAGGCTTCAGTTTTGGTTTTCGTTTACCTGTTTGCAGGGATGTCGACACATATCCGCCTAGAAATTTGAAGTCTGCCTTTGAATTGCCTCACATTCTTAGGGAAAAAGTGGCTGGCGAGGTTAGCGCAGGCGCATTGCTGGGCCTTTTGCAGAACCCCCATTAGGGATCTTGTGAATTCCCCGGTGGGAGTGGTTCCCAAGAAAATTCCAGGAAAATAAGGGCTCATGCAACATCTGTCTTATCCGCCAGGCTCGTCAGTAAATTATGCCATACCAGTTGAGGTTTCCTCGGTGGTGTACCAGTCTTTTGACGATGCTTTGGACGTCATTAGGTGTTATGGTCCGGGCGCACTGATGGCTAAGATAGATGTTGAGTCAGCTTTTCGTCTACTTCCTTTGCACCCAGAGTCATTCCAGTTTATGGGTTTTTAGCTTGGACAACGGATATTGCATAGACAAATGCTTGCCTATGGGGTGTTCTGTGTCCTGTGCGTTTTTCGAGCATTTTAGCACCTTCCTACACTGGTGCGCGGAATTTATTTATTTAATTTTTGCGGTAGTCATGGAATAGCCCACTATCTCGATGACTTTCTGTGTGTCGGCCCTTCCGGTTCAGGCAGATGCAGTTATCTTTTGTTTTCTTTACGAGCGCTGTTTTTTCATTTGGAGTTCCCGTTGCTGTGGACAAAACGGAGGGCCCTTCCCCTTGTCATTCCTGGGTATCGAGATCTGTACCTCGGTGGGTTCTTGTCGCATTCCTCTCGATAAGCCTGTCAAGTAATGCCATAGCGGAATGCACGGCTTCCAGTAGAATTACCCTGCGGCAGGCGCAATCCCTCCTGGGCCTGTAAAGTAATTCCAATGGGCAGAGCTTTTTCACGTAAATTGGAAAGGGCCACGGCTGGTGTCACTAACCGAGCCATTTGCTACGTTTATCCTCAGAGATTAAGCAGGACCTCTCTGTCTGGGTCTCGTTTCTTCGGGATTTTAATGGCGTTCGGTTGTGGATGTCTCCAGCCGCTGACAATTTGCAGCTGCAGCTGTTCACCGACGCAGCAGGCACCACGGGGTTCGGATGTTACCTTGATGGCTCCTGGTGCGTTGGCCGTTGGCTGGAAGAATGGGTGGGAAAGGGTTTGACTAAGGACTTACTCCTTCTCAAACTCTTTCCCATAATGGTTTCCTTGGAAATCTGGGGGGAATGGTTACGCAATCGCAGCATCATTATCAGGTGTGACAACCTGGGCATGGTCCATGCGATACAATCAGCAACATGCGGCTTCCCTGCTGGTTTTGCGCTTGCTAGCGCAGCTGTGCTCACATGTTTGCGCTGTGACATCATGTTTAAGGCAAGACACATTCCTGGGGTGGAGAATGAGATAGACGATGCGTTATCACGTTTCCAGTGGGCTAGGTCCCGATCTGTGGCCCCTGGTGCTGACGTTGTGCTTTGCCCCTCTTATGTTTGGCAGGTGATCGAGCCGGCATGGAGGGCTAAGCAGAACAGTCTTTAGCCCCCTCCACGTTGCGAGCATATCGGCAGGCATGGAATGAATGGGAAGATTATTCCCGTAGCAGCAAACAGGCAGGTAAGAGTCAGCATCGTTCGATGCTTTCTTTTATTTGGAGTCTCCGTTTGGCTGGCAGATCCAGGGCTTCTGTTGCGCGCTCTTTGGGGGGCATTGCATTTTATTGTAAATTGAAGGGCCAACCTGACTTTACTAAAAGTTTTCTGATAGTGAAGGCTTTAAAGGGTTTGGCACGGGTCTCCCGGCCAGTAGCTGACCGTAGGAGACCTGTGGACGCTCATCTGCTTCCGGCAGTATTAGGGGCGGTTCTCGGAGTGGCTCTTACTGTGTATGAGGCGGTCCTGATTCAAGTGGTGTTTTCGGAGGCTTTTCACGGCACCTTGAGGGTATCGGAGCTGGTGGCATCATCCAAATGGGTTGATGCCGCCATGCTCCTCTCGCATATCCTGGTCAGTGAGAGGTCTGTTCTCTGTAGGATTCGGCAGTCGAAGACCGACCAGACTGGTAGGGGTAGGTGGATCTCGTTGGGTCCATCTAGGGACGAACAGATCTGCCCCGTGGCACTAGCTATGCGGTATGAGTTATTGCGGCCGGATGTTCCTGGTTCATGACTCATGCATATGGACAGGACTCCGCTTACCAAATACCAGTTTGGTTGGTTTTTGAAGAGGTGTGTATCAGTTTTAGGCCTCCCGCCTCAAGATTTTGGTACACACTCGTTTCTGATCAGAGCCGCAACTTCGGCGGCAGCTGCGGGTTTCTCGGCATCAGAAATTAAGGCCCTAGGACATTGGAAATCGGATAGTTATAAAGGTTACATTCGACCTAGGCATGAAGGCCCTTTGTTTAAAGTCATTTCACAGTCTGTTCCGGTTACGTTTATATTTTATGCTTGCCTGGTTTTTGTCTTGTCTCATGTACTGTCCTGTCTTGTCTGTTACCCCTGTCCGTCCTACTCGGGATTAGCTACTCGCCATTGCTGGCAATGGGAGTCTTGAGGGATTTTACAATTTTTACCTGAACTGACGGATTCAATTCGGCTATTCTCAATCATTTAATTAGGCCATAGTCCAACCCTCAGCAGGTTTTTATTTTACCTCTTGCCGAGTTCACCTGTTTTTTCCCAATTCCCCCCCACCCATTCTTCCCCTTTGTGTCTTCTGTTTGTCTCAGCCACTTCAAATAGTAAAGTCGGCGACCAATAGAAAATTTTTCTTTTTGGCAGATACTCACTTATGTTCTATCAGATCCCACTAATACACCATAAAATTTTATTGTTTTATGACAATTACTAAATTTTTATTTACTGCTTTCCTCCACCTTTAGGATTGCTCTTTGACACGCAGGACATTTGGGTTATAGGCCACTCATATATTTTCTGGGCTGCTAGGTTTGAGTTCAGCTCAAGCTCCAATTTTTGAATATTCAGCTAGGGTCCGTTGGATAGGTTCCAGAGGTATGAGATGGCATTCCTTTTGTCCTAAACTGTTAGAGTATGCAAGGCTTTTTGGTAGGCCATGTATTTTGGTGGCTTATTTAGGAGGCAACGACTTAGGGCAGAGGTCCACTGTAGAATTACGAGTTGATATTGTCAACGATTTGGCGAGGGTGCTATCGGCCTGGCCCTTGTGTAAATTAATTTGGTCTTGCATTGTACCTCGACAGGTCTGGCGTGGGGTTAGGAGTTTTCCTGCTAATGACGAAGCTAGGAAGAAACTTAATTTCGCAGTTGCCAAATTTGTGATGGCCAATTATGGCCGTTTCATTTACCATAATAACATTCAATTTCGATTTAGTTATATGTATAGACCTGATGGAGTTCATTTAACAGAGGAGGGTGTGTCATTGTTTATTGGGGATCTTTTTGAGGAGTTGGCGTTATTGGGGTAGTACTTGGTATGGTGGCGGTGCGGCGGTTCTATAAGCTGAACCTTGCTGTGGCGGGAAAGAACGGCAGGTCGCCAGTCCGGGTGCAATTATGATTTAAGGGCGCTACCTTCGTTGACTGGTAGTTGGCTGTACCAACCTAACGGGGGGCAGTATCACCACCTAAACGGGTGGGAAGTCAAGATGGGGGTGAGCGTTACCTTTTGTTGTTGACATGATTTACATGGTTATGTGTATGCACTCTGGGCGATCTACGCCTGCTATGCCTTTTGTTGTTTGTGTGTGGGCATAGCAGATCTGGCTGATTTCTGGCCGTCCTTTCTTTGCCACCATACATCCTTAAATAAATAATAAATAAATAATAATTATTATTGCTCCAATAAATCGCCATCAAGTTATCTGCCAAATCCACGTCTCAGTGTCTTTATTTTATCTTAGTATGATAAGTGGTTTGCACACGTGACAACACCTCATCCGATAGAAGGTTTATAGGAATAGAGACCTAAGAAAATATATGAAATTTTCTCTAGTGACCCACTTCAGACACTAGGGAACTAAGCATGGACACTAGAGAACAAATTGTATTCAGCACGATGGTTCATACAGAAACTGGAAGTAGACGGGAGGGGACTCCAGTTTTTCATCATACCAGCTCCACCGTGGATTGAAGACCTCCTATGGCACTTTCGGAGGCCCCCGATCCTATGGGAGGCAAAATGGCACGGGCGTCATTTTCCCGGAGACCCACGCATGTGCAGTAGATTGTGGCACTAAGCCAGAATCTACTGCCAGTGCAGCGCCGTGGAACCCTCGGAGAGAGAAGGGGACCCGCACTGAGTCTGCACATGGGCCCCCTCCTCTCTTGAAACGCCCCTGGTAAACAGACGAGCAGTGGATAAATCCAGTAGAATAGCTGTTTAGTAAGATGTATTAGTATAGCAACCAGATGAGTGAGGTTATATCAATCAATAACTTTATTGTCATTACCAAAATCACAATACATGAACTGCCAACGAAGCAAATCAGGGGCAAACGTAGGATTTCTAGTGGGGGGTTTCCAAATGCTTGATTTTAGAGTGACTGTGTCCAGTCCATAAAGAGGGTATAATTAGCACTTAACCCATACCTCCCAACATGACCAATTCCAGGAGGGACAAAATGCTCTGTACCTGGACTTCTCTGTTAACTTATGATTGCCATCACCTTTGTTGAAACACCTTTTTTATAGATTAACTAGTTCAACACATGTGATGGCAATCATAAATTAAGAGATAAGTCCAGGAACAGAGCATTTTGTCCCTCCTGGAATGGGTCACGTTGGGAGGAATGCTTAATCAGCTTTAATATGTGTCATATAATGTGCATTGTGTCTCATAATTCCAGCATATACAGGACCAGCAATCATAGTAAGCCATTAGATGCAGCAGTAGGGCTATCCTGCCTGAGCTGAATGTTTTTATTTCAGATGTGGGCACCATTCCAGAGTATTAGAGCAAGTCCAGGAGTCTGGGGGAGCAGCAGAATAACCTAGCAGGACACTCTCTACAATGCAGCCATAAAAATTACAACTGGTCATACTCATACCCGATGCCCGCATTTTCCTCAGGAAAAATAATGGCTGCTGGTTTTTTTTTTAAATGTACAGTCAATGGCAAATAATTTTAAGAAAATATTCCTAATAATCTAAAAGACTCCACCACCTCAGCAACCATGCCATTCATGACTACCGGTTGGAGGGGCTGCCTCTTATTCCTCCTGACCTCTAGTATGATCTCTTTTGTTTTGTTTACATTTAAATTAAGTTGATTTTCGACACTCTATTTCTCTAACCTGGAGATTTCATTCCTATATCCTAAGTCATTATCATTCTTAATCAAGCCTACGATTGCAATATAGTCTGCAAACTTAATAATGTGAACTAGACCCGAGATTGGAGCACAATCATGTGTAAACAGAGAGCATAGCAGGGGCCTTAGTACACATCCCTGCAGCACTGCTGTGTTCAACCACTTCAAAGTGGCATATCAATCAGGGGCGCAGAGTGTGCAATGCAGATGGGCCCATGGGTCCAGGGTGGCTCTGCACTGCACAGCCTACACCGAGGACCGTCCATTGTGCATTCCTATGCTGTGGGACAGCTCCTTATGGTTGTCCTGCAGCTCCATCTCTTTAGTGATGTGTTCAGGAAGATAGTGCCGCACAGGAGCTAGCAAAGGTTCTGGCACTGTGTTAAGAGTTCTTGCTCTCTTCTGCACATGTGCAATCTTTTCAAATGAAGAGTGATAAGGGAGGTACGGGGAGAGAGGGGCTTCATGGAGCGGGTGCCCGCTGCACAGGATCAGATTTAGAGGTCAGGGCACCCCTAGGCACTACAGTAATGGGGAATCGGTATGAATTACCGCTGGACCCCTGGGCGGCTGTTCAAATCCCGACAGCCGCTGGCCGATAGAGGAGGTAATCTTGATCGTCCCTAGGTAAATATCAACTAACCTATTTTTCCCCCTAACCCTAACCCTCCTTTAGGATGCCTAACCCTAACCTCCCCCCCCTTTGCCTAACCCTAATCCGCCCTCTAAGTGCCTAAACCTAACCCCCCCTTCGCCGCTGCCTAAACCTAAGTCCCCCGGGGGGGTGCCTAACCCTAACCTCCCCCCTCGGGTGCCTAACCCTAACCATCCCTTCCCCTAGCCTAACCCTAACCTCCCGGGGGGGTGCCTAACCATAAGTCCCCCCCGGGAGACCTAAACCTAACCCTCCCCCCTGTGGCTGTCTGCTGAGGCGTCCAGCATCCGCTCGGTCGGGATGCCGGGCGCCGGTCTCCCGGCGTCGGTAAAATGACAGGCGTCTAGATTTAGACGCCTGTCATCCGTCCCTCGTTGGGATTAAATTGTCTGGAAGCGGCGGTCAGCATTCCATCCGCCGGCTTCTGAAGCGTATACCAGTAATGGCCACCCACACCCCTCAATTTTATTATTTCATTGTTTCTTTATGAGCCCTGATTTGGTGATTGACAGTTTAATATGATAATGAAAGAAGTCATAAGCTATGACATTTTGTTTTATGTACACATACTGTATTCACTAAGTAGGACAGCTTACAGGAATGGGCGTAACTACCATAGGTGCAAGAGGTGCAGCTGCTATGGGGCCCAGAGCTTAGGGGGGCCCATCTTCCGTTTCAAAGTTACATGTGATATACATTTTTCACCATTGGGTGGTACATAGGGGCCTGTACAAACTTTTGCTATGGGGCCTTCAAATACCTACTTATGCCATACATGCCAACTTTTAATCTTCCCTCCCCGGGAGAAGCCTGGGGAGAAGCAGCAGTCAGGCAGTGATGGGGACGGGGCCGGACCATTCGCGTCATTTAGGCCCAGCCCCTCGCGATGAAACGGCCGTGAATCGCGCTTATTTTAATAGGGGGCGGGGCCAAATGACACAATTATACTAGAATAGCGTCATTAAGCCCCGCCCCCTAATGACGGACCGCGGATTTCAGGTAATTTTCTCCACATTCTGCCCACTTCACTAGGAAGTGGATCGGGATGCGGGAGAAATGCTTACACTGCCAGGAGTTCGGGAGGGTTACCCGAAAAAACAGGAGCCTCCCGCGACTTTCGGGAGTGTAGGCATGTATGATTTACGCCCCTGCTTGCAGGGGGCAGTCTATGCATGTTCAATCCATCCAAACTTCATTCAAGAAGGCATACGGGGCCTAATTCATGTTTCCAATGCTTATCTGAGCATAAGGACTTCTATAATGTGCAGCATCGTAAACATCGGTACCATCGACGCACATCGGGCAGTCACACAGCATATAAGTCAAGTCTGACCAGTCACAAACACTGCAGCTCTCCTGGCATGCAGAGAGCTCTCATGCTGCATGGAGATCGCATTGGCTAATTTATGCATGCCCCGTGGAACAGAGTTTTAACGGTCAGACACGCCTGCGTTATTCTGACACCCCCGTTACCACCCCTGCTGACTACCTGTCACTCACTTTGCGAACGGTTCCACTGTACCAACGTAATCGCAATTGAATCGCTGAGCGTGCGCAGTGTGGTGTTCGCACATGCGCAATAGCCAACAATCGCTCATTCTGTGAAATTATCGGCATAGCGTCGGCTTCTGAACCAGGCCCACTGAACGGTACAGTGGAAATATTTTGTTGTTACTGGGCAATTTGGGACTGAAAGTAATAAAACACGAATCAAACTCACCCCAAAGCACGGCACCCATAAGCACATCACCCATAAGCACGTCACCCCTAAGCATGACACCTATAAGCACGTCACCCCTAAGCACGTCACCCCTAAGCACGTCACCCATAAGCACGTCACCCCTAAGCACGGCACCCATAAGCACGTCACCCATAAGCACGTCACCCCTAAGCACAGTGGCAAACGCAGGAATTTGAAAGGGGGGTTTCCATACCAAAAAAGAATCTAGCCATAATATATATATATATAATTTGGATGATGGACAGTCAGTTCGGCATTACACACACACTGACACGACACACTCTAACACAGACACTTGGACAGACACTCACAAACACTACACACAGACACACGCACTGACATACACACATACACACACCTCTTTCACACAAAAACATAAGCGCAGTTAAACAAGTACAGTATCAGTTATTAATGCACACCCCCACCGGCAGTAATCCCCCACACTGGCAGTAATCCCCCTGCCGCGCTGGGCACTCCCCACATAAATTCACCTGCGGCTGAAGGTCCAGGAGAAAGCGCCGGGATTAGTCACCCGGCAGCAACGCAGCTCAGCCAGGCCCTCTTGCAATGCCCCATCAGAACTTCCTGGGAGGGGCTGCGCGCTGCCGCAGCAGCTCCCCTTACAGTCAGTCAGCCAGCTGGGCCAGCGCAGCTCCAGCCAGACTATAAGAGCAGGCACCGTTGCCTGAAATCTGGCTGCTCCTTCTTTTAATAAAAAAAAAAAAGTTGTGTAGCTGCTCGGCGATGGAGCGGCGGCTAGGGGGGGTTTCTAGGTACTCAGAAACCCCCCTGCGTGCGCGTATGAAGCACGTCACCTCTAAGCACGTCACCCATAAGCACGTCACCCCTAAGCATGTCACCCATAAGCACGTCACCTCTAAGCACGTCACCCTTAAGCACGTCACCCATAAGCACGTCACCCCTAAGCACGTCACCCCTAAGCACGTCACCCCTAAGCATTTTACCTATAAGCACGTCACCCCTAAGCACGTCACCCCTAAGCACGTCACCCATAAGCACGTCACCCATAAGCATGTCACCCATAAGCACGTCACCCCTAAGCACGTCACCCCTAAGCATGACACCTATAAGCACGTCACCCCTAAGCACGTCACCCATAAGCACGTCACCCCTAAGCATGTCACCTATAAGCACGTCACCCCTAAGCACGTCACCCCTAAGCACGTCACCCATAATCACGTCACCCATAAGCACGTGCCTACTGGGAAATTCACCAGTGCCACTACACATGCTCCCTTCCGTTCTGAATATGCTCCTGCTTTAAAGGTAATCAGCTCAGCATATGGATGTAAAATGTGCCCATTTTGTGACCCGCTGCTCTTCAGTCCCTTTCCCTCCAAAAACACATTGATAGTATAAAACTTTTTTTTAAAAAAAAACATCATATAAGGAGGGCTACTAAAAATGGTGCATGGGCTGCACAACTAAACTTAACATGAAAAACTTGAAGAGATGTACATGTACAGTGTAAAGGAGACTAGGGGTGGGATGTACTAAGCATTGCATCCACGATGCAGTACATCCCGCCTATCTTTGGCTACATACCGCGATTGATTACCGCTGTATGTACCTAGAATATCGCAAAGGACAGCTCTCCTGATAAGAGCTGTCATTTGCGATGGCTGTGGAAAGAGGAACTTCTGGGTTTAACACCCAGAAGTCTCTTTGGCGTCCTTCTGCGCATGTGTAGAAGGCCGCGGGGGGTGATGGGAGGCATCAGATTGGATCTCTGTCAGTAGAGGTGTCCCGAAAAGAAGCCCATAGGCTTCTATTGGGTAACACCACCTGAAGATGGTGTTATTCATCAGAATGAAGGGGGCTTAGTACATATGGGGTATGCGGTAAAACCCCCGAAAACTGCATTTTCGGGGGTTTTACCGAATTTCCCCCTTTGTGTAGCCATATTGATATATGTCTAGAGTTTGTTAAACAGGGAGTATAGGGATATTGTGACAGATATCTGAGGTATGATATATCACAATTTATTAGGGAAAGTTGTTCTAGCATATAAGATTAAATATAGAGATGAATCTTTGTAAAATGTTATGTTTTGATTGTAAAAGGGCGTGACTGGCACGGGTTTATGTTAGAACATAAGCATGCAGAGCAGGGGTGGAGTAATATAGGTGGGAGGGATTTGGTTTCTGTCAGGAAATGGGGATCCGTTTAGAGAGTGGTAGATAAGAGCTGTTAGCAGCAGCTGACAGTTAGTATGGAGTTCCCCTTACCAGAGGCTGCCACTCATCACTCTACCAGCGCTGTGTGAAGGGAGATCCTAGCAGCGTCCGGGAGTGTGAGTTTGCGCAGGACCAGAGTGAGGCTGCTGTGGCTGGATGGGTAGTGACTTGGTCAGAGCTGACCACAGTTCCCAGCGGCTATTCCAGTAGAAGGTGGCTGGAGGTGAAGAGTACAGTCGCGTCAGAGCCGGGGCCGGTCAGTAAGAGAGACCACCCATATTGAGACAGCTGACAGCCGTTCCTGAGTCCTAGCCACCGATACCAAGGCAAGGAGAGCCTGCATTATGCTGCAGGCAGCTGACAGCTACAGTAGTCTGGTAGCAGAAGTGAGTGAAGCTATCTACTGGCAGTGGGAACAGCAATAGCGCTGTACCTACAGTGAGTACTATTACATCAGTAACACACTCAGCTGGATCTCTCATACAGCATTAATAATTGACCTTAACCATAAACAGCACAGATAGGAGTTATTCTATCCCAGAAGTCACCTTGAGACTTATACTAACATTATTATTTGGAATCCTAGTCAAACATAGGAGAACAAGTACTAGGGAGATACAGTGGCGGATCCAGGGGGGATTGGAGCAATCGCCCCCCCCAGCACAGTCCGTCATTGATCAACTCTCTCGTCTCTCCTCCGCATCATCCATTGAACAGGCTGTGTGCCCTCCCCTTATCCTCATTCAGCTTGTGCTGTGATTGGAGCTGCGCTCAGTGACGGTTCTAGGTGTGGGCTAACAGGGCCGTCGCCCCCGGAGCGCCGACACCTAGAGGGCGCCACTGAGTCCCCCCCCTGAAAAAAAAACCTGGAAGGAAGCCGCCGCAGGGAGGCTGCATTTGCCGGGCGCCCGCTGATATTTGTTATCAGCAGGCACCTGGCTCCCTCCCTGCAGCGGCAGCTCCCTGCAGCGGCAGCTGAAAGCCGGAGCTCACTCCTGAGCTCTGGCTTCCGGCAGAGAGAGTACTATGGGAGGGACGTCATGATGTCATGACGTATCTCCCATAGATCCGAGGAGCCGCGGTCGGACCGGACGGCAGTGGCAGCGGAAGCAGGAGCGGGGCTAAAGGTAAGTATTGTGTTTTTGTTTTTTTTCAGTTGGAAGCACCAGCACTGGGGGCACGATTATAGGGGCATTACTACTGGGGGATGACTATAGGGGGCATTACTACTAGTGGGCACAACTACAGGGGGCATTATTTGTGGGGTCATTATTAATGGGGGCAGTACTACTGGGGAGCATTACTAATGGGGACTTTACTAATGGGGGCACTACTATAGGGGGCATTACTATTGGGGGATTACTACTGGGAGCATTATTAATGGGGGGCATTACTACTGGGGGAACTACTATAAGGGACATTACTACCGTGGGCATTACTACTGTGGACACTACTAATGGGGGCATTACTACTGGAGAGCATTATTAATGGGGGGCATTACTACCGGGGGAATTACTATAAGGGACATTACTACTGTGGGCACTACTAATGGGGGCATTACTACTGGGGAGCATTACTAATGGGGGCATTACTACTGGGGGAACTACTATAAGGGACATTACTACTGTGGGCATTACTACTGTGGGCACTACTAATGGGGGCATTACTACTGGGGAGCATTACTAATGGGGGGCATTACTACTGGGGGAACTACTATAAGGGACATTACTACGGTGGGCATTACTACTGTGGGTACTACTAATGGGGGTGCATTACTAATGGGGGGCATTACTACTGGGGGAACTACTATAAGGGACATTACTACTGTGGGCACTACTAATGGGGGCATTACTACTGGGGAGCATTACTAATGGGGGGCATTACTACTGGGGGAGCTACTATAAGGGACATTACTACCGTGGGCATTACTATTGGGGGGATTACTACTGGGGAGCATTATTAATGGGGGCATTACTACTGGGGGAACTACTATAAGGGACATTACTACCGTGGGCATTACTACTGTGGGCACTACAAATGGGGGCATTACTACTGGGGGAACTACTATAAGGGACATTACTACTGTGGGCATTACTACTGTGGGCACTACTAATGGGGGCATTACTACTGGGGAGCATTACTAATGGGGGCACTACTATAGGGGGCATTACTAATTGGGGGATTACTACTGTGGAGCTTTACTACTGGGGGAACTACTATAGGGGGCATTACTACTGGGGGCATTACCACTAGGGGTACTACTAATGCGGGCACTGCATGGGGGGCACCACTACTGGGGCCATTGTGTAAGGGGCACCACTGCTGTGGGCATTGTATAAGGGGCACTACTACTGTGGGCATTGTATTAGGGGCACTACTACTGTGGGCCTTGTGTATAAGGGACACTCATTATGGCATTATGTAAAAGGGGCACCACTGTGTGTCATAACATAAGGGACTACTGTGTGGTGTATTTTGAATTGGGGATAATGTATTATAAAGGTAATTACTGTGTGTGGCACAATGTATTATACAGGGCATTACTGCATGTGGCATAATGTGTTATAAAGGGCATTACTGCGTGTGGCATAATGTGTTATTACTGCGTGTGGTATAATGTGTTATAAAGGGCATTACTGCGTGTGGCATAGTGTGTTATAAAGGGCATTACTGCATGTGGCATAATGTGTTATAAAGGGCATTACTGCATGTGGCATAATGTTATCTTTTGTAAAAAAATTCTTTCTTTCTTTTACTTTTTTTTTTTGGGGGGGGGGTGCAACTGGGAACTTTCGCCCTGAGCTCCACAATGTCTAGCACCGGCCCTGGCTGCGCTCCCCGTCCGGGGGTGTGTCAGTGACAGGCTCTCACCGGGGAGCCGGGAAGGAAGAGAGATCCATGTGTAGCATGCACATTAAATGGAAGATATGTATTTTATTATGCATACAGTAGGGAATGCTTGTTTAGTATATATACAGAGATGGGGATGTACATACAGTATATGACACACAGGGCAGAGGCGGGGATGTCTGTATTACACTGGTCTCTCCAGCTGTTCAGGCAGACTGGACCCTGTAATATAATATAAGATGAAAAGCCATAGGTTACTTACCTAGCACTCGCACATTTTGGCAAACTCAAAGACACATACTAGTACAGATACTTCCAGACAAAATGTATCATTATTTCGATTGACAACTATAATTTATGAAGTTGTTTAATTTAAAAGAAGGTCGAGAGAGCAATGTAGTTCCCAGAGGATTCTGGGAATTGTAGTTATAAGGTCACTCTGCAGTCAGTGCTGACTAAAATAGAAATACTACAACTCCCAGAAAGCAGTGGTGCCCAATCAGCCGATCCCCTCAACCAATCAGGGAAGAATCGAGGAGCTCATGAAAGGAGCTTACGCGCAGAGACTTGGAGCAGGTAAGTTCAGTAGGTTATTGAAATTGTACTTTACTGTGAATGGGAGAAAAACTTTGAAGAGCTGCAGAATGGATCATTAGTTTACATTAGCTGCACTGTGGATAATTACATTCTATTCCCACTGCTGTGCATGGTGTTAAGACAGGATCTAGTCTAGTGCATAACTCAGCCAGTGGGGATCAGGCAGTGGCTACTGAGGAAAAGGAGGGTCACTCTCACCCAGTGGCGTAAGTTCATCCCAGATGCCCAGAGTCAAGTTATAATTTGGTGCCCCCCCCGGTCACAGCCACTGACACTGTAATGTAACAATTCGGCATGCAGACAGGCTATAGATAGACGAAGGAAGCAGCTGATGGTCTGACATGGAGCTCTCCACTAGTGTATGGTGGCTTCTCAGGTTCCAGGAAGGGGTGCCATGTATTATGAGGCCGTGACAGTACACTCCGGGTACATAGTTACAGCCCTAAGTGTGGTGCATATGTTGTGGACAATGGAGAGGTGCCCCTTCAGAGCTGGAGCCCGGCGGCAGGCGCCTCCATTGTCTCCCATAGTTCTGCCCCTGCTCTCTCCCCTCCTGTGGTTACTGGCAGTGTTAGACAACATGCAGACCTCCAATTGTTACCTGTGTGCATGAAGTGTCAGCTCTGGGCCCAGATGTGTATGTCACGACTGTTGTAGTCAGCCTGATGTTCCCACCTAGTGTCATTGATAAGTCTATTTTGGAAATATCTTTACAATGATTTTCTGCACTTGGAGAATATGGAGTTTTCTCTAATTGGTTTATATTTTTTATTCATTAGTCATATTGATATTGTTAGGAGTTTGAATTGTGTGAGCTTGGGGTTTGTTCACATGCAAACTAAAGTCCATTAGATGTGTTTTTTCATAATGCATATATAACAAGTTTTCCAAGCGCTTTTACCAAATACCATGGGTGTGTCAATGACAGGCTGTCACCAGGGATCCAAGGAGGGAAGCATCTGAGCCTGCTCTCCGTAACCCTGCTGCTGCTGCAGGACTGACCGGAGGCTGTCATCCTTGCACAGGTGCGCTGTCTGTGCGCTCCTGACACTGGGCAGGGAGACGTTACAGCCTCTGTCCTACCCCGTTACTTCTGCCCCCACACAGAGCGGATGGGGTGGTGGTGGCTTCTGCTGCCTTCGGACAGAGGAAGGGGAGAAACAGGGAAATGGCTGAGGGATAGGGGAGCAGAAAGATGGCTGCTGGTGCTAAAACTGTGTATTCACACATAGGGCCTGATTCAGAGCCGCTCGAAAGCGGCCACTCGTTTGTTCCGATCGATGTTCGCACAACTGCGCATGCGTACGGATTTTAATCCGCATGCGCGAACCAGTCAGTGCAGCCGAAAATCGTTTGTTCGCTAAATAGCGAATGCCTGCTATTTTGAGTGATAGGAGGAGGCGTATGTGGGTGGTAACAGGAGAAGGTGCTTGAAAACGGGGAGTGGAAATCAGAACGCAGGCATGCTTAAAGGTCAAAACGGGCGTTTTATGGGTGTGCATAATTAATACAGGAGCTTCATTAACCACGTCACTTGGTTGACTTATAGTCAGAACTGCTCGCAAGATTGTTGTAGGAAAAACCAACCACAAGAATAGCGAGCAGTTCATACGCTGTTCGATGTACTCGATTAATCTATTAAATAGCGGACATGACGTATGGTGCGAGTGGCCAGGGGGCGTCTTTTTCAAAATTACGACCGCAAGTTTTGTTCGCTCGTTCAGACATAGAGGCGTGAACAGACCGCAAAGTGCGTACGGTTCATTTGAATAGCCACCCCTTTTTAATGAACGAGCGAGCGCAAATTGCGTCCAGCTCTGAATCAGGCCCATAGTGAATACATAAACATAATTTGTAATAATCAATGTGGCCACAAATATATAACCCTGTGAAGGGGAAGAGTTGGGACCAGAAAGGGGAGGTGCCAGTACAGGAAAGAGGAGGAGTCAGAATGAATCATTAGATCGCCATCCCCTAAAAGAACAGCCTAGATCCTCCCCTGGGGAGATAATCCTGAGGAGAGAAGAGTACCTGGAGTACTGATTTATCCTGAGGTTTTGGGCAAGCAGCAACATTTAAGTTATCTACAGTATAAGTTCTGATTGATCACATCAATAATTGGGGACATAGCTCTAGCCTAGGTACAAAAGTGAAAGGATTATATTAAATCAATAACATCCCCACTATTGGAGGACTTATATATGACACTGTTGCTTAATTTCTACAAATTATTTTCAGAACTTATTTTACAGAGGAGTGATAAATAGCTAGAGATACATAAAACTCCTTCATTAACTCCTGTTTCGCCTGCCCTTATTGTGATATTTATGTTAGTTAAACTATGTTAAACTATTGGTAATACGAGAATTCGTATTTGAATTTTTCAAAGACATTGAAAGCTGACCAACACAGTGGATATTAACAAAGATATTAACTCTGTCCGGCGGCCGGCAGCGCACTGAGCTGTGCGTGGCCAGCGCCGGAGTTATAGACTCTGGGCACTAGAGTGCGCCCAGGGTCTATAGAGTATGCGCAGGTCACTGACCTGCGCAAACGACGGGAAAATGGCAACAGCAGCCATTTTCCAGTCGTCTTTACAGCACCGGACCCCTGCGTCGATGTGGGACTCTGGAGAGGTAAGTAAAACAGGGTGTGCGGTGTGGGGCCCCCCTGGACCCAAGGGCCCGTGTGCCTCGCACACCCTGCACCCATTATAGATACACCCCTGTGCATATTCCCTAAATGTATGCTGAGAACTATGATGTGTTGTTAATGTATTTGCTCTCATTCTTTCACATCTGTTAACATAAAATAACAAAAGTCTATACTAACGTGTGATTTACTTACCTGGAAGAGCATTAAGAAGGTCCCATTTCAGCTGTACCTACAGGATTCAAAAGGGAGAAAGAAGTAGGTGATTTATTGTGATAATTATTGTGTGCACCATATTGCAAAATACACTTAAGTTTAATCAGGCTTACCCAAGCGAGCCTAGGTATTATACACGCATATAATTAAGCTTGGGTGGAGGCACATTTTATTGACCCAGTAATGCTGGCCATGCACGGGACGATTGATCACACAATTTGGGCAGTTTCTCCAGGTTGGCAGACCAATCATTTGAAAATACTTGTATTTTGAGTCTTCTGCGACCCCGATGCGCGTCCCGACCATTGTCTAGTTGGATCGCAGATCAGATGGTTTTGCAGAGAGATCTCAACTGGTCGTGTAGGAATTGACACACATTATGTGATGTGATTGATCAAATCGTATGGTCTTATGTGAAATAGTTGCATTTTAAATACGAATCGTCCTGTATCTGAAGGGAAGAATTTTCAAGGGAAATCGTACAACTGATCTGACCAACTTTTGAATCTCACCGTGTATGGCCACCTGAAGAAAAAGGGTTACATTTAGTACATCCAGCCCAAAGGACGAATGTGATGTGATAGAAACTTTTAGATATATTACATTTAAAAGTATTCAGAAACTTTCACAAAGGCAGAGGGAAGAGAACATTTACAGTCAGGGTGATATATGCATGGAATAATCTCTCAGCAGTTCTGGTGGAAACTCATAAAGTAGAAGCACATAAATAAGTGTAATACTTTATGGTACATTTTTTGCTATGTCTGAAATCAACTCAATGCTCGAGGATTTCCAGGAAACACATACGCCAACCCCCCACCTCATTCTTATAACAAGGGGAAATTTCTGTTTGTAACATTACTAGGGACAAAGAAATATTCTGCTACAAGTAGACAGTAAATTCCAGAAATTCCCAGCACTTCCCTGAAACTGATGGACACGGGCACTTTAGTAATGTATGGAAGGGATGTCTGTCTTTGCGGTGTAAATTGTATATTCCCTCTAGCTCCGGCGGCAGGCAGGGCGCCGGAGCTAGAGAGGGCAATCTTGTGCGCGCGCCGAAGGCGCATCCGAAAAGAGGGCGTGGTTATGAAAAAGGGGCGCTGTCAATAAGAAGCGCCCCCTTTTCGTCATACTTGGGGGCGTGCCCGGCGCTTACGGACATGCCGGGCAGCCCCCAAGCGCTGCAGAAAGGGAGAACAGATGCCGGCGCATGGCCCGGCGTCTATTCTCCGGCGGTGACCGGGTCACCGCATGTTTGTCCACCCGCGGGACACTGCGTCCCGCGGGTGAGAACGGCTCCCGCAGGCTGTTAGGGCAGGGCGCTTTTTGCCCTCCTCCTGGAGGGCAGGGTGCTTTTTGCCCTCCAGAAGGAGGGCAGGGCGCCGCGCCCCGCTAAAACAGCCTAGCGGGAACGCTAATTGTACATCAGTAATTTGTTAAATAGTAACAAAATCATTATACATACAAACAACTAGGGGTGTGCACCGGCCACTTTTCGTGTTTTGTGTTTTGGTTTTGGATCTGGATCTTTCTTCGTGTTTTGGATCTGGATTGGTTTTGCCAAAACCACCCTTCCGTGTTTTGGGTTCTGGGTTTTGTGTTTTGGATCTGTATTTTTTTGAAAAAAAGCATAAAAACAGCTAAAATCACAGAATTTGTAGGTTTTTCTGCTCCTATGCTATTATTAACCTCAATAACCTAAATTTCCACTCATTTCCAGTCTATTCTGAACACCTCACACCTCACAATAGTGTTTTTATGTCCAAAAGGTTGCACCGAGGTAGCTGGATGACTATGCTAAGCGACACGAGTGGGCGGCACAAACACGTGACCCATCTAGGCGTGATACTGCAGTGGCAGACAGGATGGCAGTTTGAAAAACTAGGCCCCAAACTGTACATAATGCAAAGAAAAAAAAGAGGTGCAAGATGGAATTGTCCTTGGGCCCTCCCACCCACCCTTATGTTGTATAAACAGGACATGCACACTTTAACAAACCAATCATTTCAGCGCCAGGGTCTGCCACACAACTGTGGCTGAAATGATTGGTTCGTTTGGGCCCCCACAAAACAAGCTGGCAATTAATCTGTCCCTGCACAAACTGGCTCTACGGAGGCAAGATGTCATCCTCATCCTCCTCATCCACCGATTCCTCACCCTCTTCAGTGTGTACATCCTCATCCTCACAAAGTATTAACTCGTCCCCACTTGAATCCACCACCACAGGTCCCTCTGTACCTTCTGGAGGCTGGTCTCCCTGGAAGAGCTGATAATTCATTTTGATGAACATCATCTTCTCCACATTCTGTGGAAGCAACCTCCTACGCCTTTCGCTGACAAGGTTCCCGGCTGCACTAAACACTCTTTCGGAGTACACACTGGAGGGGGGGCAACTCAGGTAAAATAGAGCCAGTTTGTACAGGGACCACCAAATTGCTTCTTTTTCCTGCCAGTACAGGTACGGACTGTCTGACATGCCTACTTGGATGCTGTCACCGATGTAATCCTTTAACAGACAGACGCACGCTTGTCGCTGCTGCTTTAAGGATGCAGGTGCGGCTACAGCCCACACAATTCACAAAGACAGAAAAAAGAAGAATATTTTTATTGTTTGTGTAGCACACTTTGAGGGTGTCACCACCCTTTAACAGACAGACGCACGCTTGTCGCTGCTGCTTTAAGGATGCAGGTGCGGCTACAGCCCACACATTTCACAAAGACAGAAAAAAAAAGAACAATATTTTAATTGTTTGTGTAGCACACTTTGAGGGTGTCACCACCCTTTAACAGACAGACGCACGCTTGTCGCTGCTGCTTTGAGGATGCTGGTGGAATCTAGACGGGATTTGGAACCGAGGACACACTACCTCCATCAATTGTCTAAATCCCACTGCACTAATGGCGGATATCGGACGCACGTCTAACACCAACATAGCAGTCAAGGCCTCAGTTATACGTTTTGCTTCAGGATGACTGCTGTCGTACATCATCCTCATCGCTAGGGACTGTTGGAGGGTCAATTGTTTAGTAAAAGTAGTGATGTTCCTACTTCCTCTCTGGGATGATGAACAACTCCCAGCAGCAGCAACAGCACTAGGAGGAAGTGTTTCTTGATCTTTCCCTATTTTACTTTTATCGGAGAAAGTTTGGTCCTCCGTTTATGTTATATTGATATATACGTGCGGCTAAAGCGCACACAAACACAGAATATATTTTTTTATTTTTGCTGGAGAGTAGTGCACTTTGTGGGTTACACCACCCTTTAAGAAATGAGCCAGCCGGCTCTTTACTTATGGGACACAGGCGCACGCTTGGCGCTGCTCCTTTGTTGATGCACGTGCAGCCACAGTGCACACAAGTCACAAACACAGAAAATATATTGTTTTGGAGTGTACTTTGGGGGTTACAGAACCCTTTAACGGTCAAGCCAGCCGGCCCTTTACTTATGACACAGGCGCACGCTTGGCACTACTTTGTTGATGCACGTGCGGCTACTGCGCACACAATTCACAAACACAGAAAATCATTTTTTTTTGGTTTGGACTGGAGTGTACTTTCGGGGGTTACAGCACCCTTTAACGGTCAAGCCAGCCGGCCCTTTACTTATGACACAGGCGCACGCTTGGCACTACTTTGTTGATGCACGTGCGGCTACTGCGCACACAATTCACAAACACAGAAAATAATTTTTTTTTTGGTTTGGACTGGAGTGTACTTTCGGGGGTTACAGCACCCTTTAACGGTCAAGCCAGCTGGCCCTTTACTTATGACACAGGCGCACGCTTGGCACTACTTTGTTGATGCACGTGCGGCTACTGCGCACACAATTCACAAACACAGAAAATTATTTTTTTTTTGGTTTGGACTGGAGTGTACTTTCGGGGGTTACAGCACCCTTAACGGTCAAGCCAGCCGGCCCTTTACTTATGACACAGGCGCACGCTTGGCACTACTTTGTTGATGCACGTGCGGCTACTGCGCACACAATTCACAAACACAGAAAATAATTTTTTTTTGGTTTGGACTGGAGTGTACTTTGGGGGTTACAGCACCCTTTAACGGTCAAGCCAGCCGGCCCTTTACTTATGACACAGGCGCACGCTTGGCACTACTTTGTTGATGCACGTGCGGCTACTGCGCACACAATTCACAAACACAGAAAATAATTTTTTTTTGGTTTGGACTGGAGTGTACTTTCGGGGGTTACAGCACCCTTTAACGGTCAAGCCAGCCGGCCCTTTACTTATGACACAGGCGCACGCTTGGCACTACTTTGTTGATGCACGTGCGGTTACTGCGCACACAATTCACAAACACAGAAAATAATTTTTTTTTGGTTTGGACTGGAGTGTACTTTCGGGGGTTACAGCACCCTTTAACGGTCAAGCCAGCCGGCCCTTTACTTATGACACAGGCGCACGCTTGGCACTACTTTGTTGATGCACGTGCGGCTACTGCGCACACAATTCACAAACACAGAAAATAATTTTTTTTTTGGTTTGGACTGGAGTGTACTTTGGGGGTTACAGCACCCTTTAACGGTGAAGCCAGCCGGCCCTTTACTTATGACACAGGCGCACGCTTGGCACTACTTTGTTGATGCACGTGCGGCTACTGCGCACACAATTCACAAACACAGAAAATAATTTTTTTTTTGGTTTGGACTGGAGTGTACTTTCGGGGGTTACAGCACCCTTAACGGTCAAGCCAGCCGGCCCTTTACTTATGACACAGGCGCACGCTTGGCACTACTTTGTTGATGCACGTGTGGCTACTGCGCACACAATTCACAAACACAGAAAATAATTTTTTTTTTGGTTTGGACTGGAGTGTACTTTCGGGGGTTACAGCACCCTTAACGGTCAAGCCAGCCGGCCCTTTACTTATAACACAGGCGCACGCTTGGCACTACTTTGTTGATGCACGTGCGGCTACTGCGCACACAATTCACAAACACAGAAAATAATTTTTTTTTTGGTTTGGACTGGAGTGTACTTTCGGGGGTTACAGCACCCTTAACGGTCAAGCCAGCCGGCCCTTTACTTATGACACAGGCGCACGCTTGGCACTACTTTGTTGATGCACGTGCGGCTACTGCGCACACAATTCACAAACACAGAAAATAATTTTTTTTTGGTTTGGACTGGAGTGTACTTTGGGGGTTACAGCACCCTTTAACGGTCAAGCCAGCCGGCCCTTTACTTATGACACAGGCGCACGCTTGGCACTACTTTGTTGATGCACGTGCGGCTACTGCGCACACAATTCACATACACAGAAAATAATTTTTTTTTGGTTTGGACTGGACTGTGCTTTCGGGGGTTACAGCACCCTTTAACGGTCAAGCCAGCCGGCCCTTTACTTATGACACAGGCGCACGCTTGGCACTACTTTGTTGATGCACGTGCGGCTACTGCGCACACAATTCACAAACACAGAAAATAATTTTTTTTTGGTTTGGACTAGAGTGTACTTTCGGGGGTTACAGCACCCTTTAACGGTCAAGCCAGCCGGCCCTTTACTTATGACACAGGCGCACGCTTGGCACTACTTTGTTGATGCACGTGCGGCTACTGCGCACACAATTCACAAACACAGAAAATAATTTTTTTTTTGGTTTGGACTGGAGTGTACTTTGGGGGTTACAGCACCCTTTAACGGTCAAGCCAGCCGGCCCTTTACTTATGACACAGGCGCACACTTGGCACTACTTTGTTGATGCACGTGCGGCTACTGCGCACACAATTCACAAACACAGAAAATAATTTTTTTTTTGGTTTGGACTGGAGTGTACTTTCGGGGGTTACAGCACCCTTAACGGTCAAGCCAGCCGGCCCTTTACTTATGACACAGGCGCACGCTTGGCACTACTTTGTTGATGCACGTGCGGCTACTGCGCACACAATTCACAAACACAGAAAATAATTTTTTTTTTGGTTTGGACTGGAGTGTACTTTCGGGGGTTACAGCACCCTTTAACGGTCAAGCCAGCCGGCCCTTTACTTATGACACAGGCGCACGCTTGGCACTACTTTGTTGATGCACGTGCGGCTACTGCGCACACAATTCACAAACACAGAAAATAATTTTTTTTTTGGTTTGGACTGGAGTGTACTTTGGGGGTTACAGCACCCTTTAACGGTCAAGCCAGCCGGCCCTTTACTTATGACACAGGCGCACGCTTGGCACTACTTTGTTGATGCACGTGCGGCTACTGCGCACACAATTCACAAACACAGAAAATAATTTTTTTTTTGGTTTGGACTGGAGTGTACTTTCGGGGGTTACAGCACCCTTAACGGTCAAGCCAGCCGGCCCTTTACTTATGACACAGGCGCACGCTTGGCACTACTTTGTTGATGCACGTGCGGCTACTGCGCACACAATTCACAAACACAGAAAATAATTTTTTTTTTGGTTTGGACTGGAGTGTACTTTCGGGGGTTACAGCACCCTTAACGGTCAAGCCAGCCGGCCCTTTACTTATGACACAGGCGCACGCTTGGCACTACTTTGTTGATGCACGTGCGGCTACTGCGCACACAATTCACAAACACAGAAAATAATTTTTTTTTGGTTTGGATTGGAGTGTACTTTCGGGGGTTACAGCACCCTTTAACGGTCAAGCCAGCCGGCCCTTTACTTATGACACAGGCGCACGCTTGGCACTACTATGTTGATGCACGTGCGGCTACTGCGCACACAATTCACAAACACAGAAAATATTTTTTTTTTTGGTTTGGACTGGAGTGTACTTTGGGGGTTACAGCACCCTTTAACGGTCAAGCCAGCCGGCCCTTTACTTATGACACAGGCGCACGCTTGGCACTACTTTGTTGATGCACGTGCGGCTACTGCGCACACAATTCACAAACACAGAAAATATATTATTTTTTTAGCACTTTGGGGGGAGCACCCCTGATGGACAGAGCACCCCCTGGACAACACTACAGCACCCCTTTAGGACTGGGACACTGCACAGGACTTTGGAGTGGACACTGACTGCACAACACAGTCCAGCCAGCCCCTATGGACTTTGAAGTAGTGGACACAGCCCCTATTAACAACAGCAGCACAGCACAACACAGCCAGCCCCTATGGACTTTGAAGTAGTGGACAACAGCAGCACTACACTACACTACACTACACAGCCCTAACTCCCACCCTCCCTCTTCACTGTCCACAGCCGAGTGAGAAAATGGCGCCGACGCGGGTACCTTATATAGGATCCAAAACCCGCGAGAAGGCGGGATGATGACGTTTTGCCTCGATTTCAGATCCGAGTCAGGCGGGAAAAGTCGAGCCTGACTCGGATCGGACTCGGATCGGGGGGGCTCGGGGGGGTTCGGATTTCAGAAATCTGAACCCGCTCACCCCTACAAACAACACATTCTGTAGAATAAAAGACAAGAGGATTCTGATTCGGAAACTCTTGAAATCCACACTGATATTTTATATTGAAACATTACTGACAAGTGGTGGTGTTGCCCATAGCAACCAATCAGCTTCTGTCATTTTCTAGAATGTAAAAGAGAAATGATAGACATAATAGGATAGGTTGCTATGGGCAACACCACTTTTCATTTTTAGAAGCTTTAGTAAATCTAACCCACAGACTCTTAGTTTTCCTAACAACATTTTGGATTAAAGTAAAATAGAAAAGTGATGAGATTGAAATGTTTTGCTATTAAAAAAAAAGAAGAGATAACCAAAAATATTGCATGAATCTTCAACACCTAGGGCCAAATGTAATAGTCTGTGACTTGCGTGAGCCGGCAAAATTGTTGTTTTTGCCTTTAAAATAAATGCTGCTATTAAATCTAATGACATTGGGCCTGATTCACTACGGATCGTAATACTGCGTACGCACGCAGATCAACTGCGATAGCAAGCCAAACCACTGCGATCGCAATGAAAACGCAACACTACATAAGGACGCCCACTTTACCATATGCACATCCGTAATACTTAGCAGAATAGCGAAACCATCAGTACAATCGAGTAACATCGGACCCATACGCACACTTGCACAAGCCCTGACCTTACTCTGAAATTGCTAACAGCCACACACGCTATGAGATCTCAGGCTGCATGTGGCATCGCAGTGGCTAATTTATGCACACCCCTGCAACAGTGTTGAAACGCACTGGCACGCCTGTGTTCGCTCGACCACCCCCCATTACCACCCACATATGGCACTTCCTGTCAATCACTCTGCGATTGGCCAGCTCGCACACTGCGATGCATACGCATGCACAGAACGCAACAATCAGCCATTTGCGTGCGTATTAGCAACGGTGATCCAAGCTGAATCAGGCCCTATATCGCCGGGATCGCGACAGTTTGTGCAATTTGCAGGCTATCACTTTTTGCCCCTAGTAGGTGTAAGAAATAAACATAAACTCAAAAGATATATTTATTTATCGTTCATATACAAAGATCTAGAGTGGAGCTCCGATGTCCGGATCAAGTCTATGCTACAGTGCTCTCCCTCCATACCAATTTAGTGAAGACGACAATACAGTATTCACTCTTAGTGGTTCCACATATCACAGCATCTTACGACTCTTTGTGTAGAATATGTTTCAATCTATTAAGAAATTGAAGTAACGCATAACTGTTTATCCACAAATTTAGAAGTTACATATATTACAAAATGTAAAACTAAGATACAGATTTAATAACTGCAGACAATTAAATGTTGTAGGATGAGTTCACAACTCATTTTTAATAGAGATGTGCGCCAACCCCCGTGTTTTGGTTTTCGATCTGTATCTCCCCTGGTTTGGGATCTGGATTGGTTTTGCCAAAACTGGCCCTCCGTGTTTTGGTTTTGGTAGAGATGAGCGGGTTCGGTTTTCAGAGATCCCAACCCACCCAAATTTTGTAGATCCGAGACGGATCCAAGCCGGCTCGGATGTTCCCGCCTTACTCGGATCTCTCAAATCGAGGCAAAAACATAGAGACGAAATCTCGCTGCTCGCGAGCTTTCATCTCTATATATAAGGGACGCGGCGGGCGCCATTTCACTCCGGCTGTGGAGACTGAACAGGGAGGGTGGGTAGTGGTAGGGAGTGGGTAGGGAGAGCTGATGTGCTGTTCTGTCTGCTGTGTCCTGTTCTGTCTGCTGTGTCCTGGGCTGGTGCTGATCCATTCTAGGCTGCTGTTGTTCCATCAGGACTGGTGCTATTGCTGTCACTGTTCTGTCTCCTGTGTCCATCTGGGTTGTTGCTGATCCATCATGGCTCGTGCTACTGCTGTCACTGTGCTGTCTGCTGTGTCCATCTGGGCTGGTGCTGTCTGCTGTGTCCATCTGGCCCAAGTTCTGGACTCCCAAAAAAAATAAAAATATATTTTTTTTGTGTAATATATATTTGTCTGTGTGCGTGTTAGGCTTAACCGCACAAGATCTAGCAAGTTGGCAACGCAACCTAGTGCTGCCCGACTCCAGTCGTCATCAATCTGTGCTCTGGCCCAAGTTCTGGAGCTGGAAAAAAAATAAAAACATATTGTCTTTTTTTTCAAATAATTGTCTGTGTGTCTGTGCGTGTTAGGCTTAGCCGCACAAGATCTAGCAAGTCGGCAACGCAGCCTAGTGCTGCCCGACTCCAGTCGTCATCAATCTGTGGTCTGGGCCCATGTTGTGAACAGGCAAAAAAAAAAAACATAGTGTATTTTTTTGTAAATTTTTTTGCTGTGTGCGCACGACTGCATGTGTGTGAATTTTGTAACTGCACCTTGGCTACTCTATTGGTGCTTGTGACACTGCTTCAAGACCACAGAAAATATAGAGGGCTGTCACATGACAGGAGAGCAAGGTCAAGAACCACATGTTGTAGCTGCCGCCAGCAGTGCAAGGCCGTCAACTTCCTCGTCCTCTATGAAGGCCCATGCCCCACGGCTTAAGTCACGCCATCGATATGGTAAAGCTACTTTTACTGAAGTTAAGAAAAAAAAATTTAAAGGAAATTTGCCTTTAGATAAACAAAAAATTGCCAATATGCCATTCACTACATGAAGTGGCAAGGAAAGGATAAGGCCTTGGCCTATCTTTATGAAGACTGCTGGTTCTGATTCTGATAGCCCTTCAGAAAAAACAACTGTGTGCCCTGAGAAATCTAAATCACAAATCCCAGAGGAGAGTGCAAGTGTGTCCGCGGTTGCCATGTGTGAGCCAGCCCTAAATACTAGTGTACTGGAGGATCCTCCAAGTTCCAACATTTGTGTGCCCTCTGTAAATGTGGGGAAGGGCAGTCAACATCTTGCAGACGTAGTCAGTGAGGATGCTTCTGTGGAATTGCACATGGAGGAGGAGGATATTTTGGTAGTTGAAGGGGCTAAGGATGATGAGGATGTTGATGATGAAGATGTTGGTGATGAGGATGTTGATGCCGAGGATGTCCTTTGTGTAAGTAAGGCAACAGCTGTTGCCCATGGATTGAAAAAGCCAAGCCCATTGTTGTCATGCCGGGGCAAAAGACAAAAAAAATCCACTTCTCACGTGTGGAATTATTTCCACCCCAATCCGGACAACAGTTGTCAAGCCATATGTAACCATTGCCAAGCAAGAGTGAGTAGAGGGAGGGATCTAAACCACCTAGGAACCTCCTCCTTGTTACGTCACTTGGAGCGCATTCATCAAATATCAAAGTGTATGTCGCAAAGTTCCAAAACTCAAAACGTAACAAGTCCAGTGTCACCTACCTGCTCCCTTTCTGTGGGATCCAAGCACCTTCGATCTCCAACACCAACACCTGCATCATCATCAACATCCTCATTCGTGATCGGAAGTAATTTAAAAAAAACAATTGACTATTAAACAATCCTTTGATAGAGGAAGTAAGTATAACAACTGTCATCCAGTTTCACAGCGGATCACTGACGCCATGATGGCTGTGCTAGTATTAGATGGTGAAATAATAAAAGATGAGGATGATAGTGGAAGATAGAGGAAGTGCAAAAGGAAGATGAGGGGGAAATTTGTGTCCTATCTGACGCTAATGTGGATGTTGATAAGGATGTGGTTTGCGCAAATCAGCCACCAGTGGCAGCAGTTCTTGCTAATGATAAAAAGAAAGCCAGAAAAGCAACGTCTTGGGTGTGGAATTATTTTAATCTAAATTCTGACAACAGTTGTGAAGGCATTTGTTCCATTTGTAAAGCCAAAGTTAGCAGAGGAAGGGACGTTAACCATCTAGGCACCTCCTCCCTGTCACGTTATTTGCAGCGAGTTCATGCAATTTGTTTAACAAAATTATAATTTGCAAATTAATAACAAGCAGTCCAGTATCAGCTACCTGCAGTTTAGACCAGCACATGCAATCTCCACCACCAACACTCTCATCATCAACCTCCTTAATAATTGAAGGTAGTCCTTCCAAAAAATGTTTTGTGGGGACCAAAACAAACCAAGGAGTTCAGCCACGAAAGTGTCAGTCCTAGTGGCTAAAGTGCTTGGTTTGTTAAACTGTGCATGTCCTTTTTAATATCCCACATAAGAGAGGATGGGAGGGACAATTCCATCTTGCACCTCTTTCCTTTACATTTGGCACGATTTGGGGCATTGCCGACTGACATTATTATAGTTTATTAAACTGCCATCCTGTCTGCCACTGCTGTGTGGTAATGTTTCATAGATGTCCTATTTTATTTTAAACTGCCGTGCATTTGTGCTGCTGCTCTGTTGCTTACTTTAGCCAGCCAGCTCACTGCAGCCTTTTGGCTGTATTGGTGAAAAATAGTGAAATCAATATTGTGAGGTGGTAAAAAGTGCCTAGAAATGCCTAAATTGATTGTTATTAAGGTTTATAATACTGTAGGAACAAAAACAGGCCCAAATTATGTGGTTTTAGCTGTTTATATCATTTTTTGGAAAAAATACAGATCCAAAACCAAAACCTAAAAACAAAACACCAAGGAAAAAAAATCCAAAACCAGATCCAGATCCAAAACCAGGGGAGATCCAGATCCAAAACCAAAACACGGGGTCGGCACACATCTCTAGTTTTTTTGTTTTGGTTTTGGATCTGGATTTTTTTCTTTAAAAAATCATAAAAACAGCTAAAATCACATAAAATGGGCCTGTTTTTGTTCCTACAGTATTATTAACCTCAATAACATTTATTTCCACTTGTTTCCAGTCAATTTTGACCATCTCACATCTCACTATATTGTTTTCATCCAGTTTAGGCCCAAAATTTGCACCAAGCTGGATGACTAAGCTAAGCAGCAGCAGTGGGTGGCACAAACATGTGGCAGTTCAACTTCCAACATGGCACATCAGGAAACATATGTTTTTATTATTCAAGATAGGCTTGAGGGAGTTGGAGAATGTATGTAGTTGAAGGCAGGGACAGAAAGGGTTTGGTAGTAAATTTAATTTCATTTTTTTATTCTGAACTAAATTTATGAGGGAGAAGGGGAGGGGAGGAGGCATTTCCAAAAATATATTTTACTCATTCACATCAGTCCTTGCCACAGAAGAATCCTTGAGCGCCATGCCTGCTGCTGCTGGGAGTGGATTTTCTCATCCCAGAAGGGGACCAGGAAGACTTCTAGTAGTGCTTTCCACATGAAAAAGCATTTCCCAACCTGTACAGGGACATTAAAAAAAACATAGGCCCTCATTCAGAGCCGCACGCAAGCGGGCGCACGTACGTTAGGCGTACGTACAAAAATATTTAAATTCAATGGCTCGCTCGTATTTTCGTTCGCATCTAAAATTCCTCCCTAAACTCTGACGACCCCTCCTCTAACTAACGAGCGTACGAAATAGCGAGCGTACATCTCTGAAATGGCTTGAAAGGAACGCATGCACAAGTATAAACAGGAAGTGGCCTTGTCAGATGTCGATTACCTGCTCCTTTATTCTGCCTACCTCCATCAATCGTATCATGCCAATCAATGTATCAATTAGCTTAATTGTTTGTTTTTTTTCAACACAATGCAAGAAACTTTACTCTTGTCTGTGTTTGTGTTTACCCGCAGAATACGTACGGATGAAACATTCGCTTGTATTGTTTAAAAAACATGTGAACCACAATTAAACAATTGTACTATTGCTGTGTATCCCCGCATATTTCCCTGGGTTCATTTCTTTATTTAAATTTGCTTACGCATGTCACTGCATCAAGCCTATCCTAACTCTCCAGAGATTTCTGGCCCTGTCGAACACATGACTCATACACTAACCAATAAAATTGCTCCTGTTAATTTCCAAAATACATTAGCCAATCAGAAAATTTTTACACACTTTATCAAAAATGATTTTTAAGAAAAACACCATTGCCATCATGAGAGCCTCCGCATTCACCAGGCGTGAGCTGCTGGTGCTTACGGAGGTCATGGATCGCCGGATCACCAGCCAGCCAGAACCCATGACCAACCGGCAGAAGCGCTCCGCGTATGCGGAGGTACGGTCCCGCCTGCGGTCCTTTGGATCACGCCGCAACATCGGGCAGCTGGAGCGCAGGTGGTCCGACCTGCAACGGCGAACGCCCCGCTTGCTGGCATGCTTTCGCATGCAGATCCTGGCAAGTAAGTGTTATGTATTGTGGTTTTAATGTTTGTGTTTGTGGGGCAAACTGCGTGTGCATGTTTTCCTGTCTGTTCTATTTATTATTTGTACTCATATCTGCGTGTGCATGTTTTCCTGTCTGTTCTATTTATTATTTGTACTCATATCTGCGTGTGCATGTTTTCCTGTCTGTTCTATTTATTATTTGTACTCATATCTGCGTGTGCATGTTTTCCTGTCTGTTCTATTTATTATTTGTACTCATATCTGCGTCTGCATGTTTTCCTGTCTGTTCTATTTATTATTTGTACTCATATCTGCGTCTGCATGTTTTCCCTCTTTTTATGAATTTTTAATTCTACTGCTATTATTTTTGGTTTGTTTTTTTTTTTTTTTTTTTTGGTTTGTTTGGCCGGATTTGTCCATAAACTAAACGCAATTTATTTGACATATTTTAGGGGGACAGCCAAGACTCCGCCGTCAACGTCGGCGTTCCCGGCCACTCTCCCCAACCCCCAGCCAACACTCCACCCCAAATCTTTCGCCTATTCCCCACTCCTCCCCATCCTTCCCAGACCCTCTCCCGGAAATGTCGGGACTCCTTCCCCTCCGTCCCACTTCCCCCTCTCCTCCACCCACCCCTCTTCCAATTACCCCCTCCCCGGAGTCCTGCATAACTCCGCCCCATTCTTTGGGGAATGACGGATCCTCCGAGGAGGATCATGGAGGTTTTGCCGGAGCTCCCGATTTGTTTCCCGGTATGTTTTTTATTATTTTTTTTTAAAGCACAAACTGTTTGTATGTAATCATGTGTCGTGCCTTTCTTCGTGTTTTTGTGGCTTGACTTTTGTGGATTGTGAAGGTTTGCCTTTACCTCTTCCTGGTGATTTAAGCATACACATATCATACCTGTGGGAATTTGTACCTAGGCCTTGTATTTTTGCCAGCCCACCCTTTTTATTTATGTTTTTGGGTTTAGGAGTGATTAGTTTTTTAATTAATGTTTTTCTGTGGAGTCCCTATTGTTGTATTAACCCACACACTTTTCTCACCCACAGAGGAACAGAGGCGTCGGCAAGAGGTGGCGGATGTTGTGGGGCAGATGCGCCACCATGTAATCGGCCTTCTGGTGGCCCTCGACCGGCTGTCTGGCCTCCTTCGGCATTAGTTTTTTTTTTTTTGTTGTATTTTCCCAATAAAATTTTAAAGACAAATATACGTTGTGGCTCATTTTTAAAAACCAAAACCAAGATAGTTTAGCCTGACATAAGTTCCTGCAAGGATTTCCCTTTTTTAAAAGTTAGATTGTGTTTTGTCTTTGTATGTCAAACAGACACCAGAAACACATAACAGTAACAATGTAATTTCCCTTTTTGGGTGTAGTGTCAATTTCATATTTCTACATTTTCCAGGTTCCTACTTGGTGCGCAAGCTGCTTAGGCCAATCTTACAAATCCCAAGGTTGGGCCAGGCTTCCTTTTGGTGTGGATTGGAAAGCTGAAAACATATTTCAGTTTTGCTCATCTGGCGTCAGTACTGGTTTACCCCTTAGTCAAATGTAACTTGTGTTAACCTGGTTACACTTGCTGTTAACGTCCCAAAAAAGGAAGACCATTTCACTCTTCAAACATTTATTCACCACATAACAGAGAAAACAAAGTGGTCACTCCCAAAAAAAATACACACTGATAAATTCAAATACAACACATACCAAGAAAAAAATAAATAAAAACACAAAATCAAGAACTGGTTGACGAAGGACCATGCCAACATGATTCCACAAACATGGCGTTGCGATATGGGTTCCAGAATATATGCCCAAAAGGACCAGATCCAGGTTTGGTAAGGGTAGCAGGAAGTAGTGAGCGTTGGAGTGCCAAAGATTATGTGAACAAACAGAAGATGGTGAGAAAATTAAAAAGAAATTAGATGTTTGCCAAAAAAAACAAACACATTAGGTATAAACACTGGAGTTTTGAACAAACTTACCTAAAAAATCTGGCCACCACATCATCGCGTATGGCCCCCCCACATACTGACCTTCGACCAACCTCGGGGGGGCCATCCTCAGGTAAGGCATCCTCTGGCTGCATTGGGACACCACTCCTTATGGCAATGTTGTGAAATATCCCACACAGGACCACAATTTTAGACACCATATCCGGCACATACATGAGCTCGCCACCAGAGCGGTGGAGGCATCTGAATCGGCCTTTTAAAAGGCCGATACAGCGCTCCACCACTTGCCTGGTGGCTGTAAGTGCGGAATTATACGCACTTTGTGGCCCTGGTGTGGGAGCCAAATAAGGAGTGAGCAGCCAGGACATGCAAGGGTATCCACTGTCTCCTGTGAACAAAAATAGACCACATCAGGAACACTGTGTATCAAGCTTAACATTGTTATGTACTAAAGGTCTCCACTTACCCAGAAGCCACGCATCACCAGCTTGTAGGTTGGTTAATTTCTGCCATATCCCTGATTGCCGGATGACGAAGGAGTCATGAGCACTTCCGGGTAATTTAGCATTCAGGGACAGGATCTGGAGGGAGGCATCACATACCACCATTACATTCAGGGAGTGATAGTGTTTCCTGTTTCTAAATATGGCCTCCAGCCGTGCTGGAGGCTGAAGTGGTATGTGAGTACCATCCACAACCCCTATGATGTGTGGGAAGCCAGCTATTTGGTAAAAATTGGCCTTGGCCACACTAAGGGCACCCATATCCAAAGGCATTTTAATAAAATGATGGAGGTGCTTGAAAAGTGCCTCCATCACTGCCCTCAGGATCCGGGAAAAGGAGGATTGGGAGATGCCCGCCACTATTCCGACCGTTGTTTGAAACGATCCTGAGGCACAGAAATGTAACACCGCCATAAATTGCGTCAGTGGTGGTATTGCTGTTGGACTGTCAATTTGCCGCTCAAGATCACTTTCTATTAATGAGAGAGTGTCTATGATGATTTTGGGAGGTAGACGGTAGCGTCTTAAAACCTCATCATCGGGCATTCCAAAAAGGGTGACACGTGTTCGAAATATCTGGGGCCTTGCATGCCTACGATGCCTACGCCTGGGACGAGTTTGAGGTTGGTCGTCTTCCGGGAGCAGGGCCAGAACAATTCGCCCCAGATCTACCTGAAATTCAAAGTTTACAATGTAAGGCTTTTGACCCACCCCAAAAGTAAGAAAAAACAACTTAGCTTTCTGATACCATCCATAGCTGCTTACATGCCGGGGTATTGTCATGATACGTATAAACTGTAAAAAAGGCAACAATGAGACGTCAAAAATTTAAAGGGTTTTTTTTTTGGTTAAAAATTGTTGCAAGCCAACACAGAAAATAACGGAAAAACACATTTGGACAACGATGAAAACTACATTGCACACCGTACGTCAAATAGGGTTCAAATGGACCCAAAAAATGGAAAAGGGAAAAGCAAAACTGGATTATATGATGAATAAGCCGTCAAAAATGCGGTAAATTATTCGCAAATGCAAGTCACTACACCAACAGTCAAAAATGCGGTAAATTATTCGCAAATGCAAGTCACTACACCAACAGTCAAAAATGCGGTAAATTATTAGCAAATGCAAGTCACTACACCAACAGTCAAAAATGCAGTAATTCATTCGCAAATGCAAGGCGCTACACCAACAGTCAAAAATGCCGTAATTCATTCGCAAATGCAAGACAAAAAATGGACTTACCCAACTCGAATATATAAGATGTCCTCAAAAAACTTCTTTGGGTCCGAAAACCAAAAAAAAGTAAAAATGATGAAATGAGTGTTAAACAAATTAACTAACCACAAAACAGAAGAATACACCAATTGGCCACAAATTTGAATGCACAAAACTTACCAAATCAGGAAAGGATGTTGAAAAAATGAAAAAAATGCGAACAGAAAAACCAAATAAATGTAGCAAAAACAAACAAAAAAACAACTCTCCAAAATCCTCCAAACGCAACCAACCAACCAAATCCAAACCACTTAACCAACAACACTCCAACAACCCCACCTCGAATCCACACACACCAAGCCATAAATAGTGTTTATTTTCCCGCACAAATTAAGGATGAATCATAGGGACGCACAATCAATGATGCGGCCGCAAACTAACGACGCATGTATAAATACGTCACGAAATCACATAGAATTTCTGGATGATTTCATGCTGGAAGCAGAGACATGGCTTCAAACCAGGGAAACAATGGTCAAAATTGCGGCGGTAAGGCCTTCATGCATTTTGTGTCAATGAGTATTTTAAAACATAATATTGTGCAAGTTGTGAAGTGGCAAAATCTGCATATTTACCCAAATAGGTGAGGAGGATGACATGGAAGAGACTGCTGGCCCCAGTCAACCCGCCAAAGCTGCAAAAAAAAAAAGGCAGCCACATTTCACAAGCAAGGAGATGGAGGTTTTGATCCAGAAGTGCGTGGACATCCTGCCCCAGGCAGCCAGGAATATGAGCCAAAGCCAGAAGTGGAGAATGTGGGAGAAGGTCGCCGTTGCTGTCAATAGGGTGGGTGATTATGTCCGTCTAGCCCGGGATGTCAAACGGCGGTAAGTAAACACTTTCCCATCCTATAAACAAACCCCATTGTAAAAAAAAGGATAATGGTTCCAAATTCATTCCACAGATGGGCAGACTTCAAATATCGTCTAAAACAAAAACTTGCCGACAGGGCTAGGCATGCAAGGGGGACAGGTGGGGGTCCCACCCCTGTGTCATTGGAGTTGACAGACTTAGAAGAGATGGCACAGGGGTGTGTGCAGGCTGTGGAGGTGTTTGGCGTGTCCAACATGGATACGGACATGCCAGACTTTGCGGCTCCTCATGTTGGCCAAGGTAAGTCTTGTGATGTCACCAACTCAGAAATGCTATTGTGCCAATATGTAGATTCTAATGTGAGTCTTTTCTCCAATTTCCTAACAGAGACAGAGGCGGATGAGTCTGCTCCAGAGGGGAGCCTTGGCCGCAGAATTTCTGCTGACTCTGCAGGGGAGGAACCAGTACATCCGGCTGAGGACCCTGCAGAAGCCAGTCCAGGGCGTGCCCCCTCGCAGGCAGTGGGCCTCCTCACAGAACTAAATTTTAAATCGGATTGCCATACGGAGATTCTGCAGAGGATGGACGCCAGTCTGATACGGGTGGCTGAGGCCCTGGAGCAAAATGCTGCGGCCAACGTGACCATTGCTCATGGCCCTGGCGGAAAATACCAGGGCCAACAATCCGCATCGCCGATGCCCTGGAGCAGCTCGTTCGCCAGCACATGGTGGAGCCGACCTCCCTTCCTGCCGGAACATCCAGATCCTCTACCTCTGGCACAACATCAGGCAATCCTCCAAATGTGCCTAGCCCTGTGCCTAGTCCAGAGGCCACAACATCTGCCTCTGGACAGGCCAGCCCGATGGCATCCCGGACCCGGTCTGGCGCCCACCCTCACCCAGCCAAACGGGCGAGAAAACGGTGACAGCAATGGCGACTTTTCCCACTTTCCTTCTGTGCTTGGCTCATATTCCTTTCTGGTCAAAACTTCCCTCTCCTTTCTTGTGAAATGTTTTTAAATTTTGTATTTACGATTATGTTAGTAGTTATGTTTTTTTTTTTTTTTTATCAAATATCTTGGCCACAAAAAAAGGCAATACAATATTATTGCAATTTGTTTGTGTGTAAACAATAAATTTAAAAAAAAAAACTGACATTGTATTGTGACATTATTGTACAAATGGGTTACATTTAATCCTGGCCTTAAACGCAAAAAATGACCCTCTTTTGTTAAAAAAAAGGCCTCTTTAAGGAACGTTTAAAAAAACACATAGCGATGCAAATTCCACAGTAAACCAAAAAAAAGGGGAGCTAATTAAAAGATGATGACATTATTTTTACAATAGGCCATAACCACCAAATTGTGGCCAAAATAAAAGCCCAAAAATGTACGCTAATTGATTATGTAATCATGACATTAGCAGCTCTGATTTCCACCTGCGTACGCTTTTGTGCTATCCCAATAAACTGCTTTCCAAACACATACCAAGCCGGATTTCAATCCAACACTAATTACTTTACTGACCAGCCGCGATTAATCGCTGCACCATCGTGGAGTCCCGGGACGGAGGAGAAGGCCATCGCCAATGTGGTCGAGTAATCCTGACCCTAAGCTGTGCGAGCATTTTGAAGGGAAAGCGGATGTTTCAGTGACGTATGAGAGGGTCCGAACACATTTGACGTTCGCATCTGCTAATGTATGTACGCCCCAAAAACGCTTCGCCACGCCTGCGTTTTTTCATCTCCACCCCCGTCAACACCCAAAAACGCCCTGTTCTGTCAATCACATTTAACATGTACCTTCCTGTACGCTATGTTAGGAACGAGAGAAAAAAAGCTTGCAATCTGCCGTACGCACATGCGCGGTGTAACACCGACGCATGCGCGGTTAGTCAACATCGGAACGCAACGAGCGTACTGTTGTTAACGTGCGGCTCTGAATGAGGGCCATAGTTAGTTAGTGGGCTCCAAACTGCCACTTAACCAGCACAAAGATATTAAGGGGTATATTTAATTTACTAAAGTGAGAGTTTTTACAAGTGCATTTTAGAAGTGATGTTGCCCATAGCAACCAATCAGATCCTACTTAACATAATTTACCTAGCACTTTCTAGAAGATAATAGCTAGAATCTGATTTTTTGCTATGGGCAAGCAACATCACTTCTAAAACTCACTTCTAAAAACTCTCACTTTAGTAAATTAAATTTACCCCTTAAGGCCTTACATTGTGTCTTTCTTGGGAATCCTGCGCCTGCTTCTATGGCTAGGAGTGGATTTTCATCCCAGAAGGGGGCAAACTTTCCAAAAAAGCATTTCCCAACCTGTACAGGGACATTAAAAAAAACATAGTTAGTGGCCTTTAGTTCAAACTGCCGTTGTACCCACTGTCCACTTAACCGGAGCAGATATTGTGAACAAGCCGAACAGAGCAGCACATGCAACATTTAAGATTCAAGGTTTAAGTCTTACATTGTGTCTTTCTTGGGAATTCTTGAGCGCCATGCCTGCTTGTTGGGAGTGGATTTTCATCCCAGAAGGGATGAAAGCATTGTTTTTCTTCCCAACGGACACAGATCTGAAGAGAAAGAGATAGATATAAATAACTACTGGTAGGAAAAAGAGGACAGTTGGAGGCCCTTACACAAAACTGCCTTTGCTTTACTTGAGCTGCCCATCTTGCAGTGTGTACTTAGAAAGAGTTTTCAGCACAGCCGGGAACCATGTCAGGGATCGGCCTGGCTGAGACTTCTTCCCCAAAATGGGGAAAAGATTATGCCCATCAAAATGAACTACAAATTCTACAAGAAAGACCTTTACCGTCAATTACGTGCAAAAATTACAGAGCCACCTGTAATGGTGGATTCCTGTGGAGACAAAGTAATATTGTGTGAAGAAGATGATGTATACATCACCCCAGATTATACCATCACCCAAGATTATATCGTCATCCCATCCTGTGTTGTGTATAAATTACAGCTGCGCTCCCTGTTAGATTGGGGATTCATTGTCCACTTTAGTGTATGGAAGCTCCATTTTAGTCCATATCATCACCACACCCCCTACACATCTTCTGACCTGGGCTACAGAAGAAGCAGCTACACTCTGGAGTACAGTTGCATGGAGTTGCCCCTCTGACTAGCTGAAATTCAGGTAGAGGAACCATGGGTAGCAACTGGGAGTAAGGACACTATAATCAGAGAATGCAGTTTTAGCTGCTTTAGTTTATTCTATTTTTTAAACCATAGCCTCTATTTTCAGTTTGAAAATGTTTATCCAAATCTCAGCTGAGGCATTTGTGATGTCATGGCTAACACGCACACACACACACACAGAAAAAAAAACACATTGATTGATCAATTAATTTTTTGGGGCATTTGGGAGGGAGAGCACCCGAACGAGGCAGCAGCCTCTTGATAAATGACACAGACAGCACCCCTGCACAGCTACATTGCTGGTGATAAGTGTGGCTAACGCACACACACACACACACACAGAAAAGAAACACATTGATTGATTTTTTTTTTTTTTTGGCACTTGGGAGGGAGAGCACCTGAACAAGGCAGCAGCCTCTTGATAAACGACACAGCCAGCACCCCTGCGCAGCTACATTGTTGATGATAAGTGTGCCTAACGCGCACACACACACAGACAAAAAACACATTGATTGATTAATTCATTTTTTTGGGCACTTGGGAGGGAAAGCACCTCAACGAGGCAACAGCCTCTTGATAAACGACACAGGCAGCACTGTCTCCTGCACAGCTACTTTGCTGATAACTTAAGTGTGGCTAACGCGCAGACACACACGGAAAAAATAATTTTTTTTATTTTATTTATTCTTTTTTTTTTTTGGCACTTGGGGGGGAGAGCACCCCTGAATGAGGCAGCAGCCCCTTGATAAATGACACAGGCGGCATCCCTGCACAGCTACATTGCTGATATAAGTGTGGCTAACACGCACACACACACACAGTGAAAAAAAAATTAATTCACACTGGGGTTGAAGATGAAGAGCACCCCTGATGGACAGAGCAGTGAGCACCCCCTGAACAACACAGCAGCACAGCCAGTCCCTATGGACAACAGACAGCCAGCCCCTATGGACATTAAGCAGCCAGCCCCTGACACAAGTGACAACAGTAGCCAGCACTATCAGCACAGCGATCAAAGCCCCCTCCTTCCTCTTCACTGAGTGTGTCAACTAGCCTAGCCAGTCCCCACAGCGATCACAGGCAGCCCCCTCCTTCCTCTTCACAGTGTCCAAACTATCTAGCCAGCCCCTCAGCACAGCGATCACAGCCCCCTTCTTCCTGTTCACAGCCGGAATGAAAATGGAGGCGATCACGGGACCCTTTATACAATCCAAAACCCATGAGAATTTTGACAGAGGGATGATGATGTTTTGCCTCTTTTTGAGATCCGAGTCAGGCGGGAAACCTGAGCCAAATCAGATCTGGCCCAGATCACCTAAGTTCGGGTGGGTTCTGATCTCTGAAATCCAAACCCGCTCATCTCTAATTTTTAGGCCTGCTACATTAAGGTGAGAGTGCCTACTGCATTTAATCTGTAGGACTGTAGCTTTTGTAAAACATGCCACCAGCTTTTCCCACACATGCCTCTGAGCCCACAACATTTTGTGAAATATGCCCCTCTGCTCACAATCTTTTGTCAAATATACCCTAATGTACACTAGCTTTTCTCACACATGCACACTTGTCCAGCAGCTTTGCCTGCACATGCCCACCAGATTTTCTCACACATGGCACTCTGCCCCCCAGCTTTTCAGACATGCCCTAGGGGTGTAGAAACAATGATTTCTGTTAGGTGGGCAAAGATGTGTTTTGCCACACCCATGAACTTCTACACAAAAGCGAATGGGGTTGAATGAAATGAAAATAGGGATGCAGCGATAATAGCCAACTATTGTTATTTGTTATTTCTGTTTACCAAAAATGAAGTTATCGTCATGTTTGTTCTGAATACATTTTCTTCTTGCAAATGCCTTTTTTTTTCTTTTTTAGAAGCCCCAATCATTTGCTAAAAATGTTAGCAGCAGTCTCATTGTTGCCAGAGCGTGGCACATACCAGATATTATAGCACATACCATAACCAGTGAAGCAGTGACTATAGATTTAAAAATACTCCCATCAAATGAGATAGGCTGGCAACGAAATCTGAGTAAAAACTAGATTAATGAAAAATGTAAATTTTTAAGATGAAAAATTTAATTTATATATCTTTCTAACAGCTATTGTACTAATTGGTAGTAAATATTGATTATACTATTTATTTAATAATGTATAAATACATTTTTATAGTAAAATAAACAATGAAACACTGATGAAAATTAACATAGGATGGGAGGCTATGTATATCTATAGTCACTCCAGGCCCTATAGTAGTCCTTGGCCTTTTGTCCTCCCCCATGAAAATTTTCGTTCCTACACCCTGTGCCCATCAACTTTTTTCATATATGTGCTCCTGGACACCACAATGCCTTTCTGCACACATACCTTACTGAACACATTCCACCTTCCTACATACCAACATGCCCTCTGGACATATTCTCCCCTGCATATTAAAATGCTTTCACATATTTTCTCCTGCAAACCATCATGCACTCCAGCACACCAACTTGATCCCTGCACATATTCCCACCTGCACACCAACATGCCCAATGCACACCATCATGCCCCCAGCACATAGACCCCTGCACATCAACATACTCCCTTGCACAAATTTCCCTCTGCACACCAACATTTCCCCAGCTCATCTATCCCCCTGCACACCAACATGCTCTCTTGCAATAATTCCCACCCCTGCACACCAACATTCCAACTGCACATATAACCCCTGCACATCAACATGCCACCTGCACATTTTGCTCCTTGAACATCAACATGCCCATGCTGCACATCATCAAATCCTTGATGTTTGAGCTGGGGCCGTAGAGAGTGGTGCTCAGCCCCTGTACTGTAGGGGGCTTGGCCTAATCCTGCAGGAATGGCCATGCCCCCTAAAATAAAGTAAAATAAAATATTAATTGTGGCACTTCTAAGCGGTTCCACGTTTCACACAGGGTTGCACTGTGCACCCTTCAGTCAGGGGCATATCCAGGGGGGGACACAAACTGGCAGAGGAGACACCTGCTGAGCTCAATGGCAGCATCCTCCCTGGACCCACCGTAGCCCAGCATACAGGAGCTTGTGCTGGGCTGGGTTGAGAGATGCTGCTGCTGACAAGTAAAAGAGTGGGGAGGGTGGTGGATCTGTGCCCTACCCGGCTCCTCCATTAAACCGGGGTCCAGGTAATTAGTACCCACTCCCCACCCCCTCTCTGCGCCCCTGGTTCCAGCAGTGGTGTCAGCTACACAGGACCTGGAACAGTCGCATGACACAGCAGGGGGTAATCTAAAGAAGAGCTACTAGGTTTGTTCCCTTCCTTGGCAATCTATTATCAACTGGGTAGGGCAAAAATATGCGGCAGACCAGCAAACTGGAGTCTATATTACATTTGGGCCTTAGCCTTGACTAATGAGGAATACTTTTGCTAGTGTAATTGCTACTGCAATCCAAACAAGAACCCTTTCCCTGTCTCCTTCAGCGCACTGTACATTTTCCTCTGTATAGATAAAGTAACCCTGTGTCATGCAATCAGGCCCGTAGAGAGCTGTCCCAGGCCCCAGTACTTTCAGGGGGGGACATGGCCTAATAGTGAAGAGCAAAAATATTTTCATGCCAGTGCGCACTGAAGAGGGGTCCCTTCGCTTCCATTGACCAGGTGCACATCCGGGAGGGGGGGGGGGGAGGGCAGAGGAGACTGCTGCTGCTGCCTCCCTGGCCCCATTGCATCCCAGCACACAGCAGCGTGTGTTGGATTGCAAAGACATAGGCTACTGACAGGTAAGAGGGAGGGAGAGGGGGCGTTGACAGACCCGGGCCCCTCCATCAAGCCCAGTCCCGGGGAATTAGTACACGCTTACCCCCCTTCTCGACACCTATGCATTTAATGTAAAACATTACAGTTTATCTGCAAACTAATTTTTGAAAATTCCACTTTTTTTCATTGGTGAATTGTAGCTCAAGATTTGCGCTTATCACCACCAGTACAGTATAATTGTTTGTTGTTACATAATATTTACTGATTACGGTAAACACACTTATATCAATTTAATTTTGGCTCAATTATTTACATATGAATATATTCAGGTGTAGATTGAATAAAATAAGATTGACAGGATATTAAATTAAATCTATCATGATCTGCTAGTTTAAGTAGTTATAATGAAATACAATGCAGCCTTATCTGAACAGTATTAATTGCTGAGCCTATCCCAATGATTGTTATTTAATAAAATTGAATAAAGAGTTCCTTCCAATGACCAATTTTCATTAGAAAGTGTATTTTACTAGCGACTTCTGAGAATTTCCGAGATGTAGTCATTAGGTTGATATTCATAATGTCAAAATAATAATGTCGACATTGTTGAAACATCAACAGACAACATGTCGACATCCTCAGAATGTTGACATGTTTGTAATGTCTATGGGGCCTATTAATCATACCTAAAATTTCTCTGGCGGTAATTAGGTTTAGAACTCATATGGAGTTCTACCTAATTACCGTAGGAATTCATCATTCCTCCTCTCCATAAATATCTATTTCGAAAAGCTGTCATTTTTGCTATGACAGCTTTTCAGGAAATAGATTGTTATCCCTATCTACACTAACTTACCGCAGCTGGAATCAGTGCTGCGCATGCGATGTTACATCTGTAAAACCAGCACATGCGCAGCACTGCCTACAGCTGCGGTAATTTTGTGTGCCCCCCCAACACCCCCTCCGCTCACCTCTCACCCATCCCCGACTTACCTGCCCGTGCAGCAGCCTCCAGCTCCGTCTGCTATGCTGACACGTGTTCTGGAAGAACACAGTACAGTTTAGAAAAAGAAAAAAAACGTTTTGTTTTTTTTTCTAAACTTTATTGTGTTCTGTTGGGAGAACACAGTGTCAGAGCAGCCACAGGAGCCAGAGGAGGGAACAGAGCGACGGAGGAAGACGCCGGGGGACCTGCCCAGCTGAAAGCAGGTAAGTGTTACCTACTATACGCCACCTCACAGTGGCGTATGGTAACACCATCAAATTCTGAAAATACATAATTTCCAAAATTTGATGAATAATACCATAATTTCCATATCCCCATACTAATGTATGGGGAGTGTGGAAATTAACGCAGGGGGACTTAACCAGGAGATAGTGATATCTCCTTCGTTAAGATACTTCATGAATACTAAAATAACGTTAATTAAGGAAAATTTCCTTAAAAACTTTATTGTTTATTTATGTTGATGAATAGGCCCCTATATCTGAAATGTTGACATGTAAAAGCCTGACATTCTAAGAATGCTGGAATTTGAGTTGGGCTGCAGGATGAGAGGGTTAGGGTAAGGCGCTAGGGGGAGGTAAGCGGTAAGGATTAGGGTTAGGCTGCGGGATGGGAAGATTAGGGTAAGACACTAGGGGGAGGTTAGGGGTAAGGATTAGGGGACGGCTGTGGGATGGGAGGGTTAGGGTAAAGCAGTAAGGAGAGGTTAGGGTTAGGGGTAAGGATTAGGGCAAGGCTGCGGGATGGGAGGGTTAGCTTAAAGCAGTAAGGGGAGGTTAGGGTTAGGGGTAAGGATTAGGGTAAGGCTATGGGATGGGAGGGTTAGGGTAAAGCAGTAAGGGGAGGTTAGGGGTAAGGATTAGGGTAAGGCTGCGGGATGGGAGGGTTAGGGTAAAGCAGTAAGGGGAGGTTAGGGTTAGGGGTAAGGATTAGGGTAAGGCTGTGGGATGGGAGGGTTAGGGTAAAGCAATAAGGGGAGGTTAGGGGTGAGGATTAGGGTAAGGCTGCGGGATGGGAGGGTTAGGGTAAAGCAGTAGGGGGAGGTTAGGGATAGGGGTAAGGATTAGGGTAAGGCTGAGGGATGGAAGGATTAGGGTAAAGCTGTAAGGGGAGGTTAGGGGTAAGGATTAGGGTTAGGCTGCATTATGGGAGGGTTAGGGTAAAGCACAAAGGGGCCATTATGGTTAGGGGTAAAGATTACGATTAGAAAAAGGGGGAAGAATACTCATCGGAACACAGCTCCATCAGATGTCAGCGCCAGAACTGCTCCACACGTGACCCGGAAGCGGCTACTGAAGAGGCTGTTTGCGTTGGGAGCAGATAAGTGACCGATGGGCCACCAGGGATGGTTTGTCAACATTCTATCATATCAACATTTCAGCAGTATCCACATTATGAATGTCGACCTTTTATACCAAACCTGAATTCCCCCAATTATCACTATTTTGTTGGGACAGCCCCAACTGGAGGGATTTCCATCCCACGATCATTAAAAAGGTCTCAATTTGAGGAATGTATTAACACAGTGCAGTATTCTCCCCAGAAATTTTTTCCAGCTGGGTGGTATGAAGAAGTAGCCAGCTGGGGCCTTCGCAATAATAGAATGTTTTAAACCCTGACCTTATAATGATTTAAACTTGAAATAATATTTGTATATATTAATTCTCCTCTTATTAGAGGCCCAGTTGTCTGAATATGAAAAGTCTGTAGAATCTGGTCCTTTTTATACAGTTCCCAGATACTGTCCCCACTTGCAGGCTCCCAAAGTGTTAGGTGGTGCCCCCGCAAAAAACAGCCTGGGGACAACACTGCCCGCCCTTACCATTCCAGCCTGACAGGTCTCAGGCTGCTCCCCCACTGGCTTCAGTCAAAAATGCCCATTGTGCAGTGCCCCCTGTAGTTATCCCCTTATGCAGCGCCCCCTGTATTTGTGCCCTTTATGCAGTGCCCCCTATAGTTTTCCCCTTTATACATTGCCCCCTGCAGTTTTCCCCTTTATGCATTGCCTCCTGTATTTTTTATTTTGCCCCTATGCAGTGCCCCCAGACTGGCCCCTTATGCAGTGCCCCCAGACTGGCCCCTTATACAGTGCCCTCAGACTGGCCCCTTATGCAGTGTCCCCAGACTGGCCCCTTATGCAGTGCCCCCAGACTGGCACCTTATGCAGTGCCCTCAGACTGGCCCCATTTGCAATGCCCCCAGACGGGTCCCAGCCCAGAACTTACCTTAATATGCTGGTCGGCGCTCCCAATCCCGCTGCCTCTCTCTGACTGGATCTAACTAGATCCAGCATGCGGGCACGGCAGGCTCCTCACGTCGCGGGTGACGTCATGACTTCACCCGCGCAGTGCATCACTGGGAACGCTTGCCTCTGAAGCGATAGGAGGCTTCTTTAGCAGGAGGTGGAGCGTGACCTGGAATGTGGCGGGGGGAAGTGCTGGGCGGTAGGCTGTTTCTGCCGGGCGATGCGCCCGCAGAAACAGTCTGGGGAGAACACTGCAGTGGAGGCAGCTCCATACTGATTTATTGACCATACCTCAATTTGTATTACATCCTGATGGCTGGCATTCCAGTGATACAAAGGGCCATACCAACAAGGGCAGTGCATCCAGTGCCACTGCCTAGGGTAATGCCGAGGGGGTGGCATGGTTTCTGTTCTTTGGCACCTGGGCGCAGCTTGTAGATTACATGGCGAGCCCTCCAGCTTCCTGGGCCTGGCCTCCTCCTTGAAGCATACATGACATTGTGTGTGCTGTGGGGGCGGAGAGCCCTGCCCAGCACGAGGTGGTGCACTTGTGGTACACATTTCCTAATGAGTAGTGCTGGAAAGTGGTCACACCAGTACAATGATACCAAGCATGAAACTTGACAGTAATTTAAAATATAATATATGCATACTGTATCTGCTATTATTTATGACATTCAAATCTTAGGAAGTGCACTACCACTGTCACTTAGGTCACCTCCCAATCTCTACGTTGATACGCTCAGGGATTGCAAACCTCTTCTCAAGTGTTAGCGATTCCGTACACAATTGTGATTGCCATTGGACACTTTGCGCGTGAGCAGTAAAGGATTTCTGGACCTGTCATGCATGTGCACCAGCAACATTGCTCAACTGTGGGAACAGCCAAATAATGTCCATCTGTAAATCAGAGCCAGAGTCCTCAAATCCTTACTGCCCCACCTTAAAATGGAGCAGCTAGGGTCATAGCAGAACAGAGGGGGCGAGGCCAGACAGAGTGGAGGGCAGGGGAGCAGATTCTGAGGTCCAGGTCCAATAAACTAGTAACTACATAATGATATCATGTACTCGTATTTAACCATATTTTTAGGTGAATTAATTGACATAGCTTATTCATTATGTTAATTATTAACATTCTGACTCGCCGTGAGTGCAGGAGCAATTCAATATTGCCCCAGCGTGGAGACAGCTGATCCGAAGATCAGCTGTCCCTGCGAATCCTTTGTAGTGGTGAAACTTAACACTGTCGAGTCTGACTCGGGAGTGCTAGTGCGCCTGTGTGAACTGGGGTTCATGCAGACACACAAAGCTCAGGCAAAAGTATCCCTCTTCGCAACCCGGGACTACTTCCTATAGGGAAGGAGCTGGGTGCGGGAACAGATGCCATCTGAAGTTGGTGAATGTTCCCGAAGTCAAGCTCGGAAAATGTTGTATTGTTTGGAGCTTGATGAATTTAGGTTCCCATACTAGTGTATGGTGACATCGGGCCAGATCGGGGCTAATAGGTATGTGCGGGTCCGGTTCTCAAAGAACCAACAACAACCAAATTTAGGGGTTCCGAATCGAATCGAGTCTGAGTTTGGAATTACTTTGGGGTACCGAGTCGAACCGACACATGAGGGTGGTTTTGTAAAACGAAGACCAAAACATGATGGTAAATCCGGATCCAAAACCAAAACACGGGGTTCGGCGTACATCTCTAAAATTAAGTGATGAAGGAGAGACCTAAAATGCTGTAAAAAAAGAAAAAGCCCATTTGAGAAGACATTTTAACAATAATCCACTGCCTGTAATGAAAATTTATTCAACTTCATGTTATTTTATAGATTTATTTCCTCCAATTCGCTTACCATGCAGCTTCCACGATGTGATTGCCAACCCTAAATCGCTGAAATCCAGGGAACCTCAAACTTCAACACATTGCATTCTCATTTCTAGAAGACGCTGCTGGCAGAATTGATTTTCCATAATCTAATAATATCACTATTATTTTTTTATATATCTTAGATATTTAGTTTATGGATTTATTTTTTTGATATCTCATGCAAGATTTATTTATTTCTAGAGTGGCAAAATGAAATAATAGCCTTCATATGTATTCCGATTAACATACAACTTTATTCCCCCCCCCCAGAACTAATGTCCTTTTGTAGACACCTAGGGGTATATTTACTAAAGTGCGAGTTTTTAGAAGTGGAGATGTTGCCCATAGCAACCAATCAGACTTATCATTTAAATAGCACCTTCTAGAAGATAATAGCTAGAATCTGACTGGTTGCTATGGGCAACATCTCCACTTCTAAAAACCTCTCACTTTAGTGAATATGCCCCCTAGGGCAGGGGTTCCCAACCACGGTCCTCAAGGCACACTAACAGTCCAGGTTTTAAGGATAACCGTACTTAAGCACAGGTGACTTAATTAGTACCTCAGTTATTTTGATTTAACCATCTGTGCTCAACCATGGATATCACTAAAACCAGGACTGTTAGTGTGCCTTGAGGACCGAGGTTGGGAATCACTGCCCTAGGGGGAGAAAACATCTTAGTGTTTTAAGCCTGTGTCTTTATTTGAAACACAATATGCTCAGTGCAAGACAAACCAAAGTAAATGATTTTATTTTTTTATTTTTTTTCAAGAGAGACAAATATGGATTGGTACCAAGAAAAAAAAACAAAAGTGTGAAAAATTGAAAAAGAGACACTTGAGTGGGAATTATGTAGGTTGTGCCGGATTCAAAACAGAGCAATTACTGTGCAGATGATAAAAAGAAGGTAAGCAAGATTTTCTCAGTTTCCCATGGTTACAAAAGTCACAGAAAGTCTTTGGGAATGTCTGTCAAAGAGTTTGATTCCCGTTGAACTGTGACCTTTGCCTCTATAACCAAGCGACCTTCAGCAAGTCATTAAAGCTAATGTAACGTATCATTCTCTTCTAATTGTATTCATCAGCAAATTGTAGTCACTTCTCGGTTAGTCATGCAGCAGAGAAGGGGATGGTTCAGTGGATCTAATGAGCATCTTGCGGTCTTTTACGTGCTCCTTTTATTGCTAGGCTCGATAATACATGGCATGAGTGTGGACGGTGACTTGGAGCATCTGTAGAAAGCTTTCCACTTAACACTGACGCTTTAGTAAGATGACAAAGGGTTCAGTCGTTTAGTTCTCATTATTTTTAGCCTTTTGCTGAAAGATTCATTCACTAACAACCTTGTCTTAATTCAGAGTTGGCCAACACTTTGCAGAGCTAATTGAGACAGCAAGGCTAAGCTATTAATCATGTTGTGGGACAAGGAGGCATTAGATCTTCTCTATCAGAGCCGATAGGCTTAGCTAAAGGAAAACTTTTTGGTAAAGGTCTTCAAGACTGTTATGGCAGCCATTGTGTGCCCATGCAGGATAGTGAGATCCAAAACAGGGTTTTTGTAACACAGTAAGGGCTTCTGTGAAAATTTGCTGGCAAGGACCTCATTTTAGATTATTATTTTTTTTTAATTTATATGAATCCGGAATTCCTTCTTCTAGACAATGTATAACCTGATCTGGTGTAATAAAATATATAAAATTATAAATATAATGCTGCAAGATAAAAAAAAAACGAAAGTATTGTATGAGAATTTTTAGGTTCTCATAGTGTATTTTAATATAAATTAGGGCCCTATTTGTGTCATCTCTTTAGGATTTTGTACAAGTGTCTTTTTTTCCCTCAAGACACACTTACAGGGGGAGATTTATCAAATCATGGAGAGAGTACCAACAAATCAGCATCTAACTCATTGGACAGACTGTGCTGGAAAAAAAAGACATTTAGAAGCTGATTGGTTGGTCCTTTAGTCTCTCTACACTTTATCTCTCTCCAAGATTTGATAAATCTGCCCCTTAGTTACTGGTGGTTCACAGAGCAAAACACCTTGGTTTTGTGCTAGTGCTCCTGCATGGTCCACCCAGGAGAGGGTTTCTGTAAATAGGATTCTTTGCTAAAGTGCAACATGGAGATGCAAAATGGGTACCATTAAAAGTAGATGAAGAGACCTAAAAAGGGCCATCTCTGAGATGGCATAAATCCACTTCCATTTCGCCTAAAATTTGCCCTCTCCGCACCCTTACTATCCGGATTTATCGATATTAAAGCTAGGTGCATCATAAGGCCTGATTCAGAGCCGCTCGTAAGCGGCCGCTCGTTCGCTCCAAGCGATGTTCGCACATCTGCGCATGCGTATGGGTCGTAATGCGCATGCGCCAACCAGTCATTGCGGTCGGAAATCGAGCGCTCGCAAAATAGCGAGTGCCTGCTAATTTGAGTGACAGGATGAGGCGTTTGTGGGTGGTAACAGGGGAAGGTGCTTGAAAACGGGGAGTGGTGATCCGAACGCAGGCGTGCCAAACGGTCAAAACGGGCGTTTTAAGGGTGTGCATAATTAACAAAGCAGCGTCATCGACCACGTCACTTGGTTGTTTCTTATCCTGAACTGTTCGCATGATTGCGGTAGGAAAATCCTACCACAAGCACTGCGAGCAGTTCAGACGCCTTTCGATGTACTCGATTAATCTAATAAATAGCGGAGATGACGTAGGATGCGAGCGGCCAGGGGGCGTCTTTACAAAATAGCGAGCGCATGTTTCGTTCGCTCGCTCAGACATAGAGGCGTCAACAGACCGCAAAAAGCGAGCGCTCAATTTAAATAGCCGGCCCCTTTTTCTGAACGAGCGAGTGCAAATAGCGTCCGCCTCTGAATCAGGCCCATAGTTCCTACTCCACATTTTGCAAGAAGTTCCAACTCCTCCGCTCTGCGTGTGCAAAAACAACTAACCTGATCTGTAAACTCCTCTATCACATGCACAACTGGAATCACGGGACAGGGCTAAGGGGCCCATTTATCATTCAATATTTGAGGTAAAATCCCCAAAAACACACGTTTTCGGGGGTTTACCTCAAATACTAAGTATCCCCCAGATGTATGAAGGAGGGACGGCAGCAGGTATCTCCGATACCTGCTGCGATCCCTCCATTGCCACTGGCAGCCGCCTCCCCCATAGGTTTCTATGGGGGAAGCGATGCTGCCAAATGCATCAATATCGGGAATGCGAAGCATTCCCGATATCGGCCCCAGCAGCTAATGCCATCTGAAGATAGCGTTAGCCGCTGTAGTCTATTGTAACTTACCGCCTATCAGCCGGCGGAGGGATCTCACGGAACCCTCCGCCGGCAATGAGAGCCGCTCATGTGCAGTCCGCGGGACTGCGCATGCCCAGTAGCCCCGACAGCCCTCCGGAGACATCACAGGGATGGGCTCTTTTCGGAGCCCGTCTCCCTGCATGTCCCGGATAATACATCCAGCCGATAGGATCGCATTTTGCAATGCGATCAGGGGCGTTACTGGCATGCCCTGATCGCATTGCAAAAGCGATCCTTGATAAATGGGGCTCTAAAGCTGGTTTTACACTGTGGAGCATACATTTGCCCTTTACAATTAACTTCACTGCACTACTATAAAGAACTATTCTCCTTTCAATATTACATTACTTAGAGCCTATTCAATTCCATATGAAAAGTGAAAACTTCTTACACAAGAAACTTTTCACAAGTCTTTACACCCAAAATGATACAGTACTAAGGGGTGTATTTTCTAAAGTGTGGGGTCTTTAGTAGCGGATATGTTGCCCATTACACCAATCAGATTTTAGCTATTATCTTCTAGAAGGTGCTAGATAAAATGTTAAGTAGAATCTGATTGGTTGCTATGGGCAACAACTCCCCTTCTAAAAACCTGCACTTTAGTAAATATACTCCTAAGACGCAGAAACTGATGGGCATCAGTGATTTGGAGGGCCAAAATATAAGATTTACTAAGCATCAGATTCAATATAGTATTGTAATTGGCCATAAATGTCCATTAGTTTCTAAACCCCGATCCTACCTCAAACCTTACCAATTCTGCAGGCAAAAATGCTGCAACTACGCTAATATTGCGACCTGCTGCTTAGTACATTTCCCCATTAGCGTGTGTGCCATCATAGGAAGAATTCTGACCTGGGTATTAAACTATGTTACTGCTCTGATGTTCCCAATTAATAGGACTTACTGTAGATAGGAACCATGCTGCAGGAAACAGCTGGGGAAGCAGCAACTTATTTATGGGTCTTCTGCTGCAGAATTTGCTAGTTTACATTAAATAGACTCTTATTTGATTTTGTACATATAGACAAGGGTGAAGCTAGGCATTCTGTCTCCCTGGGAAAAGACTCACCTTGGGTAGTCACTCTCTACCTATATGACCACGATATAATGCAAATAACATCACTGACCACCATATAACACAGAGAGCATCAGTGACCACCATATAATACAGAGGGCATTAGTGCCCTCCATATAAAGGAAAGAGCATCAGGGACTTGCATATAATACAGAGATCATCACAGTGGCTGCCATATAATACAAAGAGCTTCAGTGACTGTTATCTAATACATAGAGCATCAACATGTCATATAATACAGAGAGCATCAGTGACCACCATATTGTGAGCACCTGCATCCCGCCTGTCGGGATTTCAACTACCTCACTTTTGGGCTGCCGGAAGAGTATAAGTCCTGGGACCCTGCAGAGCGTGTTACTGCTGGCACTGGTGTCCTGGGCATCCCTCTGCCACCTGCTGTGGTCCCCTGTGGTGCAGGCTACCTCTCCAGGTCCGAGATCAGCTGTGCTGGAAGGCTGGGCAGAGCAGCTCAGACTTTGAAGATGCGGTAAGGTATCTGCTTCTTCATCACCAGGACACAGCTTTCTCACAAGCTCTGTCCTGGCATCCAAAAATTAATACATTCCTGCAATATTTTATAATATCACAATTGTGAATGTAGTTGAATTTTTCTCATCGCAACCACATACTAAATGCGGATTGTGCTAAATAGGGCTCATACAGCATGGACAGAAGTGACTTTCCACCTTGTGAGATTGTCCTGGTAGTGGGTATGTTGTGGGTATTTAACTGGAGTTCCGTGCTATTTTTAGTATGGAGTACGGGGAAGGGAAGCCTGTGTCCGAGGGATCTCTTGCACCCAACATGGGGCTGGTGCATATGCCGATACTAATGATGACATTTGCTGCTGTGGATGGCAAAACAGTCGGTGGTGGAGCTTCTCGTTTTAAGTCGCACAGATCCTCACATTAGCCCTTTGGAAACTCACAATAGTATAAGGTAGTAAATGGTCCCATTGTAGGCAGTTTAGATGCATGCTACATGTATGCATTGTGAGAGCTACACATATGCAACATTAATTTCAGGTGACTCTAATGAATCAAAATGTGTATTCCACATATGTATGTGCCCAATCTGGCAGCCCGACTCTTCATCAGCATGATATTCCATGTGTCCATCAGCATTTATGTTCCATGTGTCCATCAGCATTTATGTTCCATGTGTCCATTGTTAAAGGGCTGACCTGGTAACACTAGATATAATGCACATACACCTGTGTATGTCACTGCCCATTTAAAAAAACAATTAACTTTATCCAGTGTCGCAACAACCAGTAATAGGTGCCGTCTCCTGGGGGTAAATGTCAGCATTTCTCATGCAGGAGCCAATTAATAGTACACCAGTCCAGTGTCTAGGTACAAGTACCCGCAGCTAGTTTTATTTGGCAGTATTAAATAAAAAAACATAAAAATAAATCCTAGCCTGTCCAGCTCTAACTAACATAAACTTCCCTCTCTACGACCTAGGGCTCTATTTATTAACATTATTTTTACTAAAATAAAGTGAAAATGGGTGTTTTCACACCCTTTTCACATTATTTTAGTATCACCTATAGTTATTATTAGAGATGAGCGGTTCGGATTCTGTGGAATCCGAACCGCTCCGAACATTGGGGATCCGAGTCCACCCGAACCCTGTTCGGGTGTTCACCGCCTGACTCGGATCCCCGTTCGGGGCCGAACGGCGGCCGCCTGATGTCGGATTCTCACTAGAGAATCCGACATCAGGTCTCCTCGCGTGTAGGGCAGAGCGCAGTGATAGCGCTCTGCCCTACACAGACACAGACACACAGCCGCCAGCGGCAGCTGTGTGTTTGTTACAGCAGCCAATGAGAGTCACACAGACTCTCATTGGCTGCTGCACGGAGGGAGCCGGCTGGAGCTCACACATGAGCTTCGTCTTCCGGCTCCCTCCTCAGCGTGTGACAGAGCGGACGGCGCGGGAGCGGGGATACAGGTAAGTTTTATTTTTTTTATTTTTTTACTTGTCAAAGGTCCGGGGGCGCTACTGGGGGGGTCTGCACTACTGGGGGGGTCTGCTACTGGGGGGGGCTATACTACTGGGGGGGCCATACTACAGAGGGGCCTGCTACTGGGGGGGCTATACTACTGGGGGGGGTCTGCACTACTGGGGGGGGTCTGCTACTGGGGGAGGCAATACTACTGGGGGGGCCATACTACAGAGGGGCCTGCTACTGGGGGGGGGCTATACTACTGGGGGGGGTCTGCTACTGGGGGGGCCATACTACTGGGGGGGATCTGCACTATTGGGGGGCCATACTACAGAGGGGCCTGCTACTGGGGGGGGCTATACTACTGGGGGGGTCTGCACTACTGGGGGGGGTCTGCTACTGGGCAGGGCTATACTACTGGGGGGGCCATACTACAGAGGGGCCTGCTACTGGGGGGGGCTATACTACTGGGGGGGTCTGCTACTGGGGGGGGCCATACTACTGAGGGGCCTGCTACTGGGGGGGGCCATACTACTGGGGGGGCCTACTACAGGGGGGGCCATACTACAGGGGGGGGGGGCATACTACAGGGGGGGCTACTACTGGAGCAGCCTACTACTGGGGGGTCCTGCTACTGGGGCAGCCTACTACTGGGGGAGCCATACTACTGGGGGGGCATACTACTGGGTGGCATGCTAATGGGGGGCATACTACTGGGGGGGCCTGCTAATGGGGGACATACTACTGGGGGGGCCTGCTAATGGGGGGCATACTACTGGGGAGCATTCAACTGGGGGCACTGCATAGTGGACCGTACTACTAAGGGGACTGCATAGGGGGCACCACTGCTGGGGGACATTGTGTAAGGGACACCGCTACTGTGGGCATTGTGTAAAAGGGTCACTACTGTGGGCATTGTGTAAAAGGGGCACTACTGTGTGTCGTAACATAAATAAGAGACACTACTTTATGGTGTAATGTGAATCAGGCCCTATGTGCGGTGTAATGCTAATAAGATTGTGCACTGTGACTCCTAGGGCCGTAGCCCACTTTGTAAACAAGTACTGTGACTCTGCTGGCCGTACCCCACTGGGTGGGTGCACTACTTTTCATTTCTGCCACTGCTGTGTGGCAATGTGTCATAGATGTGCTTTATACTGTGGTGTCTGTGTCGTTGTGCCGCTGCTTTGTCGCTTAGTAACCAGTCAGCTCACTGCAACCTTTGGCCAATAATGTTGAAAACAATATTATAAGCTGTGATATGGTCTAAATTGACTGGAAATTAATGTTATTGAGGTTAATAATACTCTAGGAAGAAAAAAAAGACCAATTTATGTGATTTTAGCTTTTTTTGTCAATTTTTGTAAAAAAATCCAAATCCAAATCCAAATCCAAAGCCAGTCACCGCAGTTTGGCAAATCCAAATCCAAATCCAAAGCCGGACGACGAATTAGAACCAAATCCAAATCCAAATCCGGCAAAAATGGTCCGGCGCACATCCCTAGTTATTATAGGGCAATTGGAGTAGAATTCATAAAATTCTACTCCAACCCCTAATTATCACTTATTTTTAGTAGGCAGATCGCATTTCCCATAATTGTAATGGGAAATGTGATCTGGCCAAAGTTACTAAAAATAAGTTGTGAAAAAATACCTGGAGGTGGCGTTATCCAGGGTCTCCCCTGGTTACCGGACTCCTGCTCCCCTCTAACGGGGAGAGCAGAGCCGGCACCAGTAATCAGCTGTGTGGTCTAAACAGACCGCAAGCTGATTACTGTAAAAAAAATAAAATAAAATTGTCAAAACAAATTTTTACTTACCTGACTCCATGGACTGGTGATCGGGCCTTCGGTGATGTCTCCCCTCCGGTCAGCTGGTGTCCCATGGTGCACTGCGGCCCAGTCATCAGGTGATTGGGTCCCAGTGCAGTATGGGATATCACCTGACCGGACGCATGGAGGACATCACCGGAGGCACGGATCATGCAAGTGCTATTAAAGGAGGGGGGGGTTGCTGGGGGTCCACGATCGCGGATGGCGGGGCATAGCAACGGGAGGCGAGGATTAGCGCCGGGGGGGCAGCAGTGGCAGCCAGTCAGCGCATGCGCGGGCACTTTGTCATGGTATTTTTTGCGAAAATACTGTGACTAGTGTGCGGAGGGGATTCGAAGGGACAGAGCTTTATCGCAAGCTCTGTCCCTGCAAGGGATTTGTAGTAAATCCCTGTGATATTGCCTGAATTTGCAATGCGAATTCAGTCGATAATATCACACTACAATCTGCATTCAATATGCGGATTGTAGTAAATAGAGCCCCTAATGCCCAACTCACAAATAAAGCAGCATTTAGCACAGCACTTACATCAAACAAAACTAGTGTCTCTCAGCAGGCCTCCAGCCTTCTTCCCCCAGACAGTGAGAGACAGACTAGTGAAACTGACACATCTTTATCAGCCTCTCACAGGTGGTCTGGCAATCAAGGTTGCTAATTAGCAGACTAACCATCAGGCAGAAGGTAGAAACCTCTGGCAAACATATCTCCCCTTGACAACTTACCCAGTGCTTCTGTCACACCTGATACAAAAGTATTGATTACTACTTTCCATTGAAGGGCCCAGTAAGCTTCAGATGCAAATTGGTCAAATACAAAATACAGTTTATAATATGGTAACAATGACTTTGACTTAAGAAGAAGATCATTGTGACTGGAGAAAGTAAAAATATAAACATTTTGAAGAAGGGGTTTTAATTTAATGGTTTCTCCCTTCCCCTCTTTCAAAAACATATTTTTTATTATTTACTTTTGTTTTTTCTCTCTCCGTTTACATCAATGTACCATCAGTACACCACAAGCTGCTATCTGGTACGTTTTCTGGCCGTACCCTAGCAAACATCTGCAAATTTGTACGGAGAGGCCCCTAAGAGGCATCTTAGGTAATACGCTCATTCTGAGACAGCATAGGCTTGCTCAGAGCTTCGATGTGCGAGAAATGTTTTTACTTCTGCGTGTAAGCTGTGGATGTGAGACGCCAGAGGTGGATTGCTCTGTGTACAAGACAGCGGCTGAGTCATTAGTCTATTTTCACGAGGCTGCTGTGTGCGGAATCACAGCAGCGACGGGTATTGCCTGCATCTCTGAATCAAGCCTAAAGTAACTGCCGGTTACCAGCACATCAGATATATACACCATAGTTTATAAGGGATGCGGATAATATCCTGACGATCGAGATGCCGACTGCTGAAATCCCAGTACCGGAATCCCGATCACCGAAAGAACACCGGCGTCGGAATCTCGACATGACTGGGGATGCCGACATCGTAACCCCGGCAGCCAGCAAACCGATCATAAGGAGATAGAGACAAGGTAAGTATTAGCTGCGAGGGGGGGAGAGTTAGGTTTAGCCATCCCGGGGGGACTTAGGGTTAGGCTGTGGGAGGGGGGATGTTAGGCTCCAGACAGCGGAGGTTAGGGTTAGGTACCACCGGGGGGAGGTTAGGGTTAGGCACTAAGAGGAGAGGGTTAGGTTTAGGCACTTACCAGGAGGGTTAGGGTGCGGGGTAGGGAGGGTTAGTATTAGGGTACAAAAAAGGAGGGTTAGAGTTAGGGGGTAAATAGGACAGAGGAACAGTACTCACCAATCCCCTGTAGGGATTCCAACCATGGGGATGCCGCTGTCACTGTGTACTGAAAGCCGGCATCTCCTCCGTCTGTTTTTCATACCGATTCCGTTTATAAATAGATTATTTTGGAAATGTCGTGTAGTAGGACTGGGAATACCAGAGGCCAGATTCTACAAGCAAAGCAAAATTAATTTTACTGCCAAATGTGAATGTTTTTGTAAGCTGGCTTTATACGGACTGTTCAGTGGATAACAATTCCTATGCAAGTACCATAGAATTGTATGTAAATTTATTAGTTAAGTGATTTTAAGTTGAACATCTTTGTTAGGCTTCAAGTAACTCTCCTTAGTTAAGTTGAATTGTACAATAAAAATAAATAAAACATAAAGATATTATGCAGAGAACTGAAGATTTTTACATATAAGAAACACGGAGAGAAAATATTACTAGCTAAGCTATTTTTCCAGTTTCAATGGACCTTATCCTTTTTGTGTGGCTGAAAAGAAGGTCAAGCCTGTAAATATGCAAATATGAGTCGCGTCTGGTTTGAGTTTTCTACATTTGTGACTTATCCACGTTAATATATCGTTATTCTGTTTAATAATTACATCAGGCAACTCTTGTTATGAAAAGGATCATTGTTCTGGGAATGTTTATGCAAGTGGTGTGCGAGCTCGTACAAGCTAGCGTGCGGAAAGCTAGGTCTTAACGTAGAGACGAATGTGCAGCTTGGGGAAAATAATGAGAATCCCAGTCTCTTTCTGCAAATTCACTTGACTGAACAACTTGCTTGAAAGAAATCCCTGCGCTCTAAACTGCCTTTGAACAGAACCCAGTATCAATATGAACTGGTAAGAAAAAGACAGAAGAGAGGTCTCCCGCCACCAGTGATACAACTACATTAATAATGATTTAACATTGGTAAATAGTAAGTCTAGACAGAAAAAGATCTATACAAAGGCTCCACAATTCTGCGAATCTATCTCTGCTGTTATTGACGCGGAATTACGACTTTTTGTTTTATGGACCTACTTAAAAAAAAACGTTCCAGGCTTCGGAGAAAAATAATTTTGACTATAAGTCTCCATGCAGGCAGCCAGATTTAAATAGGAGGAAACAAGTTCTCCCATTTCATGGCTGAATAGGAGATGCCACTTGGCATGTAATCGGATTTTCTGTTAATTTAAAAATACATTCAATCATTTCCAACTAAGGCGTCTTAAAGAATATGTATCGGTCCTTAACAATAGACTTCCATGTATAATCAATAAGATTAACAACCCAGGGATAATAATAGGAGTTCTACTAAATGTGACCTAGCATAATGTCTTTCACTGTATTTTCAGATGTTATTCAAGCAAGAGTTTGTTAAATTCCCCTCTGCCTACCCAAAACAGCAATGGGATTTTTTTCTTACTGAAGCTTTTTAACCTGTGCAAAATAGTAAATGGAATTTTCTTCAATCCAAAATCGGAAGTTTAAAAAAGAGTGTAGTTAGGACAATTTATGTATGCATAGGAAGCAGGGATTGACGAGTGAAACTCATGAAATTCTGTTTCAGATTCAGGCATACGTTTGGGAATGGCACAGAATTGTGTGACTCATGATGGGAAATAGCTAATATGCAGTTCAGAGTCTAAAAGCTGAAAGTCACTTTATGCAGTTTAAATTAGAGATATGCTCTGATCCCTGTCAAGGGGCGTATCTATTATGGGTGTAGGGTGTGCAGTGTACACGGGCCCCCAGGTCCAGGGGGGGGTCCGCACCGCGCACCATGCACCCGTAAAACTTACCTCTTCGAGGTCCCGTGTCAGGTCTCCCAGTGCTAATGAAACGGCGGAAAATGGCCGCTGCGGACATTTTTTTCAGTTTTGCGTATGCGCTGTGAGGAAATTGCCGGGGAAAATGGCGCACGCGCCATTTCTCTGGTGGTCTGTGCATGTGCAATAGACTCCAGGCACACTCTAGTGCCCAGAGTCTATTGATTCTGCGGTGGCCGGCTAGCCGCGTCAGTCGGCTGCTGGCCGCCGGAGTGAGAAGAGGGGGCCCGTGGCGGGGGCTACACACGGCCCCCTCCTCTATAAAGACTATTCACAAAATTCAGGTGGATTCGGATTTCTGGAGAACCGAACCGCACATCTCTAGATTAAATGAACTGAAGGCTTTGGTAACATCTGCAGATTTTATTAGTGCACCAGCATCTCTGGATCCTATAAAAGGGAACCTTGACCCTTGCATCCCGAGCTCTTCAGGATTATTCCCAGGGTATTATCCTCTACAAAACACAAATCTGTTGAACTTGCTGGTCCCACTATGTAGAGCCTGCAATTGATAACTTGTATAGGTTCACCATTCCCCTTTAGAATGTAAGCTCTCACAAACAGGGACCTCTTCCCTCATGTGCTTCTCTTTACATTTTCTTCTACTCTCTACTCCCCATTAGGGCACCTAACACGGAACTGCCAACTCCCGGCTGCTTATTGTGAGTGCTTTAATCGCTATTGCAGCAATGTATATAAATCGTGTCCTTGTCCTGCACTGTAATGTACTGTAAGTTACTTGTTTCTTGTTCACTTATTAGTTCTATCTACTATGTAAGGCACTGCTTATTGTGAGTGCTTTAATCGCTGTTATTTATTTATTTATTACCAGTTATTTATATAGCGCACACATATTCCGCACAGCAATGTATATAAATCGTGTCCTTGTCCTGCACTGTAATGTACTGTAAGTTACTTGTTTCTTGTACACTTATTAGTTCTATGTACTATGTAAGGCGCTGCTTATTGTGAGTGCTTTAATCGCTGTTATTTATTTATTTATTACCAGTTATTTGTATAGCGCACACATATTCCGCACAGCAATGTATATAAATCGTGTCCTTGTCCTGCACTATAATGTACTGTAAGTTACTTGTTTCTTGTACACTTATTAGTTCTATGTACTATGTAAGGCGCTGCAGAATAATAATAATAATAGGTCCCACATGTGACCAGACCCTTAAGGATAATGTAACTCCTGGAAGATTGCCTGATGCTGAAACAAGTGCCTCTTAGATTGCTACGTCTTCCTTAAAGTCACTAAACATATCACCTCCCTACCACAGTATTGTCAGCTTTAGTTCCCTCCTTCCCAGCTGAACATGAAACACACAAACTTGCGGAGCTAATGAAGCTGCTGCAGATGATCTCCTGTCTACAGATAAAACCCACCATAGCTAACAACCATTGTGTGACCAGATTGGTTTGCAACTTTGCATGCTCCCCTCCTTGGTTGAGTCCCTTCTGTCTGTCCTTTCAAGAGTTGTATATATAGAGGACCTTACAGTCCTCACATTATTTGGACCACAGTTCATGATTCTGGGCCACCTCCCTGTCAGACCCTGATTGCACTCTATGGCTGCTCCTAGAGGCACTACGCTGTGACCAAACCAAATGCAGCAATGGACCTACAGGGGGGATTCCAGTTGCCTTGACTGCCTAGAAAACTGCCCAGGCTACACCACCTATCAATCCCCTCCCTTAGAGCATGGCTTTGCTTCTCTTTCAATTTCAGTAGCCCTCAGTTCAGAAACGTTTTAATCCATATATCTCATTACCAACAAACAAAATGCTAAGCTCAGAGCCAATGTGCAGATGCTATCCACAAGTAAACTACCATCTAAAATATGTACATGCCTTCATTCTATACTTAAGCCTCATATTAACTTAAGCCTTCAAACTTAACTATCGTAAACAACCACAGCTCCGTTGGACACTGACTCATTTGGTAAGGCCACACCCCTTAGATGTGTAGCCCCGCCACTTTTTAGACCACAATATTAGAATTGTAGCACATAGGGCTCTATTTATTAACATTATTTTTACTAAAATAAAGTGAAAAAGGGTGTTTTCACACCCTTTTCACTTTATTTTAGTATCACCTATAGTTATTACAGGGCAATTGGAGTAGAATCACTTATTTTTAGTAAGCAGATCGCATTTCCCAGAATTGTAATGGGAAATGTGATCCGACCAAAGTTACTAAAAATAAATTGTAAAAAAATACCGGGGAAAGCCCTGTGATAATAATGCCATGCCTCCGGTCAGCTGGTCTCCCATGCTGCACTGCGGCCCGGTCATCAGGTGATCGGGTCCCAGTGCAGTATGGGATATCAGCTGACCGGAGGCATGGAAGACATCACCGGAGCACCGATACTGCAGTTAAGTGCTATTAAGGGAGGGGGGTCGCGGGGGGGGGGGGCGCGATCGCGGGGGTGGGGCTTAGTGTTGGGGCGGGGCTTAGTGCCGGGGGGTAGCAGCGGCAGCTGGTCGGCGCATGCGCAGGGCACTAGTCACGGTATTTTTTTGCTAAAATATCGTGACTAGAGTGCGGAGGGGATTCGCAGGGACAGAGCTTTCTCACAAGCTCTGTCCCTGCAAGGGATTTGTAGTAAATCCCTGTGATATTGCCTGAATTAGCAATGCGAATTCAGCTGATAATATCACACTACAATCTGCATTTAAAATGCGTATTGTAGTAAATAGAGCCCATAGTGTGGAAGGTTAGAGAGACTATAGAAACATAGAAACATACAATTTGATGGCAGATAAGAACCACTTGGCCCATCTAGTCTGCCCCTTTTCATGTATCCTTTAGGCAACTTCAACCCTATTTGCTCCTTACGTCTCTCTTAAGGATATTCTTATGCCTATCCCAAGCATGTCCCAATATGATATTTATTATATGATAATATCTGAACCCTTTTGTACTGAACTCCTTAATATGAAGCCCTATATAAAAGAACGGAAAATACATTTTCATACATTTTCACCAATGACACAATGGAATGCACTTCAATCTTCAATGATTATTACAATGTTATACAGCTTCCACTACATTTCCTCTATGAATGAGTTGTGCATGGGCGAATGCCAATGGGCACTGCTGATATTGCTGTTCTTTCTCTGCCAAGCAAAACAGGATGCACAGACTGATTCTGCTTGGTGGGAATGTGTCCCAAACCAATTCTTAATCTGGCCATATGTATCAATCATCCTAAGTGCCCCAATGCCCATGTTTATAACACATGCAGGCTCCAATGGCACAGAATGGGAAGATTCCGGGATGTTTTTGTGTCTGTAATTAAAGTATATTGCAAACAAACATCAAGGGGTACATTTTGGAACGATGCGTGAAGACAGAATCAATTGACTACAGATAGTAATGAGGGGCAATGAAGCCAACACCACAGACCTCGCACGTGGCGGGACTCCGTCAGGGATGTGTCACGCACTGTAGCAATCTTGTAAATATTTATTTGCTGCTTGGAAATAACTTTTCTGCTGGGGATAGGCTATTTCTGTGGAGTCTGGCAAAGCCGATTTTCTTTCACAACAACGCAATTATTTATAAATAACTCAGAATTGCTACAATGGATATGACAGTCCCTGAATAGCCTGTACAGAGCAGACACATCATCCCAGCAGTAAACCCAGGAAAATGTGGAAGGCTTGCTTGAATAATTTTTAAGGTTGTTGCTAGCGCTTCCCCTCTGTGCATTTTGTACTATTGTCAGGAATGAGTGGAGCCAAGTGAGATGTTCCGCAGCCAGCAATGAGATTTTCATTTTTACATCTGGTATTACACTGAGCTTCACAATATTAGGCCACAGGACACAACATGAGTCAGCTTTTAAATCTTTATTTTCTGGCAGGACAAAAAAATTAGAAAATGATATATATTATTATTATATTAGCCATTTGTGCTATACAAAGGTTCATTGCAGTGTATATAGTATATTCCATTATATGTTCCCCTCTTACATGAGAGTGTCATTGGGGTGTCGTGGGCGTGTAGCTACAGGCTCGTGCTATTCTGAGTTGTTGGTACAGGGAAGGGAAACCTGTTTCTGATGGGTAACTTGTACCCAGCATTGGACCAGTGTAAGTGCTGGTATTAATAATGACAATTGGGGCTGTGGATGGTAAAACAGTGGGTGGTGCAGCTTCCTGATTAAAGCCGCAGTAGCCCTATGGAATCACGTATTAGTGTTCGGCAGTAAATCAGGCTTCGAGTGGGAACAAGCAAAAACAGCCACCTTCTGTCCGAGTCAAAACCAGTCCCACTATTTGTACCATGAAATAGGCTGGGCATCACAATATTATGCCACAGCCATCTCAATAAACTCTCATTGGCTGGAGATTAATAATTTAATCCATGTCATTTGCTACTCGGTATAGCTCGGCAAGACTTTTTTAATTAGCAGAGTATCGGTAGGTGTATGGGGATCCAGAGCCGATTCACTTGAGACTGCTGGGTCCATAACCTATTAGCAGAACTGTGTGACGGTGCGGTGCGTAGCAGTAATGCTGGATGCAGTAGTCCCCCAGATTACCCACCAGGAGGGAATACACTTGGCCAATGTACTCGTATATATGTGATGTGTGTTGTGCAGTTGTTTGGTGCTGGTGGCGGTTTGTTCACACATGGTACAGCTTAACCAGATCTTAAGTTTACTGAGACAGGTAGAACAACAAGTAGCATAAGACACAGGGACATGACAGATATAACTGTAGCATATAGTGCTCCGGATGCCTGAGGGGTAAATGCAGCTACAAATGTTAGCAATAGGCTCACACATTATAGTGGTGGTCAGGGGCGTATTAAGGCCCGAGGGAGCCTGTGTGCCACCCTCCCAGCCCTTCATCTTCCAGCAAATTAAGTGGATCCCTCCTCCTCCGCGGCACCATGTTCCCAGTGATATTTGGGAGAAAGGAGCATGTACACAAGAACAAAGGCTCTGCACAGTGCCAGAGACTTTGCTTTCACTGCGCAGTGACATCTTCCCGACGATGCCACTGCGGAGGGCATCAGAGGGACTCGCTTGCCGGAGCAAGGTATGTATACTTTGGGTGCAGGGTGTGCAGGGCCCCATGAACCAAGGGGACCATGTGCATATAAATATGCCTATGGAGTGATATAGTGTACTTACGGTGTTTGTGTTGGATCTGCACCCATAATTGTAATGGGAAATGTGATCCGACCACAGTTACTAAAAATAAATTGTAAAAAAATACCGGGGGAAGCCCTGTGATAATAACGCCACCTGGAGGTGGCGTTATCCAGGGTCTCCCCCGGTTACCGGGCTCCCACTCTGCTCTAACGGGGAGAGCAGAGGCGGGAGCCGGTACCAGTAATCACCTGTGTGGTCTAAGCAGACCGCAAGCTGATTACTGTAAAAAAAAGAAAAAAAAAATTAAACATTTTTTTTTTTACTTACCTGAATCCAGGGACCGGTGATCGGGCCTCCGGTGATGGCTCCTCTCCGGTCAGCTGGTCTCCCATAGTACATCAGGTGATCGGGCCCCAGTGCAGTATGGGAGATCACCTGATCGGGAAGCCAGGAGAAGATCACCGGAGGCCAGGAGGATGCAGGTAAGTGAATGAAGGGAGGAGGGGGGGAGGGGGTCGTGGGGGTCCGCGATCGCGGGGGCGGGGCTTAGCGCTGGGGGCGGAGCTTGGCATCGGTGGGGGGGCAGCAGTGGCGGTGGGTCGGCGCATGCGTGGGCTCTTAGTCGCGGTATTTTTTCCGAAAATACCGCAACTAGAGTGCGGATGGGATCCGCAGGAACAGAACTTTATCGCAAGCTCTGTCCCTGCAAGGGATTTATAGTAAATCCCTGTGATATTGCCTGAATTCGCAATGCGAATTCACTCGGTAATATCACACTACAATCCGCATTCAATATGCGGATTGTAGTAAATAGAGCCCTCTGTGAGGATGAGGATGTACACAACACTGAAGAGGGTGAGGAATCGGTGGATGAGGAGGATGAGGATGGCACCTTGCCTCTGTAGAGCCAGTTTGTGCAGGGACAGATTAATTCTAGCTTGTTTTGTGGGGGCCCAAATGAACCAATCATTTCAGCCACAGTCGTGTGGCAGACCCTGGCACTGAAATTATTGTTTTTTTATAGGGATGTGCAGGCTCGGATAGGTTCGAGTTTGCACGCCGAGTTCGGAACCTATCCAAGCCTGCACATCCCTAGTTTTTTAAAGTGTGCATGTCCTGTTTATACAACATAAGGGTGGGTAGGAGGGCCCAAGGACAATTCCATCTTGCGCCTCTTTTTTTTCTTTATAGTATGTACTCTTTGGGGCCTAGTTTTACAAACTGCCATCCTGTCTACCACTGCAATGCCACTCCTAGATGGGCCACGTGTTTGTGCCGCCCACTTGTGTCGCTTAACATAGTCATCCAGGTACCTCGGAGCAACCTTTTGGCCTAAAAACAATATTGTGAGGTGTTCAGAATAGACTGGAAATTAGTGTAAATAAATGTTAATGAGGTTAATAATAACGTAGGAACAAAAAAAAAAATTATTATGTGATTTTAGCTGTTTTTATGCTATTTTCCAAAAAAATACAGATCCAACACACAAAACCTAGAACCCAAAACATGGAAGGGTGGTTTTGGCAAAACTAATCCAGATCCAAAACACGAAGAAAGATCCAGGTCCAAAACACAAAACACGAAAAGTGGCCGGTGCACACCCCTAGTTTTTATGTGTACAGTTGGGGCCCTTTACATGTGTAAAACAGTATACAATTTTTACTTAACTTATATTGTTACAGCACTAATATATGTAAATAATAGCAGACATTTCTCTATACTAATTTGATATGCGTGTGTGTATGAACAAATGGGTGTCTCTCTTCAATCTATAGCAGGACACTGCTTCCCCTCCAGAAAGTTAGGCACAGTATGCACCCCGGTAGGACTCTCAGCTTTACTCTCTGCATAGAATTACAAGTCTCAGCAATCTCCCTTGATGCAGCTCAACTCTCTATGGGCTCTATTTATCAACATTATTTTTACTAAAATAATGTGAAAAAGGGTGTTTTCACACCCTTTTCATATTATTTTAGTATCACCTATAGTTATTATAGGGCAATTGGAGAAGAATTCGTAAAATTCTACTCCAAGCCCTAAGTATCACTTATTTTTAGTAAAGCAGATCGCATTTCCCATAACTGTAATGGGAAATGTGATCTGACCATAGTTACTAAAAATAAATGTGAAAAAAATACCGGGGAAAGCCCTGTGATAATAACGCCACCTCCAGGGTCTCCCCCGGTTACCGGCCTCCTGCCCTGCTCTAATGGGGAGAGCAGAGCCGGGAGTCGGTCCCTGTAATCAGCTGTGTGGTCTAAACAGACCGCAAGCTGATTACTGTAAAGAAAAAAAAAATAGTAAAAAAAAAAATTACTTACCTGACTCCAGGGACCGGTGATCGGGCCTCCGGTGATGTCTTCCCTCCGGTCAGCTGGTCTCCCACAGTGCACTGCTGCCCGGTCATCAGGTGATCGGGCCCCAGTGCAGTATGGGAGATCACCTGACCGGAGGAATGGAAAACATCACCGGAGGCCTGGAGCATGCAGGTAAGTGTAAGGGAGGGGGGGTAAGTGTAAGGGAGGGGGGGTCGCGTTGGGTTCGCGATCACGAGGGGCGGGGCTTAGCGGCGGAGGGGGGGGTAGCTGCGGCGAACAGTCGGATCATGCGCGGGCACTTAATCACGGTATTTTTTGCGAAGATACAGTGATAAGGCTCCGAAGGGAATTAGCAGGGACAGAGCTTTATCGCAAGCTCTGTCCCTGCAAGGGATTTATAGTAAATCCCTGTGTATCCCCGTCATCTTACATGGACAAACATCATCATTCCTTGACTTTTGTCCAGGAATGATGATGTTTGTCCATGCAAGATGACGTTTAGCCTCTTTCTGAGTTCCGTTTTTTCGGAGGGAAAAATCCGAACTCGGCGTGCAAACTCGAACCTATCCAAGCCTGCACATCCCTAGTTTTTTAAAGTGTGCATGTCCTGTTTATACAACATAAGGGTGGGTAGGAGGGCCCAAGGACAATTCCATCTTGCACCTCTTTTTTTTCTTTATAGCATGTACTCTTTGGGGCCTAGTTTTACAAACTGCCATCCTGTCTACCACTGCAGTGCCACTCCTAGATGGGCCACGTGTTTGTGCCGCCCACTTGTGTCGCTTAACATAGTCATCCAGGTACCTCGGAGCAACCTTTTGGCCTAAAAACAATATTGTGAGGTGTTCAGAATAGACTGGAAATTAGTGTAAATAAATGTTAATGAGGTTAATAATAACGTAGGAACAAAAAAAAAAATTATTATGTGATTTTAGCTGTTTTTATGCTATTTTCCAAAAAAATACAGATCCAACACACAAAACCTAGAACCCAAAACATGGAAGGGTGGTTTTGGCAAAACTAATCCAGATCCAAAACACAAAGAAAGATCCAGATCCAAAACACAAAACACGAAAAGTGGCCGGTGCACACCCCTAGTTTTTATGTGTACAGTTGGGGCCCTTTACATGTGTAAAACAGTATACAATTTTTACTTAACTTACATTGTTACAGCACTAATATATGTAAATAATAGCAGACATTTCTCTATACTAATTTGATATGCGTGTGTATGAACAAATGGGTGTCTCTCTTCAATCTATAGCAGGACACTGCTTCCCCTCCAGAAAGTTAGGCACAGTATGCACCCCGGTAGGACTCTCAGCTTTACTCTCTGCATAGAATTACAAGTCTCAGCAATCTCCCTTGATGCAGCTCAACTCTCTATGGGCTCTATTTATCAACATTATTTTTACTAAAATAATGTGAAAAAGGGTGTTTTCACACCCTTTTCATATTATTTTAGTATCACCTATAGTTATTATAGGGCAATTGGAGAAGAATTCGTAAAATTCTACTCCAAGCCCTAAGTATCACTTATTTTTAGTAAAGCAGATCGCATTTCCCATAACTGTAATGGGAAATGTGATCTGACCATAGTTACTAAAAATAAATGTGAAAAAAATACCGGGGAAAGCCCTGTGATAATAACGCCACCTCCAGGGTCTCCCCCGGTTACCGGCCTCCTGCCCTGCTCTAATGGGGAGAGCAGAGCCGGGAGTCGGTCCCTGTAATCAGCTGTGTGGTCTAAACAGACCGCAAGCTGATTACTGTAAAGAAAAAAAAAATAGTAAAAAAAAAAATTACTTACCTGACTCCAGGGACCGGTGATCGGGCCTCCGGTGATGTCTTCCCTCCGGTCAGCTGGTCTCCCACAGTGCACTGCTGCCCGGTCATCAGGTGATCGGGCCCCAGTGCAGTATGGGAGATCACCTGACCGGAGGAATGGAGAACATCACCGGAGGCCTGGAGCATGCAGGTAAGTGTAAGGGAGGGGGGGTAAGTGTAAGGGAGGGGGGGGTCGCGTTGGGTTCGCGATCACGAGGGGCGGGGCTTAGCGGCGGAGGGGGGGGTAGCTGCGGCGAACAGTCGGATCATGCGCGGGCACTTAATCACGGTATTTTTTGCGAAGATACAGTGATAAGGCTCCGAAGGGAATTAGCAGGGACAGAGCTTTATCGCAAGCTCTGTCCCTGCAAGGGATTTATAGTAAATCCCTGTGTATCCCCGTCATCTTACATGGACAAACATCATCATTCCTTGACTTTTGTCCAGGAATGATGATGTTTGTCCATGCAAGATGACGTTTAGCCTCTTTCTGAGTTCCGTTTTTTCGGAGGGAAAAATCCGAACTCGGCGTGCAAACTCGAACCTATCCAAGCCTGCACATCCCTAGTTTTTTAAAGTGTGCATGTCCTGTTTATACAACATAAGGGTGGGTAGGAGGGCCCAAGGACAATTCCATCTTGCACCTCTTTTTTTTCTTTATAGCATGTACTCTTTGGGGCCTAGTTTTACAAACTGCCATCCTGTCTACCACTGCAGTGCCACTCCTAGATGGGCCACGTGTTTGTGCCGCCCACTTGTGTCGCTTAACATAGTCATCCAGGTACCTCGGAGCAACCTTTTGGCCTAAAAACAATATTGTGAGGTGTTCAGAATAGACTGGAAATTAGTGTAAATAAATGTTAATGAGGTTAATAATAACGTAGGAACAAAAAAAAAAAATTATTATGTGATTTTAGCTGTTTTTATGCTATTTTCCAAAAAAATACAGATCCAACACACAAAACCTAGAACCCAAAACATGGAAGGGTGGTTTTGGCAAAACTAATCCAGATCCAAAACACAAAGAAAGATCCAGATCCAAAACACAAAACACGAAAAGTGGCCGGTGCACACCCCTAGTTTTTATGTGTACAGTTGGGGCCCTTTACATGTGTAAAACAGTATACAATTTTTACTTAACTTACATTGTTACAGCACTAATATATGTAAATAATAGCAGACATTTCTCTATACTAATTTGATATGCGTGTGTATGAACAAATGGGTGTCTCTCTTCAATCTATAGCAGGACACTGCTTCCCCTCCAGAAAGTTAGGCACAGTATGCACCCCGGTAGGACTCTCAGCTTTACTCTCTGCATAGAATTACAAGTCTCAGCAATCTCCCTTGATGCAGCTCAACTCTCTATGGGCTCTATTTATCAACATTATTTTTACTAAAATAATGTGAAAAAGGGTGTTTTCACACCCTTTTCATATTATTTTAGTATCACCTATAGTTATTATAGGGCAATTGGAGAAGAATTCGTAAAATTCTACTCCAAGCCCTAAGTATCACTTATTTTTAGTAAAGCAGATCGCATTTCCCATAACTGTAATGGGAAATGTGATCTGACCATAGTTACTAAAAATAAATGTGAAAAAAATACCGGGGAAAGCCCTGTGATAATAACGCCACCTCCAGGGTCTCCCCCGGTTACCGGCCTCCTGCCCTGCTCTAATGGGGAGAGCAGAGCCGGGAGTCGGTCCCTGTAATCAGCTGTGTGGTCTAAACAGACCGCAAGCTGATTACTGTAAAAAAAAAGAAAAAAAAATAGTAAAAAAAAAAATTACTTACCTGACTCCAGGGACCGGTGATCGGGCCTCCGGTGATGTCTCCCCTCCAGTCAGCTGGTCTCCCACAGTGCACTGCTGCCCGGTCATCAGGTGATCGGGCCCCAATGCAGTATGGGAGATCACCTGACCGGAGGAATGGAGAACATCACCGGAGGCCTGGAGCATGCAGGTAAGTGTAAGTAAGGGAGGGGGGGTCGCGGGGGGTTCGCGATCGCGAGGGGCGGGGCTTAGCGGCGGAGGGTGGGTAGCTGCGGCGAACAGTCGGATCATGCGCGGCACTTAATCACGGTATTTTTTGCGAAGATACAGTGATAAGGCTCCGAAGGGAATTAGCAGGGACAGAGCTTTATCGCAAGCTCTGTCCCTGCAAGGGATTTGTAGTAAATCCCTGTGATATTGCCTGAATTCGCAATGCGAATTCACTCGGTAATATCACACTACAATCTGCATTACCAATGCGGATTGTAGTAAATAGAGCCCTATATGCAGCTGGGCTCGTGGCTTTACTTGCAGCTTGTAAGTCTATGTGTTTCCGCCATACGCGCCGCTTGTTCTTAGCTGCCTGCCACAGGCTGCCCCGTGCGGACCTATTGATTTCCGCCATACACACCGCCTGTTCTCAGCCACCTGACACAGGCTGCCTGGCGCGGTCCTATGGATTTCCACCATACACACCGTCTGTTCTCAGCCGCCTGAAGCTGTCCTAATTCTCCATCGACGCTCTAATGGTATCTCCCTGTTCTCTCACACTCTTCACCAACTGCCTTTAACTCATTGGTTTCACTGTCCGGCATTTTCTCTGTATCTCTCAGTGGCTTCATCTACACTGCCAGTCTCTCTTCACCCTTGCTTGTATCTCTCCTCCAACCAACTCTTCTGTCCAACCTCCAACTGTCGTTTGTCATTCTGGTTTTCAGAGCTTCTGCAATGCATCCTGGGTCATGTAGTTTCTGGCAGCTTTGGCTCACTGCATCCTCAATAGCCGCATTGGGCACCAGTGAAATTGATACCTCACAAAATGCGGGATATCAAAAGTGCTCTCCAGGTCAACATCCTTTACTTTTAGTAGTCTGGGAGCCTGGGAGGATTTACCCTGCCGGGAGCCTCATTGATATTTTGGGAGGGTAAGCAGCTATGCTTTAGATAGCCAAGTGTATATTTAGGTTAAAAGAGACTTGCTGAATAAAACGGTGCAATTATTACATGTGCTGTTACCAAGAGCAACCAATAAGCAGTTTTTATTGGTTTACTGTAGTCAGACTCATGAAAGGTGATATCTGATTAGTGGCTACGGACTGCATTTAGTAACAATACTTTTATATTGGATTGCTATCATAACCCCTTTTAGCAACTGAAACTAGTACTACAGTATAAGGGGTTATGACTCATTGTTAAATGGAACCCTAAAAGTTACAACACATGAATTCTACTTGCACCAGAACTGGTAGTGATCTACTTAATCTTCTGTATTTGTACAACTTTGTATATTACTCTTAATCATATCAACTCTACTGCTTAACTGGAATAAGTAAATGCTATAGGGACCATGAGCTCCAATGACATCGTGCCATATTACTATGACACATCTAACCAAGCAGTAACTTTCTAACCATTAATTTCTGAGACTTTCAGGGTGATTTATTTATATTGTTCAAAAAAACTAATCTGAGATTAAACCAAAGCAGCCAATCAGACATTTGCTTTAATATTTCAACTTGCTATTGACATACAAAAGCTATGTAGGCTGCTGTGGATTAACAACAGATTTGCACATTAAAGTGATGCTAGTACATGATTTCCAAAGTAACACATTTTTTTAAAGTTGTCTGTGAACTATTCCCCACATTCCATGGATTAAAATGTTCCATGTGGAATTTCCTACTCCTAGTCCAACCACACCACAGATAAATCCCCAGAGTTGTCATCCCAGCTCTATTTATAGACATCAAATTTTGCCAAATACAGAACACAGAATTTAGTGAGGTAAAGCAAAATGGGATTTGGAAGATTGTATCACCAGAACTATGCGTCACTGCAAAACTGCCTGACCACAACAAAATTCAATTTGTGCAAATCTTTGCCAAAGACGTTTGATCAAATTTCTAAAAAAATATGACAGAGAGCAGTTTTTACTCAGTTATCCTGACAATACCAGCCTGGAGTGTAAAGTTGCTGTCCGTTTCCTTGGACCAGTCTTTGCTGTATAAGCTAAACCGAAAACTGTAGGCTATTGCTGGTGGCAATCCCATTAATATTAGAGCTGAGCGGGTCAGGTTCTCTGAGAACTGGACCCACCCGAACATATCTGATCCGAGGGGGATCCGAGTCCGGCTCGGGGTTTCCTGCCAGACTTGGTTCCCAAAACGAGGCAAAAGTCATCAATTCTGGCATCGGATTCTCGTGGGTTTTGGATTGCTTATAAGTCCTTTCCTGCGGTGATCAGCGCCAATTGCTTCACTCCATCTGTGCTGTACTGCTGTATGGCTGAGCTGTGGGCTGTGCTGAGTCCGTCCAGGGGCTATGCAGTCCATCTAGGGGCTGTGCTGAGTCCATCCAGGGGCTGTGCTGAGTCCATCCAGGGGCTGTGTTGTGTCCATCCAGGGACTGTGCTGTGTCCATCCAGGGGCTGTGCTGAGTCCATCCAGGGGCTGTGCTGTGTCCATCCAGGGGCTGTGCTGTGTCCATCCAGGGGCTGTGCTGTCCATTCAGAGGCTGTGTTGTATATCCAGGGGCTGTGCTGTCCATCCAGGGTATGTGCTGAATCCATCCTGGGGCTGTGCTGAGTCCATCCAGGGGCTGTGCTGAGTCCATTCAGGGGCTGTGCTGCCCATCCAGGGGCTGTGCTGAGTCCATCCAGGGGCTGTGCTGTGTCTGTCCAGGGGCTTTGCTGTGCTCAGCCCCTGTACATACACACCAGTGGCTGCTCCTGTGCTCAATTCTGTGCTGTGTCCATACACTTTTGTGCTGCAGACTCACGTGTCCAGTTGCCATCTGCTCCAGTGCTGCCGTTGCTCCTGTCCGGTGTCCAACCGCTCCTGTGTTGCTGATGCACCTATCTGGTGTCCATCCACTCCAGTGCTGCCGACACTCCTGTCCGGTGTCCATCCGCTCCAGTGCTGTTGACACACTTGTCCAGTATCAATCCACTCCAGGGTTGCCGATGCACCTGTCCAGTGTCCATCTGCTCCAGTGCTGCAGAAGCACCTGTCTGGTGTCCATCCACTCCAGTGCTGCCAACGCACTTGTCCAGTGTCCATCTACTCTAGCGCTGCTGAGGCACCAGTCCAGTGTCCATCTGCTCCAGTGCTGCCGACACACCTGTCCAGTGTCCATCTGCTCCAGTTTTAAAATTAAAAAAAGTTACAAAAATTATTTTTTAAAAAGTAAGAAAAAAGTAAAAAAAATAACTTTAAAAAAAAATCAAGATAAGTTAAAAAATTATTGTTTTTTTAGTGCTGTATTAGAAGTGATTTTATATATATATATATATATATATATATATATATATATATATTATGGCCACATTTAACATATATTTTCAATATTCTTAAGGCTCACAGTGTGTATCTGCATTTTTGTATTGTGTATTTTACTTTCAGTCACAGCAATGTAGCAACCTGTAAAATATTTTGGAAATTAGAATTTGTGGAACACCCCCCATGGATTCTGCATGCATGCTTGTGTAACTAAGGGCTAAATTTAATAAAGATGGATTTTAAATCATCCTAAAACCCACCAACATTGACGTCATGTTTGTGTGTTCAAATTACTCATTTACTATCCGTCGATTTTGAGTAATGTGTAGATCAACTTCGATGTTGGTCAATTTTGGTGTACTAAAGTTATGGTACGTACACACAGTATGATCAGTCAGCGATAATGATATCGCTGACTGATCGACCTGCACTTTCCCGGAGTACTGGTTGATCAATTTTGATCATCCAGCACACCACCAACCCACCAACAATGGCCAGCAACCTGCGATCAACGATTGCAGATTCCTATAGTAACCTGGTCGATATCGACCAGGTTGGCCTGCATGCACGGTCGATATCTTTATCGTCCATACGTGCCGGCGCTACGCAGGTCATTGGTGGGTTGGAGGCACCAAAAATGGACGATATGAATGATAACGATATGATTGATATCGTTATCGTTCATCCGTGCATTTTGACCTAAAATCCACCATAAATCGACCTCAAATTGACATTAAATCAACATAATATCTACCTCAAACCAGATCTTGCATTCCTATTGGCCAAAACTTACAACATGATATTTTTACAACCCAGAACTTTTTAAAAATGCCTCAAACATACAAAAATCAACCGACTCAGAGATGTAGGACCCGATTCAGAGATGTATGTTAATGCCGTCGCTGCAGCATATTTCTACAGAGCTGCTGTGTGAAAATATGCAAATGTTGCAGACACCAATATATGTATTGAGACACCAAGCTTCACAAATCCAAGCAACTGCATCCAAAGAAGAAGCATTGGTCACAGATCCTTCAATAATCAACTTTCTGAGTAGCCCTATGGTCACACAGAATGGATGGGTGTACTGAGATCAGATTCAGGCTGCAACACCCCCAAAAAATGGTTGCAACATATCTGCATTTTTTTGCCACTCTACATTACCTTGCCCAAATGCACCCTGACTGTCAATCACACTGCGAGTAAAAAGTTGCTGCATGCAACTACACCTTGACTTATGTGCTGTGTGACATAGACCCATGAGCAGTTGTGCCATATCTGGGTGTTACCATGCCCCAGGATCGCATGACCATGCCCCAGGAGCGCATGGCCATGCCCCAGGAGCGCATGATGTCATGCCAGTGCCCGGAAGAGCAGCAGTGCCCTGAGCTTCTGGCTGCAGGATGTCATTCCAGGCACCCTGCTGGCCCAATGCAGCGAATGTGGAGTCAGAAGCCAGGAGGAACAGCCATAGACTGAATCCCCTGTTTAGACATAAAACACATACAATCATACCATTAACATATATAATTTCAATATATAAGTATTTATAAGATGATATACTTCCCTTACCCAGCAGTCATCTTTCGGGCATTTGGTCCACCTCAAACATTTCATAGAGGGATGATATTCTGAGGATGTAGGTATCGTGACAAGAACCAGGATAACCACATAACACACTCAAAATGTTTTGGTTTGCATCACACACCACCTTGCGCATTCATAGACTAGGTGTGGTGCCTATTAATGTAAATAAACACACTATTCCTGGGTGGTCTCAGCCATATGCATGTGCAGTCTATAGCTTTCCAGGACATTAGGTATGCCTGCAAGACTATATAAGGCTACCTTTAGTTCATGCCATAGTGACTCCTGGCTGGGAAAGCAGATGTAGGTCTTACAGAGGTGGATGAGGGCTTCCATAAACTGTGTGAGGTGCCTGCTAAAAGAAGCCTGTGATATCCCTAGCACTTTCCCAGAAACTAGTCGAAAGGAGACAGTTAAAAAAAATCCATAGCACACAGAAGCTTGTGCAGTCCTGAATCAGCACGTGACTGTGCAGTGTCTGGCTCAAAATGAGTCTTGGCAAGGTCATACAACATCATTATGTTGGAGAGATTGAGGCAGAACATCTGTATGACCTCGCCAGCAGACAATAAATTGAGATTTAACCACGCACGGAAAAACCTAGGCCTGCATAGGCTCTGCGGTACCTCAATAAGCTGCTGCTGTTCATTTGATTAAGGCTCCTGGGTCCTCTCAGCTAGGTGGTGATGTGCATATCGCAGGAAAGTGCAAAGCAGATCATAGCCTTCTAATTCCATTCTCCTACTGCCACAGTGCACCACATGCTTGTGTCCCTTTTATAGGTATCATAATGAAGTTTGGCCCAATAGAAGCAGGTTTATAAATCAAAAACACCTGTCAGTTACAAGTTTATTTTGCGTTAGTAAATCTCCGGTTTCTATAGTCATCTATGTAAAAGTATTGATGATTGGTATGACGTTCTAACTTGTTCTGAAGTCTATTTTTAGGTCGATTTGACGTACATTTTTACGTTAGTAAATCTACAATTTGAAAAATCTATTTACAATTGACCAAAAATCAACCTTGACCAAAAATCAACCTGACACACTAGATTAGTACTTTTTCCACAAGAGGAATTGGTATAAAGTCTCAGATTAAGCATAACAATATGTGGCATGGCATGGGTCACTCATATGGAACCGTGTCTTTACCTATTTTACCGACATTAGGTACTTAGTGGCACACAGAAATATATGAAATGCCAGCATCAGTGTTCAGTATACCCTTACATTGTACTTTTGCCGCATTAGTGATGCAAAAAACCCTCTGACGGGATGCTTGGGGCGGGTAAGTCGCAAAGTCCTTGGTGTGCCTAATGGGACTATTTGCTGGGATTTCGGCAAAGGTGTATGTAGACACATCTATACCTTATTAATATTGTGGGTGATTCAACTGCAGATGCAGTGACAGGGTCACACAGATTCCCGATTATTGGGAATCTGCGCATGTGCCTGACCCATACTGCAAATGTGCAGTATGGGTCTGCGATCCCGCATGCAGTCCAGCAGCAGACTCAGTGATTGACAGTCTGCTGTTGCTTCTAGGTGGGGAGGGGGCGCCGATGGTCTCCATCTCCCAAAAAGAAGGCGTGCTGCCGCCATTGGGCAGGGGGAGTGGAGAGGCCAGGATCTCCGTCGGCTGACAGAGATTTCCTGGCCTCTTTTATTCATCTGCGGCGGCCTGTTTGCGTGACCCAATGGTCACTCAGCCAGCCAATAAGATCACAGATGATCTGATGCTGCGTTTCTGGACGCATCTTGGATCAATAATGCATGCAGGAGGCGTACCGCCTCCTGCAGCATTACTATATTCCAGCTATCGCAGCTGCTACCATGTTAACAGCTACGATAGCATATCCGTCTTTATATACAGTACAGTTAATATGTTACACAACATTGTGCAATCACAGAATATTCAATCACATAGAAATCTTCCCACACGCACGCACTTGTGTTTATGAAAATTATGTATTTCTGTACTTTCTCAATTATTGATGGTTATATCACATTCATGCAGGGGCGTATCTATAATGGGTGCATGGTGTGCGGTACTTTGTCATACTTACCTCTCCGAAGCAGGGGCATTTCTAGAGAGGAGGGGGCCCCGTGTGCAGTCTCTTCCGACACAGGTCCCTCCTCTCCGCCCGGCGGCTGGCAGCGCACTGAGCTGTGCGTGGCCATCGCCGGAGTTATAGACTCTGGGCACTAGAGTGTATGCACAGGGCACCGGGAAAATGGCTGCGGCGGCCATTTTCCCTGTACTGCGCTTGCGCAAACTATGGGAAAATGGCTGCTGTGACCATTTTCCAGTCGATTTACAGCGCCGGACACCCCGCGCCGATGTGGGACTCTGGAGAGGTATGTAATATTATGGGTGCAGGGTGTGCAGTGCGGGGCCCCCCTGGACCCAGGGGCCCATGTTCCCCGCACACCCTGCACCCATTGTAGATACACCCCTGCTCTGAAGTCTTCGTCGGGTCTCCCAGCGCTGTTCAAACGATGAAAAATGGCCACCGCGGCCATTTTTCCGGCATTTTGCACATGAGCTGTGAGAAGATTGCCGGGAAAATGGCGGCCACGCCATTTCCCCGGCAATCTGTGCATGAGCAGTAGATCCTGGGCACACTCTAGTGCCCAGAGTCTATTGATTCTGCGGTGTCCGGCCAGCCTCGTCAGTCAGCTGATGCACACGTGACAGGCGATGCACACGGGCCTTCTCTCTAAAGACACCCCTGCATTCATGTACTGCAAACGGTGATGTTTCTGTGGTACCTTCTCTTCTGATCCTTGCAACACATGGCAATTTTTTTCCATTCTATCAACTTTCACCTGTTCTCTGGTCCAGTGGAGTTACTGTGCATGGTATCAGAGGACTGCAGGGTGGCTACGCTTATTTTGCTGGCTTCTGTCCATCACGTGTGTACTTAGGATACAGAGCTGCGAGCCAGCTGCTGCTGAACCATCATGTTATCAGATGTTGAATGGTTTCATATCATGTGTTTGTGCTGACAGGCTGCCCCATCTGTAGATGATTCGGGAAGCCTGGCATCGCCTGATGAATGGGGAAGCTGAAAATGCCAATCAGTGCGACCCCTGCAGATTCCCTCTTGCCAGTTCAACAGCCACAATCAAGTACTGTATTTCCCTGTGCTCTACCTTCTCAGTCCCAATGATAGATGAGCTTTACTGTAACTAAATTATCATTACATTACGGGACCGATTCAGTAGAGATAGCAACTGCGAATGCAACAGTGATTACACACGCAGTCTCACTGCGATAGTATGGTAATCCTCTGTGATCACTATGCCGTCGCAGCACACATAGGGAGGCCCACCTTACCTTACACACATCCGTAATACTTAGCAAGACTGCAAAACCATCGGTAACATGGAGTACCATCGCTGCTTCACACACATGCACAAGCTTTAACCTTACTCAGGAATTGTTAACCTTGTCGCACGCTGTGAGTACACACCTGCGTATGGCATCACAGTGGATAATTTATGCACGCCCATCCAACGCCCTGGCACACCTGCGTTTCGCCGACCCCGTCACCACCCCCAATCACTCTGTGATGGGTCTGCGTAGTTACTGGGATTGCAGTCCCGATCACAGTGGAGTGTTCGCGCAAGCACACTGCGATGCATAAGCATACACAGAACAAAACAATTGGCCGATTGCGTGCGTAATCACAGGCACCATCCTTACTGAATCAGGCCCTATGTTAAAAAGTATTTTTCTTGCAAGTGCATGAAAGAAGAAATGTTCATCATAGATAATATGATATATATCTGATAATAATATAATGATAAGGTATTGAATATGACTAATTGTTCAAGAACTATTAGAAAAACAAATATAAAACTATTTAAACTATCTGTATCAGGGGATCTCAACTCCAGTCCTCAAGTACCACCAACAGTCATATTTTGTGGATTTCTTTAATCATGCTAGAGTGACAAAATAGATCTTATCCTAGCCGGAGAGATGTAATTATGCAGCTGGGGTAGGGAGGGGGCAGGAAGGAGTGGTACAGAGCGGCGAACAGAGAGTGAGGGAGGACAGAGCGAGGAGCAGGATGTGGCGGACAGGGAGTGGGGTGAGACAGCAGGACGGGGTGGGATAGAGGGGATGGGATGGAGCAGCTGGTAGACTAAGGTGACCTGGCACATGTCCCTTTACTAGTATTTACATATTTGAGCATTATATATAACATATACAGTCAGGTCCATAAAAATTGGGACATTGACAGAATTTTCAGATTTTGGCCTCTATTCACCACCACAATGGTTTTGAAATGAAACAAACAAGATGTGCTTTAACTGCAGACTTCCAGATTTAATTTGAGGGTAAGTACATCCAAATCGGGTGAACGGTGTAGGAATTACAACAGTTTCAATATGTGCCTCCCACTTTTTAAGGGACTCAAAAGCTATTTCATGGACAGGTGTGAGCTATTCTCTCGTTATTTCTTTATCAATTAAGCAGGTAAAAGGTCTGGAGTTGATTCTAGGTGTGACATTTGCATTTGGAATCAGTTGCTATCAACTCTCAATATGAGATCCAAAGAGCTGTCACTATCAGTGAAGCAAGCCATCATTAGGCTGAAAAATCAAAACAAACCCATCAGAGAGATAGCAAAAACATTGGGTGTGGCCAAATCAACTGTTTGGAACATTCTTAAAAAGAAAGAACGCACCGGAGAGCTCAGCAACACCAAAAGACCCCCAAGACCACGGAAAACAACTGTGGTGGATGACAAAAGAATTATTTCCCTGGTGAAGAAAAACCCCTTCACAACAGCTGGCCAAATCAAGAACACTCTACAGGAGGTAGATGTATATGTGTCAAAGTCAACAATCAAGAGAAGACTTCACAAGAGTGAATATAGAGGGTTCACCACAAGATGCAAACCATTGGTGAGCCACAAAAACAGGAAGACCAGATTAGAGTTTGCCAAACAACATCTAAAAAAGCCATTACAGTTCTGGAACAACATCCTATGGACAGATGAGACAAAGATCAACTTGTACCAGAGTGATGGGAAGAGAAGAGAAGGAAAGGAACTGCTCATGATCCAAAACATACCACCTCATCAGTGAAACATGGCGGTGGTAGTGTCATGGCGTGGGCATGTATGGCTGCCAATGGAACTGGTTCTCTTGTATTTATTGATGATGTGACGGCTGACAAAAGCAGTAGAATGAATTCTGAAGTGTTTTGGGCAATATTATATGCTCATATTCAGTCAAATACTTCAGAACTCATTGGACGGCGCTTCACAGTGCAGATGGACAATGACCCGAAGCATACTGCATAAGCAACCAAGGAGTTTTTTAAGGCTAAAAAGTGGAATGTTATGCAATGGCCAAGTCAATCCCCTGACCTGAATCCGATTGAGCATGCATTTCACTTGATGAAGACAAAACTGAAGGGAAAATGCCCCAAGAACAAGCAGGAACTAAAGACATTTGCAGTAGAGGCCTGGCAGAGCATCACCAGGGATGAAACCCAGCGTCTGGTGATGTCTATGCGTTCCAGACTTCAGGCTGTAATTGCCTGCAAAGGATTTACAACAAAGTATTAAAAAGTGAAAGTTAGATTTAGGATTGTTTAGTTTGTCCCATTACTTTTGGCCCCTTAAAAAGTGGGAGGCACATATAAAAACCGTTGTAATTCCTACACCGTTCACCTGATTTGGATGTAATTACCCTCAAATGAGATCTGAAAGTCTGCAGTTAAAGCACATCTTGTTTGTTTAATTTCAAAGCCATTGTGGTGGTGAATAGAGGCCAAAATATGAAAATGCTGTCAATGTCCCAATATTTATGGACCTGACTGTATACTATATATATATATATATATATATATATATATATGTATACAAAGTCAGAAATCCACTGCACTCGCCACTCCTAGATTTGGGGTGCAGACCTGCACTCACCATTCCCTGGACTGGGGTGCAAGTGGCCTGTGACCACATTGCTTAAATAAATAAAAACAGAAAACCCAGCACTCACCATGTTTAAACACTCACAATGATGTATAAATAAGTAAATAAATAATGGGGATTTAGTTCATGGATTGATCAATGCATTTAAGCACGCAGCCCACATCACGGGACCCCACTTTCTGCAGGTCCTACACTATCCGTCACACTGATGGAAACCTGTTAGCTGCTATCACATAGTTTAGACTGGAAAAATGTTACCTGGTTTAAAGCTCACCTGCCAGCTAATGGCTTTTAAAGGTAAGGCAGACACCTGACATAGCTTCTATCACACTACCAAAAAGACAGCTGACACAGGTTAATATAAATGAGTATGCACATGGGGTGCATGAGAAAGCTATGATCACAAAAGGTTAATAAAAATTAACCGCATAAACAAAGTCAGAAATCCACTGCACTCGCCACTCCTAGATTTGGGGTGCAGACCTGCACTCACCATTCCCAGGACTGGGGTGCAAGTGGCCTGTGACCACATTGCTTAAATAAATAAAAACAGAAAACCCAGCACTCACCATGTTTAAACACTCACAATGATGTATAAATAAGTAAATAAATAATGGGGATTTAGTTCATGGATTGATCAATGCATTTAAGCCCGCAGCCCACATCACGGGACCCCACTTCTGACTTTGTTTATGCGGTTAATTTTTATTAACCTTTTGTGATCATAGCTTTCTCATGCACCCCATGTGCATACTCGTTTATATTAGGGGTGTGCACCGGCCACTTTTCGTGTTTTGTGTTTTGGTTTTGGATCTGGATCTTTCTTCGTGTTTTGGATCTGGATTGGTTTTGCCAAAACCACCCTTCCGTGTTTTGGGTTCTGGGTTTTGTGTTTTGGATCTGTATTTTTTTGAAAAAAAGCATAAAAACAGCTAAAATCACAGAATTTGTAGGTTTTTCTGCTCCTATGCTATTATTAACCTCAATAACCTTAATTTCCACTCATTTCCAGTCTATTCTGAACACCTCACAATAGTGTTTTTATGTCCAAAAGGTTGCACCGAGGTAGCTGGATGACTATGCTAAGCGACATGAGTGGGCGACACAAACACGTGACCCATCTAGGAGTGACACTGCAGTGGCAGACAGGATGGCAGTTAGAAAAACTAGGCCCCAAACTGTACATAATGCAAAGAAAAAAAAGAGGTGCAAGATGGAATTGTCCTTGGGCCCTCCCACCCACCCTTATGTTGTATAAACAGGACATGCACACTTTAACAAACCAATCATTTCAGCGCCAGGGTCTGCCACACAACTGTGGCTGAAATGATTGGTTCGTTTGGGCCCCCACAAAACAAGCTGGCAATTAATGTGTCCCTGCACAAACTGGCTCTACGGAGGCAAGATGTCATCCTCATCCTCCTCATCCACCGATTCCTCACCCTCTTCAGTGTGTACATCCTCATCCTCACAAAGTATTAACTCGTCCCCACTTGAATCCACCACCACAGGTCCCTCTGTACCTTCTGGAGGCTGGTCTCCCTGGAAGAGCTGATAATTCATTTTGATGAACATCATCTTCTCCACATTCTGTGGAACCAACCTCCTACGCCTTTCGCTGACAAGGTTCCCGGCTGCACTAAACACTCTTTCGGAGTACACACTGGAGGGGGGGCAACTCAGGTAAAATAGAGCCAGTTTGTACAGGGGCCTCCAAATTGCCTCTTTTTCCTGCCAGTACAGGTATGGACTGTCTGACATGCCTACTTGGATGCTGTCACCGATGTAATCCTCCACCATTCTGTTAATGGTGACAGTATCATATGCAGTGACAGTAGACATGTCAGAAATTGTTGCCAGGTCCTTCAGTCCGGACCAGATGTCCAAACTTGGTCCTGCCTGCCCTGCATCACCGCCAGTGGGTTGCTTAGGATACCTAAGTTTTTTCCTGGCAGCCCCAGTTGCGGGAGAAAATGAAGAAGGAGCCGTTGACGTGTCACGTTCCGCTTCAGCTGACAGTGTGTTCACCAGCAGGTCTTTGCACCTCTGCAGGCTTGTGTCGGCCGGAAAGAGAGACACCACATAGGCTTTAAACCTAGGATCGAGCACGGTGGCCAAAATGTAGTGGTCTGATTTCAACAGATTGACCACCCTGGAATCCTGGCAAAGCGAATGAAGGGCTTCATCCACAAGTCCCACATGCCGAGCGGAATCGCTCCGTCTTAGCTCCTCCTTCACTTTCTCCAGCTGCTTCTGCAAAAGCCTGATGAGGGGAATGACCTGACTCAAGCTGGCAGTGTCTGAACTGACTTCACGTGTGGCAAGTTCGAAGGGCTGGAGAACCTTGCACAACACGGAAATCATTCTCCACTGCGCTTGAGTCAGGTGCATACCCCCTCCTTTGCCTATGTCATAGGTGGATGTATAGGCTTGTATGGCCTTTTGCTGCTCCTCCATCCTCTGAAGCATATAGAGGGTTGAGTTCCACCGCGTCACAACCTCTTGCTTCAGGTGATGGCGGGGCAGGTTCAAGAGTGTTTGCTGGCGCTCCAGTCTTCGGCACGCAGTCGCTGAATGGCGAAAGTGGCCAGAAATTTTTCGGGCCACCCAAAGCGTCTCCTGCACGCCCCTGTCGCTTTTCAGAAAATTCTGCACCACCAAGTTTATTGTGTGAGCAAAACATGGGACATGCTGGAATTTGCCCAGATGTAATGCCCGCACAATATTGGTGGCGTTGTCAGATATCACAAATCCCCAGGAGAGTCTAAGTGGGGTAAGCCACTGGGCGATGATTTCCCTCAGTTTCTCTAAGAGGTTGTCGGCGGTGTGCCTCTTACTGAAACCGGTGATACACAGCGTAGCCTGCCTTGTAACGAGCTGGCGTTTCTGAGATGCTGCTACTGGTGACGCTGCTGCTGTTGCTGCGTAAGGTGATACATCTACCCAGTGGGCTGTCACAGTCATATAGTCCTTAGTCTGCCCTGTTCCACTTGTCCACATGTCCGTGGTTAAGTGGACATTGTGTACAACGGCATTTTTCAGGACACTGAGGACACTTTTTCTGACGTTTCTGTACAGTCTCGGTATCGCCTGCCTAGTGAAGTGGAATCTAGACGGGATTTGGAACCGGGGACACACTACCTCCATCAATTGTCTAAATCCCACTGCACTAATGGCGGATACCGGGCGCACGTCTAACACCAACATAGCAGTCAAGGCCTCAGTTATACGTTTTGCTTCAGGATGACTGCTGTCGTACTTCCTCCTCCTCGCTAAGGACTGTTGGAGGGTCAATTGTTTAGTAAAAGTAGTGGTGTTCCTACTTCCTCTCTGGGATAATGAACGACTCCCAGCAGCAGCAGCGGCAGCAGTAGGCGTAGCAATGCAGGATCCTCCGGAGGAATCCCGGATAGGAGAGTCAGTCATGCCAGTGACATGGCCTGCAGGACTACTTCCGATCCTGACTAAGGAGGAAATTGACGAGGAGGGAGTTGACGGTGTGGTTTGCAGGCGCTTGGATACAACGGGATTTAGGTGTCCCTGGACTGCTTACGGTCTTAGCCAAAGTTTCTGAACTTGACAGTAACTTTTTATGAACGCGCTGCAGGTGCCGTATAAGGGAGGATGTTCCTAGGTGGTTGACGTCCCTACCCCTACTTATTTCACATTTACATATGGTACATATGGCAAGACAGTTGTTGTCAGGATTTGGATAGAAATATTGCCAGACCAAAGAGGTGGAATGTTTGGTCTTCTGCCCAGGCATGACCATGATGGGCTTTTTCATCCCACGGACAACAACTGTCTCCCCCGGAGCCTGATTTAAACAAACCACATCACCATCAGAATCCTCCTCGCCAACTTCCTCCTCAGCGCCAGCTACACCAGTATCCTCATCCTGTTGTACTTCAACAGTGACATCTTCAATTTGCATATCAGCAAGTGGACTGTGGGTGCTCCTTTCAGCACTTGCAGGGGGCGTGCAAATGGTGGAAAGAGCCACCTCTTCCCATCCAGTGCTGGGAAGGTCAGGCATCGCAACCACCACCACACTTGGACTCTCCTTGGGGATTTGTGATATCTTCTTAGAAAGCACAGTTCTTCGCTGTGCTTTTGCCAGCTTAACTCTTTTGATTTTTTTAGTGGGAGGAGGGCTTCCATCGTCATGTGAAGCTGAACCACTAGTCATGAACATACTAGGGATCGACCTTAGCCGTTCCTTGCCACTCCGTGTCGTAAATGGCATATTGGCAAGTTTACGTTTCTCTTCAGCTGATTTAAATGTTTTTTTCAAGGTCATTTTCCTGAACTTTGTCATTTGGGATTGTATGTGCCCTCTACTATGACATTGGGCATCGGCCTTGGCAGACGACGTTGATGGCATGTTATCGTCTATGTCATGACTAGTGGCAGCAGCTTCAGCACTAGGAGGAAGTGGTTCTTGATCTTTCTCTATTTTATTTTTATCGGAGAAAGTTTGGTCCTCCATTTATGTTATATCGATTTGATATATACGTGCGGCTAAACACAGAAAATAATTTTTTTTTTGGTTTGGACTGGAGTGTACTTTGGGGGTTACAGCACCCTTTAACGGTCAAGCCAGCCGGCCCTTTACTTATGACACAGGCGCACGCTTGGCACTACTTTGTTGATGCACGTGCGGCTACTGCGCACACAATTCACAAACACAGAAAATAATTTTTTTTTTGGTTTGGACTGGAGTGTACTTTCGGGGGTTACAGCACCCTTAACGGTCAAGCCAGCTGGCCCTTTACTTATGACACAGGCGCACGCTTGGCACTACTTTGTTGATGCACGTGCGGCTACTGCGCACACAATTCACAAACACAGAAAATTATTATTTTTTTGGTTTGGACTGGAGTGTACTTTGGGGGTTACAGCACCCTTTAACGGTCAAGCCAGCCGGCCCTTTACTTATGACACAGGCGCACGCTTGGCACTACTTTGTTGATGCACGTGCGGCTACTGCGCACACAATTCACAAACACAGAAAATAATTTTTTTTTTGGTTTGGACTGGAGTGTACTTTCGGGGGTTACAGCACCCTTAACGGTCAAGCCAGCCGGCCCTTTACTTATGACACAGGCGCACGCTTGGCACTACTTTGTTGATGCACGTGCTGCTACTGCGCACACAATTCACAAACACAGACAATTATTTTTTTTTTGGTTTGGACTGGAGTGTACTTTGGGGGTTACAGCACCCTTTAACAGTCAAGCCAGCCGGCCCTTTACTTATGACACAGGCGCACGCTTGGCACTACTTTGTTGATGCACGTGCGGCTACTGCGCACACAATTCACAAACACAGAAAATAATTTTTTTTTTGGTTTGGACTGGAGTGTACTTTCGGGGGTTACAGCACCCTTTAACGGTCAAGCCAGCCGGCCCTTTACTTATGACACAGGCGCACGCTTGGCACTACTTTGTTGATGCACGTGCGGCTACTGCGCACACAATTCACAAACACAGAAAATAATTTTTTTTTTGGTTTGGACTGGAGTGTACTTTGGGGGTTACAGCACCCTTTAACGGTCAAGCCAGCCGGCCCTTTACTTATAACACAGGCGCACGCTTGGCACTACTTTGTTGATGCACGTGCGGCTACTGCGCACACAATTCACAAACACAGAAAATAATTTTTTTTTTGGTTTGGACTGGAGTGTACTTTGGGGGTTACAGCACCCTTTAACGGTCAAGCCAGCCGGCCCTTTACTTATGACACAGGCGCACGCTTGGCACTACTTTGTTGATGCACGTGCGGCTACTGCGCACACAATTCACAAACACAGAAAATAATTTTTTTTTTGGTTTGGACTGGAGTGTACTTTCGGGGGTTACAGCACCCTTAACGGTCAAGCCAGCCGGCCCTTTACTTATGACACAGGCGCACGCTTGGCACTACTTTGTTGATGTACGTGCGGCTACTGCGCACACAATTCACAAACACAGAAAATATTTTATTTTTTTAGCACTTGGGGGGAGCACCCCTGATGGACAGAGCACCCCCTGGACAACACTACAGCACCCCTTTAGGACTGGGACACTGCACAGGACTTTGGAGTGGACACAGCCCCTATGGAGAACTGACTGCACAACACAGTCCAGCCAGCCCCTATGGACTTTGAAGTAGTGGACACAGCCCCTATTAACAACAGCAGCACAGCACAACACAGCCAGCCCCTATGGACTTTGAAGTAGTGGACAACAGCAGCACTACACTACACTACACAGCCCTAACTCCCACCCTCCCTCTTCACTGTCCACAGCCGAGTGAGAAAATGGCGCTGACGCGGGTACCTTATATAGGATCCAAAACCCGCGAGACTCGGAAGGCGGGATGATGACGTTTTGCCTCGATTTCAGATCCGAGTCAGGCGGGAAAAGTCGAGCCTGACTCGGATCGGACTCGGATCGGGGGGGCTCGGGGGGGTTCGGATTTCAGAAATCCGAACCTGCTCACCCCTAGTTTATATTAACCTGTGTCAGCTGTCTTTTTGGTAGTGTGATAGAAGCTATGTCAGGTGACTGCCTTACCTTTAAAAGCCATTAGCTGGCAGGTGAGCTTTAAACCAGGTAAAAAATTTTCAGTCTAAACTATGTGATAGCAGCTAACAGGTTTCCATCAGTGTGACGGATAGTGTAGGACCTGCAGAAAGTGGGGTCCCGTGATGTGGGCTGCGGGCTTAAATGCATTGATCAATCCATGAACTAAATCCCCATTATTTATTTACTTATTTATACATCATTGTGAGTGTTTAAACATGGTGAGTGCTGGGTTTTCTGTTTTTATTTATATATATATATATATATATATATATTTATATATATATATATATATATATTACAAGTAGTCCTGCACTCTCAATCAAAAATGTTCAATATAGGGGTGCTTCCAAGGACCACAAGGTCCCAAACAACAGACATGGATATCCTGGATGGAAGGATGCACTCGCCATTCAGTATATCATCTCCAACTTTATTCGTCATGCAGCTTGATAAGAAGAATATGATTATGGTCGACGTTTCGGTACACATCTGGACCTTTTTCAAGACCTCAATACAATCATATAACATGAATATTGTATTCAGGCAATAATGTATACATCTGAGGAGAATGAAAAAGAAAAAACCAAAATAACTTGTCTATCAGGCTCCTGTAAATCCCAAGTGCTACCATAGGGTCGAAAATATATCAATGTATAAATATCCAAAGTGTGGACCAACACCGCACCAGAGTGCAATAATACTATAATACTACCAATTTGCCAGTGCTCCCAGCATGCAGACTGTCAAATGATGTAATATTAAAATATCTCTAAACACATCCAGCGACGGTAGGGTTAAGATAGTGTCAAAGACTTGACATCTCAAATAAGGCAAAAAAGTACACGGTCAAATCTAGACCATCAGACCTAAAAGTGCAATACAATGGTAATCTGGTGTGAGTCCAACAAGACATACATGGCATGGGTACAATCAAAGCATCAGACAGTATGCGCCAATTAACTTACCCCAAACTGTATATACATATGGTATGCTGTCACTAGCCGAACGCCGCCGCGGGTACAGGCTTGTACCCTCGTGGATGTAATACCTCATACTCCGTCGCGGCTAAAAAGCCGTCCAACAGGAAGTGGTCATCATCTATCTAACTTCCGCGTGTCAGCATGACACGCACGCCGTGTGTAGGCAGCAGGAACTCGCGATCATGTGACTTTTCAGTTATTTGGCGCATACTGTCTGATGCTTTGATTGTACCCATGCCATGTATGTCTTGTTGGACTCACACCAAATTACCACGGTATTGCACTTTTAGGTCTGATGGTCTAGATTTGACCTTGTACTTATTTGCCTTATTTGAGTTGTCAAGTCTTTGACACTATCTTAACCCTACCGTCGCTGGATGTGTTTAGAGGTATTTTAATATTACATCATTTGACAGTCTGCATGCTGGGAGCACTGGCAAATTGGTAGTATTATAGTATTATTGCACTCTGGTGCGGTGTTGGTCCACACTTTGGATATTTATACATTGATATATTTTCGACCCTATGGTAGCACTAGGGATTTACAGGAGCCTGATAGACAAGTTATTTTGTTTTTTTCTTTTTCATTCTCCTCAGATGTATACATTATTGTCTGAATACAATATTCATGTTATATGATTGTATTGAGGTCTTGAAAAAGGTCCAGATGTGTACCGAAACGTCGACCATAATCATATTCTTCTTATCAAGCTGCATGACGAATAAAGTTGGAGATGATATACTGAATGGCGAGTGCATCCTTCCTTCCAGGATATCCATGTCTATATATATATATATATATATATTAGGGGTGTGCACCGGACACTTTTCGTGTTTTGTGTTTTGGTTTTGGATCTGGATCTTTCTTCGTGTTTTGGATCTGGATTGGTTTTGCCAAAACCACCCTTCCGTGTTTTGGGTTCTGGGTTTTGTGTTTTGGATCTGGATTTTTTCTTAAAAAATAAAAAAAAAACGCTAAAATCACATAAATGGGCCTTTTTTTGTTCCTACGCTATTAATAACCCCAATAACATTAATTTCCACTCATTTCCACTCTATTCTGAACACCTCACACCTCACAATATTGTTTTTAGGCCAAAAGGTTGTACCGAGGAAGCTGGATGACTATGCTAAGCGACACAAGGGGGCGGCACAAACACGTGGCCCATCTAGGAGTGGCACTGCAGTGGCAGACAGGAAGCCAATCAGCGTTATGGTGCCCATTTGCATGTAGCACGAACCCGGGAGATCCGTGCTACATGCATCTGTGTGATTGGCACAGAGCAATGACAGGTCCGTGAGACCCGTCTGTGCTGCTGTGGTAAAAAAAAAAAAAAAAACCTGTGTAAAAAAAGAAAAAAATGGCGTGCACCCCCCCAAAAAAGAGCAACCAGCCCCGGGCATTAGTAACCCAGTGCTGGGTGTGCTTAAATACAGGGGACAAACGACATAGGGGTCCCCTGTACTTAAACACAACCAGCACCGGGCTAGTCAGAACCAGAGCTGGTTGCCAAAATACGGGGGACAAACGACGTAGGGGTCCCCCGTATTCTGCGCAACCAGCTCTGGGCTCTGATCCGGTCCTGGTTCTGGAAATACAGGGGAAAAAAATGAGTAGGGTTCCCCTGTATGTTCCAGAACCAGCACTGGACTTTTTCTAGCGGGGGGCTGATGCCACAGCCAGGGGAGCCCTTTCACCGGGCCCCCCAGCCGCAGCATCAGCCCTGACCGCTAGTCAGCCCAGGCCGGGGATCCCTGGAGAGCTGGGGACCCCCCCAATAAAGGGGTCACCCTCTCCAGGGCACCCCAGGCCCAGGCTGATAGCCCGGGGCTATCCCCGCCACCCCTGGTGGCGGTGGGTGGCGGGTTGATTGTGTGGTGTGGTGTAAATAAAGAATATCAAACATTGTCTTTACAAGTAGAACTGCAAGTCCCAGCTAGCCTGCCCCGCATGCTGGTACTTGGAGAACCACAAGTACCAGCATGCAGGGCATTAAGGGCCCACTAGTACCTGTAGTTCACCTGTAAAAAAAATGTTTAAAAAAACACAGGACACACACACCGTGACAGTATAAGTTTATTAAACATACATACACACACACACATGTACACATACTCACCTATGTAACCTGTAACATCGGTCCACTTGTCCGGTAAAGTATCCCTAGGGGACCTGTGAAAAAAAACATACTCACCATCTCCTATGCGAGGTTCTGTCCTCTTCGTTCCAAAGTAGGCATCCCCGGACTTGGCAAAAAAAAAAAACGAAAACGCGATCCACGAACTTAGTACCGTTCTATAGAACGGTACTTCCCGAATGAGAGCTTAGCGGCGGGGTATCACCATGGAAACCCCGCTGCTAAGCGTTCATTGGCTGAGAGAGGTCATCTCCCGTCTCTCAGCCAATGAACGGCTCCCTCCATTGTAGTCAATGGTGGGAACCGCAGGGTAAACTTTAATAACCTTGCGGCTCCCAGCATTGACTACAATGGAGGGAGCCGTTCATTGGCTGAGAGAGACGGGAGATGGCCTCTCTCAGCCAATGAACGCTTAGCAGCGGGGTTTCCATGGTGATACCCCGCCGCTAAGCTCTCATTCGGGAAGTACCGTTCTATAGAACGGTACTAAGTTCGTGGATCGCGTTTTCGTTTTTTTTTTTTTGCCAAGTCCGGGGATGCCTACTTTGGAACGAAGAGGACAGAACCTCGCATAGGAGATGGTGAGTATGTTTTTTTTCACAGGTCCCCTATGGATACTTTACCGGACAAGTGGACCGATGCTACAGGGTTACATAGGTGAGTATGTGTACATGTGTGTGTGTGTGTGTGTGTATGTATGTATGTTTAATAAACTTATACTGTCACGGTGTGTGTGTCCTGTGTTTTTTTTAAACATTTTTTTACAGGTGAACTACAGGTACTAGTGGGCCCTTAATGCCCTGCATGCTGGTACTTGTGGTTCTCCAAGTACCAGCATGCGGGGCAGGCTTGCTGGGACTTGCAGTTCTACTTGTAAAGACAATGTTTGATATTCTTTATTTACACCACACCACACAATCAACCCGCCACCCACCGCCACCAGGGGTGGCGGGGATAGCCCCGGGCTATCAGCCTGGGCCTGGGGTGCCCTGGAGAGGGTGACCCCTTTATTGGGGGGGTCCCCAGCTCTCCAGGGATCCCCGGCCTGGGCTGACTAGCGGTCAGGGCTGATGCTGCGGCTGGGGGGCCCGGTGAAAGGGCTCCCCTGGCTGTGGCATCAGCCCCCCGCTAGAAAAGTCCAGTGCTGGTTCTGGAACATACAGGGGAACCCTACTCATTTTTTTCCCCTGTATTTCCAGAACCAGGACCGGATCAGAGCCCAGAGCTGGTTGCGCAGAATACGGGGGACCCCTACGTCGTTTGTCCCCCGTATTTTGGCAACCAGCTCTGGTTCTGACTAGCCCGGTGCTGGTTGTGTTTAAGTACAGGGGACCCCTATGTCGTTTGTCCCCTGTATTTAAGCACACCCAGCACTGGGTCACTAATGCCCGGGGCTGGTTGCTCTTTTTTTGGGGGGGGGGCACGCCATTTTTTTCTCTTTTTACACAGGTTTTTTTTTTTTTTATTTACCACAGCAGCACAGACGGGTCTCACGGACCCGTTAGTGCTCTGTGTCAATGACACAGATGCAAGTAGCACGGATCTCCTGGTCCGTGCGTGCATCTGTGTCATTGAAATACACAGCAGCACAGACGGGTCTCACTGACCCATCTGTGCTCTGTGTCACTGTCAATCACACAGATGCATGTAGCACGGATCTCACGAGTCCGTGCTACATGCAAATGAGCACCATAATGCTGATTGGCTGAGAGCCGTGACAGACGGCTCTGTCAGCCAATCAGCACTTTGCCCATTAAAGGCAAAGGCATTTTTTTTTAAATGGCCGCTCGAGGCAAAACCTCGAGATCCGACAGCAGATCTCGAGGTTTTGCCTCGGGAGAGGGATCCGGGGCAGACAGGGAGATCCGAGCTTGGGCTCGGATCGCCCCGGATCCCCGAAGTTCGGGTGGGTTCGGTTCTCAGGGAACCGAACCCGCTCATCCCTAATATATATATATATATATATATATATAGGCCGGTATCGTATTAGCCGCTGTAATTTGCTGCAGCTAAATGATCCGGAGGGGGCTATCCAATTAGCCCCGAAAGTCGGCATTTATCAGGGATTGTGTTTTACCTGCCTCAGGCAGGCGAAACAGAATCCCCAAAATCAGCCCCATTTTCGTTGCCTCAATCGCGAAAACACACAGGTTTCACAGACCCTGTGTCTTTACAGACGAAAATGGGTAATTTTTCTCGTTAAAAAAATGGGCTCTAATTGGATAGTCTGATAATGACCACCAGGCAAAAATCAAGACCTATTCAGCCACTGAGGTGCTCCCCACTGGGCCAAAAATAAGTACAGATATCCACAAAATAATTAATAGAGACGGCACTCACCAGAATTCAGATGCAAAACGCGATAATTTAATAGCATCTCACTGCAAAAAGTAACACCTGTGAGTAAGTAATCAATCGAAGTTTCGATCTTGGCTGACCATTGTCAAAATAGACAGCAGTAAAATGACAGCCAGTAATTCTGGACTGGAACACTGCTTTGAAGTCAGTATATTGCCATGTATCTTGACAATGGTATATCATATTGCTATATATAGTATGTATGTACAGTATATTGTGATGACTTAGGGTAATTATTAACTTGGTAGAGTGTCAGTGGTGCAGTGTTAGGTGCTTGAATCAGGGTCCACACATAGCATTTCAGGTTATAAATAAAAGAAAAGTGCTTTACTGTCAGCATAAGTCTGGAATCAAAAATAACAAACGCTTAGCCCCATTCGGGCACTGACTCACTTCTTCACCCCTGACTAACCTTGGGCAGCTAGTCTGCAAATAAAGTCCAAAGTCTCTTTCTGCTTCCTGCAGTGTCTATCACACGCTCCAGCCTGGCTTTCACACAAAGTTTCTCTTGTGGTCCTCCCTGCCTCCTGAAGGTATGGACACTGGCTTCCTTAGCCTGCAGCTTAGCTGCATTTATGTCACACAATCTGAGAGGTTTGTGGTCCTCTCTGCCTCCTGCAGGTCTGGACTTAGGACCACTGGCCCCCCAATGGCTTGGCTTAGTTTCACTGGACTCTCTGGCTGCCACAGTCCCATTTAGACTGTCTTCAATGGCAGCCTGACTGGTCTGCCTTCTCATCAATCCACACCTAGACTCTCTCCACAGGCAGCCCCTATGTGTGTCAAAACTTATTTTAACTACTCTGTGTATGGCCAGATCCCTCCAGCCCCACACGGAATCCATGGATCACTATCACCATCTCTGGTGACCCCGTGACAATGTTTATTAAGACAAATAAGACATACAGTCAGGGCTGGATTAACAATTGGGCAGATAGAGCTGCAGCTCCAGGCCTCCAAAGAAAATAGGCCCGCCACTCACAGGATCAGCTGGAGAAAGGAAAACTTTTTTTTCCTTACACAGCCTCTAAGCGGCCCTCCACGCCACTGCGCATTTAAACCCCGCTGGGTAGCCACATCACAGCCCTCCCCTCCAAATCCTTCCCTGCCCATCAGCCAGGACAAGCAGAGGCTCCGAGAATTTCGTGCATAATAAAAATGGCGGCGCAGTGGAAGACTTCACAAGCCTTCCCTGCGCCGCATAGGATCTAAGTGCTTCCTGCACGCCGTGTGACATCACCCTAGGTGCCGCGGCCGCCCCACTGTGCCCAAAGGAATGGACAGGCATACCGCCAGCACGCTGAGTCATTGAGTTGTTCAGCCCCACCAGTTCCTCAGGCCAGGATGTTCGCCAATGACCATTACCAATGACAATTACCTGTCCAACTGCTGCAGAGCATCAGGAACCAAGGTAGGTTTGCTGCAATTTGTATTTAGGAGTAGCTGTATTTGTGTGATTAAGAATCATATAATCTAGTCACTGATCTGTGCGCTAAATCATTTTGGGCCTGATTCAGAGATGTATGTAAACCTGATGGTTTACGTACATCTCCGATAATTGTGGCTCTGCACATGCACAGGACCTGTGTTACGCATGTGTAGAATGGGTCATATGTGATTATACGCAGTGCTCCCTAAGCCACAGCCTGATTGACAGGCTGTGGCTTTTTGGGAGTGGGAATGTAGAGCACTCCGCCCTCGTATTCGGGAAGTCCAGAGAAAAGGATCTGCGTCTTCTGACGCAGATTTCCTGGTCTAGGCTGAACAATTTCGGTGGTCATGCTGATGATAAATGCTACTAACATCGCAATGCAACACTCAGGTCACAGATGCTGGCAGGAGGCATCTGTTTCCTATAGGCGCCTGCATCCAAAGACCCAGCAGCAATGTGTTCAGCGTCTATCTCTTATTCACCCCCATTATAATTTTCTGCGCACCAATAGACTTTTTTTGTGTGTTTGCAGACTTTACTGTTTATCTTTTTGTTTGAGTTAACAAGTTTATTGGGTCATCTGAGTTTTTGTCAGTTAGACCTTCCATATTTCAGCATTTCACACCCATCTAAGTATCTTTGACAGCTGAAATACGCCCCTCTATAACCACTATTTGTAGTTTTTTTATTCTTAAATGTGCCCACAGATGCAAAATATTTAACAGATTTGAGTTGTGGCTACTGTCATTCCATACTTTTTAAGGTATGTACTAAATTCTAATTAGTTTCTACTCTACATGTAGAAGTCGATCGCTAAGCTGTGGGTTAACACCCACAGCTCTAGCAACCGACATGAGTGATGGTCCCGATGGTCAAGACCATCGCGACCATCAGGGCTTACGATCAGACCCTAAGGTTGGATCTGGGCACTCGTAAGCCCCAGGGAGCTTCCTGCTGTGATTGAGCAGGAAGCTTCCCACTGACATCAGCAATGATGTCAGTGGGGCCGCCCCCAAGCGGAAAGCGTTCCGGCGGGAGCGCCTCCGTTTGGGCAGGCACGCCCCCTGTCCGCCTCCCAAACGGGGCGAGCTGTCACTCACCATCGACAGCTCGCCCCATCTGCTGTGAGACCCCTAGCGGCGGAGCGTCCGTCGCTAGCCGGGTCTCGCGCATGCGCACGACGGAGCCGGCTCCATCATGCGCATGCCCAGTGGGGCAACATCGAGTTGGTTGCGAGCGCTCAGCGATTGCGACCGACTCTGAATGACCCCCATTTTCCTTAATTACGGTTATTTTGGTATTCATGAAGAGACTTAACACAGGAGATATCACTGATATCTCCTGGTTAAGTCCCCCTGCGTTAATTTCCACACTCCCCATACATTAGTACATTAGTATGGGGATATGGAAATTATGTTATTCTTCAAATTCTGAAAATTATATATTTTCGGAATTTGATGGAGTTACTATCCGCCACTGTGAGGTGGCGAATAGCAGGTAAAACTTACCTGTGTCAGCGTGTGCAGGTCTCCCGGCGTCTTCCTCCGGCGCTCTGGTCCATCCTCTGGCTTCGGTGGCTGCTCTGACATGTGTTCTCCCAGCAGAACACAATAAAGATTAGAAACACAAAAAAAAATTTTTTTTTTCTAAACTGTACTGTGGGCCTGATTCAGAGCCGAACGCTCTGACCGGAGCGCTCGCTCTGAATCAGGGCCCTCCTCCATGAAAATGGAGCGTCCTCCTGGACGCTCGCATAGCTGTGGGTGACCACCCACAGCTTATGCGAGCATCCATGATGATGGTCGCGATGGTCAAGACCATCGCGACCATCAGGCTTGCGACGGAGATCCTGCGGTAGGGTCTCGCTGCCGCAAGCCCTGGAGTGATTTTGGCTCTATCAGAGCCAAAATCACTCCCACTGACATCACTAGTGATGTCAGTGGGGCCGGCTTCAGACGGTAGGCATTCCCATGGGAACGCCTCCGTCTGACAGCCACGCCCCCGGCACGTCCGCCAAAGGGGGCGTGCTGTCAATCAACATCGACAGCACGCCCCTTTGGTGCGAGACCCGAGCGACGGAGAGCCCGTCGCTATCCGGGTCTCGCGCATGCGTACAACGGAGCTCCCTCCATCGTGCGCATGCGCAGTGGGGCAACATCGACCCGCTTGCGAGCATCCTGCGCTCGCGAGCGGGTCTGAATGACCCCCTGTGTTCTGCTAGGAGATCACTTGCCAGAACAGCAGGACGGAACCGGAGGCGCTGCAGTGGGCAGGTAAGTGCGGGGCGGGGGGGGGGGGGAGGTATGCAGAGGGGGGAGGAAGGGTGATGGAGACACAGAATTACCGCAGGGGTAGGCAGTGCTGCGCAATAATGACAGCTTTTCTAAACAGATAGTTATGTGGAGGAGTAATGATGAATTCCTCCGGTAATTAGGTAGAACTCCATGCGAGTTCTAAACCTAATTACCTCCATCGAATTTTTAGGTATGATGAATAGGCCCCTGAATGTTTTCATGTGCATGGTGCAATTTTTATATTGAAAGGTGCCATGGACGAAATGTATTATTTATCATATTTTCAATACATTACTTCCCCTCCCTTATCACATGGATACCGGTGTTCATTAATACAATTCATTTTTTAATGTATCCACGGCAGACCACTTTAATGCATACGGGATTGTGGCAAACATCTGAAAGCGTTAGTTTTCAAAGGTTTGATTCATTTTTGAGGTTAGTACATCCCGCTTCAGATGTTCATGCCAATATTAAGACTCAAATGTTATAATAGCATAAGAGTTGAGCCAAGGCCGAAACTATGATTTATGTCACCCGGGGCAAGACAGTATTTTGTGACATTAATGTCTTATGTCTGTACAACGGTATTGCGCCTGCAGTGCACTGTCCAGCACCCCAGCCTGGATTAGGTAAACAGTCGGGAAACCGACAGACGTAATCCCGACCGCCGGCTTCCCCACTGTCTAATCTCGGCAAGGCACTAATGACAGGCTTTAAAATCCTGACGCCTGTCATTAGACGTACGCCAGGAGACGTTTGATCGGTAAGCCGGGTGTCGGGCTCCCAGCTTTGGTCTAATGACAGGCGTGGACACAAGTAGGGGGAGAGGGTTAGGTTAGGGGCTTCCGGGGAGGGAGATGTAGGGTTTGGCACCCTCTCGGGAGGTTAGGTTTGGGCTAGGGGAAGGGGGTTAGGGTTAGGCACTTAGGGGGGGTTAGGGTTAGGCACTTGGGGGTGAGGGTTAGGGGGTAGAATACGGTTAGTGAATACTTACCTTTTGACGATCGTGGTTTTCACCCCTGCCGGGCTGCCGCTGTCGGGATTTGAACCATGCGGCCGGCGGTAAATCATACTGATTTTGATACAAGTGTTGCTTCAGACACTTGATCAAGGATTGGTTACAATGTGGTACTATCAGATCAGGGGTGTAAAATGTAGAAATTGAGGTGATAAGTTGTTGCTGAGAAGTGGAAAGTTTTTGAAAAGAATTAGAGCTATGACTAATATGTTATTCAAGTAGAGACAGTGAAGGTTAATATAATACTAGTTGTGTCAGTAGTAGTTGCAATTGTACATACATAGATAGAAAATAATGATTGCAGTTAAATGATATAATACATATCATGTAATGCAGATCACTTACTGATGTGGGTGTGTTTTTATTCATTTTAGAGCTGTATCTAATCACCATGGCAACTGACTGTCCTCCTAGTAGTGAGTTACTTTATTCTATTGTAGTCTAATGCAATAATACAGGTTTTGTTTTTGCAGATTTTACAATTTTCTCCTTGTTTACTTGTTGCCATGGATACATGGGTTTACAGTGTCTATGTAAGAAATGTATTAAACATTCTATAAACTGGAGTAGTGGACAAGTGGAGAAGTTACCCATAGCAACCAATCGGGATGGGTATGGGGTGCCGGCTCTCTGGAGGTCAGAATCCCTACGCCGGCATCCCGACAGGGTTAAAATACAGACACTTGACGGTCAGTATTCTAACCCTCCCCCTTTCCCTCCCCAATACCTGAACCTAACCTCCCCCCCCATGTTGGAAGCTGTACTAAAGCAAACCTCTTCCTCCCCACACCCTAAACCTAACCCTCTCCTCTTAGTGCATAACCCTAATCCTCCCTCTAGTGCCTAACCCTAACCCGCCCCCTAACATATGCTAGTTTTTAGAAGTGGAGATGATGCCCATAGCAACCAATCCGATTCTATCTATTATCTTCTAGAAGGTGCTTGTTAAATGTTAAGTAGAATATGATTGGTTGCTGTTGGCAAAATCTCCACTTTTAAAAATTCTCACTTTAGTAAATATACCCCATAGTCCATAGACTATAGATTCAGTGAAGCAATGAAAATGGTATCTATATTATATGCAGTAACTGGAACATTGCACTATGCTATATAGCCTTCTCCATCACAAAGCACAATCCGCATGACATTCCATTGCAATTTTCCTTCTCTCTACACTTGGCTCCTCTCCTCCCTCAAGTTTGCTTCGGAATCCAAAACGTAAATTAAATTTACTACGAATCAACCTTTCCTTTCCCTGCCTTCAACTACATACATTTCCCTCAGGCCTCTTGATTAATGAAAACATTTGTTTCCTGATGTGCCATGTTGAAAGTCGCACTGCCACAGCCGCTGACGCATCCCAAAAATGTCCAGAAATTGTTATGGCCACAGACTGCATCTCCTGTATGCCCCTTTCATTTTAAAAAAAATTCTGAACCACCAAGCTGATGGTATGGGCAAAACAGGGCCGGATTATAGGCAGGGCGGACGGGGCGGCTGTCCAGGGGCCCCCACACATTGGGGGCCCCCACACATTGCTCCTACCCTGCCCTCTCCGCCACCTCCCTGGCTAGGCTGGCTCCCGTCAGCATCGCTGACTCTACAACTACACTGCAAAGCCCTCCCCCTTACTCACCTTCCAGTCCGGTGTCTGTTTCCCTCTGCCGGGGTGGATGTGCTCGGTGCTCTGCTCGCTTATCTGGCTTCCTGCTCCCAGCCCATGTTGCTGCTGTTCCTGGGTGAACAGCCACAGAAAGCAGCTTCGGCAGGAGGAAGATATTGGCCGAGGGCAGGATACTCACCAGTCACGGCTTCCAGGGTCTGGACAGGTAACGCATCGGTGCCCGGTTCCTGGCCCTCTCCTGTGTGTGTGTGTGTGTGCACACTCTGCCCTCCCCTTCCCATTGCAATGACAGTGGTTGGCTGCCCAGAGACCACCCTCCCTGCTGGCCGCACTGCCCCCCCAGTGTATGCCTCATGTGTCCTATCATGCAGGTGCATAGTAGTGGTGGAGGAGAAGGTCAGTGGTGTTACTGTAACTTTATTGGTTGGGGACCCACAAGTCTTGATACGGCCCTGGGGAAACACATGGTAGATTTTTAAATTTACCCAGTTTTTTTAATTGCTCCCTCCCAACCCCAACCGGGCGCCCAAGGACCCTGTTGAATTGATTGGCTATTATAAATAACAGCCTATCAGTTCAACTGTATCTAAGAATAACTGGATAATGTAAATGGTGGGTGTCAAGCGAGAAACCAGAAATATGAGCAGCAGCACAGAGAATCTTCCTGCCAGGATGTGAGCAATAAAGTGCAAATACGTTTAATACAAAAATTTGTTGTGTATATTGGTCACATAAATACATATTTACATGGTACATACAGTGCGTAAAACAGGCTGAGGTAAAATGAGGCACACCACCTGTTGTGGAAAACATAACTTCCCGTAGGCCTGGCAAACATCACAGATGCTGGGAGTTCTAGTTCAGCCGGAGACCTACAGGTTGCTTTCCTCTGATGTAAACTGCAAGTCTTGGTCCCATTATCCCTAACAACCTCCTTGAGCACATAGTAAACGTCTGATTACAGTGTGTACTATTTAGCAGCACCTCCACAAGCAAGGCTACCGCATTTCGATTAGATGTAAAAATATACAGCGTATATGGGCTGAATCAATATTGAACCAGAATGTGGCACAAAATGGCTGCCCTACTTGTGTGATAGTGACAGGTGCTCTGCAGATGTCACTCAGGTGATCAGGTTTTAGATGGTTTGTTCACATAGGTTTGGACAGAAGAATCTCTGTGTGATGGTGCAGACACTGCATAATATCTTCTGACAGCCTATCCACGTGCAAATACCGAACCTCCTCCAGATCAAACATCAAAGATGTTTTTCAGGAATTCAAGAACTTGATCCTACATGGATCCTATCTCATAAATTTTCTTCAGAATCCAAAAAATTACATAAAAAATGTACAAAATAATCAATCCTTCCTTTCTTTCCCTGTCTTCAACTACACCATAAACATACTGCAACTCCCTTGGGTGTCTGACCTAGTTCTTGATTAATGAACACATTCTTGGGTTTAATTTCCTATGGGGTCGTGTAGTTTATTAAATGGCTATCCTGTCTGCCACTGCAGTGCCACTCTGTTTCCTAGATGTGCGTGTTGGAAGCTGTACTACTACATGTTTGTGACACTCACTGCTGTCGCTTACATTAGTCAGCCAACTAGCTCGATACAACCTTTTGGCCTAAATGGGATTAAATCAATATTGTGAGGTAGTCAAAATTGACTGGAAATTATTGTTATTGATGTTAATAATACTGTAGGAACAAAAACAGGCCCAAATGATGTGATTCTATCTGTTTTTATAAATTTTTTTGAAAAAAATACAGATCCAAAACCAAAACATGCAAAGGTGGTTTTGTAGAATCAAATCCAGATCTAAAGCATGAAGGAGATACAGATCCAAAACCAATACCAGGAAAAATTGTCCGGCGCGCATCAATTTTGTGACCATTTGTGTTTTCCTAACTACTATGTAAACTAATGTTCACATTGCACAACTCCTGCTTATAAAACGATTAATTTGAGCCCCAATTCTGTTCAGATATAGTTGTGAGCATCAGGACTTTATTACATGTTTCACTGGGTGGGATGCAATATCCTCAAAAATGTGGTCAAACCTCCAAAAATGCCTTTATCGGAAGTTTGACTGTATTCCCCATATGTATTAAGCTCCATAAAGCAAAACTTTCCAGAGCTTGTTCTAGAAAGGCAACACCATCTATATATAGTCCAGAAGTAACTGGTACAGTGGCATGGCGGTGCCCAATCCACATGCAGCAGACAGACAATCCGAGAATGTCCACCAGTGATTTACTGAGTACGAGGGGTAAATTTACTAAAGTGAGAGTTTTTAGAAGTGTTTTATAAGAGATGTTGCCCATAGCAACAACCAATCAGATTCTAGCTATTATCTTCTAGAAGGTGCTAGTTAAATTGGTTGCTATGGGCAACATCTCTAAAACTCACTTCTAAAAACTCTCACTTTAGTAAATTTACCCCCTAGTGTAACTTTAGGGCGCAGATGAGTAAGTCCTGACTTAAGTACATATTTATCAATTATCGGGTTTCAGACCCCATAATTGTAATTTCTTATTGCTGCTATTTGTGGCAATAACAAATTATATACTGCCTAAATGTATTACGAGGCACACGCAGGGACTCCGAATAGAGCCCGTCCCTGCGATATGTTCGGGGTGAAGTGACCGTATAAGTGGTCTCTCCTCTTTTGGGTCCTTTACAGTCTACTCATCATGCATGTGCGACGGCCATTGCCAGGAAACCCTCTCCCGGTAATTTCTGCGAAATTAAGCCCATATTGTAGGCTACAACGGACTAACGCCATCTGTGGGCAAGCTTGGTAAATCTGAGGGGCTGCAGCAGCCATGTTGATATCTGCTGTGGTACCTGCACGGTACATTTGTGGGATACTAAGTATTTGAGGGTATCCCCGAAAACACCAGTTATCACGCAAATATTATTTCATAAATAGGTCCCTAACAGAGGAACAGACTTACAGTCCTTCCTGCTTCCAGCACTGGAGCCGCTGGCACTTCCAACGTCTCTGTTCCATTCCACTGGGGATCGGGAACCTGTCCCTGGTGGTTCATTAAAACTATGGCTGGGGGGAGGGCAAAATAAAGAAGTTCTAATCCACTCCAGACGGTGCCCTCAGGTGGTGCTGGCACCTGGAGCACAAGCTCCGTCTGGTCCACCCACAATATGCCCATGCTCATACCATAAAACATCCCACCACTAGTGTGAAAATATTGCACTCTTCACAATCTTGATCCACTCATACATGTGTTTACCACTATAAACTGTACATTTGCACAATAATATGCTCCTAATGCTGGGTACACACTGACAGATATATTGGCTGATCGATTGATTGTCAAACATATCTGGTGCCCGTTGGCCAGTGTGTACCAGCGATATGTCTATGAATGTCGCCGACCCACCACCGGGCAAGCAGGACCCGCGGCTGCCTGGAAGATGATGGTCACTCAGTGTATATGAACGACCATCATCTACAGATGTATCTGCAGATCACTCGATCTGCAGATATATCTTTGCAGTGTATACCCACCTTAAGATTTAAGCAATGTGAACAAAGTTTTCCATTAGCATAATATTAGCTCTTTGTACTGCTGACTTTGGGAGACATCATGGAATTCCTCATATGTGATTGTAGTTAAAGCTCTGTTAAGTACTCACTAACTTTTCAAATTTTGGGCTCTATTTATCAACATTATTTTTACTAAAATAAAGTGAAAAATGGTGTTTTCACACCCTTTTCATATTATTTTAGTTTCACCTAAATTTACTAAAGTGCAATTGGAGTAGAATTTGTAAAATTCTACTCCATGCCCTAATTATCACATAATTAGGGGGGACAAGGGGGGGGGCGGTAGCGAGAGGGGGGCGCGATCGCGAGGGGGGGTAGAGGAGGCCGGTCGGCGCATACGTGGGCACTTGTCACTGTATTTTTTCCAAAGAATACAGTGGTAAGGCTGCGGAGGGGATTCGCAGGGACAGAACTTTATCGCAAGCTCTGTCCCTGCAAGGGATTTTTAATAAACCCCTGTGATATTGCCTGAATTCACAATGCGAATTCAGTCGGTAATATCACACTGCAATCTGCATTTTAATGCGGGTTGTAGTAAATAGACCCCTTTGTGTGTAGTTTTAAACTAAGCGTTTTAATTATTTTTAGTATTCAGCTTTACATTTAAATATGTAATACATAAAATAAATGAATACAAACATGCAATGTCTTCACGAGAAGTAACATAAACATCTGCCATTACAGTAATTGCCATTGCCATACGTAAAATAAAATAAAAAATCCATATGAAGATCGGTCACTTCGGAAAATGGGTCCACAGGGATCTATATGGAGTTGAACAGCTGATCCTCCATTAACTACTTTTTAATGATAATGAACCTCGATTTGGGGGGTATGAAGCTGCCAGAACAGAGAGGTATGAATGCTCGCACTCACACCCATCATTATCAGGAGCCTCTTGCAGATGAGTTGTCATTTCAAGGATCATTAATTGAGATTAAATGATAAAACAATTGGGGGATAACAAAGGTTTTCACAAATGTTATTAAAAGTATATATAAAGGAAATATAAGCAAGTCGTATAATAATAAGGATATGTGTAAGGAATGTATACCATCATGTCTAGCGTTTATAATTAATTAATAAAGATGAAACAATCAACATTCTATCCACAACTGATATGCCGAATTCTAGCTCAACATTTGGATATTTACTAATCCCCAGCAGATAAACCCATTCAGCGCCAGCTGTCCGTACACACCTATCCTCAAATTGCTCCAAACGGCCCCATAGAGCAACAATGCAATATTTAATACAAAACAATATATAATACAATATATAATACAATACAATATATAATACAATATAATATATAATACAATACAATATATGCATATTATTCACATCAGTAATGTGACAAAAGTAAATGCGTGGGGACCCTGTGTTGAAATATGGAGTGCGCTACTGTGTACTCTCCATGATGCTCCTTTAGGGAAGCATCAGTGCCCTACCAAGGTGGCCGCCGTTCGGACTTTTGTGCACGTGTGGCACCATTTTGTAACTGTTTTAGAGTTCCACAATGGGACACGGACATGTTCCTTTTAGCTCCACTGCAGTATATCCACAGTTTACCTGCCGTCATAGGGGAGAAATGCATCTCTTCCATTAACTGCCACTGATTTCCCAGTTTGACCACCAACTGCAAGTTCTCCACTGTGCCTCACCAAGTCTGCACTATTGCAGGACTCCGCGCTGCCCACGTGATCATCTGTTCGCCAGGACAAACAGTCTCGGTAATTTACATTCCATGGGGCAATCCATACAGCTGCAGGAGTTCTCCATTTGTGGTGACTTGCGGATCCAGCATTTGGGGAGTGTGGAGCGGTGTACGCAGCCTTGAGAGCTCTCTCCACATGAGCCCGCTAGCACAGGACCTTTCTAGGGCCCCCTTTTATTAATGATCACTATTGCAATGCGATCTGGGCATTACATTACCGCCCATGATCGCATTGCAATATGCGATCATAGCGCCTAGCACATGCAGGGACATGGGCTCCGAAAGGAGCCTATCCCTGCAATGTGCCTGGAGAGCTGCCGGGGCTGCTGTGCATTCGCAGTCCCGATGATCGCGCATGCATGGCCGCCATTGCCAGGGAGGGTTCTGGAGGAACCCTCCAACGGCTAATTATGCACAGTGTAGCCCATAGGCTACAGCGCTAATGCCATCTTCAGATGGCGTTAGCTGCGGGGGCAAATATCCGGAATGCATCGATGTTGGTAAATCTGACAGCATTGCAGACCAGCGGGAATGGAGAGATCACAGCAGATATCAGAGATACATCCAGGGAAAACTTCATATTTGTGATTAAACTCCAAAAACTGGTGTTTTCAGGGATATAGCGGCAAATATTGAATGATAAAGTATGGGATGCTTAAATAAAGCAGAGGTGCCGCAGGAGAAAGAATAACTTCCCCACAGTAAGCCTCTCCATGAATAGACAAAGGCAGCTAAACAGGGCATTTCACTGCTACCTGAATAGACCCCTTTGTACCACTGAGTGGCCTATACATGTAGGTTTGTGATATTGAATTGTAACTTTTCACTGAGAGCGGTACGGGATGCCGGTGCTCGGGATCGCGGTGGTCAGAATCCCGACGCCAGCATCCTGACAGGGTAAGGATACAGACACCTGTCAGTCAGCAATCTAACTCTCCCCCTCTCCCTACGGGATTCTGACAGGTGTCGGCATTCTGGCGCCTGCATTCTGACTGTCGGAATCCCCGTGTTCGATATATTGACCGCATCCCCTTTTCACTATATAAAGCATCATTTAGATGCAACATATAGCCTGACTAAGTAGCAATTCATGTAGCCTTACCTTTTATGTGAAGCGATCAGGTATCCCTGGCCCCAGCGATCTGCACTTCTCTGTTTTTCTCCGTCTTTTTGGGTTTCGTTTTTCATTAAAGTCATCTCAGCGGCGGGGGGGCACTGGAGCAGCGGGGACCACAGGCAGTAAGGAGGTGGTGACCCGGCATATACATATGCATATGTCCAGTCACCTTAGCGGCGGTGGGGGTAGGAGCAGTGCAACAAGTCACTGGGGCAGCCGGCAGTCAGGAGAAGCCAGGTAAGCCGGCATATGCATATGTCAGTTCACCTTACTAATATATAGTGGCAGGTGCTGTGGGGCAGAGCAAGGAGGCACAGGAACAGCAGGCAGTCAGAACTCAGAGGAGGTGACCTGGCATATGCCCTGGACTCCTCTGATTGGCTCCTGTACGTGAAGGGGGCTGAGAGAACAGGGAGAAGGCAGGGAGACAGCTGCCTCCACTGCTCTTCTCCCCTAACAAGCCTATTTACGCTTTCCTGAGATAGCGAACGAATTTTGCAAAGTGAAACGGAAAGCTCTGCTTTCCATGCTTCTATGAATTGCTCTCCCCATAATACTGTATGAGGAAGCGATAGCTGCACTAATCAGGGGAACCGCTGGAGAAATCTGAGATTTCTCCACGGTAACCTCTTATATGAATTGAATGGGGTGAAGCAGTGAACAGCCCTGTTATCACCGAGAAAGGGCTTTTCACTGCTACATGAATAGATCCCTAAGAAAGATAATTTACTATTATGCTGAAAGGGATGCACATTTATTACACTGGTAAGGGATGCACATTATGTTTAAAAACTAAAGGGAGCACATATGATTACTATTCCAATAAATGGGCATGTGATTACAAATCTCATAAAGGGGGCACTTACAATTACTATTCTAAAAGGGGTATTAGAAATATGTGTGTATAGGTTGATGATGTGGCAGAGTTACTGTACACATCAGCGGATGCCCTGAGACAATGAACAGCCCAGTTACGTTACCAGTGGATTGGTTTATTGATGTTGCATGGGCTATAGCTGTACTCAATGTTATATACACTGTTCAGATGAAGCATAGCTTGAGCGGATTGGGATGCCATATAGCTTACTAGCCGGGGAGTGTATGCAGATACCGGGTAGCAGTGTAGGATCACTGAAAGGGTTGTACATAGCAAGTAATTGCAGGAAATTGCAGGTCTCTCTGGAGCAAAGTGTCTCCCACTGAGGCACTCTACCCAGTGAACAAGGAAGTGAACATGCGCAGTACTAACCTTGGTGGCCATTGTGGTAAAGGGAATGAAACCTTTCTGGAGGAATAATATGCAGCCTGAGCAGTAGCGCTCTCCATCTTCAACTATTATCAGTACATACTATTATCAGACTAAAAGGGGCACTATTATTATAAAACTATACCATGTCCTTTGTGGGATAGCCATGCCCCTCTTGTTCCCAAAGGCTGGTCATGCACCTGCCATTGCATTCCCCTGGTGGACCCTTCATGTCCCAGACGTACACTGCACCCTGCCAGCATCGACTTACTAGATTGTGGTGGCATTCTGAATAAATAGATTGAGTTAATTTGTCTCTATGGGGCCTATTCATAATCAAGCCTCAAAGGCCTGCAACTTACAGAAAGTTAGATACTTAATTACATTGGGGGGGGGGCAGTGTTATTAGGTATCCAACTTGCCATGAGTTGCAGCAGCAGATACCAAAGTACCAGAGAAAAGTACCAAGCCCACTAATAAGTAGCAGCGAAAGTTTACCCTCTCAGGCAGTATGTTTTTAATAGAAAATTAATAAGTTATTTGTTTTAGTTTTTAAACAAAATCATATTTATTCATCATTCTGGGTTCAGGGCAAAATTTTAATAAGTCACCCATAGTTTTATTATTTTCACCATACTTAACTTAAACTTAACATCTAAAATAACGACACTGACAACTGAATAGATTTGCAATAAAGAGGTCGCAGCCAAATTTATTTAATTGAATTGTAATTGATCTGTAATAGCATCGAGCATGGTGGCGAAAAAGCAGTGCTAACTCGGCTACAGCCCATAAGCGGAATGTATTACTAAGATGGGGGTGGAGATTCCACCCCCAAGTGCGAGCTCTCTCGAGTAGTACCATCTCCCCTTAATCTAGCAAAGACCTGGTCCTCCCCTAAGGCAGCGACCGACTCGCCTCCTCAAAGGGGGGATGCTAGCCAAGTTCAGCTGCACTAAATTGAGCCGCCGAGGAGCACTGCTTTCCGCCAAATACGGGGTCCACTGACGACGTACCGCCACCAGCTAACTAGGACCGCTAACTGCTGCCCATACCAGCCAAAAGAACTGATACAAACCAGATCAAACCTTCCCCAACCAAATGCACTCCATCTGATCTATAGAAGTCAACCTCTTCATAGCGGAGACGGGGGTGTTTGATAGCACGCCCCGAGACTCTCCACGGAACAAGACACCGCAGCATTCAGTTGTCTCCTCACTCTCTCTCAAGCTGCACCTCCTTGTTCTCCTCTCCAAAATCTACGGGGAATGACTTCAGACCAAACCAACTGAACCTGTGACCAATGCTGAGCAATTATTTGCAAGTCTCTCTTTATAGCAATGATGAAATCTACACCTTTACACGTGCCCAAATCATTGCCTCCCAGATGGATGACCAAGCAGTCTGGGGCACCCCATTTTTTCTCTGAATCCCAGAGAAGAGTCAAAAAGCCATTCCATCTGACACCGCGCACCCCAATCCAGCGGACATTACAGGGGGTCTCTCGAGCAAGGGGAGTGCCTGCCAGCCCAATACACATATGAATGACCCACAATCCACACCCTATCAAGTACCCTACCACGACCTGTAAGGAAAAAGTTTTTAAAGGAACAGTATTGCTCAAACACCATAGCATTTTAACCACCAACCAGGGAGGGAAAACTGAGTTGTTTGAGTGACCCAGATGGAGGTGAACAACACCAAAACCTCATTGAGGGCAAAAGGTGAAAAGAGCTCCAATCCCCCCTAGCGGCGGGTAGCTTAAGGCACTGGGTTTCCCAAAAAACAAACTCGCATTGAAGCGCTATCTACTTAGGCAGCTTGTCACCTCTAGCATAACCTTTATAAGCGGAAGACTTCCACCGACCCAATCGCTTGATTGCCTCGCTGGAAGAACCCGCTGCTGCTGAACAAGTGGCCGCACCAAATCTGAATGAGTGTGCGCCATAATGTCCACCGGCACATCAAGGGCTATCAAATAATGCTTAAAAATCGCTGTGAACTGAAAAAACGCGAGAGCGGTGAAAGATCCCCATGCACTAGCCATTGCAACCCCCTTCGCGGACGCCGCTGGTTGTAAAGCTTAGCTATGGCCACGGGGCATATGCTCGGGTCCGGATGCTCAGTAATTGACTACCAATGTCCCCCACCTAATTGGTCGGTCTTTGATCTCAGAATTTTCAGCAAAAATCGAGTCCGATATCATAATCACATTCTCCAACAAAGTTCCTGTGCGCACTGACTTCTTACTAGCAGTTGCCAGTTCACCTACACGCAGCGCCCCGAAAAATGCCAAGACAAATGCCAAACTGACAACATCGCCTCATAATCTCTAAAGGCCGCACCTGCCGCTGCCAGGCCGCTATTCCTTAACAAACTGGTACCTACTGGCCTACGAGAATCGTCTGAATGCGCCTGTTCTTACGCCCAACCCTTCAGAGCTTTGGAAAGAATAAATGACTTAGTTGGGTCTACCAAGACACGCAATTGTGAAAAATATGAAGTGCCTGCCAAAGCACCGGACATTGCTGCTTTTGACCGTCCTTGTTCATGCCAAAACCACTGAACTGCAACCTGTTACCTTCAACACTCTTACCCTGATCTATTTTGTTAATGAAAGCCAGCAAAGAGTTCCACGCTTCCGTATAGGACCTTAGGGTACCCGTTGCAAGAGCTTCCAGAGTGAGTCTGCCGTCACACCAGAAAAATTATGCTCCGATTACTAAGCTGCGCCATCTAGATCTCTATGGCCACTACAATTGGGAACAACTCGAGGAGGAGCATATTGCTTGTAAAACCGGCAGCTCGCCAATCCTGTGGCCAAGCCTCCGCGCAATACTGACCCTCAAAAAAGGCCCCAAAATCCAAAGCCCACTGGCTTGGGCAACCAAAAACCGAACCCTGTTAAAATCCTGCAAAAAGTGCACCATAAGTGCATGTCGACCTTGAGTTCACTATTCAAACTAGTTCACTATTTTTTATTTTTATTTTTTATTATTGTTTACGCCTGCTGTGGCCCTCTCTACCAATAAGAATTCATCTAAATAATGGGCTATACTTGACTGCCCTGAACCTGGCTGAATGCACCACTGTAGGAAAGAGCTGAAATACTCGAAAAAGGAGCAGGAAATGGAGGATACCATTGGCAAACACTTATCCACACAATATGACACATCAATTTTGAAACCCATGTATCTGAAAGAATCAGCCTGAAAACGGACTCTGTCACTCTTCGCCAATGGGGCTCCCTCACCGAATTTGTGCACCCACCGTAGATCATCCTCAACAGATTGATAAATGACGCTGCACTCGCCTGGATCTAGAGCGTCGTGAACGGACTCTCCCTCCGGATAGAACAGGTGTTGAATCAACCGGAATTTACCGACCTCCTTTTAGGAACAACACCCGAAGGGGAAAAGATTTTTTCCTCACAACCACTGGTTAATCCCTAGCTGACTTAATGTTCCTTTGGCCGAAACAAAAAATTGGACGAACAACGGGCAAACGAAACCCTCAATAAAAACCTCTTAACAAACCTATCTAACCCCCGCAAAAACGCAGTATTAGAGCAATGAACTGCATCGCCTGATGCATCCGGAACCGAGCTGTCTGCATAACTACGGAATCTATTTGTGCTCCTATGCCTCCCCTTTTTTTTTTTTTAACAAAATAACGCATGAGCCTGTGCGGTTTTTCGCTTGAGCCAGATGAATCGTATGAGACTTCAGAGTGTGATGACGTGGCAGTGTTATGTGGCGAAGTGATCTCACCTGCTCCAGACGTCGATGAGGTAGCGGCGCCGACCGTGGAAACCGATTCCTGTCCCGCGCTGTGAGATGTTCCCACCACGACTTGAATCCACAAAGCCGGAACGTCCTCCGTGACATTGGCAGCAGGAGCCAAAGACGCTGGTGACACTATGCTCTGCGAACTGGGGACATCAACATTAGTAATGGACAAAGTTGAAGCTGAAAAGCAACAGGGATGGGAGTTCCGGCTCGGGCAGACAGAGGGGGCTGTGGATGAATTTGGGTGGGGTGCGGAGGGGTGGAAGGCCTGCCAGGTGGCGGGACCAGAGGCAAGGGGGGTTGTAGGGTGGGATTCGGCTGTAAAAATGTCCCTGGGCACCTGCTAGATAAATTATGGGTAAGGGTTATGTACGGCCGAAGTGGAAAGAAACTACTGATCACACGAAGGGTGTAGCACCTGCGGTACATAAAGGCCCAGAGCATGGGGTAATTGAGGGTTAATAAATCGCTGGGAAAAGACAGGAAGGGCAGGCTGGCTAAAACCCTGACCAAAATATGGGGACCACTGTGCAGCGGGCAGGGCAATACCTATTGAAAATTTATGGTGGGCCAAACCGCTGATGGGAACGCTGGTGACAGGTGGTAAAAGGGGTTAAACCTGGGTATGAGAACTGCTGGATTAACGGGTATTGCGGTTTGAATCACTATGATGGCTGTCCACGGCAATGTGGCTCATTGGTGAATAGTTCAACCCAGCTGTGCTGGCAAGTAGCTGACCCCTGGAAAAGGGGGTGCCCAATGGCAGGGGTCAGCAGCAAAAAACCTTCCCCGCTCCTGGAGCAGTGGAGGGTGACATTTGAGTGCTATGGGGCCTCAGGCCATCTAAAATGGCGCCCGCTACTTGTGGGGGCGGGGCTTAGCGCAGTGTCTGAGGCCACCGCGCTGCCTGGCCTCATGGAAGCGGGTGGTGAGCGGGGGGGGCCCGATGCAGCACCCGCTCGCACCTGCCATGCCTGCAGGCTGGATGGGGAAGGAGCGGGTGCACTAACCAGCGCTCCGGGCACGGCGGGTGTCGCCGGCCCAGAGGGCACGCGCGCGGGTGCAGTGTGCACGCCGCGCGGCGCCATTTGTGGCTATGGGGGCTCAGGCGGTGTCTGAGGACACCGCGCTGCCCGGCCTCGTGGAAGCGGCTGGTGAGCGGGGGGGGGCCTGATGCAGCACCCGCTCGCACCAGCCATGCTTGCCGGCTGGATGGGGACAGAGCGGGTGCACTAACAAATGCTCCGGGCGTGGCGGGTGCCGCCGGCCTGGAGGACACACGCGCGGGTGCAGTGCACGTGCCCCGCGTGTATGAGGAGAGGCGGCTGCCAAGGCTAGAGGCCCTAAAGGCCCTGCACATATAAAATGGCCGCCGCTGTTTGCTGGGCGGGGCCAACGGCGGGAGCCGCAGTGACCGCGACACGCTCCCGCCGCCAAACCCTGGAGACTGAAAGGATCCTGAAGACGGGCACCCACCGCGGGCCAGCCATACCTGGAGGCTCGGCGGTGAAGGCGCGAGGACGCCGGGGCCCGCGCTGTAAGCGGCCGCCGCCAGCGCCCTGGATCACACACACGCGGGCAAGGAGAGGCGGCGGCCACCGCAAGCGGCCTGGCTGCATCGACCAGCCGCTGCGGGGGGGGGGAGCATTGCGGCTCGGACGCGGCATAATGGATGGGGCACAGGAGGGGGGGTTATCAAGTAAATGCAGAGGGGAAAGAGCCGGCAGAGGGAGGTGAGGAGCGTGTGGGGGGGGATACACGGGTGGGATGAAAATAATAGAGGAGATACAAGATAGGAGAGGCAGAATATATATGGGATAGTAAATAAAGGTAAAAACAAGCAGTGGCAAGAATAATGAATAAATATTATGACACTGAGTTACTGAGGTACTTATCCCAGAGGAGATCACAACTGGAAAAGAGGAAGCTGACTCCTCCCAGTGCACTGATAACCCTAAACAGAGCCCGCCTAAACAGGTCCCTGATAGGCTGTCAAACTCTGATTGACTCAATACAAATACCAATAACATGACTGCGACCACAAACCCAGTTCTAACCAGTACTGCTACAATAAAAAACAGGGTGCTTATCTCCTCTCATGCTTATGCTAGCATTCGCGTGCTTTAATAAAGTGTCATCTCGTCAGTAAGTGTCACATTGTACAGTATGTTGGGGACAAAGCCTGAGTATGCTTTGATAAAATGTGAAGGCGCATGTATGTACATATGCACACATACACAGCATACACACTGCATATATAACATCTACAGATAATTTGGATCAGTGGTTCACAATAAGAGGTTTATATTCCAGACAGTAATCCAATGATACCATGTTCATGTTATAGATACTAGTAACAGGAATTGTTGCTAACTTGTAACTGACTTTTAGTACATTTATAGAACGTGATGATCATACTCCCAGGTCAAAGCATACAAGTAAGGGTCACTATTACCCTGGATGACATAATGGGCCTGTTTCGGAGGTGGGTGCTACTGCATCCGCTCTTGCATCTGTTGCTGGAGCCATGGCTGAAATAATATGCGAATTCTTGTGTCAGCCTTCCCCTCGTGTACAAGTGTCTGCCTGAATGTGCAAGCACTGAGACGCCCACTTTCAGCATCTCTGCCCGCTGATACTTGCAGGGCCGGTTTAAGGTCCAGATGGACCAGGAGCTGTGACCATCGATACTTGCAGGGCCGGTTTAAGGTCCAGATGGACCAGGAGCTGTGACCAGTGCCATATGGGTGTGTACATACTCTCTTGGCCCTCAGTCTCTTTCTCTCCTGTCCCTCAGTGTCTTTCTCTCCTGCTCTGCATTCCCCTTCTTCCTCTGTTTCTCTTCCACTTACCTGTACCTCCAGTCCTCAAGAGGACCATCATCTTCAGATTCCACACTGCCTCTATCTAGTCACAAGCAGAGCATCATCACCTGGGTGTGTGCACGTCTGTCCTAACCTGCACCACTTGAGTGCCCAGGAGGTGACCAATGACAGCGGCAGATCACGCACTATGCACGTAAAGTCTAATGTGCACGTACAGTATGGTCACCAACATGATGGCTCTATTTTAATCAGGGGTCATCTTTATTATAACATTTTTGACCCATCTTTCGTAAGGATGCTAGGTAGTGTGGCCCTCTAGGATCACAGCTATTTTATTGCACTACCTCAAAGTACTAGGTTCATACAGACATACTGAAACCTCCCGTATCACCCGGCTGGGTAAACTAATATATTTGTCTATTTATTTTATATTTATTCAAGTCACTGTCCAGATTCAGCATTCGGACAGTGTACATATCAGGGTAGTAGGGAGTAATAGCCTTTTCTTTGCATGAGTTTTCATAACAAAATGCGCATTCCTTGTTCCTCCACAATAATAAAGGCTGATCACTGAAGTAATGTAAGTAGATTTTACTTTACTTTAATTTTGGATCTGAAAGCTTAAACAAGGCTACATTGCATTCAGCTTCTGTACGTGCTCACAAGAGTAGGAACATACTGAGCAGATGGACTGCGATATCACTTGACTGCCCTCGCCAGCAGGCCTAATAGAAAACGCATAAGCTATTCCTGCCATAGCTATATTATTGTCTTTATTTTTGATCAACTCTCTATAACATAACAGTACTTATATACAGTAGATATACCAGCAGCAGAACACGCATTGACAGGCACCACAGGAATATTTGGGTAGAGACCCCATAATGTCGTTTGACTCCTGGGTCCCCAGCTCCATTCTCCAAAGAATAGAATGTAAGCCTCTTTTGTGCATGCACAGTGGGAGGAGCTGAGTTGTGCAAGAGTCATGGTGGTCCCTCTTCAGCTTGAAGACCCATTTCCACAGCTTCCCCTTTGCTCCAGTAGTTCCACACAGAGCCATTACAGGGCTTAAATGTGCCCTGTGACAGCCCACAGGTTATCTGTCTGGAGCTTCTAAAGGACCCTCTGGTGGCGCTGCAGCAGTGATCCTGGCGAGAAGCAAGGTGTCACACCCGGCACCGAGGAATCCCCTACTGAGGGGCTGAAAGCTGAGGCTCCGGGTTGAGGGAGGAATCAGAGGTGAGGGGCCTGAATGTAAGTTCTCCTCATCCACAAGTATCGGATGTTCATGAGACCTGACCAAAGGCGCAGAGTCTAACCTGCCGGGAGGTGTTCACCAGTGACCCCTCCAAGCAGGATATGGGTTTAGCTGCTCTCGGCAAGCAGGTTTCCACCCTTGGTCAGGTATCCGATACAGCTGGGAAATGGAGAGAGGTACACCGCTATGGCCTATAGGAAATACTTTGGAAAAGTACTAATACGTATTCTATACCTATCGGTACAGAGTTGGCACAATGGGGATTGCTTCCAGAAGTGGTACACGAATGACAAGAGGGAAGGTCCACTGAGCAGTAGGATACTCTGCTGGCACTGGAGCAGGGTGGTGGTTGCACTGACTGGAAGGGCGCTGACTGCACGGAGTGTGGATACTGGTGGTGCACTGTTGGTACAGAAGGTGATTCGGTGGTTGTACTCGGTTGGTGTGTACAGAGCACACGATGTGCAAATCCATAGTTGTACCAGTTGTGTGTACTGAGTACACAATGTGCAAATCCAGACGTACCTTAGGGTGGTTCAGTAGTTGTACTCAGTTGTGTGTACTGAGTACACAACGTGTGAATCCAGATTAGAAATAACTTGAGAGTGAGGAACAGAAACCTGGAACGGAATGACAACAAGCATACACCAGTAGTGACGACGTTGCACAGGCAACTACCTGGTGTCCAGAGTCCAGTTATATACCCTATGGTAGCAGTTAATTGGAGATCTGCATCAGCTGACCGAGACTATGCTACCACTGGTTGAAGGAACAGTCAGGTGAGAAATACTAACATGGCGGCGCCCATGACGGCAAGCTCAAAAACCAAGACACAAAGCCACACACAGAAGTCCAAGAGCACCTAAGGCAAAATCCTCAGCGCGTCATCCGCTGCCGCACCTGACGTCTGACTACACGAGAAGTCAGGGGAAGCCGGAGCTGGGGTGAGTAACGGCCGATCCTAGGCCGAACCCTGGCGCAAGGGTTATGGCAACAGTGAAACCCACAGAGCCTTGCACTCTGGGTGGTGGCACAGGTCGTACACCCCTAGTTATGACCCTGGTACCACCACTGTTAACCACCCACTTACCAATTAGTAGATTATTCCATAATTGAAATAATGCCTATCACATACAGCATTTGAGCAGGTTGCATTAAAAATTGATGTTATGTTGAGTACTGTAAAAAAGAATATATTTACTAAGCTGCAACTTTCATAGCCGCCGCTTATCTATGGTTCTGGCCACTGGATTTAAAAAGGCAACAATAATAAATGCAAAACCAGGAGTGTTTTGCATTTAACCATTTAACTGCCTAACATTTGTTTGCCAATTGTAAATTTTTTAAATGATCAAATGATGTCAATGATAGCGGGTACGGCGCACACGCAAGTAGCCGTGATTTCATAGTGGGTAAGAATGTAATAAAACAGTTTTCCATAAATACACACTGAATATATATTTCCCCCTCCCCCCATGCCCTAATATACTGCACACACTGAACACCGTTGGCGTGTCTCTAAAGGGTGCATGCTTTGCACACCGGCCCCTGGGTCCAGGGGGGTCCACACCTCACACCCTGCACCCATGTTTAGTACTTTCCACTCTGTAGATCTGCATTGGCACTGCAGTTCAAATCAACAAGAAAATGGCATGGTGGCAGTTTTCACAGAGATTTGCACATACGCAGTAGAGGTGTCTGTCCCCGATACCAAGGTGCAGGCACCATGATACCGGAGATCAGCACATGAACAGTAGACTATGGCATACCGGTTTAAATTATTGCCTCTTAAATCCCAGGCCCAGAACCGCCGACAAGCATTAGATTTTAATAGTTGCCGCCGCTTTGTAATCATACTGTATATTATTTCTACCTTCAGTATACCTTATACTATATGCAATGCTACACTTATTTTTTTTGTACTAAAGTATATAGTAGGGGTGTGCGCTGTTTGGTTATGGATCATATCTTCTCTTGTTTTCGTATCTGGAATGTTTTTGCCAAAACTGCCCTTGCGTGTTTTGGTTTTGGATCTGTAGTTTTGTCTAAAAAATCATAAAAACAGCTAAAATCACATAATGTGTGCCTGTTTTTGTTCCTACAGTGTTATTAACTTCAATAACATTTATTTCCACTCGTTTCCAGTTAATTTTGACCACCTCACAGCTCACAATATTGTTTTCATCCAGTTTAGGCCCAAAATTTGCATCAAGCTAGCTGGCTGACTAAGCTAAGCGGCAGCAGTGGGCGGCACAAACATGTGGCAGTTCAACTTCCAACATGGCACATCAGGAAACAACTGTTTATATTATTCAAGAGGCCTGAGGGAGTTGGAGTATGTATGTAGTTGAAGGCAGCAAAAGGAAGGGTTGATTGGTAGTAAAGTTAATTTATTTTTTTGATTCCAAAGTAAATTTATGAGGGAGAAGGGGAGGGGAGGAGGGGAGTCATTTACAAAAAAATTTTTGCTCATCCACATCAGTCTTTGTCCCAGAAGAATCCTTGAGCGCCATGCCTGCTGCTGCTGCTGGGAGTGGATTTTCATCCCAGAAGGGTACCAGAAAGACTACTAGTACTGCTTTCCTAAACAATTGACTATTAAATAATTATTTGCATAGATTCCACTTGAAAAGCATATCCCAACCTGTACAGGGACATTAAAAAAAAATAGTTAGTAAATGGCCTCCAAACTGCCGTTGTACCCACTGTCCACTTAACCAGCACAGATGGACAAGCGGAACAGAGCAAATGCAAGATTTCAGATTTAAGGTATTACGTTGGGTCTTAGTTGAGAATCCTGTACCTGCTTCTGCTACTAGGAGTGGATATTCATCCCAGAAAGGGACCAGGAATAGTGCTTTCCCAAAACAATTGATTGTTAAAAAATCCTTTGTAAAGATTCAACTTGAATCTTTTTCCCAACCTGTACAGGGACATTAAAAAAAACATAGTTAGTGGCCTTCAAACTGCCTTTGTACCCACTGTCCACTTAACCAGCACAGATGGACGAGCGGAACAGAGCAAATGCAAGATTTCAGATTTAAGGTATTACGTTGTGTCTTTCTTGAGAATCCTGTGCCTGCTTCTGCTGCTAGGAGTGGATATTCATCCCAGAAAGGGACCAGGAATAGTGCTTTCCCAAAACAATTGACTGTTAAAAAATCCTTTGTAAAGATTCAACTTTAAACTTTTTCCCAACCTGTACAGGGACATTAAAAAAACATAGTTAGTTAGTGGCCTTCATATCGCCGTTGTTCCCACTGTCCACTTAACCAGCACAGATGGACGAGCGGAACAGAGCAAATGCAAGATTTCAGATTTAAGTCTTACATTTGCTCTGTTCCACTTTTCCATCTGTGCTGGTTAAGTGGACAGTGGGTACAAAGGCAATTTGAAGGCCACTAACTATGAAAATCCACTCCCAGCAGCAGGCATGGTACTCAAGGATTCTCAAGAAATACATGAGCACCATGCCTGCTGCTGGGAGTGGATTTTCATCCCAGAAGGGATTAAGACATTGTTTCTTCCCAACGGACACAGATCTGCAGAGATGTAAAGAGCTGTTGATAAGCAACTTGTCAGCTCAAGTGACACGTGATGCAGCACGTGACACGTGATGAAGGCTTCTCCTTCAGTTTCTCCAGCAAGTGCATCTGCTGAGAAAATACAAAAGTTTCAAAACACCCACTGGTGATACAGTTGAGTCAACACAACCAAGTTATGACCTCTGGTCGGGTCACCTCTACCGTGACTCCATCTGATTCAAAGAATGGTTGAGGACTATTTAAAAAATTTTAATGATAGCATCCAAACAGGCATGTCAGACAGTCTGTTTGACTACTGGCAGGAAAAAAAGGTAATTTGGAGGACCTTGCACAAACTGGCTTTGCTTTACTTGAGCACCCTCCAGTGTGTACTGAGTTTTCAGCACAGCCAGGAACCTTGTCAGTGATCGGCCTGAAACTACTTCCCAAAAATGTGGAAAAGATAATGTCCATCAAAATATACTACAAATTCTACGAAAAAGACCTTTTCCGTCAATTACGTGCAAAAATTACGGAGGCACCTGGAATGGCGGATTCCAGTGGGGACAAATTAATATTGTGTGAACAAGATGATGTATACATCACCCCAGATTATGCCAGCACCAAAGCCTATATTGTCATCCCATCCTGTGTTGTGTATAAATTACAGCTGCACTCCCTGTTAGATTGGGGATTCATTGTCCACTTTAGTGGATGTGAGCTCCATTTTAGTCCATATCATCACCACACCCCCTACACATCTTCTGACCTGGGCTACAGGAGGAGCAGCTGCACTCTGGAATACAGTTGCATGGAGTTGCCCCTCTGACTCGCTGAAATTCAGCCCCTGCCCTGGATGAAGCAGCAGCCCGTAGATGGACACAACAGCCCCTCGTGGATGAAGCACAGTCCTGACAGCCCTGGACTCAGCAAGCAAATGGTGCCGATCACAGTGGGGGAGGGACTTTTATACAATCCAAAGCCCGCGAGAATCCGACACAGTGGGATGATGATGTTTTGCCTCGCTTGGAGATCCGAGTCAGGCATGAAAACCCGAGCCAGACTTGGATCTCGCCTCAGACAGGAAATTCGGGTGGGTCCGGTTCTCCGAGAACCAGACCCTCTCATCTCTAGTATGTAGTGTAGTATAAAGTATATAAAGTATAGTATAGTATAAAGTATATAAAGTATAGTATAGTGTAAAGTATATAGTATAGTATAAAGTACTGCATACAAAGTATAGTATAAAATATAAAAAAGTATAGTATAATATAAAGTATAGTATAGTATAAAGTATATACAAAATGCACTGTATGCTTATTACAAGCTTAGATTAAATGCTTTACAGGATCTCATACAACATCCTAATTCTATTTGAGAAAGGTTTGCTGAGCAGCTTTGCCCGTGCTGTCACCATGGCAGAATCACATTCTTTTTTGTTAACTGTGCTGTGTACAAATTGAGAAAAATAAGATTTAATGTAGTAGTTTTAAAAAATGACACAGAGAGCGGGAAGGAAACCTAAATCACTTTAGCAAGATTTATTGATTCACATTCGAGCATCATTACATTTCCAAGTGTGAAAAATTATCATATATTTATGACCTGACGACTGGCGTGGGCTTTGTGGATTATGGTAAGCTCAAGAGAGGTCAGGTCTAATTACATTATCATACAATCAAAGATGGTTGTCAATTTCTTTCCATTTAACTGTTCTGGTATAGGCTGTTAAGTGTTAAGTGGAGATACCATACGTTATATGAATGTAATAATACCCACACGGTATCGGCTGGCTCCATGCGAGGAGGGATCAGTATATTAGAGACACCATCAATCATGACAACTTCATATAGATTGTCTCTTATAACATGCTGTGTTTCTCAAGCTAAACATCATAATTAGCAATCTTCAAATTATAAATCAACGGACGATGCAAGAGTTATTCAATAGAAAGAGAGGTTATTAGTCACTCCAGGGTTTTAATGGAAAAATATCAGATGCAACTGGAAAATTTTGACTATAAATATGCATTTGCGATAGGTTATTGATCTGATCATGGAAACAGCTTTTGCTTGCAGATTATGACTGTTTCGATTTAGTGATCGATCATAATGATGATATAGGGTACAAAGGAGATATTTTTGCAGAGCACAAGTTGTATTTTGTCCACCCATTGTACGAGGATGTGTGCAAGGTCAGTGTTTATGTATAACTGCTCACTGATCATTTTATTGCTATTCCTGATATATGGTGCAAAAATGTTCACCCTCAACACCATAGGCATATAAGGACGTTTGCCGTGCCATATCCGTGCCATCACTGAAAGTCAGTGAAGCACAATTTACAGTGTTTCCTTTCTCACACACCAGAGTTTGTAGCCGCCCACAACTCCATCTGCTGCTGCTGCGCTTGCCTACTACATTAAGATAACTAACCACAACATTAGAAACGTCTCAAAGCCGTTGCATGTGAAAGGAACTGATTGCTGCCAAAAAAAGTCTGGCTTTGGACAGTTTTTTGCCGGTCAGTGAAAACCGGCAGGTGTGAAATAGCCCTAAATCTATACTGAATTGAGATCTGGTGACTGTGGAGGCTATTGGAGTTCACTGAACTCATTGCCCTGTTTATTTCCCACACCATTAAATAACATCCACCAACATAAAAAGTTGACATAAAGCAGGATCGATCCATGGATTCATGATGTTTACACCAAATTGTATCCTCAACATCTGTATGTCACAGTAAAAATTCAGAACCGTAAGAACAGGTGTGGTTTTTCCAATATTCAACTGTCTAGGTTTGTTGAGACTGTGGTACCCACTGTAGCCTAAAGGGGCCTATCCATTACACGACTTTGTGAACAATCCGATCAAAACCAGGAGGTTTTGGTCGCATTGTTCACAAAGTCGTGTAATGGATAGCCGACAAGTACCAGCGATGCGTGTGCACGCTGGGTCCTTGCCGACCCCGACTGTCTACTGAACTTGCCCGTCAACCTGACAATGCTCGTCAGGTTCGGCATGTTCAGAGATAGGAGGTTGGACTCCTGCACTGAATGACACACCTCGGCGGCCTGAAGGTCTGAACGCTAGACGTTCAGTCTTTCAGGTCGCCTAGTGGATTGGCCCCTTTAGTTTCCTGTTATTTTCTGACAGGAGTACAACCCAGTGTGGTCTTCTGTTGCTGTAGCCCATCCCAAGCTTAGATGTGCTATTCATTCAGAGACACATTTCTGCATACCACTGGTGTAATACAAGCAGGGCCAGAACAGTGCTCTGTGTCACCCTGTGCCACCGGCTTCGGAAGTAAAGCACTGTTTGGAGTGTCCTAAGAATATTCCAGGCAGCTCCACTGGCTTCAGGGTTCCTTGGATGCTCTTGTTGTCTCTGCAGCTGTGCTACTGTCTGCAGGGTGTTATTCCAGGTGCTATAGGGTGGGGCACGCCACATACAAGTGCCGTGGGGTAGCGACAGTGCCGCCCCAAGGGCCCTGCGACCTGTGCGACGGTACCACTTGCACACACCTAGTTACGGCCCTGAACACATGCTTGTTTGAGTTAATGGGGGAGATGCACTAATCCATGGAGAGTGATAAAGTGGAGCATGATAAAGTACTAACCAATCTGCTCCTAACTGTCATTTTTCAAACATAGCCAGTAAACTGACAGTTAGGAGCTGATTGGTTGATACTTTATCGAATCTCTACTTTATCACTCTCCAAGGCTCAGTGCATATCCCCCAATGTCATTTTCCTGTCAGCCTGAACCAGTCTGACCATTCTTCTTTGACCTCTTTCATTAACAAGACATCAACGGATGTTTTCTATTTTGCGCACCATTCTCTATGAACGCTAGAGACTGTTGTGTGTGAAAATGCCAGCAGATCAACAGTTTCTGATTACACACACCACCCAGTCTGACACCAAAAATCATTCCACGGTCAAAATCACTTACAGTAAATCACATTTCTTCCCCGTACTGTTGTATGGTCTGTAGAACAACTGAACCTCTTGACCATGTATGCATGCTGTTATGCATTGAGTTACTGCCACATGATTGGCGATTAGATATTATTAACCAGCAGGTATGCTAAAGTAGCCACTGACTCTGTATCAAATATATTATTCATAGCTTCATGGTAAGAGATTCCACCATCAGTCCACAATTAAATACAAATAAAAAGGAGCATACTTTACTGAAAACAATTTAATGAGTAAATTATGGACACAGCTAAGAGATTTCCCAACACCCACAAGTCCTGTAGCAAAATAATACATTAGATGTGACCATAGAAGCTGTAATAATTAAGTTAACCGCAAAAAATGCAATGTACAGTACAACACATTAAATATATTAAAAAAATCTTATAAGCATTACTAACCGTAAACCATTATTAACAAAAAGGGCTTTACTTCAGCAGCAGCATATAATTATAATGCCTTAGCGGTAATTTATTAGCCTGTTAATCCTTCAGAAAACAGTGGTATTCAGAGGTAGTCCTCTCTTTTACATAGTTACAATTAGCTTTATTAGCCATAGGTTCCTAAACAGTGCTGGATCAACAACAGGGTGGTTGGTGCGGCCATCTAGGAGACCCCACACACATGTGGCACCTACACAATGCTACATTATCAGTAGTGCTTAAAGTGGTCCTAGAGAAGTGGTGGACCTCACCCCACCCCACTAGGTGATTTTTCAATAAAGGGACAGCCTACGGCGCGCGCCGAAAGAAAAAGTGACGTGGAAAGAAAGGGGTGTGGTCCCACAATAGTATTCCTGATTCAAATTATGCCACACAGTAGAACAATCTTATCCACGTTACACTGCAAGTAGTGCCTCTGATTCACAATACACCACATAGTAGTGTACCTTATTCATGTTATGACACAGTAGTGCCCCTTATACACAATGCCCACTGTAGTGCCCCTTTTACACAATGCCCACAGTAGTGCCCCTTATACACAATGCCCACGGTAGTAGTGCCCCTAAAACACATAATGCCCGCAGTAGTAGTGCCCCTAATGCAATGCCCCCAGTAGTGGTGCCCCTTATGCAGTGCCCACTATGGAAGTGCCCCTTATGCAGACCCCACAGTAGTGGTGTACCTTATGCAGTGCCCTCAAGAGTGGTGCCCCTTATGCAGTGCCCCCAGTAATAGTGCCCCCAGTTGTAATGCCCCCTGTAGTAGTGTCCCCAGTAGTAATGCCCCAATAGTAATGCCCCAGTAGTAATGTCCCCTGTAGTAGTGCCCCCAATAGTAATGGCCCCAATAGTAATGCTCCCTGTAGTAGTGCCCCCAATAGTAATACCCTCAGTAGTAATGCCCCCTGTAGTAGTGCTCCAATAGTAATGGCCTCACTTTAACCCCTGATCATCAGTATTTGAGACACTGTTGCATAGTGTGAACTGGAGGTTCTGTGTGCCATACTGTGAACTGGGGGCTCTACTGTGTGTTGAATACATTTGTGGGAGTTGTGTAAGGGATCCTGGCATTCAGGATCCCGGTGGTCAGAATCCTGATGCCGGCATCCAGACAGGGTTAGGATACTGACACCTGCCGGTAAGTATCCTTACTGTACCCCTAAATCTAACAGCCCCCCCCAGCAGCCTAACCCTAACCCACCCCTTAGTGCCTTACCCTAACCCTCCCCCTAGTGCATAACCCTAATCCTAACTCTCCCCCTAACCCCCATACTTAGCGTCGGAGTGCTGGCGATCGGGATTCTAGAGCCGGCAATTCTATTTGGTGTCGAGATTCCGGCTTTGGCATTCTGTGTGTCAGCATCCCGACAGCTGGGATCTCAACTGTATGCCAGTTGTGGTTCTGTGAGTATTTATACATTATATTTTTAATAACATCGCCAGCATATCCTATTGACAATTTTATTTGTAGGGGTCCCCACAAATTAATCTGGCCCTGTTACTAAACACAAGCAGATTCAGCCACTGGGCCCGATCTCCATGGGGCCGAATCTATGTTTAATCAGGCCACACAGATATTGACCAAATATGGAACATCTGACCATTCAGAACTAATGGCAAAATAATAAGATAATGATGACCATACACATGGGCAGATGTGGACGTTAGCTGACCAAATATTTTAATCGCCACTCTAGACATTTTAAAGATCCCATTCAAATGTTAAATGAAATTGGTGATATTTTGGGGGTAATTCTTCATGTATTGGTGCATTTAGGGCCTGATTCAGCACGGATCGCAAGGTCGTGTTCACACGCACCCGCTCACTGCGAAAATATGCTAATGAATGCAATAACACGGCAACCGCAGCACTATACCAAGACGTCCATCACTGTATAAAGCCTCCCACTTTCCATGACATGCATCCGCAAGTTAGCAAAACCATCGGTAACATCGAGTAACATTGGAACCATTGGCACAGTTGTGGTTGACCTGACCTTACCTCACAAACTGCTAAACTTCCTGTCGCCATCTAGACCTCTGCAAGCGCATGCAATCGTTGGGGCTTAAAAATGCAGGCCCCTGTTACGGCATTCAAAAGCACAGGCACGCCTGCGTTCCGCCGACCACCCCCCCCTCTCCACCCCCAAACAGTCACTTCATGTCAATCACTATGAGGTGGGACTGCGTGCTCACTGCGATTGCTTCCCGATCTCAGCCGGCTAGTTCGTGCACGCGCACTGCGATCCATACGCGTGCGGAGAGTGCAAAAATCGACTGGCTGCGTGCGAACTTAGGGCCTTAGGGCCTGATTCAGAAAGGATCGCTATTCTGCTTATACGCACGCACCGCAGTTGCTAATATCAGAGATGCTATTTAAATGTGTGCATTCACATTGCATTCGCATCCTGACATAAGGACACCCACTTCCCCTTACATGTGTATACTAGGGGAACATAGCAAAACCATCGGTAACATCGAGTAACATCGGACCCATGTGCACACTTGCACAAGCCCTGACCTTACTCAGAAATTGCTACCAGCCACGCACGCTATCAGTGCTGGGGCTGCTTATAGCCAAGCAGTGGCTAATTTATGCACGCCCCTGCAACGGCGTTGAAATGCACTGGCACGCTTGCGTTCACCCGACCGCCAGTCACCATCCACAAACTGCACTTCCTGTCAATCACTGTGCTCTGAGTCTGTGTAGCTTCTGCAAATGCAATTCCCATCGCAAATGCTAGTTTGTGCACTGCGATGCATACGCATGCTCAGTGCAAATTAATCGACCGATTGCGTGCATATTAGCAACTGCGTTCCTTGCTAGATCAGGCCCTTAAGGTGCGTACACACTGCACGATATGCTCCCTGAGCGATATTGTGTAGTGTGTCCCCGGCAGGCTGTGCTCAATGTCGTTTATGACATTGAGCACAGCCGCTGAACGATATCATTAACGATATAGTTCAGCGCCGGGCTCTCTCCCCCATTCCATGATATGCAGCAACCTGACGAGGTCGTCAGATTGTGCTGCATGTTCAGGCGATGGACAATGTCGGAAATGACCAGCGGGAGTGCGCATCGCTGGTCGTTTCTGACATAAAAGTGCACGATTTGTGCACGATTACAGAGCGACTGAACATTTACGATGTCGTAATCGTGCAGTCGCTCAGTAATATTGCCCAGTGTGTACCCACCATTAGTGCACTGTTGCTGGTAAATAAAACATGTTTTACCAAGCCCTTTATTGTAGCAGTTACATAATTTATTGTTCTTATTGTGGAAATATCACGCTAGGTGGCGATAGTGAGCCATGCATTCTGTGTGGGGGTGGAGGGATCTGCCCACAAAGGGTAAAAATAGGATATGTGAAAACATATAGGGCCTGATTCAGAGCTGGTCGCTCTGATAGAGCGCTCACTCTGCATCAGGGCCGGTCTTTTTTTTTTTAGAACGGCCTCCTGGCCGCTCGCATAGCTGTGGGTGACCACCCACAGCTATAGCGAGCGGCCATGATGATGGTCACGATGGTCAAGACCATCGCGACCATCGGGCTTGCAACGAGACCCTTGTGGTAGGGTCTCGTTGCCGCAAGCCCCAGATAGATTTCAGCTCTAACAGAGCCGGAATCTCTCCACTGACATCACTTGTGATGTCAGTGGGGCCGGCCCCAGACGGTAGGCGTTCTCATGGGTACGCCTCTGTTTGGGCAGCCATTAGAGATGAGCGGTTCAGATTCTGTGGAATCCGAACCGCTCCGAACATAGGGGATCCGAGTCAACCCGAACCCTGTTTGGGTGTTACCCGCCTGACGGATCCCCATTCGGGGCCGAACGGTGGCCGCCTTATGTCGGATTCTCTAGCGAGAATCCGACATCAGGGCTCCTCAAGTGTAGGGCAGACTGCTGTGCAGGGCACTACTGTGTGTCGTAACATAAATAAGAGACACTACTTTATGGTGTAATGTGAATCAGGGGCACTATGTGCGGTGTAATGTGAATAAGATTGTGCACTGTGACTCCTAGGGCCGTAGCCCACTTTGTAAACAAGTACTGTGATTCTGCTGGCCGTACCCCACTGGGTGGGTGCACTACTTTTCATTTCTGCCACTGCTGTGTGGCAATGTTTCATAGATGTGTTTTAAATTGTGGTGTCTGTGCCGCTGCTTTGTCGCTTGGTAACCAGTCAGCTCACCGCAACCTTTGGCCAATAATGTTGCAAACAATATTATAAGCTGTGAGGTGGTCTAAATTGACTGGAAATTAATGTTATTGAGGTTAATAATACTCTAGGAAGAAAAAAAGACCAATTTACGAGCTTTTTTTGTAATTTTTTGTAAAAAAATCCAAATCCAAAGCCAGTCACCGCAGTTTGGCAAATCCAAATCCAAAGCCGGACGACGAATTAGAACCAAATCCAAATCCGGCAAAAATGTTCCGGGGCACATCCCTAGTAGCCACCCCCCGGCCTGCCCACCAAAGGGGGCATGCTGTCACTCAACATCGACAGCACGCCCCCTTTGGTGCGAGACCCGGAGCGATGGATTGGCCGTCGCTATCCGGGTCTCGCGCATGCGCACGACGGCTCCGTCGTGCGCACACGCTCTGGGCCACTATCGACCCGGTTGCGAGCGCACTGCGCTTGCAACTGGGTCTGAATCAGGCCCATAGAGGCTGCCCAGTGGATTCAGTCCAGGGAGGACTGAGGCAGACCAGTGAGGCTGCAAGTGAAATCAGTCCAAGGAGGACTGAGGCAGCCAAAGAGCCCAGTGTACCAAGCCAGGCCAGTGGGAGGCCAGGAGGCCATCTCTAGACCTGCAGTCAAACAGGAAGGACCACCAATCTCTATGACTGTGTATGTGAAGTGGTAGCAGCCCAGCTACAGGCCACAAGGCCGTGTCCAGACCTGCAGTCAGGCAGGTAAGACCAGAAGAGATACTTTGTGTGACTTTGTGGCAGACAAGCCAGGCCAGGAGGCCATTATCTTTACCTGTGAGAGACAGGACTAAATGACTGAGGGCCTGATTCAGCAAGGATCACTGATGCGATCGCGGCAGCAAGCGTGTATGCAGTTCTGCTGCGAAATTATGCAAATGACTGCGATCGCAATGCTGCCACAGCACAACATAAAGACAACCACTTCCCTTTACTCACAACTTAATTATGCATGCCCCTGTAACGGCATTCAAACGCACTGACACACCTGCGTTCGCTTGACCACCCCCCGTCACCACCCACAAAAGGTACTTCCTGTCAATCACTCTACGATGTGTCTGTGTACACACTGCAATCTCATTCCCGATCGCAGTGGCTAGTTCGCGCATGCGCACTGCGATGCAGATCGCGAAAATTGTCCGACTCCGTGCGTCTTAGCACTTGCGATCCTTGCTCAATCAGGCCCTGAGACTGTGCTATATTTGCAGGGTGCAAGCAGTGAGGTAGTGCCCTGCATGGGGAATGCTGACAGTAAAGCACCATTTATTTTTATTTTAACCTGCAAAACTGAAACATAGAATATGACGGCAGATAAGAACCACTTTGTCACGACCCGAGGTGTTGTACCTGGCGGTTTGCGGTCTCTGCCTGTGCAGTTGCTTTGGCACGGTTCTACTGGTGGGGGTGAAGGTGTCTGGAGGTTGGCGTGAGGTGCGCGTGGTTGTTCCAAGGGTACATGCCATCTGATAACAGGTGAGACTGGCAGCACTGCCGCGCTGGGGACTGCTGAGCGCCGCCATCTTGGTTTTGGGCATGTGACCTGAATAGGCCAATCAGGTTGGAACTTCTGGCATGTGACTCTCAGCAGCCTATCATGCACATTCCCATGGTACTTAAAGGTGTTCAGCACACCCTCTAGTTGCCAGTGCAACACGTACACAGCGCAAGCTTTGTGAGAGTTCTCTGTGCTCCTCAGCTCAGTGTGATTATTGCAGTCCCAGCAGTGCTCCGTTTCCTGCTCTGTCTGCACCTCTGGCTGACCCCGGATACCCGCATCTACCCTGCTATACCCAGGGCCGTAGAGAGCCCGACTGAGCCCAGGTAAAGGAGGGGGCGTGGCAACGCCCCAAAGAAAAAAATCACTTTTGCAGCGCGGTGCTGTAACCCCCCCAGCCCGTCGCTAAGCGGGGGGACGTGATCAGTGTGATCGCTCCACAGCCATAGGAGACTGCTCCAGCTGCTGCAGTGAGCAGTCTCGCACTGCAGTGAGCAGCCTCGCACTGAAGTGAGCAGTCTCGCACTGCTGCCCAGCACAAACTGTGCTTAGCTGCTGTGAGGGAGGGGGGGCCCACGCCGCACCCAAGCGCGGGCCCGGGTAAACTGTACCTGCTCCCCCCGTCTCGGCGCCCATGGCTATACCCGATTACTCACCCCACGGTTTGTGACACCTTCAGCTCTCCGGACTCAGAGCCCACTCCAGTACTTGAGACCTCTGTTCCTCAGTCACATCTCCATTGGACTTTGTTTTCTCTACCTAAACACTTGTTTTCAGCTTCATTAATTGGACTTTGTTGAAAACCACATTCAATACCCGAGACGGTCATTTAGAATATTTGGTAATACCCTTCGGTCTCTGCAACGCTCCTGCTGTTTTCCAGAACTTCGTGAATTAGATTTTCCGGGACTTGCTGTATGTCTCAGTGGTAGTGTATTTAGACGACATCCTGATATTCTCCTCCAGTATTGACAAGCACCGGGCTCAAGTCAGAGAGGTCCTGACTCGTCTGCGTAAGAATCATCTGTACTGTAAAGCAGAGAAATGCTTGTTTGAGGTACAGACCGTTCCATTCCTTGGCTACATTCTCTCAGGCTCTGGCCTTGAGATGGATCCCAAGAAGGTGCAGGCTATTTTGGACTGGTCTCGTCCCAATTCGCTGAAGGCTGTACAAAGGTTCCTAGGGTTAGCAAACTACTATCGAAAATTCATCAAGGGATTTTCCACCCTCACAGCACCCATTTCCTCATTAACTCGCAAAGGGGTGAACCCATCTCGATGGCCTCCTGAAGCTGAAACCGCCTTTCAAATCCTGAAACAAGCATTAATTTCCGCTCCAGTGCTGAGGCAACCGGACGTTACCAGCCCGTTCTTTCTAGAAGTAGATGCTTCCTCCGAAGCTGTGGGTGCAGTACTCTCTCAGAAATTCAAGGATAATAAATTCCATTCCTGTGGATTCTTCTCAAAGAAATTTTCTCTGGCCAAGAGAAATTACCCCATTGGTGAGCAAGAGTTGTTGGCAATTAAATTGGCCTTTGAGGAATGGCGATACCTCCTCGAAGGGGCTACGTTTCCTATCACCATCTATACATATCATCGAAACCTCCCGTGTTTAAAAAATATCCAGTGCCTTAGTCCTCGTCTAGCTCGTTGGGCAATTTTCTTTTCTCGCTTCAATTTCATCTTGACATATCGTCCTGGTTCACTCAACCAAAAAGCAGATGCTCTCTCCCATTCTTTCTCCTCTGAAACATCTATTGAACATAATAAAGACACTCCAGTTTTAGAATCTAGAGTATTTGCCACTACCCACATTCAACCTCCTCCTGGGAGAACCTTTGTGACCCCGGACCTACGGAAACAGCTATTGAATTGGGCTCATACTTCTCGCTTTTCCGGATATACAGGTATCCGTAAGACCCTGGAATTCCTACAACGGTCGTATTGGTGGCCTGCCATGAGGTCTGAAATAACGGAGTATGTTTCCTCATGCCCACAGTGTGCTCAACATAAAATATCCAGGCAAGCTCCAGCTGGTACCCTACTGCTCCTCTCTGTACCACTCCGCCCCTGGACACACTTATCCATGGACTTTGTAACCGATTTACCTATCTCCAACGGGTTCACCACCATTTGGGTAGTGGTGGATCAGTTCTGCTGAAGAAACTGCCTCCGCTCCAGAGCTGGCTCAATTATTTGTCGTCAACATCTTCCGTCTACATGGACTTCCGACCGAGATTGTCTCCGATCGCGGGGTACAGTTTGTAGCAAAATTCTGGCGGGCCCTCTGTTCCGTCTTTCTAGTTAAATTAAAATTCTCCACGGCCTACCCTGGGCAGAGTTTGCTCACAATAGCTCGTACCATTCATCTACAGGTCGGACTCCATTCTTCACAGTTTTTGGCCTGCATCCCAGAGTACCAGAATTCAAGGAACTACAAGTTTTTTATGTACCAGCAGTGACCTCTACACTACAGAACTTTTCGAAATATGGTCTTATTTTCACTCTGCTCTATGGAAAACTTCAGACCGTTACAAACTTGGAGCTGATAGGAAGAGAAAAGTGGTGCCCAATCTAAAGGAGGGCGATCTCGTCTGGCTTTCTACTCTTAATCTTCGCCTCAAGGTTCCGTCCATGAAGTTTGCCCCTTGCTTCATCGGTCCATTTCCTATCACTCAAGTGATTAACCCGGTGGCCTACAAACTGAAGCTTCCACCCTACCTCAAATTACAGAACTCTTTCCATATATCCCTGTTAAAACCTCTTGTCCTAAATCGCTTCCGGAGAGTTCTACCACGCTTCCCCTAAAGTCCTTACTGAGAGAGGCATAGAATTTGAAGTTAATCAGATCTTGGACTCTCATTTTTGTTATGGTCAACTTCAGTACCTGTTGGAGAGGTTATGGGCCTGAGTAACAATGCTGGGTAAAGGTAAAGGATGTCCATGCCCCTCGTTTGGTGCATCATTTTCATATGAAGAATCCTGAGAAGCCCAAGAAGTGTCCAGAGGTCACTCATAAAGGGGGGGTCCTGTCATGATCCAGGCTGCCAGGGTCGTAGCTCTTACCTTGCCGGTGCTCTGTAGAGCGGCGCTGGGCACAGGGGGTCTCCACAGACTGAGGGGGCCCATCTGGAGAGAGGTGTGAGCAGGTGTGACTGACAGCACTTCTGTGCTGGAGACTGCTGGGCGCGGCCATCTTGGATTCTGGTCAGGTGTCTGGTTGGAGTCAATCAGGTCACAGCTGTCCAGGGAATGCTAGTAACCAATCCTGCACTACCTGAGGGTACTAAAGGGCTGTCAAGAGGTCTTCTAGTTGCCAGTGCAACGTCTTTCACAGCGTATGCTGTGAGCTAGTTCCTGTGCTTCCTTGCTCCGTACGTGCTGCAGTTCCAGAGTGTCACAGTGTAACCACCTCATAGCTGTGTACCACTCCAGCCCTGCGTACCAGCTTGCCACCTGTACCCGGTACCAGCCACGGACCGGCCGGCCCCAGTCGCTGAGTACAGTTCGCGTCACTTCAGCTGAACTGCCCTCCATGTACCCAGTCACCTCATGAGTCATACTCCATTAAGACGGCTGCCTTTCAGTTCCAGCAAACTAGCCTCCATTCCGCATCCGACTCCACTCCGGGTCCAAGCCCACGCCAAGCCGTGACACATATTAGAATGGGCACTTTTATAGTAAGTCCTTGATAAATTGTTATAATGTGTTAGTATTAGCGATGCTAGGGACCCATCTGATGGGGTTCACCTTTACGTGGTAGATGGGCACACATTTTTGGCTGAACGTGCTAAGAACCTCACTTATAGTACAGTACATGTTAATTGAAGAGTTTATAATTTTTATTATGACTATCGGTATTCTTAGTGTTTAGAGCAGTGGTCTCCAACGTTAATTGAGGTGTGAGCTACTTTAGAATAATGAAACCTCCTGAAGAGTGAAGAGCTACTAAAATTGTAGAAAAAAAAAATATGGCTAATAACTAAACAATTGAAGGTAATTTAATGAAAAAAAAAATGTTTCATTGAAAATAACAATGCATTTAATTATTACAGTAATATTGTTGTAGTTTGTAAATAAAATGTAAGCACATGCACAATTCACTGTTAAGTACCGGCTCCAAGGAAGTACATGCAGTAAATGAGCCAAAGATATAGGCAGGGCTGCTGTGCGATTTTCAGGCAGGGCTGGGCGGGAGTCACTCGCTCCTCCGTAGTGTAGACGCCGTGGGTGGCACAACGAAGAAGCATGTCAGGTGATTGCTGTAAAGGCTGCGGCAATCACCTGACAGCCTTCCCTGTGGCTCCACACATGGCGTCGATGCCACGGGGGAGCACACGTCAGAGGTCACTTCCTCCTAGTTGACTCGGCAGTACTGCAGCTAGGTGAGCTACCAAAATTAAGACCACGAGCTACCAGTAGCTCGCGAACCACAGGTTGGAGACCACTGGTTTAGAGTATGCACCTGCAGAAAACTGCAAATTGTAAGATTTTTTTACATTTTATTTTTTGCTTTATTTCTTTTTTTTTTTCAGCTATAGTTGAAAAAAAATCAAAATATTTTTAACTGTAATGTTTTAAATATATAGCTACAATAATTTTATGATTGTATATTATACCATAAGTGTTTTATAGTGTGTAAGTTATTAAACAAATTAGAATTAATTAACTCTGTGTCTATAATAGGAGTTATAATATCTCCAGGACATTGTGAAATTTATACAATATTTTATTAAAACCACATGTCACTTTATGTTACCTACATGGAGCGGACATTCTCTCTCTCATTTACAATCCACTCATTATTGATAAACTGACTTCACTTAATGACACACACACATTCAGTACCCAGAAAGCCACATACACAAGAACAATGAGGGAGTATCCACAATCTCACCGGTTGAACCACTCAATTATGAGGTACTGTACACACACATCATTAATTTTTATAACTCCACCACCATTGTCACTGCCTGTAACCAGCCAATTAAAAACACAATATTTGCGCCAAGTTGATAAAAATTTAGCATTTTTGCATAACTATAAAATCTTGTTAAATAATCCACTGAGGAGGTCACACACTTGGGTGAAGAGCATTTAAAAGAACACCTGTACATACAAGTACAAACACAGTTTGCTTATCTCTTTATATTATTATCTTATACTGAGTTATTGATACATTTTGATTTTTTTATTTATTGTTTTTTTTCACTTTCTACAAATTATATATATATATATTTTTTATTTTTTAATTGTCATTTATTTTTTATGTTTATATTTTTTATCTTTTACTTTTTATTATTTCATAAGGTGCATACACACGTAAAGATTTTCTGTCCAACCATCCAACTAGTTGATTGGTTGGAATGAAAATCTGGTAAGGTATGAAAACAAATGACAATCAGCAAGTTGTTCCCAAACGCCGGAAAATGGACAAAAACTGTTGTTGGAACAAATTGTTTACACCAAACATTTAACAAACTTGTCTGACGACCATTTTCATCTGTTTTCTGGAATTTAGGAGCAAATTGCTGATCATCAACATTTATTGGTCTGTTGGCACCGCAGAAATTACCTGAAAAATGACACCGACGCCATTTTCCCAAAGATCTGCCCATGAGCAGTAGAGCGGTCTCTGCGAAAATGGCACAGGCATCATGTTCCTGTAGATCAGCACATCCGCAGTAGACTCTGGCATAGTGCTACAGTCTGTTGGAGGCATGCAATGGCAAGAGAGAGGCCCTCACGGAGACTGCACACATGCCCCTCCTCTATTAATCTCTCTCTCTCTGGACCCTGAAATGTTGGGCTCCTGTTTGGAAAATTTCTAAGATAATATCATCAGAAATTCATAATCTCCGTCTCATTTAAAAAGCTACTTCAGTAAAACAGAATCTAATTTTCTTCACATCCTTAAGTGCATCATCTACTTGTCCCTCAATAGTCAGGGCCAAATATCCCCTCACCAACGATAAACAGGTGAAAGAATTGCTCATAACATAACAGCAGCCATCTTATTGCACTAATGGATGCCCTGTCATGAATAATACCAATCTACATGTCACATTGCTTATTCAAGTACTATAAGAATAATGAATATAGGTGTGAAAACAGAACGTGCAGCTGCGCAGTGAATGCTGACTATGAATAAGTGACATACTTGTGAAACATGTGAAAATGCCAGATGGACTCTTGATCCATTTCGGATTCAAGTGTTGTATTTTTTCATCATTTATTTGCTACTCTATTGAGTCCTTTATCTTTTTTCATATGTAGGCACTAAGCAAGCCTCAAACGAATCCTCTCTCCAGATTTCCATGACAAGAACTTTCCCAGTGAAAATGAAAGACTTTTGCCATTGTTTAGTAGGATTTGATGAATGCAAAACTTACATATTTCACTATGCTTTGTGCTGTATAATTTGCGTAGACAAACTATGCACTACAGTAGTAGGTGATGTAATTGGATTTATTTTTTTTTTTGAAGACCCACTTAGGTCTAGACTTTAATTTGTAATTGAACAATCTGAAGGCACTAATCCCATAACAGAGATTGCTCACTTTGGGGCTGATGCGAAGTTGAATGTACAGCTGTTTTGCGTGGCGTTTATTTAATTAATCGAAGGTGCGTTCACACAAATGTGGGCCGGCAAAGCTGGAAATAAGTGAAGGTGCGCGTGTCTTTTGCACCTAATATACAGTATATATATGGTAGGTACCAGTAATCACTGAGGGTGATGAGTTGTAGTAAACCAGGCACTCACACAGATGGAGTAGCATCTTGAGATGCGTACAGCTCTGCATATGAATGGCTACATGCATTTTTGCGTGCATAATTATTTTAAGGAGTGTACGCCCTATTTATTTCCAGCTCTTCATCTCCACCTTTGTAACTCATTTCCGATATACTTTTTTTCATATGAGCAATAAAATGATCCTACAGGATAGTTTAGGCAATTATCGTCATTGTTTTTTGAAATACAGAAAAAGGGATGTATCATGTATAGTCCCATTGGGCATGATTCAGACTTGGCCGCGAGCACGCTATTGAACGATGTTTAAGTTACTACGACGGATCCACAGCACGTATGTTGCGCCATTTTTCTGCGGCTCCCATTGCAGTGTGGAGAAACTGCAGCCAGGTTGACAAGCTGTGGATGTTTGGGGGTGGCCATGGGGAAGAGCATCTAAACTGCAGGCGTGTCACCGCTATTCTAGACCCACGCTGATGAGTGACTTCTGGCACAGATTCACTGGCCTCGCCAGCTTACTTTCGGTAGACATTCAGTAACCTTAGGTGTACTCAGGTGCCTGATGGTCCGCCGATGTTCCCGATGGTGATCCGATGCTGCGTCTTCGGACGCATACAGCGGATCTGAGAAGGCCCAGGTGGGCGTCTCAACTGAAAAAAACAACAATCGCATTATTTACATACCTTAGATCCGCTGCAAATGAACACGCATCACCGACCACTCCTGCCTCCTTTTCTGATCCAGGCCCATTGTCACTTAAGCTAATGAGATCATGACAACTGTATTATATTTGTCATACGATTACTTGATGTGTCAGGTATACAGGGTTAATTAGATTTAGCCTAAAGTATTTACAGCACTCACCATCTCTGAAATGAAAGTGGCCTGAAAGAGAAATATTTTATTCATGTATTCTAAATTTTTTGGAAACAAAAAAATGATATGAAAACGTGTACAATAAACATATACGCATCTTAGCGTAGATTTTCAAATCATTAATTAAAACTTATCGCTCCATTAAAATGCAAGGTGGGGCTCAAGTGTGTCTAGCTCAGCGATTGCTGAGCCGGACATACAGAGTATGAACTAAAGGTGTAAAACTACGTAAGGCACTGAAAACAATTGACAATCATAATCAGTTACAGTCCTGAATGTATTTAAATTGTGCAGATTATCTTCTATTTTTTTTTTCATGAAGCCGTAGAGATATGAGATCCACAGACAGGTAATTAACAATCTAAAGGACAAAAGCAGTTGGAAAGTTAATTATGTGCGATTATCTTACAAAAGAAGGTGATTATGCAGCTGAATGACAAAAAAAAAAGTATTCAATGGAGACAAAAAAATGCCATAGTACAAACTGATAGAACCAGGGCCACCCATTGCTAAATTAGAAGTACTACATTCAAGTTTGTTGTTTCTCTACATAACAGCGCTTTGCACAAATGTAGACAATAGTGGCATCAGAGATAAAACACAGGGTTCTTTTGTTTTAATCATCGGTGCATTTTATCTTTAGGAACCTAAAGAAGTAGACAATCAAACTGTGTATGACAATTATTTGCCAGCAGGTCCTAATACCACCTAACACCCAAATCCCCGAATGGCTAGTGCTCACACTTTGATGAGAAATAATAATAGATTTTTACTTTTTACACAGTTTTTTTCTGCTAAATAAAACAACAGGGATACTCCCAAAACAAGCATTTTATTTAGACTGCAGAGAATATATTTAGTAGAACCTATTTACTGCATGTTTGGCAATTATTACACCCAATGCAAGGAACAGGTGGGAAATGTGAGAGGCCTGACGCTATCTATGCCATCATAGAGTGAGGAGGTGGGACCACAATGACGCCATCCGCAGTGAATTGCTCACTGAATCTCACACACTTTTTTGGAGACTTGTGGCACTACCTTTTATGTGCAACTTCTTATAGTTCTGCAAGTGATTGCCCTACAGTTTTGCAATTTTCCCTTGTACCCACCAGTTAGGGATGCCAAGAGGGGCACAGTGCCGCTCAGCATTCGGTCAGTCATCTCTAGGTGTGAGATAAAGATAAGAGCTGTCATTTGTGATGCCCTAACAGAGGGACTTTCGGGTTTAACACCCAGTTGTCCCTCTGGCGTCCTTCTGCACATGCCTATGTGCTTCTTGCCGGGACGCTCACCCTGAGAGAGATCCCGTCAGAACCCTCCCATCACCCCCCGCATGCGCAGAAGGACGAGGCGTGTGGGGGGTGATGGGAGGGTTCTGATCGTATTCCTCTCAGGGTAAGCGTCCCGGGAAGAAGCACATAGGCTTCTATTGGGTAACGCCACCTCCACTTATGGAAAATGCTGTAAAAACCCAATTTCGGGGGTTTTACCACATTTTCCCTTTTAGTACATCTGGGCCTTGGAGAGAGATAAAGAGGAGAAAGATAAGTACCAACCAATCAGCTCCTAATTGTAATTTTTCAAACACAGTCTGTAACATGACAGTTAGGAGCTGATTGCTTGGTGCTTATCTTTTTCCACTTCAACTCTCTCCAAGGCTTAGCGAATAGACCCATAAGAGAGAGAGTGTGATGCTGGATACACAGTGGCTGATATATTGGCCAATCAATTAATCGGCCAATATATCTGTTGCCCGTCGGCCAGTGTGTACAGATGATATGTCTGTAAATGACGTCGTTCACAGACATATCGCATTGGCTGTGCTGCACAGCCGATGGACAGATATATGTCTGCAGACATATCTATCCATCGGCAAGTGTATACGGGTGTTCTGCAGACCACCCATATACATGCACCAGCAGCCGCGGCGAGAGGGACGGGACATGCCGCCTGGCCGCCGTGACATGCAGACAGAAGCAGATGATGGCCGTTCAGTGTGTATGAATGACCATCATCTGCAGATATATCGCTATAGTGTGTACCTACATAAGTGCACGCAAATACTGAGTCAAGAGGTACCATATATACTCGAGTATAAGCCGAGTTTTTCAGCACATTTTTTGTGCTGAAAAAGCACCGTCCCGGCTTATACTCGAGTCATGCCCGCATGGTACACAGCTGAGTTGCGTACCATGCAGGCCGCGGTGCAGACTGTGTCTCTGTGCACCGCGTGTGTAGCGCTGACCGGACGGAGTTCGGTCAGCACTACACACTGCCAAACACACAGCCGCCGGAGCCGGCAACTGTGTGTTTGTTGTAATCAGCAGCCGATGAGAGTCTGTCAGACTCTCATCGGCTGCTGCTGCCGCTCCCACTGCGGGAGCCATCTTCCGGCTCCCGCAGTGGGTAATGGGAGAGACGTCATGACGACGTCTCTCCCATAATGCAAAGCGGCCGGAGGAGCTGATAGCAGCGGCGGGACCAGGAGCGGGGTTTCAGGTAAGTGTTGTTTTTTATTTTTATTAGGACTACTGGGGGCACTACCAGGGGGGATTACTTCTGGGGGCACTACCAGAGGGGGATTACTTCTGGGGGCACTACCAGGGGGGGATTACTTCTGGGGGCACTACCAGGGGGGGATTACTTGTGAGGGCTCTACCAGGGGGGGATTACTACTGGGGGCACTACCAGGGGGGATTATTACTGAGGGCACTACCAGGGAGAATTACTTCTGGGGGCACTACCAGCTGCTGCATTTCCCACCCTAGGCTTATACTTGAGTCAATAAGTTTTCCATGTTTTGGGGTAAAATTAGGTACCTCGGCTTATATTCGGGTCGATTTATACTCGAGTATATACGGTAAATATATATTGCACTGTAAATATGTACAGTCTATGGTTTCTTAATGATGATGTTATGATACATTGTAACCAGAGACGTTACACTGTAAGAACATCTCACCAGATCTTTAGCACCCTCTCCCATTTTTTCCCACCCTGCCTCTCTCCATCCCCCCATCCACATTACTGACATTGACTTCTTTCTCCCCAGTATCTAGAGTTGAAGTCATGGTCCTAATCCGGTCATCTCCTCCTTCCACCCCCTTGACCCTATCCCTTCTCACCTCCTCCACTCCCTCTCTCCTGCTGCCTGTTCCCATCTTGCCCATCTCTCCAATCCCTATCTCTCATCAAGCACCGCTCCCTCTGTATTCAAGCATGCTCTTGTCTCCCCCATTCTTAAAAAAAACATCCAGAAACTCTTTCTAGCTACCACCCCATCTTTTGCCTCCCCTTTGCCTCCAAAATTCTTGAGGGATTGGTCTACAATTGCCTCGCCACTTTCTTTCCTCCCACTCCCTGCTGGACCCATTTCAGTCAGGCTTTCGTCATCTCCACTCCACAGAAACTGCCCTCACTAAAGTCTGCAATGACCGCCTTGCTGCCAAATCCAAAGGCCATTGCTCTCTGCTCATTCTCCTGACCTCTCAACTGTTTTTTGAGTCTGTGGATCATCCTTTCCTGCAAATACTCTACTCCCTTGGTCTGCATGATACTGCCCTCTCATGGCATTCCTTCTACCTCTCTGACCGTTCTTTCTCCATCTCCTCTCATTACTCCACTTCCCCCCACTCCCTTTACCAGTAGGGGTCCCCAAGGACCTCTCCTATTCTCCCTTTGTACATCCTCTTTAGGTGAACTCATGAGTTCTTTTGGCCTCCAATATCATCTCTATGCTGTATCTCCAACTGTCTCTCTGCTATTTCCTCTTGGATGTCCCAACACTTTCTTAAATTTAACATATTGAATACTAAATGCACTACATCTGCTTCCTACAATCACTTCACTGGCTCCCCATCCCCTTAAGAACTCATTTCAAACTTCTCACACTAACTTAAAAAGCCCTCACCCATTCCTCTTGTTCACAGACATATTGCATTGGCTGTGCTGCACAGCCGATGGACAGATATGACTGCAGACATATCTATCCATTGGCTAGTGCGTACGTGTGTGTTCTGCAGACCGCCTGTATACATGCACTGGCAGCTGCGGGGAGGGAGGCAGGCCCAACCCGTCCCCCCAGCCAGTAGGACCCGCAGCTGCCTGATAGATGATGGTCGTTCAGTGTGTATAAACGACCATCATTTACAGATATATCTGCAGATCACTCGATGCATACCCACTTTAAGAGTAAATTTTGACAGGGAATTTTTTTCTAGATTGAAAATATTTTTAGTGGAGATAACACATTTGTGTAATAGCCTAATATGTCCTTTTATTTACAGTAATAATGGCATTGAGGCCTAGCCAGAAAATCAGAAGTACCAAAGCTGGTCCCTGACTGACTCTAGAGGAGACTGTCAATCAACTACATTTTTTTACTAAAAAAGCGAAGGGCAGAACTTTAGGACATGGCTGGTGCCCATATTCCTGCTCATTGTGCTGGTTCTGTGATGTCATGACGTCCCATAACGTCGGATGCTCGGCAAAGGCCTCTTTGAGCCTTGCTAGGGCACTGGCAAGTTAAAAACAATGCGGTTAAGGAATCTACACAGCCACATACACAACTAGCATACTGGAGCAATGGTCATTCTGCTGAATATTTTTGAGAAGACAGAAGAAGATGAATGATATAAAGTCAGTTGTGGAGTGATTGTTAGTTCATAGTTTCTGAATGCTGAATCAGATATATCGGACATCAATTGCAGCTGCACATTTTATTTAAATGATTCCTTTTACAGGACAGTGGAGCAATCAGTCCAATTGTAGATGAGTTTATTTGGAAGTGTTAAGTTTATCATTCATCACCTTACTAATTGTCATCTCTAGATTTATATAACTGGTAGTTGGACTTTACCTCCAGCCAATGTTACTTACAAGTAAGAAATCTGTATCTTAAAAATATGGTCATGAATGTTCACTAGGGTACACTGTATTGTTCAAGGGAAATTGTTCTCGGTTTACCCAACTGTGACGTGCACTGGCCATGTAGGGAACAATGACCCCCACATATGGACCCCCACATACGGTTATGTGCCAAGAAAAAATATAAGAAAGTACAATTACATTTATTTGATAGACATATAACAAAAAATAGCTACACTAAAAATTAGTATATACCTTTAATTATTCAACGTCCGTTATTGTGACAAAGCAATGACATCACTGCTGTGAGCTTTAGTGCTGAGAACACAATTTCTCTCTGAGGGTAGAGTGAGAGGAAGAGAGACGGAGTGTTTTATTGGTGTGTTATAGTTATTATGGCTTTCCAGGGTTTGGCGTTCCTGCCATGCCTCTGGGCTATGTGGGTATTGCCATCACCTTATCGATGACCATAATTGGAGGTCATGTTAGGGCTACTATTCCATACATCAGGTAAGATATCTAGCTACAGTAGGTACGATATCTAGCCTATCTGCTGGACCAGGCAGATTGGCTAGACCTGGGTAATGGGGGAATGCAAAAGTAACATAGTTTGTGCCTGATTGATTCACAGTTATATGTTCATTTGGTTTCACAGTGATACAGGAGCCAATGCTCCGGAGTCAACAGCATTTTCTGTGTTGCTCTCTATTTCTGCTCTTCTTGGTGAGTGTCTCATATCTATGGTGTATAGATATCTATTATAAATAGGCCGTTATTTCACGCGTTCTCCCTCCTACCCCCTTTCCAACTATTGACTTTCCTTACTGACTGTACTTTGTAGCCACCCTCCAGTGCTGACTGCTGCTGCACTCATCTCGTCACCAGGTCTGGCTCCTAAGCAGTTATACCTTCATGCCAGCTCCCAGCAGATTGTCCTAACACCTTTATTATATAATATTAACATGTATTATTTATTCATATTCACGTATATCTATTAACATTCACATATATACCCCAAAAACTAAGACTGCATATTTGCGGCTCTTTAGAATGAGCTTCTGAGCTATTAATCATGTTTTCATGCTGTGATAAGCGAATCATAAAGTATTTAGTGGAGTTTTTGGGGCTGGTGAATATATACACTGCTGGGTCCTGTCCTGGCAGTGTTACTAACCTTAGGTCAGTGCATGCGCGATGTGACAGCTGGAGGACATGGAGGGATAGATATACAGCTCTTTATTTGGTTTTAGATGACATTATTAAGCGTTGTTTATACACATTTTTAATTTATATTATATACATAGGGGGTCATTCAGACCCACTCACGAGCGGCAGTACGCTCGCAAGTGGGTCGATGTTCCCCACTGCGCATGCGCATGACGGAGGGAGCTCCGTCGTGCGCATGCGCGAGACCCGGCGAGCGACGGGCTTCCCATCGCTCCGGGTCTCGCACCAAAGGGGGCATGCTGTCGATGTTGATTGACAGCACGCCCCCTTTGGTGGGCGTGCCTGCCAGACGGAGGCGTTCCCATGGGAACGCCTACCGTCTGAAGCCGGCCCCACTGACATCACTAGTGATGTCAGTGGGAGTGATTTTGGCTCTGATAGAGCCAAAATCACTCCAGGGCTTGTGGCTGGGAAACCCGACCGCTGGGTTTCCTTCGCAAGTCCGATGGTCGCGATGGTCAAGACCATCGCGACCATCTTGTTGGACGCTCGTATATGCTGTGGGTGGTGACCCACAGCTATACGAGCGTCCAGGAGGACGCTCCATTTTAATGGTCAGAGCGTCTGGCTCTGAATCAGGCCCATAGTCCTATGATAATATGACAAGCCAATGGTATTTTTATTCATGGTCAAATGTAAAACTGATAGGCTAATATAACTTATTGCTGTTGTTTCAGGGGCAGGCACATTATATGTGGATTATACTGTAGATTCATGAGACTCTGGAGTAGTGAGATGCAGGTGAAACATCCTGCTGCCAAATTATCCTGCTCCTGATTGGATGGACGTACTGTGGGGAATTAGCGGTCGTTGCTTTCTGTCAGGTTTGTAACAGTGTGAAACATCCCATACAAAGGGCTCTATTTACTACAATCCGCATTGGTAATGCAGATTGTAGTGTGATATTACTGAGTGAATTCGCATTGCGAATTCAGGCAATATCACAGGGATTTACTACAAATCCCTTGCAGGGACAGAGCTTGTGATAAAGCTCTGTCCCTGCAAATCCCCTTCGGAGCCTTATCACGGTATTTTTGCAAAAAATACCGTGATTAAGTGCCCGCGCATGCGCCGACCTGTCACCGCTGCTACCCCCCCTCCGGCGCTAAGCCCTGCCCCCGGCACTAAGCCCCACCCCCCGCGATTGCAGATCCCCCGCGACCTCCCCTCCCCCCCCCACACGACCCCCCTCTCCCTTACTTACACTTACCTGCATGCTCCGGGCCTCCGATGATGATCTCCATTCCTCCGGTCAGGTGACCTCCCATACTGCACTGGGGCCCGATCACCTGATGACCGGGCCGCAGTGCACTGTGGAAGACCAGCTGACCGGAGGGGAGACATCACTGGAGGCCCGATCACCGGTCCCTGGAGTCAGGTAAGTAATTTTTTTTTTTACTTTTTATTTTTACTTTTATTTACAGTAATCAGCTTGCGGTCTGTTTAGACCACACAGCTGATTACAGGGACCGACTCCCGGCTCTGCTCTCCCCGTTAGAGCAGGGCAGGAGGCCGGTAACCGGGGGAGACCCTGGATAACGACACCTCCAGGTGGCGTTATTATCACAGGGCTTTCCCCGGTATTTTTTTACAATTTATTTTTAGTAACTGGTCGGATCACATTTCCCATTACAATTATGGGAAATGCGATCTGCTTTACTAAAAATAAGTGATACTTAGGGGTTGGAGTAGAATTGTACGAATTCTACTCCAATTGCCCTGTAATAACTATAGGTGATACTAATATAATGTGAAAAGGGTGTGAAAACACCCTTTTTCACATTATTTTAGTAAAAACAATGTTGATAAATAGAACCCAAAGTCACAGAGTTTAGGTATTTTAATATCACAAACACCCTAGCAGAGTATTTGATTGCTAGCCCAGGATCCGGTCTATAGATAGACAGTAAAAAGGTTGACAATGTTTAGATAGAGACCAGATGTTAAACAGTCAAAAGGTCGACACACTAAAGGTCGACATGTAAGAAGGTCGACTGGTACAAATGGTCGACAGGGTCACACAATTTTTTTTTATTTGTTAGGGTTAGGCACTTACCCTGACGGTTAGGGTTAGGCACCAGGAGGGAGAGTTAGGGTTAGGCACCAAGGGGAGGGCTACGGTTACAGTGAAGATTACGGTTGAAGTGGCACCTTCAACATGCCGATAAGACCATGCAGGAAACATTGTCACGGTTTTCCAAGTGCAAATGCGTGAGTAGATAAGGCCACACATGTGCGAGCAGATAAGGTTGCACATGCGCATTAGGGAAAGATGTTTTACCTGTACCGCACATGAGATAAAAAGAAGTTGAGCATCCCCAGTATGTCTGAAGGAGCGTTCAGATGTCGGCGACCCTATAGTTAAGTATAACGCCATTCTGAGATAGCATCAGTGGTAGTAGTGGAAATTATTTAGAAGAAGTGTTATGGAAAATTTAGAAGTGGCGGTATTAAAAAGGTCTGATGGAGTGGGTGAAGGAGAAGCCCCACAGGAGAGAACATGAGTGGAGGAAAGCCAGGTTTTGGTGATTGCAAGAAAGTTGAGTAAGTTGAACATGATGAGGTTGTGAATTGCGGGCAGTTTACTACAGATGGATATGGCATTCCAGAGGGCACAGGAGAAGGGGAGGGAACAGGGGGGATGTGGGTTGCTGGTATGAGAGGGTGGGGTGGCTCTGGGTGGGAGAAGAGGGAAGGGGGTGATTGACTACAGAAGTAGGAAGTAGAGAGTGGGGGATAGATGGGGGAGGGTGGTGCAGAGGTAGAGGTAGGGGAGCAGGAGGGGGTAGGATGTACAGTGTCTGCACAGTTGGTAAAGTAGGTAAGATTAAATAATAAAAAGGAAAATAAGGTAGTAAATACCGTAGGCACTAGGTAGTAAGTATAATCTGTACTATACACGGTAATATGCAATGAAATGGCAGTAACTAGGGCATAAAGTAATGGTAAATAATGTGATTGTAATAGTCCAGAATTTGTTGGTCGGGATTACTGGTGCCAAAAGAGGTCCAGGAACTCAGTGTGGAGGCTACTGATGCAGCGTGGGCAGCAGAGTGCAGGGCTGGGGCTGCATCTTCTGGAATGGCAGGCCAGGTTCAGGATGGTGCCAGGTAACAAGATGGCTGAGTGGGAAGCAGCTATACAGGAGCTAAGCAGCTATATAGGAGCCGCCAGCCAGTGTAGAGCGAGCTACCCTGGTGGTCTTAGGAGACATGAGTCAGATCTGGCTCATCTTTGGTGCATCTGGCCTTGTGAGGATATCACCGGAGCTGCAGCGGGTCGGGATGAGCCGGATGGAGGTTCAGGTGACATGATCGCTAAGTAATCGTTGGAGCAGGGCACTGGGCTGTGCAAGGGCCCCTGCATGTGAAAAAATGTGTATAGAAGATGTAGAGCTGGCCCCCAAGGAGAGAGCCCCGGCATGTCTGCTCAGGTCAGCAAGCTGATTGCTCACACCAGGGGCGTATCTATAGTGGGTGCAGGGTTTGCGGTGCACATGGGTCCCCAGGTCCAGGGGGGGCCCGCACTGTACACCCTGCACCCATAATTATCTAATACTCTCTGAGGTCCGCGTCGGGTGTCTCAGCTGTGCACAAAATGCCGGAAAATGGGCGCCACTGACATTTTTCTGGCGTTTTGCACATGCGCAGTGAGAAAATTGCTGAGAAAATGGCGGCCACGCAATTTACCCGGCGACCTGCGCAATAAACACTGTCCAAAGTCTAGAGATGCTGCGGTCGGCGGTCAGACGCGTCAGTCTGCTGCTGGCTGCTGGGGAGAAAGGAGGGGGCCCCGGATGGGGAATGAACATGAATTCGTTGTAACCAGCCTGTGTGTCTGATAGACCACAGGCTGGTTACAACGAATAAAAAAATCTGACTAAAAAAATGAATAACAACAACACTTACCTGCACCAGGGGCTGGTGATTGGTGAGCTCCTCCGTGATCCCCAGTCAGCTGAACGCCGGGCTCCTGCTCCGTGATCTCGGATCAGCTGCCCTGAGCTATAAACTGAGATGCCGGTTCATAGCACAGGGTAGTTGACTGGGGTCATGGAGCAGGAGCCCAGGGATCAGATGACTGGAGTCATGGAGGAGATGACCCAATCAACAATCAGTGTACATGTGCTGTGTTAGCTAAGGGGGGATATCGAGGGGGTAAATTGCAGGGGGCAAGGGCGTACATGGAGGGGTGGTAGCTGGCGGCATATGTGCGGTCAAACACAGGGTATTTTTGCGACAATATCCTGAGAAGTGCGGGGAGAGGATTCGTAGGGACAGAGCATTCTCTAAAGCTCTGCCCCTGTATGTGATATCTGATACATCCTTGTGATGTATTTAAATTAGGGATGTGCGCCGGACCATTTTTCTCGGATTTGGATTTGGTTCTAATTCGTCGTCCGGCTTTGGATTTGGATTTGGATTTGCCAAACTGCGGTGACTGGCTTTGGATTTGGATTTGGATTTGGATTTGGATTTTTTTACAAAAATTGACAAAAAAAGCTAAAATCACATAAATTGGTCTTTTTTTTCTTCCTAGAGTATTATTAACCTCAATAACATTAATTTCCAGTCAATTTAGACCATATCACAGCTTATAATATTGTTTTCAACATTATTGGCCAAAGGTTGCAGTGAGCTGACTGGTTACTAAGCGACAAAGCAGCGGCACAACGACACAGACACCACAGTATAAAGCACATCTATGACACATTGCCACACAGCAGTGGCAGAAATGAAAAGTAGTGCACCCACCCAGTGGGGTACGGCCAGCAGAGTCACAGTACTTGTTTACAAAGTGGGCTACGGCCCTAGGAGTCACAGTGCACAATCTTATTAGCATTACACCGCACATAGGGCCTGATTCACATTACACCATAAAGTAGTATCTCTTATTTATGTTACGACACACAGTAGTGCCCCTTTTACACAATGCCCACAGTAGTGACCCTTTTACACAATGCCCACAGTAGCGGTGTCCCTTACACAATGTCCCCCAGCAGTGGTGCCCCCTATGCAGTCCCCTTAGTAGTAGGGTCCACTATGCAGTGCCCCCAGTAGAATGCCCCCCAGTAGTATGCCCCCCATTAGCAGGCCCCCCCCAGTAGTATGCCCCCCATTAGCAGGCCCCCCCAGTAGTATGCCCCCCATTAGCATGCCACCCAGTAGTATGCCCCCCCAGTAGTATGGCTCCCCCATAAGTAGGCTGCCCCAGTAGCAGGCCCCCCCAGTAGTAGCCCCCCCTGTAGTATGGGCCCCCCCTGTAGTATGGCCCCCCCTGTAGTAGGCTGCCCCAGTAGCAGCCCCCCCCAGTAGTAGTAAGCCCCCCCAGTAGTATGGCCCCCCCCAGTAGCAGGCCCCTCAGTAGCATGGCCCCCCCAGTAGCAGACCCCCCCAGTAGTATAGCCCCCCCAGTAGCAGGCCCCTCTGTAGTATGGCCCCCCCAGTAGTATAGCCCCACCCAGTAGCAGACCCCCCCCAGTAGTGCAGACCCCCCCAGTAGTATAGCCCCCCCCCAGTAGCAGGCCCCTCTGTAGTATGGCCCCCCAATAGTGCAGATCCCCCCCAGTAGTATGGCCCCCCCAGTAGCAGACCCCCCCCAGTAGTATATCCCCCCCCAGTAGCAGGCCCCTCTGTAGTATGGCCCCCCCAGTAGTATTGCCCCCCCCAGTAGCAGACCCCCCCCAGTAGTGCAGACCCCCCCCAGTAGTATAGCCCCCCCAGTAGCAGGCCCCTCTGTAGTATGGCCCCCCCAGTAGTATAGCCCCCCCAGTAGTATAGCCCCCCCAGTAGCAGACCCCCCCCCAGTAGCGCCCCCGGACCTTTGACAAGTAAAAAAATAAAACTTACCTGATTCCCCGCTCCCGCGCCGTCCGCTCTGTCACACGCTGAGGAGGGAGCCGGAAGACGGAGCTCATGTGTGAGCTCCAGCCGGCTCCCTCCGTGCAGCAGCCAATGAGAGTCTGTGACTCTCATTGGCTGCTATAACAAACACACAGCTGCCGCTGGCGGCTGTGTGTCTGTGTCTGTGTAGGGCAGAGCGCTATCACTGCGCTCTGCCCTACACGCGAGGAGACCTGATGTTGGATTCTCTAGTGAGAATCCGACATCAGGCGGCCGCCGTTCGGCCCCGAACGGGGATCCGAGTCAGGCGGTGAACACCCGAACAGGGTTCGGGTTGACTCGGATCCCCAATGTTCGGAGCGGTTCGGATTCCACAGAATCCGAACCGCTCATCTCTAATTTAAATATCACATTGCGAATTTGGGTGATATTATCACAGTCAAATCAGCATCTGAGATGAGGATTGTGATAAATATGCCCCATAGGAAGAAGCCCTATCTCGCTTTTTTCCTGTAATAAATATATATCCTAAGGGAACTCTTGTTTATTAGTCTCAGGGGCCTATTCATCAAACCAAAAGTTAAATTTTTGGGTATTTTATTTCCATATATATGTAACACTAGTATTCATTAAAAGACTTAAGGCAGGAGATATGATTAATATCTCCTGGTTAAGTCGGTCTCTGTTAATTTCCACACTCCCCAATATGGGGATGTGGAAATTACTGTATTCATCAAATCCCGAAAATCTTAGATTTTTCGGTATTTCATGTTGTAAATAAACGGCATCTGTAGATGGCGTTCACCCTCCGAAAGAGCTCACAAGCTGCCTTTTAGACTGCACGGCAGCTTATCTAGCAGTGCGCTCCTCCTTCCGCCCTCGTGTCAGCGGCCAGCCTCTCCTCCCATAGTTAGACCATTCTTACCCCCGCCACTGCTGCCTGGTTCTTTTGATGTTTCCTGTTTTTACGCCACTGGCAGCGTGTGTACTTAACCTGCTGTACCTGCTGCTCGCTGTCCCCTGCCGCCCTCCGCTCTTTAGCCACCATTGTCCTGGGCTACTCCTTTTTTCCCCATGACTTTAATAATGGAAGGAAGCTTGCCTTGTACAAAAAAACACCGCTGCTTGCTTGCTTGCTGCCCGGGCGGTGCTGCTGCTTCTGACCGCTCCAGCCAGAGTGACACTCCAACCGGCTACTGTTGTGAAGAGGCCAGGCTGCACATGCACACTGCAGTCCTAAGGCAGCGTTAGGTAAATATCGGGATAGGATAGTATCACTATCCGAAAAAATGTTTAGGCAGTAATGGCATTTTTTTGGATGTGACACCTATTATGAAAAAAAACTATGCGAATTCTAAACTAATTTAACACTTTACAAATTTAAGTATTGATGAAAAGGCCCTTCAGTACCATGTAAGTGCACTCTAGCTCATACTTCCCGACATTCTAGCAGCCCTCTCGGGGAGGGGGTGTCAGGTCGGTGCAGCAGAGAGTTGAGGGCGGCTGAAGTGGGTGGATCGGGGGCGTGTGATCGAGTCATTGTGGCCCCGCCTCCTGCTTTATAATGCCGATATTATGCGTCATCGCCCCCCAATACACCCACTTTCACGTGCAGTCGCCGGGGGCTGGCGGACTATCTGGGGGACTTACCTACTCTTGCAGGGTGCCGGAAGCGGCACCCGATTTTTGGGAGGCTCTTGGCAGTCCCTGGAGAATAGGCAAGTATGCTGTAGCTTCACTCCAACTGTTACTATGGGCACTCCCCATATGGACAGCTGTGCAAAACAGCCAAGGGGGCAATTATGGAGGAAAGAGTGGAAATGCACCAGTACCTTCCCTGTGGCACATAGATCACTTATCCAATAACACGCTCAGCACAGAAGTCATAGGCATATTTATAAATTATTGGTTTTTAGACTACTATTAATATACAAATGCAGGGGCCGGGGCTGCGGAAGAGCCCGTGATGTGTTAGGAGTGCAGTGATCACATCAGCGGTATCTTCATTCATCTATCAGGCCCCCGCAGCGCTACTGTGCATGTATATCAGTCTGGGTTCCCTTATGTAGTGAACAAGAACTCTCCCTGTTCTTGGCTGCCTGACCCTGAGGAGACACCGTAGCTCCCATAGCATCATGGGAGCTGCCCACCAGCACACACTATTCTGACCAGGGGCACTGAGCAGTGTAGATGCCGCATGCAGTAACTTGAATCCACAGGACACCTCTGAGGGGCACATATACTATGCAGTGCTTTCAGCGTCACTAGTGGTGGCCCCAGAGGTGGGGCTGCAGCACAGTTCAATGTTCAAATAGGGGAGCCGCACTAACTGCCCTTCCAAACGCTGCCAAACATCGCCAGTCGGGACTCACTTGCAGTTGGTGTGGCTCCCCTATTTCAATTTTAGACTGCGCTGCAGCTCCATCTCCATCTCTGGAGCCATTACTGGACACAACGATTTTGGCAGCTGGATTTAAAGGTGTAATAATATTACATACAAAACCAGGCGTGTTTTGTGTTAAATATTAAATCTTTAACGCCAGCGTCCAAATTAGCTGAAGCTGCACCGGCTTTGGAAAGCACCGCATAGTAAATTTTCCCAAAGAACGCTAGGACTTAGGAAAACTATACTGTATATAGTATTGCTTCTTGCCAGTGGCTAAAACATACTTTTATCTTAATATTGTAAAGGTATAATAATGATTTCCTTAATACATCCACCTCTCAGTCATCGCATGCAAGATACTTCTGATGTACGTGTGTCATGAAGGACATTGTAAAACGGTACATTTAATTCACTATTAATCCCTGGGAGATTCTGCATTGTACATGTAGGTAATAGATTTGTACCCAGTACACATGTATAGTTGATTACACGTCTGCCTGTGCACTTACATTGCCCTTGGTAGACTTTCTCCTTAGTGAAGGTATATTTACATCCACTCAGTATGACAGCTAAAGGTCCCACACAAACATGGCCAAGAACCTGGTGCCTGCTCCACCCCTGACTCCCTGTTTACAGACAGATTGTTGTCTGCAAGCTGGGAGCATCCACATCACCATGTGCCAGTGTTGATGACATCAGGGGGCCCTCTGTAGGGTGAGAGCTCCTAGGTCTGTCAACATCCAGATTCGTTTTTATTTGTTTAAAAAAACAAAATATAGCTCCATTGCCATGCATACTTGCCAACACTTGAGTTTTCCTCCTTGGGAGAAGCTCGGGGAGGAGAAGCAGTTGAAAGGCATTGGGGGAGGGGCCAGATGGGTCACATCATTAAGCCATGCCCCCTCGCTGCAATTTGTCGCAAACGGAGCAAATTTAAATAAGGGGCACGGCCAAAATGACACGATTCTAATAGAATCGCGTCATTAGGTCACGCCCCCTACTCGTGGACCCGTCGGTCCGCAAGAAAATTCTCCTTTTTCTGCCCACTTAACTAGGAAGTGGACAGAATGCGGGAGAAGTGCCTACCCTTCCAGGGGCGCGAGGGGGTTACCCGAAAAATCGCGAGCCTCCCGTAACTTCCAAGAAGGTAGGCATGTATGCTGCCATGGCATATCAGGGACATAGTTACAAAGCTAGGGCAGATGGGTGGGGCATGTGCCCTGGGTGCTGGATGGGGTGGGGTACCAGCAGGTATGTACACCAGGGGGCCTGAGCGAAGCTTGCCTCAGGCTCCTCTGAACTTCCACCCTTTATAGGGACTGGTCACAGACACTAATATAGATTGCACATTATTATTATTTATTTATTTATTTATTTATTAGCAGTTTCTTATATAGCGCAGCATATTCTGTTGCACTTTACAATTGGAGACATTAATAGAACAAAACTTGGTAATAGCAGACAAATATATAGGTAGGAAGTCCCTGCTCGCAAGCTTACAATCTATAGGAATCCACGGCTCCTGTTCCTACAGTCAGTCAGACAGCCCTCATAGCTGCCCTCTCAGCACACTACCCAGCTTACACAAAGCAAAGAGTTATGAGGCCAAATGTAATAGGGTAAGGGGTAAATTTACTATAGTGAGAGTTTTAGAGGTGGAGATGTTGCCCATAGCAACCAATCAGATTCTAGCTATTATGTTCCAGAGGGTGCTAGTTAAATGTTAAGTAGAATCTGATTGGTTGTTATGGGCAACATCTCCACTTCTAAAACCTCTCACTTTAGTAAATATACACCTGAGAGTTTAGAAAATGTGAGAGTTTAGCAGTAATCTTTCAGATTGGTCGAGTTTTATCTTCAAAATGGGAAAACATCTGTATGAGAGTTTAAAACATGAGATTATTTGAATCTAAAAGCATGCAAGTTTGTCTGTTCTTGGACTCTACTACATTGGCCGAGTTTACAAAGTATGAGAGTTGTTTATTGCTAAACTCTCACTCTATTACAATTGGCCCATGTTCTGCACTTAGGGGCCTATTCATGATGTTAATTATCGGGGTCCGAACGGACCCCGATAATTAACACCCTAATCGGCCGCGGCCACTGGAGCAATTCAGCATTGCTCCGGCGCAGTGGCAGCTTATGTGAAATCAGCTGTCCCTGCGAGCGACTTCACTGCTCCTTTTTGGAGCAGTGAAGCCACTTTTCAGAGCAGTGAATCTTTTCACTGCTCCTGTTGGAGCAGTGACGGTGGTGCGCATGCGTGACCTACAGGTCACGCATGCGCACAAGAACCCTGACATCCGGCGTAAGGAGCCGGACAGGGGCAGAGGGATCCGAAAGGATCCCTTCTTGCAAGCCGGACCCTCTACCCATAGGGAAGAGCGGGCGGCGAATGCCCCCGCAGTCAAGCTCCGAAAATTTTATATTTTCGGAGCTTGATGAATTCTGTCCCCATACTAGTGTGTGGGGACAGCGGGCCATTCCGCAAACAGAAGGTAAGTAGGAGATATCTGTGATACTAGTGTATGGGGACAGCGGGCCATTCCGCAAACAGAAGGTAAGTAGGAGATATCTGTGATACTAGTGTATGGGGACAGCGGGCCATTCCGCAAACAGAAGGTAAGTAGGAGATATCTGTGATATCTCCTCCTTCACCTTCATAATGAATGGCCCGAATACTTAATTTTAACAATTGCAGGTGAAAATGTGCTTTTTCACCTGCTTTTGTCAAAATTAAGTGATGATGAATAGGCCCCTGAATAAGTGTTTGCAACCAACCAATTTGCTAATGGGGGGAGGTATCCACTTAGCGATATACAAACAAGAGCACGATTACGACATTGCAATCATGCTGTCGTTTGTGTAGCTAGTGATGTGCCTAGACTGAACGTTCACTCGTTCAGTCCCGGCACATCCCTCATCCCCGCACATGCAGAACCTGACGAGATCGTCATGTTGACCTGCATGTACGGGCGATGTCGGATGTCGGAAGCGACCCGCGGGCACTCACATCGTGGGTCGCTTCTGTCCAAAACATACTGATGCATGCGCGATTTGCAAGTGATTGCACGATAACAACATCGTTATTGTGCAATCGCTTGTTTAAATCACTAAGTGGATACCCCCCATAAGTGCACTCCTCTCTGGGCCTTTGCGCCTCTTGGGTTGAGAGGGGATGGTTAGCAATGAGGAAAAAGGAACAATTCTGACAGAGATATTGATTAATTTTTTTTTTAAAAACAGAGTAAATTAGATAAACAAAGTGAACTTGAAGTGCCAGAACAACCCACTAACGTGTTTTACGTGTAGTGGGAGACAGCATGGCAGTGATGGTAAATGAATATCTGTGACATGGTATAGCAGGACATGTTACAGAAAAAAAGAAGGTTAAATTCAGGACAACAAAAAATATGTACAAGGAAAAAATCTAATAAATTTTGTAATGTGAAGAAAAATATGTAAGGAGAAAAAATAAAATATATTAATATAAAAATATTATTAATATTTCCAATAATATAGTTGACTATTCTGCTATATGGGTGGTGGAGACAATGGTTAGCTGCAGTCAGGTTTGGACTGGCACACAGGGGTACAAGGGAAATCCCCAGCGGGCCCCACTGCTTGGGGGTCCACCTCCTCTTTTTGGTGTCATGCTCCAGACTGTGCACTGAATTGTACATTGTTACTCTATTAGAGGGTCAGCTACCTTGTGAAGCTGGGCCAATGATAAACATTGTTTCTTGGTTTGCTTCTATAGAAACTACAAGATTTGCCTCAGGGCCGGCTCCTGACACGATCTGTCAGTGCGGCCGCACAGGAGCGCCGGGACCGGCCGGATATAATCCCCGCCCTTCACCCATCTATCGTAGGACTTATTATAAGGTGAGGAGGAGGACACATGGAAGGAGCGGGCGGAGGGGAAACACGGAATAGCGCTGGGCGCAAAGACACCTAGCGCCAGCGCTGATTTGCCTAATGGTAGCCAAGTAACTGTGCTGGATGGCCACGCCCCCTCTGATGGAAGACCACGCCCTTTAAGCACGGGTTCTATCACTGCATCCCCCGGTTGGGCCCTTTAAACCTCAGTCCCTCACAGGCTGCAGTAATAAATAGTTTATTGAGATAGTTAACAATGCAGGACTTTGTTTACTGCTCTATTGCTCCCCTCTGTAACTCCCATTTGTAAGCACTGGGCCGTAATGGGAGTAGGGGCATTGACACCTTTGCATGGGTTACTCAGCTGAGTGTAACTAGTAAGCAGGAGATCAGCATCAGAGTATCCAGTGACGGAGCATCAGAGATAAATAAAGCTCAGTGTGCAATAACAGAATGAATAGATGGTAACTTATTACATGTTCTTTTTCTTTTAAGATCAACATCCTTGCCATAGTTGCTGAGTGGACACTGGTCAGGGGCATATCTATAATGGGTGCAGGGTGCGCGGGGAACACGGGCCCCTGGTTCCAGGTGGGCCCCGCACCGCACACCCTGCACCCATAATATTACTTGCCTCTCCGGAGTCCCACGTCGGCGCGGAGGTCCGGCTCTGTAAAACGACTGGAAAATGGCCACCGCGGCCATTTTTCCAGTCACCTGTGCATACATTATAGACTCTGGGCACACTCTAGTGCCCAGAGTCTATAACTCCGGCGCTGGGCGCGCACTGCTCAGTGCGCTGCCGGCCGCTGGGCGGAGTGGAGGGGGCCCGTGTCGGAGACTGCACACGGGCCCCCCTCTTCTTTAGAAACGCCCCTGACACTGGCATATGCTGACCTGCTTAACATCCTGACCTATATGCCATATTTTCAGGTATGAAAAGCGTACAAAACAAATGTATATATTTACTGAGATTTTGTCAAATATTTACAATGTTAGACAGATGCGGCAACTCATACAGGGATAAACATTGCTGGTGCCATCATTCCTCTGTAATCTCTGGTCATTATATACTACTATATGTATACATATGGGAATTATACTGCATTGGTGCAGTGTTTGTGGTTCCTAATAAGGGTCTGTAGCCAGCAACGCAGGGGTCTATTCAGAGAAAACCAAAACCAAAGAGAACCAAAACATTTGGGAGTGCTTTTAGCAAAATTAAAACCTTTGAGGGTTGTTTTGGCAAAACAAAAACACGGGGGTTCGCACACATTTTTAAACATATCACACGGGATCCTCACAATTACATAAATGATAGACCCTTAGAGAGTAAACATAAATAATGCTTTACTGTGATAATTGCAGCCAAGACAATAACAAACAGCTTAGCCACCATTCAGGGCACTAACTCACTTATTGAACCCTCCCTACAAATTGGCAGCTGATCTGCCTAACAGCTTTTGTTCCCTCCTGAGCATCTCCCTGGTGGAATCCAATCCTCTTGGGACAGATCACCTTGTCTGCCACCAACTGGCCTTTCTGTAAACCTGCCTGCACCTGGCTGTATCTCCGCTCTATCCTTAGCTGGCAGCCCACCATAGTCGTGCTCAGTCTAATTTTCAGTCTTATGTGGGTGGGGGATCCTACAACCCCAGCACTGAACATGTGACCCACTTCCAGTGGCGTAACTAGGGTATTTGGAGCCCAGGGCAAATTTGAAAAGGGAGCCCCCCCCTGATGTGCAAAAATGGGCGTGGTCACTTAAAAATGGGCGTGTCAACATGACACACCCCTTTCTTTTCACACTGAACATTCCTATCCATAACATTCCTGTCCTTAACCCCAGTAGTACCCCTTATACAGTACCCCCAGTATGCAGTTGTGGTCCCTCTTATGCAGGCCCATAGTAGTGCCCCTTATACAGTATCCCCAGTAGTGGTCCCCCTTATACAGCCCCCAATTAGTTCCCCTTACTCAGTACCCCCAGTAGTGGCCCCCCCAAAGGCAGTGCCCCATGTAGTGTTCCCCCTTATGCAGTGCCCCCAGTAGCAGTCCCCACAATGCAGTGTGCCCAGTAGTGGTATCCCCTTATGCAGTGCCCTTTATATGGTGCCCCCAGTAGTAGTCCCCCCCTATGCAGTGCCCTTTATATAGTGCCCCCAGCAGTAGTCCCCCCCATGCAGTTTTCCCAGTAGTGGTCCCCTTATGCAGGCACCCAGTAGTGATCCCCCCTATCCAGTGCCCCCTGTAGTGGCCCTTCCTTTTATTGCCCCCAGTAGTGGTCCCCCGAGTGCAGTGCCTCTAGTAGTAGGCCCCTTTTATAATGCCCCCAGTGGTAGTTCCCCCCTCCAAGTAGTAGTCCCCAGTAGAGGTTCCCCCTCCCGATTAAGTGCCCCCAGTAGTAGCCCCCCCCCAGTAGAGGTCCTCCCAATAATGGTGCCCCCAGTAGTAGCCACCCCTCCACCATTGTGCCCCCACCCCCAGTAGAGGTCCCCCCATTAGTAGCCACCCCCCTCCCCTTTTGTGCCCCCAGTAGTGCAGATAGGTTAAAAAAAATATATATATATAAAAATATACTTACCTGAATCCACGCTGCTGCTGCTCCGTTCCGCGACGCTGCTCCTGCCACCGCCGCCCACCAGTCCTCCCGGGCTGGCACGCTCAGCATTATGGGACAGACGTCATGACGTCCCATCACCCACTGCAGGAGCCGGACGAAAGTCCGGCTCTTGCAGTGGGTGCTACAGCAGTCAATGAGACTCTATCTGACTCTCATTGGCTGCTGTTTAACACACGCATCGCCGCCAGTGCTGGCGGCGATGCGTGTGTTATGTACAGCCTGAGCCCGCCTCCTAGCGCTATTGGGCAAGCGCTCAGGGGGAGGGAACTGGCTCAGGTGTGCAGCACAGGACCGGCGCTGGAAGCCTAGCGCCGGTCCTGTGTAAATGTGTAGCACTGACCGCACTCATTGCGGTCGGCGCTACACTGGCTAACTAGGGCGGGCCATCCCGGCCGGTACCGTGGCCAGCGCCCCCGCGCCGCCGGTCCAACGGCGCCCAGGGCACGCACCCCGCTCGCCCTGCCCTAGTTACGCCACTGCCCACTTCCAAGACCTTTGGATGATTCATTATCTATATATTCATCTTTTGTATTTTTTTTTATATATATATATTCATCTTTATTTATTTATTTATTGCTTACACATTGGAACTGAAAGACCACCTCTGGGGGTGCAGTTACACTGCGGGTGTGTGAACGTCTAGCTATGTGCAAATTCCCTAGGACAGGACCTGCAAATTGGTAATTTAACTGTTTTGCTTTGGGCCAGTATCACCCAGTGCAACATTGCTCCTTACTGGACCATAAAGGTTTTACCAACAGTGATATGACCCACAAACCTCTCTGTAAAGGATAACCTATATTATGGCACTGGAAAGGTGTATAGACGTCAATCTTATGTATATATATTTTTCTGCAAGAAGGGGGTCTAATAATTGCCATACTGATTACCTCTTTGGCTCTGGTAACACAGTAAGTGGTGCTATCACTGGGCAGGGACGCCGAGAGTGGGGAGTGGGTACTAGTTACCTGGGCCTGGGTTTGTTGAAGGGGCCTGGCGAGGACCTGGGACAGTTGCTGAGGGGTACAGCATGCCCAGCACCACACAGAGTATTTGCCATAGTTTTTTTTCTGATGGGGTCGGGGTCAGACCTCCTATCGTTGACCACACCCCATTCACTACCCGATCCTGTGACTGTCTCAGTGGCCCTCCATATAATAATTACACAACTTTGTATATGTACATATTATATTTACATATTGAAATCAGATTTCTGTGGACTTGCTGAAATACCGACATGCTGGGCACTAGGACCTAGAATCCACGAGGAGGTCCGACCTCAGATCTCATGTGCTACTTCACATGGGCAAACTGCCATCTTTACTCTTTGGCATGAATAGAAATCAGCAAAAGACAGAAATTGCAAATTTACATCGCAACAACTTGTGGACTCTTGTTGACAGGTTGATTCACAGTAAGACAATTAAAAACAAGTCTGTCTTCTGTAAGAAGGTAAATGTAGATGGAACAGTTGCCTGTTACAAAGCCCGTTTTGTCGCAAAAGGATATACGCAGAAATACGGGATTGACTAAAATGAAATCTTCTCGCCCGTGGCAAGGTACAGTATACTGCGTTTAGTAATTGCCATATCTGACATGTATGATTTATTGCTGTACCTGTTGGATTTTGAATCAGCTTTCTTGAACGGAGACTTGGTTGAAGAGATATATGTGGAACCCTCTTAGCATTATACTGATATATTCCAAGAGGGAAAAGTGTGTTTATTAAAGAAAGCATTGTACGGTTTCAAGCAGAGCAGCCGTTGTTTGCGCATAAAGTTAGATGCTGTACTATTGGAAGTGGAAACTGGGCCTAATTCAGAGGTGTATGCAAACACAATGGCGACAGAAATCAGACATCTGTCCACGAGTTCAATGTGCCTCTCTTCAACTGCCTCCATACCTTGTATGAAGGTGCCTGCCAGATCTGTTGCATGAGTGGGAGCTGGGTCTTCAACTTGAAACCTGGGTTGGGCAAGAGGCCATGGGTGGTGATGATTCAAATAAATCCCGAGTTATCATTTTATCATCTAGTTCCACAGGTCCAGCAACTGGCTCTAATGTTCTCAGGTGACGTCCATTAATTTAACACTCACCAGTTTTTTTTATTTTGTTTGGTTTTACAACCTTTGAGCCACTAATGGTAGCTTTTATTAAAGTTTGCGATGAATTGGAACAATTCCCTAATCCCCTGTCTTGAGTTGGGGTTTCGGGGAAATCCAACATGTTGGATTTCCCTGTTTCGCCAATCCTGACCAAAAAAATTATCAGGATTGGCAAATCTGGGATTTTTTTATCAGCATTCAAAAATTCCCTGATTCCTCTATAGATTGGCAATTATCACGTGATAGCCATTGATGAATTGCGGCACTGATGTATAGTCCACTGATGATGGGTACTTTATCTATCCCAATTTTATCGATCGCCAAGATTGGATAAATCCCCCTCCCCCCTAAACATCTTTAAAAGATGACAGCAACAGAATCAAGTATTGCCATGCACCTTGTGTCAAGCTTCAAATTTCATATTGTATAAATGTAATGTTAAAACTTTGAAATAGACCTGGATGTGAAATCATCGTGTGTATACTGTATATGCTTTAAGAAATAGTTTGTTTTTTAAAATTACAGATACTCACCGAGTGCCTGGGCAGAAGGAGGGCTACATCGCCTATGGGACCTTTGTGATTTGACCAAAGTCGCCTGTGCTTCTAAAGGAGACCTTGGAAGCCTTGTAGATGGGCCAGCAGATGATGGTCCTTCAAGAAGGCACAAACATTTCTGTGAACCCGGCCAAGTTGTGGATTATGGACCCAATAGTGAAAACATCCTCAAGTAGATCTACTACTCTTCTGGATGGCTTTGTGGGTTTTACTGTCATTTTGTGACATAAACAAAATACAATTATATATATTTTGAAGATAAAAATGCACATTTGTCTTTTTTTTAAATAAACAAATCTGTATATAGTTCAGCTAATCATGTGCATGGTCATGTAACAAATTAACTTACATAGGCAACCCAGCAGGTGTAGCTCTATATTTTATAACCCTACAAGCCACTATAATGGCCTTGGGCCATTATTACATGACTCCGGGGCTGATTACGTGCAATGCTGAACGCAGATTCCCAATTATCGGGATTCTGCACTGTGTCCTGCACAATTGCATGCATCCCTTTTGATGTCTCTGCATGCAGAGGCATTTAAGTGGCAGTGCGGGGGCGGCCAGCATTGTCGGAAATGGGGGCGTGTCCGTCCTGCTTTCCGCAAGTAGCAAGGCCAGGAACTGCGTCGATGCAGTTTGCTGGCCTCGTCGTAAACCGCTTAGCTTGAATACGCCCAGGCTTACCAAAGATTTGGGAAAATATATTCTAGCAAGGCATTAAATACAAAACATTCAGCGTATTATTGTGACACATTTTCATGTGAACTAAGTTCCAATGTGAAAAGCCCAGATGTATGGCAGTACCGAAGGCGCAACAGATATATGTAGCACAGGCAACAAACTGAAATGTAAGGGTCATGATTAGAAAAAACAAATGTATTAAATAAAATTCTGCAGAGCTTAGTGATGACTGGAGAGTTCAGAGTCTTGCACGAAAAGTTTTAGCAGACACAGTCTAATACAAGGTCTTAGGTTCATTCCAATTGTCTATTATACTCAGGGGCATTGGAACGATTTTATGTTGGGGGAGCATTATATAATTTAATTTTGGCGACACACCCCTCTCCCTCCCTCCAAACTACCTGTTGCTTGGCGGTTGACGCATAGGCACTTGAGCAGCAGGAGGCAGGGACTGGAGCAGTGGCCGTGGATGGTCAGGGACTGTGCTTTATAGCAATAGGCTGCACAGCCCCTGCACTGCACAGAGGAGGAGGAGGTGTAATGTGCGGACTTTTAACTTAAAGACCGCACATTACACTGTGCAGCCTATTGCTATAAAGCACAGCCCCTGACTGTGCGCAGCTGCCGCTCCACAGTGACACCTTTCAAATGTTTGGCTGGGGCATCCCCTTGCCACCTCCCCGTTCCAACACCTATGATTACACTATAAGCGTAAACTGAGACTTGTTCAAATAATGTTACATATGATATTATCAGTCAGCAAGGTATAGTCACAAACTTAACCAAGTTCTATGCTCATGGTACTGACCGCCCTGTCTGTTCTCCCTATAATCTGACCCTGGTGCTACCCCTAAACATCACCACTCCCACAACATCACATATGATCAAGCACCACTGGCCCTGTTTGCTGTTTTTACTGCCACCAACCACTTGTGCACTCAAAAAGACACGCTTAACTGCAAACTGAGAAAGAGACCTGGCAAGCCTTGCCTCTTCTTTATATAGACAACATTTGGCTAAAAGCCAGCCACGTGCAGTTAGTAAAAACCCAAGATACATCCGCAAACAGGCATACGTTCCCCAATTGATATATGGCTCTCCCACAAGCTTTCTCTAAGAGATATTTCATTTGGTTTCCTACAACTTCCCCTTTGAGCATGTATTGGAAATCTCTTTCTGCTCTTTAACTTAATGCCCCGCATGCTGGTACATGTGGTTCTCCAAGTACCAGCATGCGGGGGAGGATTGCTGGGACCTGCAGTTCTACTGGTAAAGACAAAGGCCCTCATTCAGAGCCGGACGCTCTGAGCAGAGCGCACGCTCTGAATGAGGGCCGTCCTCCATAATTATGGAGCATCCTCCCGGACGCTCGTATAGCTGTGGGTCACCACCCACAGCCTATACGAGCGTGCAGGTTGATGGCCGCGATGGTCTTGACCATCGCGACCATCGCCACTGCGAGCCGGAGCCTGCGGTTGAGTTTCTCAACCGCAAGGCCCGGAGTGATTTTGGCTCTATCTAGTGATGTCAGTGGGCCAGCTTCTGACGGTAGGCGTTCCCTTGGGAACGCCTCCGTCTGGGAGGCACGCACCCGGCACGCCCACCAAAGGGGGCGTGCTGTCAATCAACATCGACAGCACGCCCCCTTTGATCAGACACAACGAGCGAAGGAAAGTCCTTCGCTCGTCGCGTCTGGCGCATGCGCACGACGGAGCTCCCACCGTCCTGCGCATGCGCAGTGCACACCATCGACCCACTTGCGAGCGGACAGCCGCTTGCGAGTGGGTCTGAATCAGGCCCAATGTTGACACTTCTATTTTTACACTACACTATCAACCAGGCACCCACCGCCCACGGGTGCCAGGGATAGCGCTGGGCTATCAGCCCAGGCCTGGGGTGCACTGCAGAGGGGGACCCCTCTATTGGGAGTCCCCAACTCCCCAGGCATCCCCGGCGTGGGCTGACTAGCGGTCAGGGGTAGTGATTCGGCCGGTGATATTGTTTCCCTGGCTGTAACATTACCCCCCGCGCTAGAAAGGGTCCGGTGCTGGTTATGGAAATTACAGGGGAACCCTACGCTTTTTTTCCCCTATAATTCCAGAACCAGGACCAGCTCAAAACCTGGTGCTGGTTGCGCTATGTAGAGGGGAACCCTACACAATTTCCCCCCTGTATTTACACAACCAGGACAGGTTATGCAAAGTCCGGGGCTGGTTGTGCATTGACGTCATTTTTTTTTAAAATTAATACTTAACATGCTTTTTACACTAAGATACATGCATGCATCTCACTGATGTATGCATGCATCTTTGTCAAACAGAACTGCTCATGGTGAAATCAAAAGCATAAAGCTCTTCTATTCATTCGGTGATTTGCAGTTCAATTTTGAGTTCGTTTACTATCAGTTTCAAAATCAAATGCTAGTAAATGAAGGGATCCTATATTCTTCTATGGAAAAGCATCAATGTTTTTCAGAAATTCAATTTTCAATTAATTTCATTTTTCTGTTCGATTTGACATTCGATTTGGGCTTTCCCCTCTAAAGGTGAATACACACTGTCAGATTTTTCTTCAGATCGGAACGATTTTAAAAATAGTTCAATCGTTCATATCTGAAAGAAAAATCTGACATGTGGGCAACAATGAACGATGCGCGTTCCCGTTTTTCAGATAACGATATCTGACATCTGATGTGTTTGCAGTCAGTTTTGGATGATTTCCATTCATTTTAATACAGTAAAAAATTGTTCAATTGTTTAATCATTTGCAAATCGTTCAATGGTTCCTCTGACATATCTGACCGTGTGTATGCACCTTAAGAAAATCCAACCAAGATCGAACCAAAATCGAATGGCAAATCGAACAGAAATCAAAATCGAACCTTTGAAAATATACTCCCAGGTCCCCCCTTTAGGCAGTGACCAACTTGCCACTCTCAAAGGAAAGATGCTACCCAGGCACTCCTGCGCCAATAATAGGCCGCCCAGGAGCACTGCTTCTCGCCAAATCCCGGTTCGTAGAACCAGGCCCGCCACCAAACTGTGAACATTAAAGGAAACCGCAGGGGTAGCTGATGAACAGCTCTAGCCCCACGCTCATGAGGTGTACCCCATCGGACCTATAAAAGCTATCCTCCGTGTAACACAAACGTGGGTGCCATATATAATGCATCCCCCAACGCTACTGACAAAACGTGCAATCGTCACATTGACTTTCTGACTGACTCGAGAAAATTCTCTGCCACCGTGGGAGACTCGGGGTGAAGGGGCAGCAGCCGGAAAGCAGATTCGATATCCACCATAGCTAGTAGAGCCCTCCTCCCGAAACCTTGCACGATTTCCAGGGCCTGTTCAAAAGATTGGTAAACAACGCAGAAATCTGACGGATCGAATGCATCGTTGACCGACCCCCCCATCCGGGTAAGAGAGATGCCGTATTAGCCTAAACTTTCCCGGTTGCTTCTTTGGGACTAACCCTAAAGGCGATACACATAAACTCTCCTAAGAGGGGGGAGGGAAAAAGCCTGCATATGCACCCCAACCTGACTTTCGCCTCCACCTTACATCTAACGTTTTCGGGATGGTCACGCGCCAATTTCAGACTCTGAAATCTCCTGTGTCGAAGGTAAACGAAAACCCTCACTAAAACCTTGCAAAAAAAGGCTGCTTCCTGAGAGGATAACGACCCAACCATCTCCTTACTTAACACCTCCGCGCTGCTCATTGTGCAAAAGGCTGAGGGAATACGAATAAACAGAAATAAGGAAAGGTGACATAAAAGGGGGGTTAGGTGGATTATGAATAGTCAGTGTGGTAAAAGTAAAAAGAAGTGAAGATAACTGCCAGATAAAGGAGTAAATAAGCTTTGCGAAACACTTAAACTGGCCACACATCTAAAGATTATCTGTCCAACTAGCCAACTAGTTGATTGGTTGGAATGAAAATCTGGTAAGGAATGGGAGTAAATGATGCTCAGAAATTTGTTCCTAAATGCCAGAAAACAGATGAAAATGGTCGTCAGACAAGTTTTGTTAAATGTTTGATCTAAATAATTTGTTCAAACAACAGTTTTTGTCCGTTTTCCGGCGTTTGGGAGCAAATTGCTGATTGTCATTTGCTTTCATACCTTACCAGATTTTTATTCCAACCAATCAACAAGTTGGCTGGTTGGATGTAAGTTGGTCTAGTGTGTGGCCAGCTTTAGCCAGTCTGTAGAATAAACTGGAAAGAGAAAGATGGCTCTTCTCACCAGGCTATTTATATGGGTCCTCTAAGCCCCACCCTTAATGCCTACAATAGGTTTACACTCATCAAATGACCAATACCTGACCGTAACCCCCCCCCCCAGCTTATAACCCTTAAACTACCTAACAAAATTACATATCAAACAGGGTGCTTATCTATCCTCAAACTCATTCATGTATTCGGATGCTTTAGATGTAGTCTCTCTGCAAAGCTGTAATAGACTGGAGATCCGATCCCTGATCTCTATTGTCTGCTTAGTGGCAGTGTGCAGAATAGTAGTTATGCGGTGGGGTGACAGTAATTAGCAATTATTATTATTTGTTGTTGTTCATTTTTAAGGTGCCACAGTGCTCCTCAGTGCTGGTCAGTGGAGAAAACATTACACACATAAAATATGGACATTACAGGTAGGCAAATTATATATAGACATGAAGACAAAGAGTAAAGAGGGCCCTGCTCATGAGAGATCTTCCTAACTAGTCTGGGCACATCTGAAACAAGAGGAACGAGTGTGGCTAAGGCGTAAATTTACTAAAGTGAGAGTTTTTAGAAGTGGAGATGTTGCCCATAGCATCCAATCAGATTCTAGCTATTATCTTCTAGAAGGTGCTAGATACATGATAAGTAGAATCTGATTGGTTGCTATGGGCAACATCTCCACTTCTAAAAACTCTCACTTTAGTAAATATACCCCTAAGAGTGGAGCTTGGGACAGTTATTTAACAACTATGGAGTCTGTTTAATAAGCATTGGATGGAGTTAAAGTGAATGGAGGTAAAGTCCCAACCAATCAGCTCCTAACTGCCATGTCACAGGCTGTGTTTGAAAAATGACAGTTAGGATCTGATTGGCTGGTACTTTATCTGAGTTCACTTTATCTCCATCTAATGCTTAGTAAATAGACCCCTAGAAACCTTCCTTTATTTATGCAAACCTCACATTCATAAATGTGCAGATTTAAAACTCCCAAATGTATGTGCTGTGTAGTCTCTAGTAAATCCAATTGTTGCCAAACCATAGACAAAGGTGTAAAAACACTTTAGTAAATTTTACCTCCAAGAGTCAATAAAGTGACATGCAGCAACAATATTTCAGCATTCTTCATTATCAGACATTGAGATATTTAAGGTATAAATGTATTAGGGTATAACGGTATTAAGGTATAAATGTATTAGGGTATAAAGGTATTAGGGTATAAAGGTATTAGGGTATGCGGTGAGGTGACAGTAATTAGCAATTATTATTATTTGTTGTTGTTCATTTTTAAGGTGCCACAGTGCTCCTCAGTGCTGGTCAGTGGAGAAAACATTACACACATAAAATATGGACATTACAGGTAGGCAAATTATATATAGACATGAAGACAAAGAGTAAAGAGGGCCCTGCTCATGAGAGATCTTCCTAACTAGTCTGGGCACATCTGAAACAAGAGGAACGAGTGTGGCTAAGGCGTAAATTTACTAAAGTGAGAGTTTTTAGAAGTGGAGATGTTGCCCATAGCATCCAATCAGATTCTAGCTATTATCTTCTAGAAGGTGCTAGATACATGATAAGTAGAATCTGATTGGTTGCTATGGGCAACATCTCCACTTCTAAAAACTCTCACTTTAGTAAATATACCCCTAAGAGTGGAGCTTGGGACAGTTATTTAACAACTATGGAGTCTGTTTAATAAGCATTGGATGGAGTTAAAGTGAATGGAGGTAAAGTCCCAACCAATCAGCTCCTAACTGCCATGTCACAGGCTGTGTTTGAAAAATGACAGTTAGGATCTGATTGGCTGGTACTTTATCTGAGTTCACTTTATCTCCATCTAATGCTTAGTAAATAGACCCCTAGAAACCTTCCTTTATTTATGCAAACCTCACATTCATAAATGTGCAGATTTAAAACTCCCAAATGTATGTGCTGTGTAGTCTCTAGTAAATCCAATTGTTGCCAAACCATAGACAAAGGTGTAAAAACACTTTAGTAAATTTTACCTCCAAGAGTCAATAAAGTGACATGCAGCAACAATATTTCAGCATTCTTCATTATCAGACATTGAGATATTTAAGGTATAAATGTATTAGGGTATAACGGTATTAAGGTATAAATGTATTAGGGTATAAAGGTATTAGGGTATAAAGGTATTAGGGTATAACGGTATTGAGGTATAAAGGTATTAGGGTATAAATGTATTAGGGTATAACGGTATTAAGGTATAAAGGTATTAGGGTATAAAGGTATTAGGGTATAACGGTATAAAAGTATTAGGGTATAAAGGTATTAAGGTATAAAGGTATTAGGGTATAAAGGTATTAGGGTATAACGGTATAAAGGTATTAGGGTATAAAAGTATTAGGGTATAAAGGTATTAGAGTATAACGGTATTAAGGTATAAAGGTATTAGGGTATAAAGGTATTAAGGTATAAAGGTATTAGGGTTTAAAGGTATTAGGGTATAAAGTAACGATGCTGCCTTTGAACCTCTATATACCCCTGCCTATACCTTCTAATAATCCTACCTATAAACCTCTAAGGATGACGCTAATATGCGTACACAGTCATACAGTAAATAGAGACTCCAGACTTAGAACATGTGGTTCCAAAGCACAAAGTATTATTCAAGTAAAAGTACAGTCAGCTACACGCTATTGATCCAGACACAATTCGGCGCAAAGGAATTATACAGACCCAAGTACAGTATACATACGCAGCGCTTCCGGACCAGATGTTAGGCATCAGCAAGAAACCTCTCGTCAATCAACATTCAGCACGAAGACCAAAAACCTAGCGTTTGAGCACACATATTTATACCCCCCAGGAATAGACAAAACAATAGAGACGTTTGTTGCTGATGCCATTGGTTCCCAAGGGGGATACATCTGTTATAGAGCGTTTAGCAGGCTGATTAAAATAGACCCAACCTAGCCTCTAACAACTGGGGGTCTCTGGATTCCCGCCACATGCAACATCCTAACAGTTATTCATATCATATACATTTTGTTGCTTGAAGTCTCTGCGGTCCATAAGTCGAGAATGCATGATGCTATCTCCACACCGATAATACCGGAATTCTGTTGGAAGAGTACGCATCAGTACAAAACCAAACACGGCTTACTTAGCACGTATAAAACCTTAGTTACCAAATAATCTTTATTACACAGAATTTATACTAAGTGAACAAACTTAAATCTTATACCTTAAAGCTTATGGAACCTTGTATGTGAATATGTAATGTGTGAGTATACGGGGTTTGATATAAAGACGCTAGTTAACTGGGGACAGATGTGTGCGCATTTAGCTACTAAACAGCGTAATCATATAGGATCTTATGCATTCGCTAATATGTGACTAGTTAACAGCGCAATTGTGTATATGAGAAATGATGAAAGATGCAATCACATTGTGCTAATAGTAATATCGCCATATGTACTTAATTGTGAGTTTATCTAAAATGGCGCTTGGGCGGCCATTCGCAAAATGGCATCTTGCGATCTCATTTCCAAGATGGCGTCTTGCGGCCAGTCGCAAGATGGCGTCGCCGCGATTCAATTTTAAACTGATCTTGTCTCAGCCAATTATCCAGCTTCGACAGTCCACCCTTTGATAGCGAACAACATGCTATCACAATCTACTCTTTGAATTTAATTTAGGCTTACATTTACATACTATTTAGTGTTATTATGGGATGGCACAAGGTGGTTCTTAATCCATCAATAATGCGTCTCTGGGTGGGGACATAAAACTACTATTATACGCACACCGCGGATCTTGGAAGATCATGTGAAAGGTGTGGGGATGCACCAGTCTTATAAAAGCAGTCTTGAAGGGGAATTTAGACTTTACATTATCTAAGGTGTTTTAAACATAACATTTCAATAATACATTCTATGTATTTCTAAATATAATACATTAAATGATGGTATTTCCTAGTTCAGGGTTGTAATGCAGTTCTATATTTACCTCGGCATTCATATTGTCATTTCTGACCACCATCATAGTTTCGTTCTTTCATTTTACTCTATTTTTACACTTTCCACACTTCAACACAATAGGAACACACCGGACACATATGCCAATTATTATGATGACAATCAGTATAAGAATCAAGAATTTGCCTATGCTGGAGATCACTTCCTGGACCCATTCCCCTAGACCTGAGAACCATTTCACTGGGTTCACCCATGAAACCCATCCTTCTATCTTCTCCCCTACTTCAGCCACTGAAGCGTTATGGTTCTTACGAAACTCCCATTTTAGCTGCAGAATTTCATCCATCTTTGAGTCTATCACCTCCTTAGGGTCGCTAGTATCATTGGTGATGTAGGTGCAACATTTTACTCCAAACTGGGTGGCTGATGTTACGCAATACCCTCCAGTAACAGCAGTTAAATAATTCAACACTAGCCTGTGTTGCACCAGTTCTTTCTTGTACGCTTGCAATTCTCTCCCTGTATACCTGAATGTGTCATCGTACATCTCGGTGATATTATCTATGAATTTAGCAAGTTCCTGAATATACCTAAAATTTTATGTACCCCGAGCAATCTTGGTGGGATCCAGTGCGACTAAAACTTGAAAGCCAGTTGTCTCACTAATTAACTGAGTGGCTTTATGCACGTCACCAGGTATCATATTTCTTTTGCCTCTGTGTTCATATTGTGTGTGAAGATATGGTGACGGTGTGTTTTTATGTATACCAAGCATTTCAACATGTGTGAGGGTCATAACTTCTGGGACTACTCTTCCCAGGTAACACAAACCTTCAGAACTCGGGGAGAGCCACTTATACGCTTTTCTTCCACATATAAAATATACATTTTCAGGGAGAACATAAGGGATGGTATGCATCATTATCATTAAGCACATTTCTCTTGCAAACAATCCTATTTCTGGGTCTTCCATCTGGTTCATGCAAGTCTCTGGCTGTATTATTTTAGCACAATAACCAACTGGCACCTTACTAATAATTTCTTTGGTGGAACTCAATGTATACCGATACCTAAAATGTTTCCCACCCGATTTAATTGAGCGTAACAGATCATGGTTTATGGACTCATTATCAGCTCTTTGTGAGAAGGTCATCATCTGATTATTCCCCGTCACTTTCCAACTCCCGGGTTTATTGGGGTTGGTTATGTTTAAACACAAAAGTGATCTATCTACTTGGAATTGATAGAGTTTGAAATGAGGTGGTTTGGATGAGAGGAACTTTCCATCCAATGTTTTCCCTTTCTGTAATTCTAAAATTTCCGTGATATTCAGCGGAAATGGCACCAACCCTACGTTATGCTGTCCCTGTGGCACGTGTGAACACACCCAGCAATCAGTTTGATTTAACACTTTGTCTACCATGCTATGATAATCCTCTTAAGGATACCCACCCCAGTACGGGTTATATTTAGGTTGGCACCGTTGGATACAGTTCTCATCAACTAGGGACCCACATAGCTCACAAATACAGGACTCTTCAGACGATAAACCTCCACACCGTCCCTGAGTATCCGGAATGACAGCTCTCTTAACAATAACAGTACTAAGATTGGTCAGACACTCCCCTGATTGACATTGCACTCCTCCTGACTCCACTCCATCAGCACTGCCATCAGCTCCCTTTTCCTCAATCGGTCTCCCATCACAGAAACTGGATATTCCCGAACCGGCCAGGATGGTGAACACTCTAAAAGAGAATATGAAAATGAACACAACAGGCCCGTCCATTGTCACAACAAGACCTGCAAATTTCTCGTAGTTCAGGTATCTCACTATGACCTTTTCAATCCTCCCGGAACAAGCTTGCAAGCGACAGGTCCACACTATCAGCCTTGTCTCTGACTTGTTTCTCCACCAGTTGATTGACCTTTTTGCTGTGAGTGGAATGGACCCAGGTATCTCTCTCGGCCACTTTCAAAGATGTAGTACTTGTCAGCAGCACCTGGTACGGACCTTCCCACCGATCAGTTAAACAACCTGAACGCAAGAAATTTCTGATCATAACATATTCTCCTGGTTCAACATCATGACAGTTAATTTCAGGCATATCATGGGACAACAATTTCAGTTTCTGCTGCTGTTGTTTTAACTGCTTACTCATTGATATAAGATACTTTACAGTTACCTCGTTGTTACCCTTCAGGTCTTCCTGTGGACTTATAATCAAATGAAGTTGTCTACCGAACAGTATTTCAAATTGGGACAGATTTAGAGGGGGTCTAGGAGTGGTCCTTATGCTATGTAGGACCAAAGGTAACGCTTCTGGCCATCCTAGTCCAGTCTCTGCCATGATTTTACTTTACTTATTTTGAATAGTCCCATTCATCCTCTCTACCTTGGCACTGGCTTGCGGTTGGTAGGGACTTCCAAATGGATTTATCCTGAATTGAATACAAATTTTGCATCTCAATTAATTTCAGCATATCAATTGTTTGGAAAGACATAATTTTTTCTGTTGGAGAAAACATTTTTAACCCTTGCAGCTTCGTTGGCTCTGTTGTTGCCCAGTCACACCGGATCATCCTCACATGTATGGGCTTTACATTTAATTACTGCCACAACTTTGGGAAGTTGGATTGCTTCTAAAAGATGTTTTATGTGTCGGGAATGTGCAACTGGTGTGCCTGCTGCTGTCATAAAATTTCTCAGACGCCATAGAGCCCCAAAATCATGCACGACCCCAAACGCATACCTCGAGTCAGTGTAAATGTTAGCAGATTTGCCTGCTGCCAGTTCACATGCTCTAGTTAGTGCTACTAACTCTGCCACCTGGGCCGAGTGAGGAGGACCAAGAGGTTTAGCTTCTATGATGTCATTTACAACAGCATAACCTGTACATAATTCACCTGTGTCTGTTTGTCTATGACAACTCCCATCCATATTCTCTAAAGGTGTGTCATGTATGTCAGGTCTAGCAGTAAAGGTCTGATTCAGATATGTCATGCAATCGTGCGTATCATTATGTCCGCTGAACTCACCTTCCGCCAGCAACTCGTCTCCTTCCACCCTTTGTACATCATGTTGTACATATGGTAAATACATTGCTGGATTCAGCGTGCTGCAACGTTTAACAGTGATGTTTGCGGGTGCGATTAGAGCTAGTTCCCATTTGGTAAACCTAGCTGAAGAGATGTGGCTGGTTTGAGCTGAGTTCAACAGAGCAGATACAGCATGGGGAGTGTAGACAATAATATCATGACCCAGTACCACTTCCTCACTTTTACTCACCAATAGGGCGGTAGCTGATACACTTCTCAAACAAGTGGGGAGTGATCTTGGTACAGTGTCCAATTGGGCACTGTAGTATGCTACGGGCCTACTGGCATCACCATGTTTTTGTGTAAGGACACCTGCAGCACAACCATCGGCTTCCGTACAATACAAATCAAAAGGTTTTTCATAATCAGGTATTCCCAATGCAGGAGCTCTTGTCAGACTATCCTTAAGATTAAGGAAAGCCTGCTCTGATTCCTCTGTGTGTATGACACGATCGGGCTTTGAGGAAGAGACTAATTCCTGTAAAGGCAAGGCCAAAATAGAAAAACCTGGGATCCACATTCTACAATATCAACACATTCCCAAGAAGGTACGAATTTGCTGTTGATTCTGCGGCAGTGTCATGCTTTGTATGGCCTGGATTCTATCATTTGTTAGATGTCGTAACCCCTGGGTTAGGCAGTTTCCCAAATATTTTACTCTGGATTGGCACGGCTGTAGTTTGTCCTTAGCCACCTTGTGTCCTGTATGCGAGAGATGAAGTAACAAAAGTTTAGTATCATTCAAACATGACATAAACGAGTCAGAACATAGCAATAAATCGTCCACACATTGAATTAGAACAGATCCATTTGCAGGTTGAAAGGATTGTATACCGTTGTGTAATGCCTGGGAAAAGATACTGGGGCTGTCTATGAAACCTTGGGGTAACCGTGTCCATATATATTGCACACCTCTGTATGTAAATGCGTATAGATACTGACAGTCAGGGTGGAGAGGCACAGAGAAGAAAGCAGAACAGAGGTCAATGACAGTGAAATGGGTTGCATTTGGTGGGATCTGCATCAGGATGACAGCTGGATTTGGCACTACAGGGAATTGGCTCTCTACTACCTTAACACCTCTAAGATCTTGTACCAGCCTATAACCCCTCCCACCACTCTTCTTCACTGGAAAGATGGGACTGTTGGCTACACTAGCTGTACGAATTAAAATTCCCTGTTGCAATAATCGCTCAATTATTGGAAAAACCCCTAATTCTACCTCCTGTTTTAGTGGGTACTGGGGAATCTTTGGAGCTTGCCTAACGCTTTTTAAATTTACCATTACAGGGCTTACGTTTGCCATTAATCCAGTGTCCTGTCCATCCTTAGTCCAAAGGGAATCTGGAATTTGGGACAACATTTCATCTACCTGAGATGGATTTTCATTTAAACTTGTAGAGTGATACATTATCCTTTTGGGAGTGTCCAATATATCCCGCACCTCGTGTGCAACTCTCTCTGGGGTATATAAAATACACCATCAGGGGTGCAATATATAACACATCCCATCTTACATAACAAGTCTCTACCCAGCAGGTTAGTAGGAGCCGCAGCAGCCAGAAGGAAAGAATGTCTGGTTTGCAACAGCCCAATAGTAACCTCTGTGGACTTTGTTAAAGGATAATGTTCCACTTTACCTGTTACACCCATTGTTGGTACTGTCTTGTTGGTCACCTGTAAATTAACGGGAGATTTTATCACTGACCTGGTCACCCCTGTGTCTACAAGAAAAGGATATTCAGTACCAGCTACATCAACCATCATGACCGGTTCTTCCCTAGTACTTCTCGTTAACCTGACTATCTGTAGACTACAGGTATGACCTGACCCCTAGCGTTGGCTACCATTCTCCAATAAGGCATTTACGGCCACAATTGGAGCTGGTGCCTGCTGGACATTTGCTGGTCTCTGTGCATATCCCTTATGGGGATGTCCAGGTCTTCCCTGATTTGGGGTTCCTACTCTTTTTACTGTACAGTTTCTACTTAAGTGTCCTGTTTGCTTACAATTAAAACATGTCCGTGAATCGGGTAATATGTGTTGTTGTGAGGTTTGAGCAGAGGGTAAAGGTGGTGGATATGGGTAAGGATAGGGAGGGTAAGGGTATTGTGGGGGATATGAGTATGGGACCTGTGGTTGTATTGGGTTAGTGGAATAGAGCTGTGTTTGTTGTTGCGTGGGGTTAGTGAGGGCATATAACTGTTCAGGTGTAAGTGTGTGTGCAGGTGCGAGTGTGTCTGTTGGCTGTGATGTTACCGTCATTCCCTCCAGAGCTTGGATACTGACAGCCATTAGTTTTTCGCTCTGGGTCTCTCTTTTTTTTTAGATGTTTTTATCATGTTCTATGGCTTATTCTATGAGGGTATCTATTGTGAGTCCCCTCCATCCAGGCTGTGAGGTCTGAACCCAAGTCTTTAAATTCTCTTTCAGACCGTCCATTAGTACCATGACCATCATTCCCCTGTGGTGAGTGCTATCTTTAATATCTTCTATCCCAGTGTACTGGGTTATAGCCTGCAGAGCCCGATCGCAATAATCTACTGCAGTTTCACTCTCTTTTTGCTTAATGGTGAAAATTTTATTCCAGTTAACTACTACTGGAAAATATATACCCAATTGAGTTACAATGCGGGAAATGTTACCTTGGTTTACTTGGTCTGTTAAGAGATCGTCACCATCCAATACACAATCCGTGATAAATTTTGTCACGTCGGTATTGCGTGGCAGACAGGCCCTTAACACCACACGCCAATCTTTATTAGTTGGTTCATGTGAACTACCCAAATTTCTCAAAAATCTTTGACTTTTGGCTAGTTCCTTTTTGGGATCGGGGAAATAATTTATGATGGAATTTAGTTCTGCTCTTGTCCAAGGACAATGCATCACCACTTCCCTCGTGGGCACTATATCGTTCGCATCTGCATTTCCATTCGGAATGGTTATTGTCCGAATGGGATGCAGACTGGTAGCGCTGCTGCCTTTGACCTGGTTACCTGGCTGGGGGTTTAATCTGCTGCTGCTACGTATGGTATGAACAACTTCCTCTATGGGTGCAGAGGGTGTTAGCACTTCCCTTGCTGTTACCAATGGAGATGGCAGCACCACCCGTGATTGTGGTGATGCAGCATCTATCATTTGCACAGCATGGGAAATGGCAGACATTACAATAGGCTCATCATCCACATCATAAATATTTTCTTTATGGTTGCTTAAGAGAGGGTACAAATTGCTTGTTACATTTTTATGGGTATTTTTGGTAACTGTACTTGCACCTCCATCCACATAAGGTGGGGGAGGTGAGTGTGAACTGCTGGCAATACTCTCCAGAACGCTACCTTGCCGCACGTGCACGCCATTTTGCGGCTCGCCCGTATTGCAATTTAGCATTGCAGATGTATTCTCTGGCAATGTGCTCGCGACGCTAGTTTGCGTCGCTTGCACATTTTTAAGCCACGCATCCCCTTCATGCTGCCACAATTTTAAACATTCATAATATTTAACCTTTTTCTCTCGGGAGCGCATCAGACTGATGTGATCCCGGACATTATCTAAAACATCTTTGTCAAAACTACCAATTCTGGGAAACGGTCTAACACTCTTCATCGTCATTTTAAACCATACATCACAATACCTTATTGCATAAGTACCGTACTTAGTATGCATAATACGATGAGCCGATCCGATCGGCACCTCCATTAGCAGCACATCATTGTCTAACATCTCTACTGTTTGCGCGGCTCCCATTCTGAGACAAAATCCTACGCTTTTCAATAAGGATTTAAACTGGTGAAAGACAATCAAGATACTTTCACTTACCGGTGGACGATTTAAGTCAGCAGCGCCCACACACCTGAATAAGATTTGAAAAAGGCAACTTCCACACCTGGATAAGATTTAGTAAGGTAACTTCCACACCTATGGAAGTTTGTATGTCAGCTACATCCACGCACCTCTCTACAACAAAGACAACATGTACACCTGCTACTGTGTATAGAACGGTAAAGCTACTTACCGAGCAGCTAGACTAACCCTTGCACCCAGCTCTTAAGGATCATATGATACCCTTAACTTTGTTCAATAAATGCTCACTGTTACACACTTTTTCCTGCGCAGAAAAATACACGTTAACCCAGATATTGATAACAATTGAAAAAATGTAAACCTCAACGGCTTTGTTTAAACACGTGGCAGCACAACCGGAAGTACGTATACGCTATTGTGCGACCAGTCGCATACACAATGCGACTACCACACAATCGTATGACAATTTTTTTTTTCTAGCTGCGTACGCAAAAGTGCATCTTTACTGTGCGCAAAACTGCGACTCAGCCGCGTACTCAATACTGCGGCACCCCTTTAAACGCTAGGTTCTATCAACAAAGGAAAACATACTTTTTCCTCTCTTGTCCCTGGATTCTAGTCAGCTTCCTTGGCTCACACGGAAATGGATAGCGATCTTTCAGCACAAAGCGGTTGCAGGTAAACCCTGCAAGTGGCCACTCCATCCTTTGCTGAGATATCGATAGCCGTATGTACCGTGTGAGTAGGTAAGTGACTTCACTACGAGCCCCCAACTAACGATACTGCCTTTGAACCTCTATATACCCCTGCCTATACCTTCTAATAATCCTACCTATAAACCTCTAAGGAAGATGCTAATATGCGTATGCAGTCATACAGTAAATAGAGACTCCAGACTTAGAACATGTGGTTCCAAAGCACAAAGTATTATTCAAGTAAAAGTACAGTCAGCTACACGCTATTGATCCGGACACAATTCGGCGCAAAGGAATTATACAGACCCAAGTACAGTATACATACGCAGCGCTTCCGGACCAGATGTTAGGCATCAGCAAGAAACCTCTCATCAATCAGCATTCTGCACGAAGACCAAAAACCCAGCGTTTGAGCACACATATTTATACCCCCCAGGAATAGACTAAACAATAGAGACGTTTGTTGCTGATGCCACTGGTTCCCAAGGGGGATACATCTGTTACAGAGCGTTTAACAGGCTGATTCAAATAAACCCAACCTAGCCTCTAACAACTGGGGGTCTCTGGATTCCCGCCACATGCAACATCCTAACAGTTATTCATATCATATACATTTTGTTGCTTGAAGTCTCTGCGGTCCATAAGTCGAGAATGCATGATGCTATCTCCACACCGATAATACCGGAATTCTGTTGGAAGAGTACGCATCAGTACAAAACCAAACACGGCTTACTTAGCATGTATAAAACCTTAGTTACCAAATAATCTTTATTTCACAGCATTTATACTAAGTGAACAAACTTAAATCTTATACCTTAAAGCTTATGGAACCTTGTATGTGAATATGTAATGTGTGAGTATACGGCGTTTGATATAAAGACGCTGGGGACAGATGCGTGCGCATTTAGCTACTAAACAGCGTTTTCATATAGGATCTTATGCATTCGCTAATATGCAACTAGTTAACAGCGCAATTGTGCGTATTAATGTGTATATGAGAAATGATGAAAGATGCAATCGCATGGTGCTAATAGTAATATCGCCATATGTACTTAATTGTGAGTTTATCTAAAATGGCGCTTGGGCAGCCATTCGCACAAAATGGCAATTTTAAACTGATCTTGTCTCAGCCAATTATCCAGCTTCGACAAAAGGTATTAAGGTATAAAGGTATTAGGGCATAAAGGTATTAGGGTATAAAGGTATTAAGGTATAAAGGTATTAGGGTATAAAGGTATTAGGGTATAACGGTATTAAGGTATAAAGGTATTAAGGTATTAGGGTATAAAGGTATTAAGGTATCAGGGTATAAAGGTATTAGGGTATAAAGGTATTAAGGTATTAAGGTATAAAGGTATTAGGGTATAACGGTATAAAGGTATTAGGGTATAAAGGTATTAAGGTATAACGGTATTAGGGTATAAAGGTATTAAGGTATAAAGGTATTAAGGTATAAAGGTATTAGGGTATAAAGGTATTAAGGTATAAAGGTATTAAGGTATAAAGGTATTAGGGTATAAAGATATTAGGGTATAAAGGTATTAAGGTATAAAGGTATAAAGGTATTAAGGTATAAAGGTATTAGGGTATAAAGGTATTAAGGTATAAAGGTATTAAGGTATAAAGGTATTAGGGTATAAAGGTATTAGGGTATAAAGGTATTAAGGTATTAGGGTATAATGGTATTAAGGTATAAAGATATTAGGGTATAAAGGTATTAAGGTATAAAGGTATTAGGGTATAAAGGTATTAAGGTATAAAGGTATTAGGGTATATAGCCAATCAGCGCTAAGCCCACTCAATACAAAACTTCACGACCCGACAGCAGGATCGCGAGTTTTTGCCTCAGATGAAGGATTCGGGACAGGCAGGGAGATCCGATCTTGGCTCAGATCGCCCCAGATCCCCGAAATTCAGGTGGGTTCGGATCTTTGAGATCCGAACCCGCTCATCACTACTCCTGATATGTTTTTGCTGATGAACCATACTTGCCTACACTTCCAGAAGTCGCAGGAGGCTCCCAATTTTTCGGGTAGCCCCCCGCACCACCAGAATTGTTGAAATATCTTTCTAGTGGAGCGGGCAGGATGGGGAGATTTAATGGGGAATGTGTAGGTCTGTAGGAGGGGCGGGGCTAAGTGATGCAAACAGCTTCATTTTGCCCCGCACCCTCCTCACGGACCACGAATCACAGAGTTTCTTGGGAAAGGGGCGGGGTCTAATTATGTCAACAGTCCGGCCCCACCCCCCAAACCAACCTGCAGCAGGCTGCTCCCGGAAAGGATTTAATCAAAGTCGGTAAGTATGTGATGAACACTGAGCTGTTAATTCCCTAACATTGCCACAGTGCCAGAGTCTTTGCTATCCTTTGCACATTTGCCATATTTCCATGGATTTCTCTAGAAATATGGAGCTGACACCATATTTCTAGGGGGTATGGTATATTAGGTCGCCAGTCATCATGTCGACATGCATCAGGTCGACATTAGAATGTCGACATGCAGCTTGTTGATAGTGACTATGTCCAGTGTCATCACTAGGGGGGAGTGGACCGCATCGGGTGTTGCTCTCCGAGATGGTGATACCAAAGTGACCGGGACCCAGGCACTGCACACTAACATCACAGTGAAGTGCCCCGTGCCCAGTCACTAAGAAGGAGCTGGCAGTGCAGGGAGAGTCTCTGGGGCAGCCTGACATCTCCGGGAGTGCTGGGCACACCCCCAGAGTGATGAAACCGGGGCGGGGGTGCCGCAAGGCTACGCCCCCTTTTTACATGTGTGCGTCTTTGGTGCGTGCAGGGGTTTTACTACCCACACTGGCACCAGCCCTAGTTCCACCACCGGCCATGTTACATTCATTATGTGTACAAAAAAAAAACATCTAACTCCTGCCTTTCACTATAGGTTTCACGAGAGCAATGAAAGGATATTATTAATTTTTTATTAATATGCCATAAACAAAAAGTCTATTTTGTTATGTTAAACACCCCAGTCCTAGTTGGAGACTGACAATTATAGCACACCTGTTATCAGTGCTTCTTCTTACTGGACAGTCCCGTATATATCACAAGCGGAGTCATGTAATTATTTTTAATCAGTAAAAGACGTGTAAATATTATAAACATTGAGCAATATGATAGTATAGCACGCTATAAATACTCATTTCTGATAATGCAATTGTACAAACTCTGCATACATGAAGTGACATAACTAGCTTTCCTACGTTCCGCAGTTTCAAAGCTCAGCTGTTTCACTACGCAGATTGGCTGCCAAGTATTATCAGTGTGTTCACATTTATAATGCTTATAATTAATAGGCCCTGGGCTTGCTACATTTTTGGAAAACAACTCGCAGCCTACACAGGTAATGCCTCCTGACAACATTTTGAAGAATGATTATGTCATTTGGCAGAATTCTAGCACAAAAAAAAAAAAACTATTTTTTTTAAATGTAATGTATAGCCGCGCCGTATGGCACGAACGGAGGCTCAGCCGGATTACACAGGCATGTATTGGATAATATCCCACAGCACTTGGAGAAGAAAACGGCTTTCTTGCCAAAATGTGGACTCTGTTAATCTCCTATTATTGTGAGGAAACCAATTCATCTGTATTAATTATAAACAAATTTTAATTACTTCAGTAAAAGCTCATTATGTACATATTGGTTGCCAACCCAAGTGTTTGAACCCTGTAAAGCTTTTAACGAAAAAATCAGGCTACAAATAACAGTCATTTATTTTTATTGAACAGGATAAACTGATAACGTGGTTTGACGGCATGTGGTCACATTCTTCGCACATCAAAAAATAATTTCTATAAGAGCTGACAGCTGATCGGATCCTGTGGTGTGCATGGCATAAAAACACAAATAAACACAAGTAGTTAGAAAAAAGCAAATGAATAACGCCATAACATTACTGTATGCGCCATACCCAGCATGGTAGAAATGACGCTATACATAGAGCTGTACATTAATGTTCTTCATCTGAGATCCAAAGAAGCACTATTAGGAGACCATGGAGCAGACTATTAGGCTGTAGCAGACCACACACTGGGATATTGCCATAATATTAGGCAATTGGCTTGTTATCAAAACACTGTGTATGAACGATAACAGTAACTTAATATCATAGTCTATATGAACCCGAATCAAACATAATGCTCAATAATAATGCAACTAACATCAATGAGATCTCTATTACTTTTTTTGGAAAATGCGGTAGAAAGAGGTCTGCTATCATCTTTGGCATTTTGATCATTTCTTGATTAGCATGTTGTTCCCCGGTGTTGTAGAGGGCACAGATAAGTTATGTATAGATGGTACCTCACAGCTGAGATGACAGCTCCAGCAGATCTTCCTTCTCCTTTGGCAATGGCTCCACAAGCTTTATCCACCTCAGGCTGTAGCAGAGAGGCTAGTCCCATACACACTATAACATGACATAACGTGACGGCCTTAGCAAATAGAGTAATTGAGTAGTTTTATTAAAGAGGGTAGGAGGACTTAGATATAGGGCAAGTCACTATGAAAATAATGATCACCGTACATGTAACAGGAGATTGCAGCACAAAAAAAGAATATAGCAGTTTCAACACAGTAGTTAGCAATTAAGTAGTGACTAGGCAATGGGCAATATCTCTTTCCAATAGTTAAACAGGCTTCTTTATCTTTGCTGCTGCAGCACCTCTTTGGATATAAATAGGAAAAGGGTAATTTTTTGGTTGTCTCAATATACTACACTTTAAACACACATTAACCTTTGCAAAACATGGATATTCAAAAATAGCAACACAAGGTTATTGCTCAGCAGATTTAGCAAACACCTCAAAACTGTTCAGTATTTTACTCTAAAGTGCACACAAAGTTCTGCATTTGGACTACTTTGTTGCCGCACGATCATTGACCATAACATGCAGGTATTTGTAATGCACAATTGGCATTAGCAATAAGCTTAGCATCTAATGATGTTCTTCTATTACTTCAGAGAGCAATAATTTGATTTTCCATTGACAAAGTACAATAAACACAGTTCCATTTGCAATATATCCCAATTGTCTTCAGCACTGAAAAGTAGCAATAACTCAGTTCCAATCCAAAGTGCTCTTTAACTTTAACTCAGTATTCACAAAAAATGACAGATGCTCTTTACACTGGCAAACTCAGGCACTGTTTCTCTAGTAGCACAAACAAGAACATAACACTGTTTACTCAAACTCAGTTTCTTGCACAAGTCGTCAGGATTAGATAGTATTTGAAATTTAGCAGATCTCAGTATCTCTTAGCAACTCAATATGTTGATAATTGATGATAAATATGTTGATATATCTCAGTATCTCTCATGCACTCTTGTTATAGCTCTGTAACAGTTCTCAGTAGCTCTCAAACAGTTCTAAATAGCTTGCAAGCAAATTCTCAGTAATACTGCAGCTCAGTAGGGATGTCTCCATTTTACAGCTCTTTTACTCACTTAGAGTCTCCATAGATCTCAACTGCAGCTCTCAGTGCTGACACACTGTCTCCAGCTCTCAGTCTCAGTGGGTATTATTGAGTTGGTTCTAACACCTTACCACTTCAGTGATAGTGCTTTGCACAGTCTCTTGTCTATCACAGCAGACTTGTGGCAGATCACCCTGCTCTGCACTTCGCTCCTTGGCATCTCCCGATCTCAGCTGCCCAAACACTCTGTCCTGTTACTGACTTGTCTCAGTTTAGGCGCATAACGGTTCCACCTGGTGGCAGCTTCTTCTATATTGCAAGGTTCACTGGCTCTTGTCAGAGCTAGGGGTATGTCAGACTAGTATTTGTTTGTGAACCTGGTGTCTGATATTCATCTGTGTTGGTGTCTAGAGGCATGTACAGAAAGCTGGCAGGCCTAAGGAGACCTCCTGGTATGTAGTGAAGAACACTTATCTGACCGGAAATCAAACCCGGGTCTCGGCGGAGAGATGCCAGATTGTACCCACTAGACTACCAGGGACATTGGTGTTGAAGACAAGTTGTTATGTGCAATCAGAGGAAAGTGTGGCAGTAGATTGACCAGGCTGATACTGGATTACTGTAGATATATTTAATAAAACACTCTTCTTACTGTAACCGGAATGCTGCAGTGGTAGATCTTGGCAACGTATTCACCAGGCTGAAACTGGGTTGTCACTGTAGTCCAGGATCCAGGAGCACTCAGACAGGACAGGATGCAGAAAAAACACCGGAATGGGTAGTAGGTGATGATACCAGGAACAGCATCAAATGGAGCAGGAACCAGGAACACTCACCATGTTGTGAGAATGGTATACACAGGCAAGTTGCAGGTTTGGATAACTGGAACAGGTAGGTATTCTCTGTGCAACTAGTGGGATAGCCGCTTCAGGCATAGACAGAACCAGATGCTGACCGGACACCGGAATGGATAGTGGATGCTGATACCAGGAGTGGCATCAATGGTGCAGGAACCAGGAACACTCACCATGAAATGAGAATTGTATACACAGGCGAGTTGCAGGTTTGGATAGCTGGGACAGGTTGAGATTTTCTGTGCAGCCAATGGAATAGCTGCCCCAGGTGTAGATCACTTGCAGGAATCCATATAGCAGAAGGAAGCAAAACTGCACAAACTGGATACAAGTAAGCAACAGGAGCTCAGTATAGCTCACTCAGTAGGAACTGAGGTTAGACATTGTACTGGCAATTAGGTAGAGTCAGCAGCTGGGATATATACCCCTGGGTTACCTGGGATAGTCTGAGCAGAGACAGGTGGTACAGTGAGGCTCAGGCTATCACTTGATTGGCTGTTGCAAACAGGTGATCAAGACTTGTCACTGCAGTACTCTGTAGCAGGCTTAGATCTTGCTTGAGGCCTAGCAGGCCGAGAAACACTGAAGCCTGTGCATCTGGGATGTGATAGAGAACGCTGGCAGAATCAGTAAGTGACCTGGTGGAAGGGGAAACAGACCCAGGTTGTGACAGGGTATCACAAACAGATCCAAGTTGGCTAATTGTATAGCCAAATTGGATAATCTTGCTGTCCCTAGGTTTTCAGCCTGAGTTCCAGGAGAAATCATATATATATATATATATATATATATATATATATTTTATGCCTATCCCAAACATGTTTAAATTGCTCTACTGTCTTAGCCTCAACCACCTCTGATTGGAGGCTATTCCACTCATCCACTACCCTTTCTGTGAAGTAATTTTTTCTCAAATTGCCTTTGAACCTACATCCCTCCAGTTTCAGTGCATGTCCTCATGTTCTAGTACTTCTCCTCTTTTGAAGAATGTCTACCTCCTGCAACTTGTTGAAACCTTTGATATATTTGAAAGTTTATATTGTGACCCCCATTTCCTATTTCCTTTCTCTGCTCCAAACTATACATATTAAGATCTTTTAGTCTTTCCTGGTAAGTTTTGTGCTGTAGACAATGCACCATTTTAGTTGCCCTTCTTTGTACAGTCTCTAATGTATTTATATCCTTCTGTAGATGTGGCCTCCAGAACTGAACACAGTATTCTAGATAAGGCCGTACCAATGATCTATACAGTGGTATTATCACTTCTTATTTCCTGCTACTGATTCCTCTCCCTATGCTACCAAGTATCTGACTTGCCTCCCTCAATGCTTTGTTACATTGCTTATCTGCCTTTAATTCACCTGAAATAGTAACTCCTAGATCCCTTTCCTCCTCTATAGTTTCCATTAGAGTACCCTTGATACTATAATTAGCCTTTCGGTTCTTGAGAACCAAGTGCATGAATTTGCTTTTTTAGCATTAAACTGTAGTTGCCACGTTGTTGGCCATTCCTCTAGTCCACATAGGTTCTCAACAATTTACCCCTCCAGGTGTGTCTACCCTGTTGCCTATCTTTGTGTCATCTACAAAAAGGCATACTTTCCTTTAAATACAATTTGCAATGTCACAAAGATATTAAAAAGCACTGGTCCAAGTACAGATCCTTGGGGTACTCTGCTGGTAACCTTTCCCTCCAGAGACTGCACTCCATTTACTACAACTGTCTGTTTTCTATTCTGCAACCACGTTCTTATCCATTTAACCATCTTAGGGTGCAAAACTAATTGAATACCGCCCTTAGAATCCAATGCCAAGTTTTGAGTTTATCAGTCTGCAATGTGGGACTGTGTCAAAAGCCTTACTAAAGTCTAAATAAGCTACGTTCCCCCTTGATCTATTACTTTAGTCACCCAGTCAAAAAAGTAAATAAGATTTGTTTGGCATGATCTCTCCCTAGTAAACCAATGCTGTTTGGGATCCGGTAAATTGCTGGATTTGAAGTGGTCAACTTCTTTTAATAAGTGGAAAGCAACAAGTGAATGGTCGCGGTGGGCATTTTCTCAGTGATTTCTGTAGTGCTGCAGTAAGCGACGGGCAGACGGAGAGGTAATTTATGTAATTGGGAGCATGGTGTGCGGTTGTGGGCCCCCTGGACCTAGCGGCCCATGCACATCGCACACCTTGTACCCTTTACAAATACGCCTGTCAGCAATGCCTAGAAACGCAGGGCATACAGGACTTGAATAGGCTGCGGCATATTAGAAGCAGGACAGGAGAGATATGTAGATATATTACTATAATTACTGTTTCTTGAACTAGAAAATAATACATTTGTTTACAAAGCATATGTGAATAGTTAGTGTTAGAAGATGTGTCTGATTAATATCACACCCGTATAACATTAGTTGTCAAGATTATCTGTACAATTATTATTTCTTTTAATTAATTTCCAGTTTGCAAATATTGACATTTCAGAAACAAAAACACTTATAACTGTTTAACAGTCAACTATCTTAAGGGGCCTATCCATTAGCAGATGTATTTCTGAGCGATGAAAGACAAAAGATATCCCTTGAAAATTCCGATGGCTGTGCTGAACGATATCTGTCATGTATATGACAGATTTTGGCAAACGACGAACGATCACCGATATCGCATGACATCATTCAGGGAGTGGATTTTTTTCTCTGCAGACCTCTGTAGCTGCTGCTAATATCTTTCATCGTTCGTCGTTTACCGCATATAAACTGCACGATATTGCTAATAACGTACAGCTATATGCGATATTTGACCAACATGTTGGAGAGATGATAGATGCGATTTATTAGCCGCGGGAGTGCACATCTGTCATGGTTCAGGGCCTATCCATTAGCAGATATAATGAACGATTGCATGATATATCGTTCAATTGTTCATTTTTTCTGCTAATGGATAGGCCCCTTTATGTTATGGTTCCGGTGTATTAATGGCAATTATTGCTCATAAAATTAGAACGTATACGTATTAGCATTCATAATGTAAATTTAAGGCTACTCTTTTTCTGAAAAATAAATGTTCACTTCCTAAAATATTGCCTCAACTTAAAGGTAAAAAAAATCACATCACATGTAAAAAAGATAAACGTAAATCACTGCTTTGAGTAGTTTAATAAAATAAGTGTTGTAGACATTAATGTTAAAAAGATCACATTAAGAGCCATTTATGTCTTACTATTAATAATAAGAATGACAAGTACCTGAAAAAAAAAAAAAGTTTCCATTAATATTATGCACTCACCTTGTCGCTGTAGATAGACGTTTGCATTTTGTCCAAAATGGCCAATAAGAACCTGGAATTAAAATGTAAAAAATCCAATGCAGGATAAAAAAGTGTCTTAATATTATTTGATTCTCTTTAGGGTATAAATTGCTTTTCCCCATTCTTTTCCAACATATAGAATATAATTCTGTTTAAGAAATTAAAATAAAAAATCTTTTAAAGCACCTGTGAAAGACCATTAAGTTGATCTGAGTAGCCATTATTTTATATTACTGCTCCGACCAGCTTTGAGATGGTATGGTGGTTCCTGTAGTGCTATTTGGAGGATTCTGGGGTACCTACCGGAAGAGTCGGACTGGGGCTGTAGATCAGCCTTGGCAGTCCGCCCTGTGCTCGCACCTTAGGCGCGGGTGCTCATGAAGGGGGCCCGGTTAAGTTTCAAGGGGGTGTGCCGCGAGTCACAGGGGCCTGGCCTCACGGCATGCCCCGTCTCTTCCTGGCCGAGCAGAGCCAGGAAGAGACATGGGCATGGAGAGCAAGGACACTTCCGCCCTCCTCGAGCCGGCCCTGAGGCCCTTCTGGCATTTGCCAGAAGTGTCATATGGCCAATCCGGCCCTGCCTCCAGGTGAGTTGGCTCTCAACTTAGATATATTAATGTATGTGCTATTATCATGTGGCATAACAGTATGCAATTATATAATCCAAAGTGGGTGCTATTATCATGTAGCATTATGGACAACTGGTACAGAGAAGCCTTGACACGGCCCGGTGCTTAAACATATCTTTGCAAATATACGCAACAAAGATCTCTGGATTTCTATTATCTTGTAGTATTGCTGGTCGCTTGCAGTGTGCTGGGGGAACATTTTTTTTATTTTTTCTAGTCTAGATAAAACCCCTCCCTTTTCAAGCACCTGTGAAGGACCATTAAGTTGATTTGAGCAGCTACTATTTTATATTACTATTGTATTCTATAGTTCTGGTGCATTAATGGCTATTGCTCATAAAATAAGAACAGGATGTAGTTATTAGACCGGCGGCCGGGATGCCACCGGTCTAATTCCCGACAACTAAAGCCTGACACGGGATTTAGGATAGACGTCAAAATATCGACGCCTATCTTAATCCCGACACCGGAATGCTGAAGGACGCGGTCCCGAACCAGGTAAGTCCGGGGCGTTTTAGCAGTTAGCCGCAGAGGGGAAGGGTAAGATTTAGGCACCCCCGGGGGCACTTAGGGTTAGGCACCCCCATATTCATATTTGCTTTCATAATATAACAATTTAAGGGTATTCTTTTTCTGAATAATAAGTGTTCACTTCCCAAAATATTGCCTCAACTTAACAATCATAAAATCACATCAAATGATCAAATTTTAAAAAGTTAAACGTAAATCAGTGCTCTGTAGGGTTTAAAGTGCATTTCCCTATTCTCCAACATAAAGGGTCCATTCAATTAGCAACAAGTCGGCTCACCCCGAGAGTAACTGCAGCTATACAGGGGCATAGAGAGCTGGCCTGGGCCCAAGGAAGAGGCTGTGGCCTAATTGCAGGAGGCATGGCCACACCCCCTTAGGGAAAAAACCTTTTTTGCAGCAACACGAAGCGGTGCTGCACGCTGGGGAGGGGGCACTGTGAGCACCTCAGCCCGCTGCAAAGACAAAAAGGGCTGTGTGATCAGTGTGATCGCTCCCCCCCACAGTCAGAGGAGAATGCTGCTGTTGCTGCTCAGGAGCAGAGAGCAGTCTCCTACTGTAGTCCAGCACACAACAGTGTGTGTTGAGATGCTGGGGGACAAGAGAGGGGGGGTGTCGGACCTGTGCCCCCGTCAGGCTTCTCCAGCATGCCCGGGCCCAATTAATTTGTAGCCTTCCCCCTCCTCTCGGCGCCCCTACAGCTCTATACCACACTTACTCTGAGCTCTGAGCTTGCGGCTTTTGGTTCACAGTTCTATAGTGTGGCGTACAAACAAATTTGAGCCTGAGGAGAGATTATGCCACATGCAGCTGCCGTTGCTAGCACTTCTATGCCGTGCAAAGGCAACTGGACCTAGCAGCTACTGGAATTAACCCTTAAATGTATGTATTATGTTTCTCAGAACAGACCACAGAGGTGGACCCAGAGGAGGTGAACCAAGCCGGCGGACCCAAACCCATTGGCTGCAGACAGGGCCGTATCTATAATGGATGCAGGGTGTGCGGGGCCCACACCGCACACCCTGCATCCATAGGTAATTATACTTACCTCTCCGCCGATTGCCGAAGTGCTGCTCCGCAGCGCTGGACCAGCGCTGTAGAGCTGCAAACACTCACTGGGAAAATGGCAGCGGACATTTTCCCAGTGATCTGCACATGCACAGAAAAGATGTCCCCTGGGAAAGTAGGCGCAGGCGCCATTTTCCAGGAGACCCGCATGCGCTGTAGACTCTGTCATGAAGCCAGAATCTACAGTGCTCAGTGCCGCTGAGCCGCCGTCAGCGAGGACGGGGCCCAAATGGAGGCCGCACAAGGGCCCCCTCCTCTCTTGATATGCCCCTGGCTGCAGAGGAGATGCTGGAAGATGCTTGAAGGCCGGTGGAGTTCTGTAACGAATGTAAGCCCAATTGCTCAAGTGCTACAAAGTTCAGTGTCCATATAGCCTTCAATGTGTTTTGAGCCAACGGACACTTCCACAAGGCAAGGAGGAATAGTTATCTAATAGGAGTCTACTCTTGTGCCTTTGTATAACATTTTCCATGTCTTATTGTTTGAGTATTAGGTATGGTTGCATCTATTCGCCTCTGACCACCATCATTGAGCGGGATCTTGCTGCCTACTTCAAGGAAAAGACTGACAAGGTTACAGCAGATATGAAATAGTGTCCTCTTCCCCGAGCAACATCCTGCTCAGTACCTTTCCTCGATCTTCTGTCACCAATCTTTTTATTGGATTCCACAAATAAAGATAAAATGGCAGATTTTGGAAGCAAAGCAAAACAAAACCTAGTAACTTTACAGCTGGGCAAAACCATGTTGTATGGCAAATGGAGCAAATTTAGAGGCATATTTCGTAAAGGTTGACCTTTGAGACAATTTTTATGTTGATTTTAGTCGACTGAATTCACCCCAAAATCAACTGTATAAATCACTGGCCAAATCTCTTATTTACTAACATTCAATTTTGAAATTGATTTCAATATCGAATGTGATGTGGGTCGATTTTTCAAGAAAAATGGTTGATTTGGAATGCACCAAAATCACCTACAAAATTGACAAACACTTCCTTATGTACTTCTATTGGGCACAACATACCACATACACTGTAAGCCACAGAAACTCATTATAAAAAGGCTGGAACACACATAGCAAATTGAAAGGATGGTTTGTGGAGAGAGAGAGAAGGGAGGAGTGTTTAGCAGGAGAGTGGTGATTTCATATAGGTGCTTAAAAAGTGATTTCTGTTTTGTCCTGTCAATTACTGTATTGTTTTTGTCAAGTTTGTCTTATTTTTTTTGTCTTGTCTATTTTTTTATTTAGTATTTGTTTCGGTGTGTGCCTGGGGAGTGTGTGTGTTTAAGTTTTATGTTACTTTTTAAGTGTAGTTTGGTGTATTTATTTTCTATGGATAGGGAGGTGGAGGAGAGGGATCCAGTTGGTGAGGATAGTGTGATGAAGAAGGCAGAGGGTCAGGACTCCGATTTTGGGGAGGAGCCTCAACCTGGCAAAAGTAAATCTGGACACAATGTCAGGTTTAACTTTGTGAAGAATTGTGCATTGGTAAACTCCTTGTTATTTGGTTGCCAGGCTCAATACACATTTGCAGGAAGAAAGCAGGCCATGTGGCAGGTATTTGATGCAGTGACATTCAACGCCATGTCAAATCCGAGATTGCCCTGGACCTGGAAAGGCGCTCTACACACAGCACTGAAGGAAAGTCACCTGTGAAAGTGGATTATAATGATTATGACAAAACGGTCAAGAAAATTATGCGCACTGGTGTCAGGAGTTAACGTGCATGCCACAGTGCTTGTGTCTCCTGTTATATACATCATAATTAAGTTCCTACCAATAGAATGGTAGCTAAAATCACCTGTTTTTTAATAGTCTATTTATTATTTGGGGATTTTTTTTGTCAATTTTGCAGTCAATTTTCATTCCAATTGTTAGTAAATGAGAGAATCCAGTAGTGCCCTATGTGATAGTATCAAAGTTTGGTTGACAGTCTATTTTGGTTAGGAATCAGATTCGGTTTTATAATCAATTTTGCCTTTAGTAAATCCCTGAGCAAATCACACAGAAAATCACCTCTAAATACACCAAAAAGCCAAAAGAAAAAGTTAGATTTGGGTGGGGCTTTTCCAAATTCATATTTAAAGTGCATTGTAAAAATAAAGCTCTCCAGCATTTGTGGGTAGACGCAAAAGCAGCCAGTATTTACACTCCATAGGAAAAAATTTTTTGCACCCATTGGATTGCAACATGGTTTGTCCAGGTGCAAAGTTACTTTTTTTGCTTGCTTTGCTCCCAACTCACAATCAGGCCCAAAGTGTCTATTCTCTTATCCTCCTCTCACTCTACTACCCATCTACATCATCCTATCTCCTCACAAATAGGTTGACCACTGTCTCCTATGCTTACTCCAGCCTTAATTAAAATCAGCAATCACTCTCTCCACTGCTATCTTTCAATCAGTAATCAAGCATTTGGTTATTGCAAGAACCAGTGGTGTAACTTCATCCCAGTTGACCGGAGACAAGATAGATGTTAGTGCCCCCATGCTGAATCTCTCCAACTTTGTAAAACGAACGACGCAACCTTAACATTCATATGAAAATTAGTTGTATCGTGTGACTTGGAACTCCCCATACAGTTACTGCCCATTTCCTGTTAACCTGTTACCGCTCACATTCACCTATTGATGCAGATCCATTCAACTTTTGACTGCTAATCTGATGCGTGCGCAGAGTGATATCTCAGTACATTACTCATGTGCAGTAGTGTAAAAATCGATCATTCCATCTGTGATCTTTGTGACCACCAGATAATACAGAGAGCATTTTAGTGACTGCCAGATAATCCAGAGAGCATTTTAGTTACCACCAGACAATAGAGAGAGCAATTTTATGACTACCAAACAATACAGAGAGCATTTTAGAGACCACCATATACTGCAGAGAACATCACAATGACCACAATATAATGCAGAGAATGTCTCAGTGACTGCCATATAATGCAGAGAGCATCACTGTACCTGCTATATAATCATCATCATCAGTGCCCACCATATTCACAGTGTTGCAGCGCCCACTATATAATGCAGTGTCACAGTGCCCACCAAGTAATGCAGAGAGTGTTGCAGTGCCCGCCAAGTAATTCAGAGAGCGTCACAATGCCCGTCAAGTATTGCAGAGTGTCACCGTGCTCGCCATGTAATGCAGAATGTTGCAATGCCCACTATGTATTGCAGAGAGTGTTGCAGTGCCCACCATATACTGCAGAGTGTCACAGTGCACCCCAAGTAATTCAGAGAGTGTCACAGTGCCTGCCAAGTATTGCAGAGTGTCACTGTGCTCGCCATGTAAGAGTCTTACAGTGCCCACTATGATTTGCACAGAGAGTTGCAGTGCCCACCATATAATGCAGAGTGTCACAGTGCCCACCAAGTAATGCAGAGAGTGTTGCAGTACCCTCCAAGTAATTCAGAGAGTGTCACAGTGCCTGCTAAGTATTGCAGAGTGTCACAGTACTCACCATGTAATGTAGAATGTTTCAATGCCCACTATGTATTGCAGAGAGTGTTAAAGTGCCTGCTATGTAATGCAGAGAGTTTCGCAGTGCCTTCTGGATAATGCAGAGAATGTTGCAGTGTCCACCATGTAATGCAGAGAGTGTCACAGTGCCTGCTAGATAATGCAGAGAATGTTGCAGAGCCCACCATGTAATACAGAGAGTGTCACAGTGCATGCCATACAATGCAGTGTCTCAGTGCCCACCATGTAATGCAGAGTGGCACAGTGCCTGCCACGATATACAGATAGTGTTGCAGTGCCCACCATGTAATGCAGTGAGTGTTGCAGTGTCCCCCAAATAATACAGAGAATGTTGCAGTAACAGTAAAATAATGCATCAGGAGTGACCAACATTTAACACAGATAATATGAATACACACAATATTGTTATGCCCGGAGGCATCCTCCTCCATTGTCTCCGGCTTGTCCGCCCTTGGCTCTCATATTACTGTTCTACCACACAATGCCATGCCTTCCCAAGTATCTTGAGATGCTTGCAGCTCTACCAGTAATTCACACAAATTCAGTGAGAATTAATTTTTTTTACCAACACTCTACAGAGATTGCACTGATGAAACTGCTCAATGGCTTGATTCCTGCTAATTCTAAAGATCACTACTCACTTCTAAAGCTGGGTACACACTGACAGAAACATTGGGCAATCAATTGATCAGCCAATGTATCTGCTGCTCGTTGGGCAGTGTGTACCCGCGATATGTTGGTGAACGCCAGCGTTCACCGACATATCGCATTGGCTGTGCTGCACAGCTGATGGACAGATACGTATGCAGACATATCTGTCCATCGGCAGGTGTGTATGGGCGGTCTGCGGACCGCCAGTACACACACAGTGGCAGCCTCGGGGAGGGGGGCGGGACACGCCCCCCGCCTGCTGGGACACGCCCACTGGCCGCCGGGACCTGCGGACAGACACAGATGATGGTTGTTCAGTGTGTACGAACATCCATCATCTGCAGATATATCTGTATAGTGTGTACCCACCATAATTCTCCTGGATCTCTCTGCTGCATTTGACACAGTTGACCACTCTCTTCTCCTACAAAAGCTGCATTCCCACTTCTCTTGAAAAACTAAAAAGTTTGAGATGTGGTGATTTCAGTATCACCTCTATGCATATGACACTAATATAGCTATCTGGATCTCTCACCATCTGTGTTGGCCTATGTTAACTGAAGGTCTTTTTTGCAAGTTCATCTAGGATGTTGTCTCTACGCTTTAAATTCAATCTTTGAAAAATTTAGCTAAAGATCTTTCCGCTAGTCAACAGTAGCTACCCCCTGAGGAGGTGCAGCTGGATGACAAGTTAGTTCTTTATTAGGACACCATACTCTCATTGGAAAGCTGTTAACAATTGCTTGCCTCTGCTGTTTCCCTTTTTCTTGTTACTGAATTTCCTTAGCTAGGGAATTTTTAGGAGACCTTAACTTTTTATTGTCCTGTTATTAAATAAGGATTTTTAACTCAGCACACTGTGACTTATTTTATTTCATGGTTTTATGTAGGAGTTACTAATCTTATACATAAAATTAATTGGTCTGTTTGTTTGTTTGCCTGTCGGTAATGCATTTGGACAACTCTGCACCGATTGGGATGAAACCAACGCGAGGTGCTCCAGTTGGATCCTGGCCAGGCATAACTTTGATCCGGGGAGTCTGTTCTGTGACTTCCACTGGATGGATTTGAACGAAACTTCACAGAGTGGTAACATTGGATCCCAGAAGATATATTAGGGGGTTGAGGTCCCGGTCGGACAGTCCTTTGGTGTACGCTGGGCAGAACTTTGACCCAGAGAGTCTGTTCTGGGCCTTTCAATGGATGTATTTGGATGAAAACTTCACAGAGGGGTGGTAATTGGTCTTGGATGACTAACTTAATAATTTGAAGATTTAAACCCGGGCAGTTGGTTTACAATAAAATGCTGCCTTTCCGGCTATTGAGTTTTCAATAGCGCTGATACAGATAAGCGTATTTATAATATCATAGGCCTGCAGTTTTATTGCTATTCTATTACCATTCATTTTAATTTGCTATTTACTTTGACCACCCACAGCTTTTGCGAGCGGCCAGGTGATGGTCATGATGGTTGCGACCATCGGGCTTGCGACGAGAGCCTTGTGGTAGGGTCTCGTCCATCACAAGCCCCAGTGGACTGCCTGCTCCAATTGAGCAGGAAGTCCACCTACTGACATCACTAGTGATGTCAGTAGGGCTGGGAACGCCTCCGTTTGTCCAGCCAACCCCGCTGCCTACCTCCAAAACGGGACGAGCTGTCAATCACAATCGAGAGCCGTCCCGTTTTGGTGCGAGACCCGTAGCGACGGAGCGCCCGTCGCTGGCCAGGTCTCGAGCATTCGCATGCCGGAGGCGGCACATGTGCAGGGGGTAAACATCGACTCGCTTGCGAGTGCATAGCACTTGCGAGCGGGTCTAAATCAGCCCCTGTGTCCGCAGTGTGATCTCAGTAGAGCCTTCGTGTATGCGCTCCACGATGCATAAGCATGCGCAGTCCGCAACAATCGCCGTCTGCGTGCGTAATCGCAGTTGCGATCTGTAATGAATCAGGCCTTTTATTTTTAAATGTAAAGCACTGCAGACCATGCTGGTGGCACATGAATAAACACATTTATGGGAAGATAGATCAAATCTTCTAAAGAAATCAAGTGGAGAAGTTACCCATACATAGCAACCAATCAGCTACTAGCTATCATTTATTTACTGCTGTAATACAATTACAGTAAAGGTGGGTACACACCTGACAGATATATCTGCAGATGATGGTCATTCATACACACTAAATGGCCATCATCTGCTTGTGCCCCCGGGTCCCGGCGGCTGGGGGGCGGAACCCGGCGGCCGTTGGGCGTGTCGGGAGCTTGTCCCGTCCCACTCCTCGCGGCTGCCGCTGTGTGTCTGCCGACCGCCTGTACACACCTGCACGTCTGCAGACATATCTGTCCATCGGCTGTGCAGTACAGCCAATGCGATATGAGAGTGAACGCCAACATTCACCGACATATCGCGGGTACGCACTGCCCGACGGGCAGCAGATACATTGGCCGATCAGCTTAAGACAACCCAGTTGTTTACATTAGATTATAGCTGTGCTGGGGCTGTCAGCAGGAACAATGGGGGCTAAACAGGAGTGTTGTAAAAAGAACTCAGAAGAAGTCCATTTGACAGCAATGAGCTATTATTCTGTATTATAAAAATAGGATTATAGGGCTGAAGGTAAAAGATCCCACTGAGGGTTATAATGCCTATTTATAATGATCATCTGTTGTATCTTTCATTGCCAGTGCTGGCCTACAAGTGGTGCTTTAATATGAGTTTTTCTATTAACACTAAAAATAAAATAAAAACATCATAACCACATTATATTATATAACCAGCCCCAGAGCTTGACAATCTATCACTAAAATAAGGAAGCTAAAAGTTTGGAGTCTGGCATGATAATGCTAACCAGCTCTCCAACTGTCCAACACATGGCTGGAGCAAGCAAAAAGAAATACTGGCCCCTATAAGTTACTACACCTGCCATGAAAAGCACCTTATGGGGATCTGAGTAATGGATAAAATGGCATACTTGCCTACTCTTCTGTAATGTCCGAGAGAGGGTGGCTTTTCTGTACGCAAGCAAATGTAGACAGGTTTACTGGAGGCCCCAGCGGCTGCCTACTTAGTGATCACAGTGGGAAGCTTGATGGCATGATTTGCGCTGCATTACATCATCATGGCACAGACCCCCCCCGCCACACACACACACTTTACAATGTCGGAAATCATTGGTGTGTACTGTATAACCGGGACAAGGCTCGCCTTGCTGTGCCATGCCCCCCAGACATCCCACCTTGCTGTCCCCTTCTTCCATATGGAATGAAAAAGAATGTTCCCAGAGTGACAAGAAGTAGGGGGGGTGTCATGTTGACACACCCCCATTTTCCAGTGGCCACGCCCCTTGTGGCATATGTACGCAGATTGGCCAATGGTCCTTACTGCACATGCGTATGCACCGCAGTGCAAGTGCTTGAGTTAGCATTGCAATCGCATTGCGATCCATTACGCAGAAACAAAACCATCGCAGAGTGAGTGATGGAAGGTCAGCATTTGGGGAGTGGCCGGAGAAACGCAGGCGCGCCAGTCCATTTCAACGCCGTTACTTGGGCGTGTTTAAACTGGCCACTGCGATAACATTTCCAGCTTGAGTATTCATGCGACGAGGTTAGCAATTTCTGAGTAAGGTCAGACCTGCTGTAATTGTGCATGAGGGGCCGATGTTACTTGATGTTCCTGATGTATATCGATTGCAAGGTATTACAGATGTGAGATAGTGGTACTGGGCGTCTCTATGCTGGCTGTGCGACGGCTTTGTGATTGCATTCACTAGCATATTTTTGCAGCAGACTTGAGTGTGTAATCGCAGCTGCGATCGCAATAGCTATCCATAGTGAATCAGGCTCAGAGACTGTAACGATGGATTCAAGTGGGGATGAGCTAATATTGTGTGATGATGATACTTTATTAACAACAGTGATGCGGATGATGATGGGGATGATGACTGTTGGTCTTAAGCCTTGGTAGCTTGGTTAACCAAACCACCAAAACATTTTCTTATGTGGGGCCCAAACAAACCAAGCACTTCAGCTACAAAAGTGTCAGTCCCTGACACTGAAGTCCTTGGTTTGTTATACTGTACTTGTCATTTTCAATATACAACATAATATCAAGGACAATTCAATTGATCATCACTTTTCATTATGGGCTTTGCAAATACAGCCCAACTTGCTGTATTTGTTTAAAGACTATCAGCCTGTTACTCCATCTATATTTACTTGTTCTGGCCTGAAGCCTGTGATTTGCTAGTTGGAGCAGTTTGTTATTATTTTATTTTCTACTAGGCTGTTACTATTGCTTGAATTGCCTGAATTGGCCTGAGGTCTGTGATTTGTAGGTTGGATTCAGTTTGTGAAAAGAAGCTTGGTTTTTAATAGTTTGTTCCATGTTTCTAATTTACTTTTCCTTATAGTAATTAATGCTTTCCCTTCCACTAAATTCTCCACCACCAATCACCTGTACTGGCCTCGGGCCTGTGATTTGCTGTTTGGAGTAAATTTGGTGGTCATCTACTTTTTTACTAGACTTTACTCCAGCAGAAAACATATCTACGGGCCTGAGGCCTGTTATTTGCTGTTTGAATTCAGTTTGCATTTGAAAACTCACATTTGGAAGCTTGGTTTTCAATAGTTTGTTCCATGTTTTTTATTTACTTTACCTTATAGTAAATAATCAATGTTTTACCTTCCACTAAATATTCCACCTTCAATCATTTGTACTGGTCTCGGGCCTGTGATTTGCTATTTAGAGAAGTGTATTGGTAATATATTATATTTTCTACTAGGCTTTTACTTTTAAGCTATTAATTCTTAATTAATGAAAACTTTCTATAGGGTCATATAGTTTATTAAACTGCCATCCTGTCTGCCCTTGCTGTGCAGCAATGTTTCATAGATGTGCAATATTCTTTTAAACTGCCATGTGTTTGAGTCGCTGCTCTGTTGCTTAGGTGCAGGCTTTGGACAAAATTGGTGAAAACAAGATTGTGAGGTGATCAGTATTGACTGGAAATAAATGGAAATGAATGTTATTGATGTTAATAATGCTATAGGAAAAAAAACAGGTAAAAATTACAAGATTTCAGATGTTTTTATAAATTTTTAAAGAAATTCAAAACTAAAACAATTGAGCGTGGTTTTGCCAAAACCAAAACACGACAATTATTTCAAACCAAAATGCAAGGGTCTGCGCTTACCTCTAGTTCAGAGGAACCGCCTCCTGCTTCCTTTCTCTGCACTGACAACCACCAGTAGAAGATGGAGGTTTGGGAGTAGCCTGGTAAGAATAGAGGAAAAGGCTGTAGTGACACAAGGATAGTTATTTTAATTTATTCTATTTTACTGATCTATTGCTGCAGAGTTATAGGGTAGACCTATATGCTCTAATATGGGAGGCCCATACCGGAGGCAGAACACTTCTGTATGTTGTATAAGGAAAGGGTTCTAGATTATGTTTTTAATACTCTTACCTATGATTGGGATGTAGTCTGGAAGCCTACGGTCTAAATGTCGACCGCTGGCTTCCAGACACTGTAATCCCGACTAGGGACAAATCACAGGCGTCTAAATCTAGACGCCTGTCATTTGACCGACGTCGGGAGACCGGCACCCAGCATCCCGATCATGGGGGGGTTAGGTTTAGGGCTTCTGGGGGGGACTTAGGGTTAGGCAACCCCCCAGCAGGTTAGGGTTAGGCTAGGGGGATGGGGGGTTAGGTTTAGGCACTTAGAGGGGGGGTTAGGGTTAGGCACAGGGGGGGGAGGTTATGGTTAGGCACCCTAAAGGAGGGTTAGGGTTAGGGGGTAGAATTAGATTAGTTTATACTTACCTTTAGGAGGATCGGGATTTCCTCCTTTGTCGGGCTGCCGCTGTCGGGATTTGAACCATCGGCCATGCAGCCGGCGGTAATACATATCACACCCCCATGATTATCTATTACAAATGAATCTTCTTCCTTTATTATTGTGTTTGTTCCCAATAGTAAACCACTGCAGGAGCTACATAAATAAATTAGGGGTGAGCGGGTTCGGATTTCTGAAATCCAAACCCCCCCGAGCCCCCCCGATCCGAGGCCTATCCGAGTCAGGCTCGACTTTTCCTGCCTGACTCGGATCTGAAATCGAGGCAAAACATCATCATCCCGCCTTCCGGGTCTCGCGGGTTTTGGATTCTATATAAGGTACCCGCGTCGGCGCCATTTTCTCACTCGGCTGTGGACAGTGAAGAGGGATGGTGGGAGTTAGGGCTGGCTGGGCTGCGTAGTGTAGTGTTGTGCTGTGCTGCTGTTGTCCATAGGGGCTGTGTCCACTCCTCCAAAGTCCATAGGGGCTGGCTGTGTTGTGCTGTGCTGCTGTTGTCCATAGGGGCTGTGTCCACTCCTCCAAAGTCCATAGGGGCTGCCTGTGTTGTACTGTGCTGCTGTTGTCCATAGGGGCTGTGTCCACTCCTCCAAAGTCCATAGGGGCTGGCTGGTTGTGTTGTGCTGTGCTGCTGTTGTCCATAGGGGCTGAGTCTACTCCTCCAAAGTCCATAGGGGCTGGCTGGACTGTGTTGTGCAGTCAGTTGTCCATAGGGGCTGTGTCCACTCCAAAGTCCTGTGCAGTGTCCCAGTCCTAAAGGGGTGCTGTAGTGTTGTCCAGGGGGTGCTCTGTCCATCAGGGGTGCTCCCCCCAAGTGCAAAAAAACGAATTATTTTTTCTGTGTTTGTGAATTGTGTGCGCAGTAGCCGCACATGCATCAACAAAGTAGTGCCAAGCGTGCGCCTGTGTCATAAGTAAAGGGCCGGCTGGCTTGACCGTTAAAGGGTGCTGTATCCCCCAAAGTGCACTCCAAACAAAATAAAAAAATATATTTTTTTGTGTTTGTGAAATGTGTGCGCAGTAGCCGCACGTGCATCAACAAAGTAGTGCCAAGCGTGCGCCTGTGTCATAAGTAAATGGCCAGCTGGCTTGACCGTTAAAGGGTGCTGTAACCCCCAAAGGGCACTCCAAACAAAATAAAAAAATATTTTCTGTGTTTGTGAATTTTGTGCACTGTGGCTGCACGTGCATCAACAAAGGAGCAGCGCCAAGCGTGTGTCTGTCTGTTAAAGGGTGGTGTAACCCCCAAAGTGCACTCCAACAAAAATAAAACATTTTCTTCTGTGTTTGTGAATTGTCTGCACTGCACGTGCATCCTCAAAGCAGCAGCGCCAAGCGTTCGTCTGTCTGTTAAAAGGTGGTGTAACCCCCAAAGTGCGCTCCACAAAGAATAAAAAATTCTTTTTTTTCTGTCTTTGTGAATTGTGTGGGCTGTAGCTACACGTGCATCAACAAAGGAGCAGCGCCAAGCGTGCGCCTGTGTCCCATAAGAAAAGAGCCGGCTGGCTCATTTCTTAAAGGGTGGTGTAACCCACAAAGTGCACTAGTCTCCAACAAAAATAAAAAATTATTTTCTGTGTTTGTGTGCGCCTTAGCCGCATGTATATATCAATATAACATAAATGGAGGACCAAACTTTCTCCGATAAAAATAAAATAGGGAAAGATCAAGAACCACTTCCTCCTAGTGCTGAAGCTGCTGCCACTAGTCATGACATAGACGATAACATGCCATCAACGTCGTCTGCCAAGGCCGATGCCCAATGTCATAATAGAGGGCGCATACAATCCCAAATGATAAAGTTCAGGAAAATGACCTTGAAAAAAACATTTAAATCATCTGAGGAGAAATGTAAACTTGCCAATATGCCATTTACGACACGGAGTGGCAAGGAACGGCTAAGGTCTTTCCATATGTTCATGACTAGTGGTTCAGCTTCACATGATGATGGAAGCCCTCCTCCCGCTAAAAAAATCAAACGAGTTAAGCTGGCAAAAGCACAGCAAAGAACTGTGCATTCTAAGAAGATATCACAAATCCCCAAGGAGAGTCCAAGTGTGGTGGCGGTTGCGATGCCTGACCTTCCCAGCAATGGACGGGAAGAGGTGGCTCTTTCCACCATTTGCACGCCCCCTGCAAGTGCTGAAAGGAGCACCCACAGTCCACTTGCTGATATGCAAATTGAAGATGTCACTGTTGAAGTACAACAGGATGAGGATACTGGTGTAACTGGGGCTGAGGAGGAAGTTGGCGAGGAGGATTCTGATGGTGATTTGGTTTGTTTAAATCAGGCTCCAGGGGAGACAGTTGTTGTCCATGGGATGAAAAAGCCCATCACGGTCATGCCTGGGCAGAAGACCAAACATTCCACCTCTTTGGTCTGGCAATATTTCTATCCAAATCCGGACAACAACTGTCTTGCCACATGTACCATATGTAAAGGTGAAATAAGTAGGGGTAGGGACATTAACCACCTAGGAACATCCTCCCTTATACGGCACCTGCAGCGCGTTCATAAAAAGTTACTGTCAAGTTCAGAAACTTTGGCTAAGACCGTAAGCTGTCCAGGGACACCTAAATCCCGTTATCCTGTTGTATCCAAGCGCCTGCAAACCACACCGTCAACTCCCTCCTCGTCAATTTCCTCCTTCGTCAGGATCGGAAGTAGTCCTGCAGGCCATGTCACTATCATGACTGACTCTCCTATCCGGGATTCCTCTGGAGGATCCTGCATTGCTACGCCTCCTGCTTCCGCTGCTGCTGTTGCTGCTGCTGGGAGTCATTCATCATCCCAGAGAGGAAGTAGGAACACCACTACTTTTACTAAACAATTGACCCTCCAACAGTCCTTAGCGAGGAGGATGAAGTACGACAGCAGTCATCCTGAAGCAAAACGTATAACTGAGGCCTTGACTGCTATGTTGGTGTTAGACGTGCGACCGGTATCTGCCATTAGTGCAGTGGGATTTAGACAATTGATGGAGGTAGTGTGTCCCCGGTTCCAAATCCCGTCTAGATTCCACTTCACTAGGCAGGCGATACCGAGACTGTACAGAAACGTCAGAAAAAGTGTCCTCAGTGTCCTGAAAAATGCGGTTGTACCCAATTTCCACTTAACCACGGACATGTGGACAAGTGGAACAGGGCAGACTAAGGACTATATGACTGTGACAGCCCACTGGGTAGATGTATCACCTTATGCAGCAACAACAGCAGCGTCACCAGTAGCAGCATCTCAGAAACGCCAGCTCGTTCCAAGGCAGGCTACGCTGTGTATCACCAGTTTCAGTAAGAGGCACACCGCCGACAACCTCTTAGAGAAACTGAGGGAAATCATCGCCCAGTGGCTTACCCCATTTAGACTCTCCTGGGGATTTGTGATATCTGACAACGCCACCAATATTGTGCTGGCATTACATCTGGGCAAATTCCAGCACGTCCCATGTTGTGCTCACACAATAAACTTGGTGGTGCAGAATTTTCTGAAAAGCGACAGGGGTGTGCAGGAGACGCTTTGGGTGGCCTGAAAAATTTCTGCCCACTTTCGCCATTCAGCGACTGCGTGCCGAAGACTGGAGCGCCAGCAAACACTCTTCAACCTGCCCCGCCATCACCTGAAGCAAGAGGTTGTGACGTGGTGGAACTCAACCCTCTATATGCTTCAGAGGATGGAGGAGCAGCAAAAGGCCATTCAAGCCTATACATCCACCTATGACATAGGCAAAGGAGGGGGTATGCACCTGACTCAAGCGCAGTGGAGAATGATTTCCGTGTTGTGCAAGGTTCTCCAGCCCTTCGAACTTGCCACACGTGAAGTCAGTTCAGACACTGCCAGCTTGAGTCAGGTCATTCCCCTCATCAGGCTTTTGCAGAAGCAGTTGGAGAAAGTGAAGGAGGAGCTAAGACGGAGCGATTCTGCTCGGCATGTGGGACTTGTGGATGAAGCCCTTCATTTGCTTTGCCAGGATTCCAGGGTGGTCAATCTGTTGAAATCAGACCACTACATTTTGGCCACCTTGCTCGATCCTAGGTTTAAAGCCTATGTGGTGTCTCTCTTTCCGGCCGACACAAGCCTGCAGAGGTGCAAACACCTACTGGTGAAAACACTGTCAGCTGAAGCGGAACGTGACACGTCAACAGCTCCTTCTTCATTTTCTCCCACAACTGGGGCTGTCAGGAAAAAACTTAGGTATCCTAAGCAACCCTCTGTCGGTGATGCAGGGCAGGCAGGACCAAGTTTGGACATCTGGTCCGGACTGAAGGACCTGGCAACAATTTCTGACATGTCTACTGTCACTGCATATGATACTGTCACCAATGACAGAATGGTGGAGGATTACATCGGTGACAGCATTCAAGTAGGCATGTCAGACAGTCCGTACCTGTACTGGCAGGAAAAAGAGGCAATTTGAAAGCCCCTGTACAAACTGGCTCTATTTTACCTGAGTTGCCCCCCCTCCAGTGTGTACTCCGAAAGAGTGTTTAGTGCAGCCGGGAACCTTGTCAGCGAAAGGCGTAGGAGGTTGCTTCCACAAAATGTGGAGAAGATGATGTTCATAAAAATTAATTACCAACTCTTCCAGGGAGACCAGCCTCCAGAATTCTACAGAGGGACCTGTGGTGGTGGATTCCAGCGGGGACGAATTAATACTCTGTGAGGATGAGGATGTACACAACACTGAAGAGGGTGAGGAATCGGTGGATGAGGAGGATGAGGACGACATCTTGCCTCCATAGAGCCAGTTTGTGCAGGGACAGATTAATTGCCATCTTGTTTTGTGGGGGCCCAAACGAACCAATCATTTCAGCCACAGTCGTGTGGCAGACCCTGGCGCTGAAATGATTGGTTTGTTAAAGTGTGCATGTCCTGTTTATACAACATAAGGGTGGATGGGAGGGCCCAAGGACAATTCCATCTTGCACCTCTTTTTTTTCTTTGCATAATGTACTGTTTGGGGCCTAGTTTTTCAAACTGCCATCCTGTCTGCCACTGCAGTGCCACTCCTAGATGGGCCACGTGTGTGTGCCGCCCACTCGTGTCGCTTAGCATAGCCTTTTGGACATAAAAACACTATTGTGAGGTGTGTGGTGTTCAGAATAGACTGGAAATGAGTGGAAATTAAGGTTATTGAGGTTAATCATAGCATAGGAGCAGAAAAACCCACAAATTCTGTGATTTTAGCTGTTTTTATTCTTTTTTTAAAGAAAATACAGATCCAAAACACAAAACCCAGAACCCAAAACACGGAAGGGTGGTTTTGGCAAAACCAATCCAGATCCAAAACATGAAGAAAGATCCAGATCCAAAACCAAAACACAAAACACGAAAAGTGGCCGGTGCACACCCCTAAAATAAATGTAACATATGATACAACGGGCATACATTTCCGTCCCAGTAGGGGGCATCATACGTCTTGAGATTTTGCCTACCACGTACACAGTTGTATTTTCCCAGCAGAAATAAGAATATTATCAAATATATGAGATCTACTTAACTATCATAGCCTAAGGGCTCCAAGCTCCCAGAATCCAGCATTCCCCTAAAACAATCCACATAGAGGGGCTGCGTTAAGGGCAAAACCAACAAAATGGAGCAAATTTGCACCTTGGCAAAACCATGTTGCTCTGCAAGTGGGACAGATTTAAAATGTGCAGAGAGATATAAGGACCTACTTAGTATCACCATGCAAAGACCCCACGCAAATGATATATCTAACTTTCCATGATTTGCTGCAGCAGAGACAAATTCACTGGAGCCAATCAGTATTGTTCCACTACCAGGACAGCTGCTCCGAAAAGCAGCCGTCCCGCGATCCTGAACAGCCACATTTTCTCCGCTAGTTAGTAGAGGATAAGTTTACACTTATCACTGAGCAGACCATGAGCTTATACCACACATGCGCATGGCCGGGGCCACGGAAGGCAGAGGAATTTGATCAGTTTCATACTCTCAATCGACCTAGATTATGGAGTCGGGGTCAGCAGGTTAATACACTCTGAAGATGGTGTCAGTTCCCTCAGTCAAGCTTGCCACATCTGGACAGCAGTGGTGAATGGGTCAGTTACTTAAATGTGCGGAAACTACGGTTTCCACATATATAATGGACCCGTTCGCCATGATAAGTAGGCCCCTTAGAGTTGGGAAGTTCAATTCAAAATGTCACTGTAATAACAACACTACCCAGTATTTGTTTGCCACATGCAAAAGCAGTCCTTATCATACTTACCAACTCTCCCTGATTGTTAGGGAGACTCCCTGAAATAGTAGCAACCTCCCCGACTCCCTGCACCTTACCCCCATTATGTAACTGTTATATTAAAAAAATACCATATATATATATTAGGGGTGAGCGGGTTCGGATTTCTGAAATCCGAACCCCCCAGAGCCCCCCCGATCCGAGGCCGATCCGAGTCAGGCTCGACTTTTCCCGCCTGACTCGGATCTGAAATCGAGGCAAAACGTCATCAACCCGCCTTCCGGGTCTCGCGGGTTTTGGATCCTATATAAGGTACCCGCGTCGGCGCCATTTTCTCACTCGGCTGTGGACAGTGAAGAGGGAGGGTGGGAGTTAGGGCTGGCTGGGCTGTGTAGTGTAGTGTAGTGTAGTGCAGAGTAGTGTTGTGCTGTGCTGTGCTGCGCTGTGCTGCTGTTGTCCATAGGGGCTGTGTCCACTACTTCAAAGTCCATAGGGGCTGGCTGTGTTGTGCTGTGCTGCTGTTGTTAATAGGGGCTGTGTCCACTACTTCAAAGTCCATAGGGGCTGGCTGGACTGTGTTGTGCAGTCAGTTGTCCATAGGGGCTGTGTCCACTCCAAAGTCCTGTGCAGTGTCCCAGTCCTAAAGGGGTGCTGTAGTGTTGTCCAGGGGGTGCTCTGTTCGTCAGGGGTGCTCCCCCCAAGTGCTAAAAAAAAAAATATTTTTTCTGTGTTTGTGAATTGTGTGCGCAGTAGCCGCACGTGCATCAACAAAGTAGTGCCAAGCGTGCGCCTGTGTCATAAGTAAAGGGCCGGCTGGCTTGACCGTTAAAGGGTGCTGTAACCCCCAAAGTAAACTCCAAACCAAATAAAAAAATATTTTCTGTGTTTGTGAATTGTGTGCGCAGTAGCCGCACGTGCATCAACAAAGTAGTGCCAAGCGTGCGAGCGTGCGCCTGTGTCATAAGTAAAGGGCCAGCTGGCTTGACCGTTAAAGGGTGCTGTAACCCCCAAAGTACACTCCAGTCCAAACCAAATAAAAAAATATTTTCTGTGTTTGTGAATTGTGTGCGCAGTAGCCGCACGTGCATCAACAAAGTAGTGCCAAGCGTGCGCCTGTGTCATAAGTAAAGGACCGGCTGGCTTGACCGTTAAAGGGTGCTGTAACCCCCAAAGTACACTCCAAACCAAATAAAAAAATATTTTCTGTGTTTGTGAATTGTGTGCGCAGTAGCCGCACGTGCATCAACAAAGTAGTGCCAAGTGTGCGCTTGTGTCATAAGTAAAGGGCAGGCTGGTTTGACCGTTAAAGGGTGCTGTAACCCCCAAAGTACACTCCAAACCAAATAAAAAAATATTTTCTGTGTTTGTGAATTGTGTGCGCAGTAGCCGCACGTGCATCAACAAAGTAGTGCCAAGCGTGCGCCTGTGTCATAAGTAAAGGGCCGGCTGGCTTGACCGTTAAAGGGTGCTGTAACCCCCAAAGTACACTCCAAACCAAATAAAAAAATATTTTCTGTGTTTGTGAATTGTGTGCGCAGTAGCCGCACGTGCATCAACAAAGTAGTGCCAAGTGTGCGCCTGTGTCATAAGTAAAGGGCCGGCTGGCTTGACCATTAAAGGGTGCTGTAACCCCCAAAGTACACTCCAAACCAAATAAAAAAATATTTTCTGTGTTTGTGAATTGTGTGCGCAGTAGCCGCTCGTGCATCAACAAAGTAGTGCCTAGCGTGCGCCTGTGTCATAAGTAAAGGGCGGGATGGCTTGACCATTAAAGGGTGCTGTAACCCCCAAAGTACACTCCAAACCAAATAAAAAAATATTTTCCGTGTTTGTGAATTGTGTGCGCAGTAGCCGCACGTGCATCAACAAAGTAGTGCCAAGCGTGCGAGCGTGCGCCTGTGTCATAAGTAAAGGGCCGGCTGGCTTGACCGTTAAAGGGTGCTGTAACCCCCAAAGTACACTCCAAACCAAATAAAAAAATATTTTCTGTGTTTGTGAATTGTGTGCGCAGTAGCCGCACGTGCATCAACAAAGTAGTGCCAAGCGTGCGCCTGTGTCATAAGTAAAGGACCGGCTGGCTTGACCGTTAAAGGGTGCTGTAACCCCCAAAGTACACTCCAAACCAAATAAAAAAATATTTTCTGTGTTTGTGAATTGTGTGCGCAGTAGCCGCACGTGCATCAACAAAGTAGTGCCAAGTGTGCGCTTGTGTCATAAGTAAAGGGCCGGCTGGCTTGACCATTAAAGGGTGCTGTAACCCCCAAAGTACACTCCAAACCAAATAAAAAAATATTTTCCGTGTTTGTGAATTGTGTGCGCAGTAGCCGCACGTGCATCAACAAAGGAGCAGTGCCAAGTGTGCGCCTGTGTCCCATAAGTAAAGAGCCAGCTGGCTCATTTCTTAAAGGGTGGTGTAACCCACAAAGTGCACTACTCTCCAGCAAAAATAAAAAAATATTTTCTGTGTTTGTGTGCGCCTTAGCCGCACGTATATATCAAATCGATATAACATAAATGGAGGACCAAACTTTCTCCGATAAAAATAAAATAGAGAAAGATCAAGAACCACTACCTCCTAGTGCTGAAGCTGCTGCCACTAGTCATGACATAGACAGTGCCGATTAAGGCCCACATGGGCCTGGAGCTGAAATTTATAAAGGGCCTATTGTGTGCACCGCACGTGGTGTGTCCAGTGCTTGGGGGGTTGACTAGTGATGTGGGGGTGTTGTCTGCACGGAATTGGATTGAAATGCCAGCGGCATCAGCCCAACGGAGGAGATCCCAACATCGCCAGGTAAGTAAACCCTCCCCCCCCTAAACCTCCCTTAGGGGTGCCTAACCTCCCCCCGTTAGTGCCTAAAACTAACCCCCCGCCCCCTAATCCTTACCCACCTGGAGGGGTGCCTAACCCTAACCCCCCCTAAAGGTGCCTAACCCTAACCCCCTTCCCCTACCCTAACCCTCCCGGGGAGGTGCCTAACATTAAGTCCCCCCGGGAGCCCTAAACCTAACCCTCCCCCCACCCACGGCTATCCGCTGCTGACACCCGGCTTACCTACTATCGGTAAGCCGGGTGTTGGGATTCTGTAGTGGGGCTAAAGATAGGCTAAAGATATCTTTAGTCCCATTTCGGGATGTCGGTGTCGGGATATTGGCGAGCGGGATAGCGCCAGCAGGTATCCTGACTACATCCCGTCTGCACAGCAGTTGTGGCCTGTGTTGTGTGGTGTGACTAGTCCCTACCTTTAAAAGCCTAAGGGGTCTATTTACTAAGCAGTGTTATGAGACAGAGTGAAAAGTGATAAGTATGTGGTAAGGTGCCAGCCAATCAGCTCCCAACTGTCATTTTTCAAACACAGCCTGTGAGATGACAGTTGGGAGCTGATTGGCTGGCACCTTATCACTTTTCACTCTGTCTCCTAACACTGCTTAATAAATAGACCCCAGAATCTCTCTTCCCTTTTTGCTTATATCAGTAGTGTAATGCTTGAGTCTACAAAGAAGAACACTCCTTGTTAAAATGGCACATAGTGATGACATACTGTAAATCTGAAAATGTCTCTATTAAAGAGCACACGGGTCACTTAGTGATATAATGAATGTGACATCTTTCTCTATAAAGATACCTTATCCTATTAATAGTTATACTGAGAAGTTGTTAGATCTAGACACCATAGTGAGATCCAAAACAAAGTCACATAGGGTCTGATACCGCATGCAGTTGGCCAATGTTTTTAATTCTGTGCATGAGTCCCAGTCGCACAGTGCATGCGTTCCCATTGTTAGCGCTTAGAGATGCAGAACAGTATCGGATGCATCCATTGGCCGCAGCATTAGCATAAGGATGCAGCTGCATCAAAAGACTCTAAAATACACAGATATATATCAAAACCAACACGATGCGCCCCAATGGTGTAGTATTTTCTGATTCCACTTCTGTGTACTCAAACTTAATAATATGATGTACAATAAGGCGTCATACCAGAGATAAAATAAATGGGCTTATGCCTTACATCATATTATTAATTTTGAGCACACAGGTGGAATCAGAAAATACTGCACCATTGGGGTGCGTCTTGTTGGTTTTTTTAACACTCTGGACAAGTAGAGCCTCAGTCCTGTGCAACGCTATCTTTGAATTTTGAGTTATTTATTTCACTGGTATTGTTATTTTTAAGTGCCTGCGCCTTCATTCTTTGGAGCTCATTCAGAACCGATCGATAAGCTGCGCTCACTCGTTCTTGCCGATAATCGCACATATGCGCATGCGTATGGTTTGCAATGCGCGTGTGCAAGCCAGTCTTAGCGATCGGGAAACGAGCGCTCATTCTACACAGCCTGGCCGCTACTTTGAGTGACAGATTGCGCCATTTGTGGGTGGTAACAGGGGAAGGCGCTTGCGAACGGGGGTGTGGATGTGCGAACGCAGGCGTGTCTGGGTGCCAAAACGGAGTTTAATGGGTGTGCATCAGTGGCGTAAGTTCATCCCAGATGCCCGGAGGCAGGTTATAATTTGGTGCCCCCTGTTACAGCCGCTGACACTGTAATGTAGCATTTTGCATGCCTATACAGCCGCCAGGGAGGAGTGAGGCAGGGAGTGGTGGGTGAGGAGGGTACCGGATGTGTCGCACTGATAAAAGGAACTGATGAGGAGCGGCAACACTAATGAGTAGGCACAGGTTATAGACAGACGGAGGTGGCAGCTGATGGTCTGACATGGAGCTCTCCACTAGTGTATGGTGGCTACTCAGGTGCTGGGAAGAGGTGCCATGTATTGGGCAGCCATGATGGTACACTCCGGGTACTTAGCTACAGCCCTAAGTGGGGTGAATATGTTGTGGACAATGGAGGAGATGCCCCTTCAGTGCTGGAGCCCGGCGGCAGGCGCCTCCATTGTCTCCCATAGTTCTGCCCCTGGTGTGCATAATTAGCAAAGTAGCGTCATTGAACACGTCACTTGGTTGTTTGTATCCTGAACTGCTCGCAGTGCTTGCGGGAGGGTATGGTCTACCTCAAGCGCTGCGAGCAGCTCCGATGGCCCTCGATGTTCCCAATTAAACACACACTTCCTGGAGATGACGTGTGCAGCGAGTGACAGGTGGGAGGTTTTATAGTCCTGCGTACGCTCACCCCCGTCACTCACTAAGATACAGAGGCATCCTTACACCGCAAAGAGCGATCACTTGATTTGCATACCCGGCCCCTTTTGCGAGCGTCCGCAGCTTAGTGATCAGGTCTGAATCAGGGTCCTTTGTTTGATATATATATATAAAATGAAAATCTTGTCAGTGCCTGCATACCAGTGCAGTGATCATTGTTAGCAGAAGCCAGGCAGCCAGCAAGGGAGTATCAGTCACCCAGCCGGGCCACCTTCACAGATCAGTGGCTGTGCTCACTGGTCGGGCACAGCTGCTTCAGAGAGTGGTGGTACCTACAGTATGTGACGTCACATACAGAGGCCTATCAACAGTTAATGGTGCACAAGGCAAAGAAAAATTATGGTGCACCTCCAATTAGGAACAATATTCTATTATCTTTAATATCTAAAATCAGTGAAATAAAATACATATTGGTGCACAAACAAAATAAAATCAGAATAAAAAATATTTTTACTTTCCTGCACTATATATAATTGTGATGGAAAAGCTTGTGTGTTTGGGGTTACCTGTCTCAATGATTTAAATGTTTTTGTTTTTTGGGGGTTTTTTTTGGCATTGCAGGTTTTATTTCTCACAGGACTCTTTGCAGGACATTCTACTGTATGGGGGAGTGTAAGGAGGGAGCTGTCAGCAGGGGTCATGCTTGTGTTGTGGCAACACTCACACACACATATATACAGATGCCAGCATTACACCTACCTCTGGTTAGTGCCCGGCTGCAGTACTGATGGAGGGGTGAGTGGGTGGAACTTTAGAAGACCCGGGTGCTCAGTTTCAGTCATCCCAGAAATAGCGCTTTGGGGGCGGAGCCTAGCGCGAATTAGGGGCGGGGCTTAGCGCTAATCAGGATGGTCCGAAGGCAGAGTCTTGGACAGTCTGGGGGAGGAGTTTTGAGCAGAGTTGACTCAGTAGGTGCGGCTTCGGACGGCAGGAGGGTATAATGAACAATGATTCTGGTGGCCGTTAGGTTAGATAGGAAGAACAGGGCTTCGGAATGCTGGGGTGGTGACAGGAAATATTTTTTTTTCCTGTCACCACTACCTGCACTGCAGTTGGTCCCGTGGGCCTATTTTCATGGGGTGGCCTGGAGCTGTAGCTCCACCCGCCCCATTGTTAATCCGGCCCTGGACATAGACGATAACATGCCATCAACGTCGTCTGCCAAGGCCGATGCCCAATGTCATAGTAGAAGCCACATACAATCCCAAATGACAAAGTTCAGGAAAATGACCTTAAAAAAAACATTTAAATCATCTGAAGAGAAACGTAAACTTGCCAATATGCCATTTATGACACGGAGTGGCAAGGAACGGCTAAGGTCTTTCCCTATGACTAGTGTGTGTCATACTAGTATGACTAGTATGTTCATGACTAGTGGTTCAGCTTCACATGACGATGGAAGCCCTCCTCCCGCTAAAAAGATCAAACGAGATAAGCTGGCAAAAGCACAGCAAAGAACTGTGCGTTCTAAGAAGATATCACAAATCCCCAAGGAGAGTCCAAGTGTGGTGGCGGTTGCGTTGCCTGACCTTCCCAGCACTGGACGGGAAGAGGTGGCTCTTTCCACCATTTGCACGCCCCCTGCAAGTGCTGAAAGGAGCACCCACAGTTCACTTGCTGATATGCAAATTGAAGATGTCACTGTTGAAGTACAACAGGATGAGGATACTGGTGTAGCTGGCGCTGAGGAGGAAGTTGGCGAGGAGGATTCTGATGGTGATGTGGTTTGTTTAAATCAGGCTCCGGGGGAGACAGTTGTTGTCCGTGGGATGAAAAAGCCCATCACGGTCATGCCTGGGCAGAAGACCAAACATTCCACCTCTTTGGTCTGGCAATATTTCTATCCAAATCCGGACAACAACTGTCTTGCCATATGTACCATATGTAAAGGTGGAATAAGTAGGGGTAGGGACGTTAACCACCTAGGAACATCCTCCCTTATACGGCACCTGCAGCGCGTTCATAATAAGTTACTGTCAAGTTCAGAAACTTTGGCTAAGACCGTAAGCAGTCCAGGGACACCTAAATCCCGTTGTCCTGTTGTATTCAAGCGCCTGCAAACCACACCGTCAACTCCCTCCTCGTCAATTTCCTTCTTAGTCAGGATCGGAAGTAGTCCTGCAGGCCATGTCACTGGCATGACTGACTCTCCTATCCGGGATTCCTCTGGAGGATCCTGCATTGCTACGCCTCCTGCTGCCGCTGCTGCTGTTGCTGCTGCTGGGAGTCGTTCATCATCCCAGAGAGGAAGTAGGAACACCACTACTTTTACTAAACAATTGACCCTCCAACAGTCCTTAGCGAGGAGGATGAAGTACGACAGCAGTCATCCTGAAGCAAAACGTATAACTGAGGCCTTGACTGCTATGTTGGTGTTAGACGTGCGACCGGTATCTGCCATTAGTGCAGTGGGATTTAGACAATTGATGGAGGTAGTGTGTCCCCGGTTCCAAATCCCGTCTAGATTCCACTTCACTAGGCAGGCGATACCGAGACTGTACAGAAACGTCAGAAAAAGTGTCCTCAGTGTCCTGAAAAATGCGGTTGTACCCAATGTCCACTTAACCACAGACATGTGGACAAGTGGAACAGGGCAGACTAAGGACTATATGACTGTAACAGCCCACTGGGTAGATGTATCACCTTACGCAGCAACAGCAGCAGCGTCACCAGTAGCAGCATCTCAGAAACGCCAGCTCGTTCCAAGGCAGGCTACGCTGTGTATCACCGGTTTCAGTAAGAGGCACACCACCGACAACCTCTTAGAGAAACTGAGGGAAATCATCGCCCAGTGGCTTACCCCACTTAGACTCTCCTGGGGATTTGTGATATCTGACAACGCCACCAATATTGTGCTGGCATTACATCTGGGCAAATTCCAGCACGTCCCATGTTTTGCTCACACAATAAACTTGGTGGTGCAGAATTTTCTGAAAAGCGACAGGGGCGTGCAGGAGACGCTTTGGGTGGCCCAAAAAATTTCTGGCCACTTTCGCCATTCAGCGACTGCGTGCCGAAGACTGGAGCACCAGCAAACACTCTTGAACCTGCCCCGCCATCACCTGAAGCAAGAGGTTGTGACGCGGTGGAACTCAACCCTCTATATGCTTCAGAGGATGGAGGAGCAGCAAAAGGCCATACAAGCCTATACATCAACCTATGACATAGGCAAAGGAGGGGGTATGCATCTGACTCAAGCGCAGTGGAGAATGATTTCCGTGTTGTGCAAGGTTCTCCAGCCCTTCGAACTTGCCACACGTGAAGTCAGTTCAGACACTGCCAGCTTGAGTCAAGTCATTCCCCTCATCAGGCTTTTGCAGAAGCAGTTGGAGAAAGTGAAGGAGGAGCTAAGACGGAGCGATTCCGCTCGGCATGTGGGACTTGTGGATGAAGCCCTTCATTCGCTTTGCCAGGATTCCAGGGTGGTCAATCTGTTGAAATCAGACCACTACATTTTGGCCACCGTGCTCGATCCTAGGTTTAAAGCCTATGTGGTGTCTCTCTTTCCGGCCGACACAAGCCTGCAGAGGTGCAAAGACCTGCTGGTGAACACACTGTCAGCTGAAGCGGAACGTGACACGTCAACAGCTCCTTCTTAATTTTCTCCCGCAACTGGGGCTGCCAGGAAAAAACTTAGCTATCCTAAGCAACCCGCTGGCGGTGATGCAGGCCAGGCAGGACCAAGTTTGGACATCTGGTCTGGACTGAAGGACCTGGCAACAATTTCTGACATGTCTACTGTCACTACATATGATACTGTCACCATTGACAGAATGGTGGAGGATTACATCGGTGACAGCATCCAAGTAGGCATGTCAGACAGTCCATACCTGTACTGGCAGGAAAAAGAGGCAATTTGGAGGCCCCTGTACAAACTGGCTCTATTTTATCTGAGTTGCCCCCCTGACAGATTAATTGCCAGCTTGTTTGTGGGGGCCCAAACGAACCAATCATTTCAGCCACAGTCATGTGGCAGACCCTGGCGCTGAAATGATTGGTTTGTTAAAGTGTGCATGTCCTGTTTATACAACATAAGGGTGGGTGGGAGGGCCCAAGGACAATTCCATCTTGCACCTCTTTTTTTTCTTTGCATTATGTACAGTTTGGGGCCTAGTTTTTCAAACTGCCATCCTGTCTGCCACTGCAATGTCACTCCTAGATGGGTCACGTGTTTGTGCCGCCCACTCGTGTCGCTTAGCATAGTCATCCAGCTACCTCGGTGCAGCCTTTTGGACATAAAAACACTATTGTGAGGTGTGAGGTGTTCAGAATAGACTGGAAATTAGTGGAAATTAAGGTTATTGAGGTTAATAATAGCATAGGAGCAGAAAAACCAACACATTCTGTGATTTTAGCTGTTTTTATGCTTTTTAAAAAAAAATACAGATCCAAAACACAAAACCCAGAACCCAAAACACGGAAGGGTGGTTTTGGCAAAACCAATCCAGATACAAAACACGAAGAAAGATCCAGATCCAAAACCAAAACACAAAACACGAAAAGTGGCTGGTGCACACCCCTAATATATATATATATATATATATATATATACACATATACATTTCAAATGGGATCATTAGTATACATTCCCTGCATTGGTTATAAATAAGGCACAATGATCCCTATGGCTACTTGTATTTTCTGAAAATGATCAGTGTGTTTTCATCAACAAATAGATCTTACAAAGATAAGACCTAGAAAAAGCTAGAGACTAAGGCTGGGTAAACACCTAAACGACCGGCAATCGTGCCGATGTTCAGGGCGATTTGCCTTCACCCTGGACATTGCATGATTGCCGGTACACACTTGAAAGATTTAATGAAACACGGAACAATCACTGTCCCGTCCTTCATTAACTTGTACCGGCTCACATGCGATATAGTATGATTGACTGTGCAGCACAGCCCATGGCACAATATCGCATGCGACCGCGGGTACGCGCAAATTGGGCATACACACTGCACGATATGCCCGATTTGTCGTTCCAATTTGGCTAAATCGGCCAAATCGGGCCGATATCGTACAGGTGTGTATGCACCCTAAGCTATAGCCATGCTTATGACACTAAAACATTTTAAGATTAGATAGAAGGAAGATAATTAAAACAAAGATAGTATAAAGAAGAAAAGTAAAAAGAATGAGAGAATTTCCCGCTCTGATTAAATGGCTAAAAAATATATGTATTTATTCTATAGCAAAGTATTAGATCTTACTAACTGCTTTTAGGCTCGTTTACTTTTGGATGAAAGTCAATTTTATGACACGCCTCTCAGATGTAGCAGTACACGCCCACTTTACAGCGCGCTCGTACAATCTCCCTGAAATGCTTTTCACAAAAGTAGGCAAGTATGGTCCATATTTTGCCTGCATACAAATAAATGCATTTGCACCCCTTGCATTGCAACATGGTTTGTTCCAGTAGCAAATATTTTTTATGCACCTTTTTCTGCTTTGTTCCTGAGTCTACATTAAGCCCCAGTATGTGAGTAGCTGTCTCCAATGTGCCAGCCAAAACAGATTCTTAGAAATGTAACATACATAAGACGGACTCAACTCATTCAAACTTCCAGACCCATTGCAGAGTGGAAGCAGGTGTGAAATGAAAAATGATTTATCATTTTTTTTATATATACAATGCACCAGACTCTTTTAATAAAGCCCTCTCTTTGCTCTTCCAAACAATCCAACGTCCTCTAGCCGCGTTTTAATTTGTAAAGACGCAACGTGTGACTTAATTTGTTTAGGAAAGTAAATGGCAGTGTTTACATATCTGTAAATGTTATTAGTAATGTGAGCAGGACAGTCTCTCAGTAGGGAATGAAATGTGATCTTGGTTGTATGAGGGAGCCCGACCAGCCAGAGAGGATGGATGCCTGGCTCTTAGAGATCACAGACCATTCGTGTTGCAGATGGCTGCTGAGTCTTTTTATAATGCTGAACCCATTAACAATGCAAATACGCTTGAGGTGTTATTATTATTGGCCTTCAGAGATTCGGCACAAGAGCCTTCACCTCTTTGCCTTTTAGGAAGTAATGATTATCCCTGACGCTTGTTTTTTTTTTCCCCGATTGCCCCCACGCTTGTTTAGGTAAACAGAGTTTTGTGAGTGCTTCTTTTATTACTGTCTTATAATGGGTTGGAATTGTACATTGCAGGTGGCTGCACAGCAGGTGGGGAAGTTAAGGAACTGTGCGAGTGTGTTTGTAGACGTCTCGCCAACGGTTTCCCTTCAATAACGGTTAATACAATGCTTATTCCTTCCAGGAACCTCAACAGCAATATATTTCCTGCACTGTGACACTGATGCTAATAGAAAAGAAAATGTGACATTTCTATGTTGATACTTCAGGAAGGTTTTGTGTCTGAATGCAGTTGTAGGTTCATTGTGCTGAAACAGAAACGTCATGTGCAATATGTAATATCAGACTAGGTAATGTTCTGGTCATAATGAATATTAAATATTTAGCATTTGTTTTATGTGGCGTGAAACGTGCGGTATACACATACAAACCTAACTCATTTTTGAATCGCAGCTACTTTAGATAAAAAGGACAGACAACACAGACACTTTACTGGAAATGTAGTGGGGGAAGCACAATGAAATGTGCACTGATTCAATTATTTAGGGATCTCTGCCCCTTTCCCTTCTCTCTCTTTCTCTTTATCACTTTCTCCATCACTTTCTCTCTCTTTTGTGTTATCGGGATCTATTCAATTGATTTCGCGGCCCGCATCTCCCGTCTAAAGTGACAGGAGATCGCGGGCCGCTATGCAATTGTGCCAGCTTTTCACGCTGATCACGCCCATAGAGGTCAGGTTTAGCCGCGTAAAGCAGCTAAACCCGACCAAAGTGCTGGGCGCGATCGCAAAAAGTGGTGTTTGGGCGCCCAAACATGTCACTTTTCGCACATTTCAGCTCTCATCCCCCAGGGGCTGCGAGCTGAAATGTAGCGCTTGGTAGCTGATCGCACCCGACAGGAGCAAGAATAGAATAGCTCCGTCGGGCGCGATAGGTGATGAAAAGAATTGAATTCCGCCCATTATGTTAATTATTGGGGTCCACAAGTTAACATTCTAACTCGCGGCGAGCGCCAGGGTAATTCATCATTGCTCCTGCGGATCTGAAAATCGTATGTCTCCCCGAATGTTTTCACTACTCATTTTGTAGCTGTGAATCTTAGCACCACAAAGTCTGACTCAGACTAGAGTTCACGTAGGCGCACATAGCCCCAGCATCCAGTGGAAGGAGTAGGAGAGGGGCGGAGGGATCTGAACAGGATCCCTCTTCGCAACCCGGGACTCCTTCCCATAGGGAAGGAGCGGGGTGTGTGCTGCGAGTGGGAGCAAACGCCATCTGAAGTTTTTTTTAAAAAGTACCAAGGCAGGTACGAAACGTGTTGGACATAGCAAGCTGAGGAAGAAGCAGGCACTACCGGCGGACCAGCCGTCATGTACCGTACATCACGGACCTCTGACGTCATCCTCGGCCGCCGCGAACAGCCGCTACAACCTCACCGGGACTCAGTGAGCTTTCTCAAGCTGACGGGTGGACTGGAAGAATACCGCCAGCACCCAGAACAGAGAACCTGCTCTGGACATTATTGTAACAATACAATGCCTCACAGTCCACAAAAGAGTGTAAACATTTTTTGTGGTGTCAGATGAGCAAATTCTGGTGTGTTTTACTTTATTTTGGTTTTGGTATCAATTATTATTGCTTTTTTATTGATTAGTTTTCTTTTGTTTTTACTTTCTATATTTTTATTAATTTTATTTTTTCATTTTCATTTATTATTTATTATTTTTATTATTTTTATTTATTAATTTTTATCTTTTTTCCTCTTTACCTTTTATATATACCTTTTCCTTTTTCTTAAAGAAATGTATTTTTTATCCCCATTCTCACATGAGCGCTAGTTCCAGCACTTTTTTATCTCTGAATTTCATTAACTGAGCAACTTTTACATTTTAAACAAACAGCGCAGTTCATTTTCATTATTTTAAGCTGCTGAACGCCATCCCTTTAGAGGTATGAAATTTGAATCCGTTATAAAGATGGCGTTAGCTTACCTCTTGCATGCAGCCTGAATCACTGGCCCCGGAATAAAGTGAAGGAATTATGCCTGCATGTGCAGTTAGTGCAGTGTGGGACATCGCTGCAGCCTTTCTCTGTAGCCTTAGGCTGCTGGCGAAGTCCCCATCTCTATCGCAGAAGAGGGTGAATCCTGCATAGGATCGTGGGTCAGGTGATCTATATTAAATAGTGCCGCTACTACTAGGGCCAGCTCTAACATTAGGCAGCTGCCTAGGGAACCGGCACCTGAGGTGGCAGCACTGAGGCTGCGGAGGCCACAGTTTGTATAAGCAACTGCCCGCACTTATCAACTGATGTCTGGCCGAGACTGCAGACAGTCTGTATAGTGGCTGCTCCCTCCCTTAGGACCAGTCATGTACTGTTGTCTTTTGTACCTTCTCCCTCCCTTCATGAAGCCCTGCCCCCTCCCCCAGAGACTCCGCCCATTCCAACTTCTCTCTGCTACTGTGCCTATCTGATTAAGAGACCACAAACTCCTGCAATCAAAGGTAAGTCTCTATGGAGGGATGGGTGCTTTTTAGTGTTATATGGGTGTTGGGGTATATATTAATATGATTTGGGGTGTATTAATGTTATCTTGAGGGGAGTGGGTTGCATAATAATATTGTGGGGGGTGTATTCCCATCATGGGGTTGTATCATGGGCATTTCTAGAATGGGTGCAGGTTGTGCGGGGCACATGGACCCCCGGGCCCCTGGGTTGTGTACTCATGTTTTAGAATATACAGAAGCTATTTGGGGATGGTGTGGTGTTATGTGCGGAGGGTGTAGCAATGTTTTGTGAAAGCTGAGGCAGGGGATGTATAAATATTTAACATGTACATACAAAGCACATAGGATTTGTTATATATATATATATATATATATATATATATATATATATATATATATATATAAAGTATACTGATATAAGCAACCAAGTGTTAGGTGCCAATTGGGGAGTTAGGAGTACATGATAAGTAAGGGAGGAAAAGCACATAAGGGATGAGGGGCCTGCTCGTGAGAGCTTACATTCTAAAGGGGGGGGGGCAGACAGACAGGGGCAACACAGATGGGGTAGATAGTGAGGAAGGAGCATAGAGTAGTGGGTTAGGATATATGCTGCGGAATGTGTATAAGATGACCTTGTGTTATGTCAAAATTAAGTCCTTCATTCATCTATCTCTATGACAAAAATAGATTTTATTTATTTGTTATCTGCATGAGAAATGTACAAAATAAAAGTTTGCCCTTTAATTTTTTGTCTGTTACATTTTAGCATCTAAATACATCCAGCTAAAATGTGGCTATTATGGGACTGCCCCGCCATCCTAATAGTGAGTACTATAGTCCCGGCTGCTGGTTGCTATGCCATGCTCCTGTGAGTGGGTGCTTCTTACATGCTAGGCCCACCCACAGAGAGGTGCAGCCATCCCCAACATGCAGTGGCCACGCCCCTTCCAGGGGGGGACCCCCGGGATGTTGCTATACTCTGTTCCAGATTTCTCATGGCAGCCCTAGAGGGCACCGGCAGAGACAGTAGGGAATAGGGCTTAGTTTTGGGGTAGCAAGTCCATGAATGGAGGGAGGTGGTTAAGAGTGGAGGAACAGGAAGGGTGGTTGAGAGAAGTAGAGGGTTGTAAGGGAGACTGGTGAGATTAAAAAGGTGGAACAGAAAGTGGAGGAGACTAGAGGGGGAGGATAAGGGTGGAAGATTATGTAGACACTGAATAAGGGGGGTGATTGAAGTACAGGTGTTCATGCTGTGGTAATAAGTGAGGTCAAAACTGGAGTGGAGGCTGTGTGATGTGGAGCTGTGTGATGTAGGGACATTGTGGATAAATGTGGTTAGATGTTCAAAATACAGGTAAAAGAACAGTGCTGCTAATGTATGAGCGCAGCTCCAAAAGTGAAATATAAAGAGGCAGTAGGTGAGTAATGGGTGCAGGAATTAGTTACTAAAATAAAGAATGTTAAAGTAGATAGTAGTGAAGCAGTGGAAAGAGACAATACAGTAGAAACAGGATTTTCAGTACCATGAAGGCAAAAATTACAATGTACAGAGCCAATCTAGTCAAAGGTGTTTTGAACAACAAGAGTAATCAGTAAGGGCAGCACTTGAAATGTTTAAGCAGGGAGCGCAGTAAAGAGTTTCCTGGATATACATACAGCAGCTGTTAGTGATGGTGAATTGGCTTATTCCCACAAGTATGTTTGATGTCCTTCAGAAAGTGTTCTGGCTTTCTGGATGTTCTCTTTCAGTTTTCCTCCAGTTTAACTCCAGCATAACTCCGTCATAGTTATTAAATTGTAAGTACACTCATAATCGAACACTTTGAAACAAACACTAACTTTAGCAGCCTAACAGATCACTAATAAGTATAGCTACAAACATGTATCTGTGTGTTCACTGATAGGGAACCCTCCCCCAGTACTCATCACACACTAGATTGGGATGCATTCTGATGAAGTTTAAGATAAACAAAAATTGAGATGGGAGCAGACCATCAAACATTCACCCCCCAAAAAAATCCTTACTTCATTTATAGTAATGTCAAGTAATATAAAAGTAGTAGTAGATTACCTAAAATAATTTTTTAAAACTGCACAATGGCAATCAAGGTAACAGCATCTGATGAGAACAGAAGTAGTAGATTACCTGCAATTCAGGAGAAAGAGACATGTCAGATCAGTCTTTGATATCCAAAATGCTTGGGACCAGGGGTATTTTGGATAACGGAATATTCTGTATTTTGGAATATTTGCATATCATAATGAAATATTTTGGGAATGCGACCCCAATATACACGCAGAATGCATTTATTTGTTATATACACCTTATGCACACAGCCTGCAGGTAATTTTTTCTACAATATTTTTAATAATTTGTGCCTTAGACAAAGTTTGTGTACATTGAACCATCAAAAATCAAATGTTTCATTATCTCAGTCATGCCAAAATTATTCCGTATTTCGGAATATTCCGTATATCGGAATATTTGGATATGGGAGACTCAACCTGTATATACACAGTACAGTGGCGTACATCTATAATGGGTGCAGTGTGTGCGGGGCACACGGGCTCCCATATCCTGGGGGGCCCGCACCGCACACCCTGCACCCATATTATTTTAAACTCACCTATCCGTGGTCCCGCGTCGGTGTCAGCGCTGCTCAGAACACACGAAAATGGCAGCTGCGCAGTAGGCTCCGTGCACAATCTAGTGCCCAGAGTCTACTGCGCATGCACAGAATGCTGGAAAATGGCCGCTGCTGCCATTTCTCCGGCGCTCTAAGCAGCGCTGACACCGGGTTCGTAGACTCTAGTGCCCGGAGTCTACTAATGCTCCGGTGGCTGGCCAGCTGCGTCAGTTGGCTGCAGGCCACCGGGGAGAGAGGAGGGGGCCCCCTCTTCTCTTAAGACGCCCCTGACACAGTATACTGTACACTAGGCGGCAGTGCAAGTAAAAAGTAAAGTAAACTCTGGTGCTGTGCCAGAGTCTACCGCGTATGCGCAGGTCTTCGGGAAAATGGTGCACCGGCCATTTTTCCAGAGATTTTTCTACTGCGCATTCGCAAATCTCCGGTAACACTACCAAGATGAGTGAGCAGGAAAAAAAGCATATTTTGCGTCTTTTCAGAAAAGGTAGTCTCATTTTCATTGAATCTGCCCCTGGAAGCACCAGACCAGGCTCACAGTGCATTATACCTTTGTGTCATATTACTGCTACCTGCCACTTTGTCCCAACATGTAGTACTCCCCACCCTCATCCATTTTTACTCAGATTGAGCGATTGTTGCCATTGCACATACATGTAAGCCGCACTGTGTACGCACAGCTATTGTTTTGCAATTACACCCGCGCAGAGGATCCATTTGCAAAATGAGTGACAGGTAGTCAATGTTTGGGGGAGGTAACAGGGGATGGGTAGACAAACGCAGAAGCATCTGACCGTTTAAACTCCGTTTCAAGGACATGCACATATTAGCCATTGCGATCCCCTCCGCAACATGAGAGCCCTCTGCGTGTTATGAGAGGCCCCGTGTCAGACTTGCCGCACATGTTGCATGGCTGTCTGATCTGAGTCAATGTTACCGCTGTTGTACGTCATCAGATGGATATGAGAAGGCGGCAGTGGGCGTCCCTATGCTCTGCTATGCTTTGGAAGGCATCAGCATATATTTAGCAATTGCGACCAGTGAGAGTATGCAATTGCGACTGCATTAGCGTAAATCAGGCCCAGAGACCAAACACCTCACAGCAAGGGCAAATCTTATTATCTCCATCTACTTTAGTCTTCTACTGTCACTAGCTGAAAACTGCACTAGACCAGCAATCTCAGTGGGGTAGGTGTGTAACCCAGGGGAGTTCCACCTCATTGTGTCACATCAACCACTTACACACTCTGGTCCATTGGCATATTAACAATGAGTGCAGGTTATGTAGTGCACTGGGGTCCCCAATCCAGGAAGGCCCTGTACCAGCCACCCTGCACCCACCATCTGCCACAACACATGAAATGTTTAATGGGCCTGATTCAGAGATGGACGGAATTGCAGAGCCGCACACAAGCAGCTGTGCAATTCCGTCCATCTTAAATGCTAATGCAGCAGAGGAGGTGTCTGTAAGAAACAGACACCTCCGTGCTGCATCTGCGATCCCAGCGCTGCAACCAACGTCGCAGCCTGGGATCACCATCGTAACTATCGCGACTGTGCTCCTATGGCCGGGCTGTGGAAAGTGAAGCTTACCACAGTTGACTGGGGTCCTGGTCACTTGCAAGGCCAGAATGGTTGCCTCGGAAGAGAACGGTGACCAGCCACGCCCATGCTTCGCCCCCCTAGTCCCACAGCTTGTCAGTCGGGTTAGCGTACCTCTCTGAATCAGGCCGACAATTCATACTCTGCCCTGCTGGATACTGGCAGCGGATGGAGAAGACATTGTGGAGGGTGTAACTTTATGATGCTTCTTTGGTGAGGTCCTATAACAATTCAGCTTTTGAAAGTCTTAGTTTACATTCTGTTTACATTACTATCTATTTTTTCCAGGGTACCAACAGGGGCGTATCTAAAATGGGTGCAGAGTGTGCGGGGAACACGGGCCACTGGGTCCAGGGGGACCCCGCACTGCACACCCTGCACACCCTGCACCCATAACATTACTTACCTCTCCAGAGTCCCACGTCGGTGCGGGGTCCGGCGCTGTAAAACGACTGGAAAATAGCCGCGCATGTGCAGTACAGGGAAAAATGCAGCAGCAGCCATTTTCCCGGCGACCTGTGCATACACTATAGACTCTGGACACACTCTAGTGCCCAGAGTCTATAACTCCGCGCTGGCCGCGCACAGCTCAGTGCGCTGCCAGCCGCCGGGCGGAGAGGAGGGGGCCTGTGTTGTAGACTGCACACAGGCCCCCTCTCTCCTCTCTAGAAATGCCCTTCCAATAAATGTGCAAAATGTACTTTCTTACTGATCTGATGCTATAATGCACGATAGGAACATGTTATCCAGAATGACTGAGATTTATAAAGTACCCTTGTTATTCCCCACACTCCTGCTGGTATTCCTCAGCTCACTAAGGGCCCGACTGGGTTGCCTCACTCTGAAATAAATGCTGAAATTGGACCGATATCTTAATACACATAACAGCCCACAAATTCCTCCTACATGCCCAATACAGGCCCACAGTACACTTATACTTTGCACAAATGCTCAGTTGCGGACCGCTTATTCCCGCTCATTCGTCAGCGAGGATGCAAATGAGATGCATACTACTGTGATTGGCCTATAATTGTTCTAAGTTGTATATGCACTGCCTGGCGCATGCGCGGTGTGCTCAAAATTGCGAGAGCATCCACAAATGGAATTGCGTGCTGCTCAGAATTCAGAATGTCGACAGTTTCTGAATGTCGACATGGACTTTAGGTCGACAACCAATATATAACCAGCATATACAGCTGAGACCCACTGGAGCTGTGTCGCATGCAGGAGGATAGTGAGTACTCTGGAGAACTGAACTGTTCACACCACATATTGTCACATTCTAACTACTCTGAATTTAACTCTGAGGCACTGTGGGCTATTGGAATCATCTAGCTCTGTTTGGGAGCACGGTACCACAGTAACTATCTGCTACATTTGTTGCCTTTTCCAGTGGCATTTAGGACTCTATTTACTACAATCCGCATTTGTAATGCAGATTGTAGTGTGATATTACCGAGTGAATTCGCATTGCGAATTCAGGCAATATCACAGGGATTTACTACAAATCCCTTGCAGGGACAGAGCTTGCGAAAAAGCTCTGTCCCTGCGAATCCCCTCCGCACACTAGTCACAGTATTTTGGCAAAAAAATACAGTGACAAGTGCCCTGCGCATGCGCCGACCGGCCGCCACTGCTACCCCCCTGGCGCTAAGCCCCACCCCTGTTACCAAGCCCCGCCCACCGCAATCGCGGACTCCCCCCCCTCTCCCTTAATTACACTTACCTGCATGATCCGGGCTCCGGTGATGTCCTCCATGTCCTCTGGTCAGTTGACATCCCATACTGCACTGGGACCCTGTCAGGTGGTGACTGGTCCGCAGTGCAGCATGGGAGACCAGCTGACCGGAGGGAGGACATCACCGGAGCCCCGAACACTGGTCCCTGGAGTCAGGCAAGTAAATTTTTTTTTTACTTTTTTTTTTTTACTTTTTTTTACAGTAATCAGCTTGCGGTCTGTTTAGACCACATAGCTGATCACTGGGGCCGGCTCCGGGCTCTGCTCTCCCCGTCAGAGCGGAGCAGGAGTCCGGTAACCGGGGAAGACCCTGGATAACGCCACCTCCAGGTGGCGTTATTATCACAGGGCCTCCCCAGGTATTTTTTTCACATTTTATTTTTAGTAACTTTAGTCAGATCACATTTCCCATTACAATTATGGGAAATTCGATCTGATTACTAAAAACAAGTGATACTTAGGGGTTGGAGTAGAATTTTACGAATTCTACTCCAATTGCCCTTTAGGAACTGTAGGTGATACTAAAATAATGTGAAAAGGGTGTGAAAACACCCTTTTTCACTTTATTTTAGTAAAAATAATGATAATAAATAGAGTCCTTATGCTCTTAAGGAGAACTGCTACATTTCCATAACACTGGTTGTTATGAGTCTGTTGGTTAAACGTGTATCCAGCTACATAATTTGTGTTTTTTGTTTTTTTTATTGTGATTTTATTGTAACCATACTGATGTATGTATATCCCCACTCCGGGGAGTTTTATAAATGTTGATTGCTTATTATTATTCATGGTAAATTCCTTTTTAATAAAAGCAGTACATATTACTCCTTTCTGTGTGAACTAAGCGCCACCTACTTTTTCTGTTTATTTTTCATCATTGTTATGGGGGGTATCCACTTAGCGATTTAGCCAAGCAATTGCATGATAACGACATTGTTATCGTGCAATCGCTTGCAAATCGCGCATGCATCGTGCATGCTTCGGGCATGTTTTGGTCAGAAGCGACCAGCGATGCGCGTGCCCGCTGGTCGCTTCTGACATCCGACATCGCCCGTACACGCAGGTCAACCTGACGATCTTGGCCCTCATTCAGACCCGGACGCAAGTGGCACACGCTCGTATTTTCGTTCGCATCAAAACATCCTCCCCAAACTCAGGCGACCCCTCCTCTAACTAACGAGCGTGCCAAATAGCGAGAGTACATCCCCAAAGTGGTTTGAAGGGAACGCACGCACTAGTACTACCAGGAAGTTGGACTGTCACATTTCGATTAACTGCTCGTTTATTCTGCCTACCTCCCTCAATCGTAACATGCCAATCAATATATCAATTAGCTTAATTCTTTTCTTTTTTTTTTAACACAATGCAATAAACTTTATTTATGTCCGTGTTTGTGTTTACCCGCAGAATACGTACGGCTTAAACATTCGCTTCTAATTGTCAAAATACATGTTAGCCCCTATTAAATAATTGTTCTATATGTTTTTATACCCGCATATTTCCTGGAGTTCATTTCTTTATGTAAATTTGCTTACGCATGTCACTGCATCAAGCCTATCATAAGTCTCCACAGATTTCTGGCCCTGTCGAACACATGACTCATACACTAACCAATAGAATTGCTCCTGTTAATTTCCTAAATACATTAGCCAATCATAAAATTTGGGAGCACTTTATCAAATATGATTTTTAAAAAAAACTCCATTGCCATCATGAGAGCCTCCGCATTCACCAGGCGCGAGCTGCTGGTGCTTACGGAGGTGATGGATAGGCGGATCACCAGCCAGCCTCCACCCATCACCAACCGCGAGAAGCGATCCGCATATGCGGAGGTTCGGGCCCGTCTGTGCTCCTTCGGCTCACGCCGCCATATCGGGCAGCTGGAGCGCAGGTGGTCGGACCTGCAACGGCGGACGCCCCGCTTGCTGGCATGCTTTCGCATGCAGATCGCAGAAAGTAAGTTTTATGGATTGTGGTTTTCATGTTTGTCTTTGTGGCCCTAACTGCATGGCCATGTTTTCCCTGTATTTCATATTTATTAATTCTCATATCTGCATGGCCATGTTTTCCCTGTAATTCATATGTATTCATTTTCCTCATATCTGCATGGCCATGTTTTCCCTGTATTTCATATTTATTAATTCTCCTCATATCTGCATGGCCATGTTTTCCCTGTAATTCATATGTATTCATTCTCCTCATATCTGCATGGCCATGTTTTCCCTGTATTTCATATTTATTAATTCTCCTCATATCTGCATGGCCATGTTTTCCCTGTAATTCATATGTATTCATTCTCCTCATATCTGCATGGCCATGTTTTCCCTGTATTTCATATTTATTCATTCTCCTCATATCTGCATGGCCATGTTTTCCCTGTAATTCATATGTATTCATTCTCCTCATATCTGCATGGCCATGTTTTCCCTGTATTTCATATTTATTAATTCTCCTCATATCTGCATGGCCATGTTTTCCCTGTAATTCATATGTATTCATTCTCCTCATATCTGCATGGCCATGTTTTCCCTGTATTTCATATGTATTCATTCTCCTCATATTTTTTTTTTTTTGGTTTTTGGGGGTGCATTTGAAATTGTTTTTGTGCGCGGTTTTTTGTGGGAACTAACCTCAATTTGTTTCCCATCTTTAAGGGGCCCAGCGAAGACTACGCCGTCAGCGTCCGGCCCGACGACGATCCCGGCCACTCTCCCCAACCCCCAGCCAACACTCCAACTCCACTCCTTCCCCTATTCCCCACTCCTCCCCAGGTGGTCGGACCTGCAACGGCGGACGCCCCGCTTGCTGGCATGCTTTCGCATGCAGATCGCAGAAAGTAAGTTTTATGGATTGTGGTTTTCATGTTTGTCTTTGTGGCCCTAACTGCATGGCCATGTTTTCCCTGTATTTCATATTTATTAATTCTCCTCATATCTGCATGGCCATGTTTTCCCTGTAATTCATATGTATTCATTTTCCTCATATCTGCATGGCCATGTTTTCCCTGTATTTCATATTTATTAATTCTCCTCATATCTGCATGGCCATGTTTTCCCTGTAATTCATATGTATTCATTCTCCTCATATCTGCATGGCCATGTTTTCCCTGTATTTCATATTTATTCATTCTCCTCATATCTGCATGGCCATGTTTTCCCTGTAATTCATATGTATTCATTCTCCTCATATCTGCATGGCCATGTTTTCCCTGTATTTCATATTTATTCATTCTCCTCATATCTGCATGGCCATGTTTTCCCTGTAATTCATATGTATTCATTCTCCTCATATCTGCATGGCCATGTTTTCCCTGTATTTCATATTTATTCATTCTCCTCATATCTGCATGGCCATGTTTTCCCTGTATTTCATATGTATTCATTCTCCTCATATTTTTTTTTTTTGGTTTTTGGGGGTGCATTTGAAATTGTTTTTGTGCGCGTTTTTTTGTGGGAACTAACCCCAATTTGTTTCCCATCTTTAAGGGGCCCAGCGAAGACTACGCCGTCAGTGTCCGGCCCGACGACGATCCCGGCCAATCTCCCCAACCCCCAGCCAACACTCCAACTCCACTCCTTCCCCTATTCCCCACTCCTCCCCAGCCTTCCTACACCCTCTGCCAGATTTTTCTGGCCTCCTTCCCCTCCGTCCCAATTCCCCCTCTCCTCCAACCACCCCTCTTAGAATGACCCCCTCCCCGGAGTCGATCATTACCCCGCCCCGATCTTTGGGGAATGGACCCACCTCCGAGGAGGACGATGGAGGGCCTTCTGTAGCTGGTGTTGGGTCTTCCGGTATGTTTTTTTTTGTGTTTATTTATCGCCACAAACTGTTTGTATGTAATCATGGTTTTTTTTGGTGTTTTTTTTCAAAAAATTTTGGGTTTTGGGCGATTGCCGTAACCTGTTACTGCTGTTTTCAACATACACATAGCACACCTGTCAGAATTTGGACATAGGCCTTGTATTTTTGCCCTACACCATTTTAGTTTGATGAGTTTTAATGCAGTTTTTGAAAATTGATTTTTGTGGAATTTTTTATAAAAATATTTGGTAATGTGGTTTCACTATTGTTGTATTAATCCCCACACTTTTCTCACCCACAGAGGAACAGAGGCTTCGGGACAATTTATCCGCCTGTGTGGCCCAGATGCACTCCAATATCATCGGGGTGCTGGTGGTCCTTGACCGTATGTCGGTCCTCCTTAGGGAGTAGTTTTTTATTTTTGGCCCATTCTGTAAATAAATTGTTTTGTTTGAAGTTACGTTCTGGCTCATTCATTTTTTCAAAACCACATATTGTTTACCCTGACATAAGTAGAGTGTTCCTGCAATGATTTCAAATTTTGGACAATAAGAGTGTGTGTTGTATTTTTATGTCCAATAGCCACAAGAAACACCTAACAGTACCAATCTGATTTCCCTTTTTTGGTGTAGTCACAATTAGATATTTCTACATTTTACAGGTTCCTAGTTGGTGTGCAAGCAGCTTAGGGCAATATTACGAAGCAAAAGGATTGTACAGGCTTCCTTTTGGTGTTGGTTTGGACCCTGAATAAAGAAAACATATTTTCTCAAATGGCATCAGTACTGGATTACCCCTTAGTCAAATGTGACGTGTGTGAACCTGGTTACACTTGGTGGTAACGTTCCCAAAAAGGGACAACATTTCACTCTCAAAACATTTATTATCAGCATAACTGAAAAATCAAAGTGGTCACTCACAAACAAAACACACAGTGATAATTTCAAATACAACACATAACAAAAAAACCACATCACATCCCAAAAATCAAGAACTGGTTAACGAAGGACCATGCCAACATGATTCCACATATATGGCGTTGCAATAAGGGTTCCAGAATATATCCCCAAAATATCCACATACAGGTTTTGTAAGGGTAGCAGGAAGTAGTCATCGTTGGAGTGCCAAAGATTATGTAAAAAAACAGAAGATGGAGCAAAAAATTAGCCAAAAATTAGATGTTCTCAAACAAATCCAACCACATTAGGTATCAACACTGTTTTTTTACAAATAATTACCTAAAAAATCTGGCCACCACATCATCGCGTATGGCCCCCCCACATACTGACCTCCAACCAACCTCGGGGGGGCCATCCTCAGGTAAGGCATCCTCTGGCTGCATTGGGACCCCACTCCTTATGGCGATGTTGTGAAATATCCCACACAGGACCACAATTTTCGAAACCATATCCGGCCAATACATGAGTTCGCCACCAGAGCGGTGGAGGCATCTGAATCGGCCTTTTAAAAGGCCGATACAGCACTCCACCACTTGCCTGGTGGCTGTAAGTGTGGAATTATACTCACTTTGTGGCCCTGGTGTGGGAGCCAAATAAGGAGTGAGCAGCCAGGGCGTGCAAGGGTAGCCACTGTCTCCTGTGAAAAAGAATAGACAACATCAGGCTCACTCTGTATGAAGCTTAACATTGTTATGTACTAAAGGTCTCCACTTACCCAGAAGCCACGCATCACCAGCTTGTAGGTTGTTTAATTTGTGCCATATCCCTGATTGCCGGATGACGAAGGAGTCATGTGAACTTCCTGGTAATTTTGCATTCAGGGACAGGATCTGGAGGGAGGCATCACATACCACCATTACATTGAGGGAGTGATAGTGTTTACAGTTTCTAAATATTGCCTCCAGCCGTGCTGGAGGCTGAAGTGGTATGTGAGTACCATCCACAACCCCTATGATGTGTGAGAAGCCAGCTATTTGGTAAAAATTGGCCTTGGCCACACTAAGGGCACCCATATCCAAAGGCATTTGAATAAAATGATGGAGGTGCTTGAAAAGTGCCTCCATCACTGCCCTCAGGATCCGGGAAAAGGAGGATTGTGAGATGCCCGCCACTATTCCCACCGTTGTTTGGAACGATCCTGAGGCACAGAAATGTAACACCGCCATAAATTGCGTAAGTGGTGGAATTGCTGTAGGACTGTCAATTTGCCACTCAAGATCACTCTCTATTAATGAGAGAGTGTCTATGATGATTTTTGGAGGAAGACGGTATCGTTTTAAAACCTCATCATCTGGCATTCCAAAAAGGGTGACACGTGTTCGAAATATCTGGGGCCTTGCACGCCTACGATGCCTACGCCTGGGACGAGATTGAGGTTGGTCGGCTTCCGGGAGCAGGGCCAGAACAATCCGACCCATATCAACCTGAAATGACAACATTGGAATGTCAGCCTTTTTACCCCACCCATTAAAAATACATGTAACTTTGCTTGAAAATACCATCCATTGATGCTTACATGCCGGGGTATTGTCATGATATGTTGTAACTGCAAATAATAACATCAAAAATATACATCATTTTATGCTGGCCATGTCATTATCACAAATTTAAGCAAGACAAAACATAAAAGGGGACACACACACATTTGGGCAAAGAGCAAAACGACGTTGCGCACACTACGTCAAATTGAGGCCAAATGTAAGCAACCAATGCTCCACCAAAAAAAAAACATTTTTAAGGGATGAATACACATTTCACAAAGCGCTAATTATTTCGCAAATACAAGGCACAATAGGAAGTAGTAAAAATGCGCTAATTAGTTCGCAAATACAAGGCACAATAGGAAGTAGTAAAAATGCGCTAATTAGTTTGCAAATACAAGGCAAAATAGGAAGTAGTAAAAATGCGCTAATTAGTCCGCAAAATAAGGACGCATTTATAAATACGTCACGAGACAAAAACACAATTCTGGTGTATTTCTAGTTTGAACATCACACATGGCTACAGACCAGGGAAACAATGGACAACAGTCAGGCGGTAAGTATTTCATGCATTTTGACTCAATGATTAATTATAAACATAATATTGTGCACGTTGTGAAGTTGAGAATTCTGCAAATTTACCCAAATAGGTGAGGAGGATGACATGGAAGAGGCTGCTGGGCCCAGTATTCCGGGCAAAGCTGCCAAAAAGAAAAGGCAGCCACAATTCACAAGAAAGGAGATGGAGGTTTTGATTCAGAAATGTGTGGACATCCTGCCACAGGCAGACAGGAATATGAGTGCAAGCCAGAAGTGGAGAATGTGGGAAGAGGTAGCCGTGGATGTCAATAGGGTGGGTGATTATGTCCGTCTAGCCCGGGATGTCAAACGGCGGTAAGTAAACACTTGACCACCATAAAACCAAAAACCAAAACAAATTAAAAGTAATGTTTCCAATTTAACCCACAGATGGCAAGACTTCAAATATCGCCTGAAACAAAAAATGGCCGACAGGGCTAGGCATGCAAGGGGGACAGGTGGAGGTCCCACCCCTGTGTCCTTGGAGTTTAATGATTTAGAAGAGCTGGCACAGGGGTGTGTGCAGCCTGTGGAGGTGTTTGGCGTGTCCAACATGGATACGGACATGCCAGACTTTGCGGCTCCTCATGTTGTCCCAGGTAAATGTTGTGATGTCACCAACTGTGAAATGTTATTGTGCCAATATGTAGATTCTAATGTGAGTCTTTTCTCATTTTTCCAACAGAGACACAGGCGGATGAGTCTGCTCCAGAGGGGAGCCTTGGCCGCAGAATTTCTGCTGGCTCTGCAGGGGAGGAACCAGTACATCCGGCTGATTACCCTGCAGAAGCCAGTCCAGGGCAATCCCCCTCGCAGGCAGTGTCCCTCCTCACAGAACTCAATTTTAAATCGGATTTCCATACGGAGATTCTGCAGAGGATGGACGCCAGTCTGGTATGGGTGGCTGAGGCCCTGGAGCAAAATGCTGCGGCCAACGTGACCATTGGTCAGGCCCTGACGGAAAATACCAGAGCCAACATCCGCATCGCCACTGCCCTGGAGCAGCTCGTTCGCCAGCACATGGTGGAGCCGACCTCCCTTCCTGCCGGAACATCAGGATCCTCCACCTCTGGCACAACATCAGCCAATCCTCCAAATGTGCCTAGCCCTGTGCCTAGTCCAGAGGCCACAACATCTGCCTCTGGACAGGCCAGCCCGATGACATCCCGGACCCGGTCTGGCGCCCTCCCTCCCCCAGCCAAACGGGCGAAAAAACGGTGACACCATTGGCTACTTTTCCCACACTCCTTCTGTGCTTGCCTCATATTCCTTTCTGGCCAAAACTTCCCTCTCCTTTCTTGTGAATTGTTTTTAATTTTTGCATTTACGTTTACCCAAAAATTATTGTTTGCACAATTAATAAATATTGTGGAACACTGCCAAAAATGTTTGAGATCAATATGTGTATTTTTTTTTGGGTGGATACCAATAAATTTGGGTGGATACACATGTACGACTTTGTATTCTAACATTATTGAAAAAATGGGTTACTTTTAATCCGGGCCCACAAGCCAACAACGTTCAAAATTAAAAATTACACATTGAAAAAAAAGTGCTCGTTAATTAACGTTTAAAACATTACCTAAGGAGGAATAAACACCTTGCAAACACAAAATGAGGGACCAAACCTAAACATGATGACATTATTGTTACAATAGTCCAAAAACGAACACATTGCGGCCAAAATACACCCCCACAAATGTACGCTAATTGATTGTGTAATCCAGACATTAGCAGCTATGATTTCCACCTGCGTTCGGTTTTGTGCTATCCAAAAAAACTGCTTTCAAAACACATACCAAGCCGTTTTTCAATCCAACACTAATTGAGTTTCTGACAAGCCGTGATTAATCGATACAACATCGTGGAGTGCCGGGACGGAGGAGAAGGCCATCGCCACTGTGGTCGAGTTATCCAGCCCCTAAGCTGTGCGAGCATTTTGAAGGGAAAGAGGATCATCCAGTGACGTATGAGTTGGTACGAACACATTTGACGTTCGCATTTGTTAATGTATGTACGCCCAAAAAACGCCTCGCCACGCCTGCGTTTTTCCATCTCCACCCCCGTCAACGCCCCAAAACACCCTGTTCTGTCAATCACATTTGACATGTCACTTCCTGTACGCTATTTGACGAACGAGACAAAAAAAACTCGCAATCTGCCGTACGCACATGCGCAGGGTAACACTGGCGCATGCGCGGTTACTCAACATCGGAACGCAACGAGCGTACTGCCTTTAACGAACGGCTCTGAATCAGGGTTCAGCATGTGCGGGGACGAGTGAAAGTTCAGTCTAGGCACATCACTAGCTATACAAACGACAGCACGATTGCAATGTCGTAATCGTGCTGTCGTTTGTATATCTACTAGTGGATACCCCCCTTTAGAGGTTTGGCAAAGCCTCTTGTTGGTGTGCAGCATTGTATACAAGCAAGGGAGTGAGATCAATACACTGCCACTGGAGCTTGGGGTATTTTTTGCTTTTTCGACAACTAATATGTCAACATTTAAAAATGCAGACATGGTTAAAATGTCGACATACAGTTTTTTACTTATTATAGCGTAATCCTAAACCTAACTCTAACCCTAAAGTATAAAAAAAACTGTATAGTGTCATTCTGGAGTCGACATATTAAATATCGACATTATAACCATGTCGACATTCAGAACTTATTGACGTTCTGGTGTCGACATTGTGACTGTCGACATGCTGACCGGATCCTGTCTGAGTGCATGACGTACTTACGCAGCAATTATTGACTTATTTCTCTTTCTGGTTTTCAGAGCCTTATTGCTAATGGATTTAAGTGGTATTCATTTTCTTTTAATAGAATGCTAGTAGCAGAGAATAGGTCATTGTTTTCTGTAAAAGAGAACTCCAGACAAAAGTTTTAATTAAAAAAAAAAAATAAATGTGAATAAACATTACCTATTTACCATTCTCTTTTTCTTTCTCAGCTTGCCGAGTCCACGTGAAGTCACTCCTTTCCCCAGTGCTGCTTAGGCTGTAATGGTCCAGAAGCCGCACTCATCGACAATATATTGCCGCATGTTAAAAAAAAAAGACAGCCCGTGTCATCCCCCGTCCCACTGTGCATGTGTCACGCTCCTTCGTGGATCGAACAACAAACCCTCCTGCCTGCTGTTCAGGCACACACAACAGTCACAAGGCCTGTCAGGTCCAATCTCAAAGAAATGATTTTAATTATTTTTGGAGCTCTAATTAATACACAAAATATGCCAAAATAATACAATGAAAGAAGCTGAGGCTGAAATTCTTCTTGAATGTATTTTGCCTACATTATAAATGTTGCATGCATCTTTATGCTAACGCCGCAGCCAATGGGATTCGTACAGAGTCGCCCACCGGCTGTGGTGCTTATCCGCCACTGTGTGCATTAAGGAGAACCATCGGCCGCACGGGTCGCACCATTGGAGTTTGCACCAGCACTATGGCGGTGCAGAATCTCCGTATGAACATGGCCACCGTTGTCACTGGTGACATGCCCACGTCTGAATAGCCACCCCTCTATTACCACCCAGAAATTCCAATTGCAATTGCCTCTTTCTGCATCCACATTCTGCGGCTTTTGGTGGTAGCCATCGGGGGGCGCATGCGCAGTGCAACACGGACTTAAAACATTGTCCGCTTGCGTGCAGCATCAACATAGCCTGCCCCTCTGAGTCAGGTTCTTTAACGTATGTTTAAATGCATTTACATTTTAAATCATCTTTCTAGTTGGAAAAAAAAACCCTCTTTAATTGTAGATCGTTAAAGTGTTTTAAAAGATATTTTTACTTTGTACTCTGCGACTCAGGAACTTTAGGTTCATACACAGAGGGCCCATCCTAATGGACTAATCTCTCAATTGAGACCTTACAGTCTGTTGAATAGATTTTATTGTGTCTTTGGACGATCAAAGGCTTATTATTGTATTGATCTATGAAAATATGAGGCAGAGGTCATTGACTCACTTTGTAATCCCTCAGGCAACAAGCCATTACCGTCATTAATAGAGTCTTTCGGTGTAAAATAGCTGCACAACTGCAAAGACTCTGACCTTAGTTATAGAATTAGGCTAATGAAACCGCCTTCACCAGCAGACTAGCTGTACAGCTATGTGCATTCTTTTGCAAGCGATGGGCTTAGGAAACACATGAAATAGTAACAACCTTCACTGGGTATAAATAAAGACAGATGCTATTGACATACACAGATGATAAAAGTAACTATCATTACTGTCTCTCACTTAATACATTGCACAAAGATGTAGGAGGTCAATGAGTAGTAAACAGAGGAGACCATGAAGTGTAGTGGAGTATTTCAGCTTCTATGAGCTTACAATGTAGTCAGGAGTATATAAGGGGCACTGGAGACATAACCAACCTGTCCGGAACCGTGTCTCTGAATATTCTAGGGTGGTGCCATTATCCTTATGAAGGACATGGTTAGTACCAATAATAGTATTCTTACCACTAGTAGTAACAATAATTTATATAGTAGAACTCTGTCACTGTATGAGTCTCCCTCAGTATTCCTGGAAGACTACTCTGGGGCTTATATTTACTAATGTGAAGTGAAGTGAATGTTAGAAGTGAGAATGTTGCCTATAGCAACCAATGAGATTCTACTTAACATTTATCTAGCACCTTCTAGAAGATAATAGCTAGAATCTGATTGGTTGCTATGGGCGACATCTCCACTTCTAAAGACCCAAACTTTAGTAAATACACCCCTGGGAATCTATCACACTTTCTGTTACCTTCCAAAGTGTGTCCCCTTCTTATAGAAACTCTCTCATATTTAAACGACTGTCTCCCTGAAAGCTGTTAATACATTTATACATAATTACAGTTGTCTCCTTCCAACATAGCCTCCCCCTGCAGTTTTTTGCCTTAATTTTACTCCCTTTGATTTTTTTTTCTTTCGCTAATGCATCTAAAGGACGTTTTGTCCCCACTCTCACTGCCTGAGTAATCTTTTCTTATTGAGCTTTAGCACATTGTATTGTGTGTTTAGTCTCTTTTATACTAGCTTTAAATGTTTTTTTTATCCACCTCTGATTGAGCCTGTTTTTCTAATATGCAATTTTCTTATCACTTACAACAACTGTCGCTTCCTTGGAGAACCATATTGTCTATACATTTCCATTTGCTTTTACTAATAAATCTAACATAAATCTTTGTTGCACTTGATAATGCATTTTTGTATTATTTCTTCCACTATCCATGTGCTCCATTCCCACATTTTTCGGAACATCACATAAATGGTTTTGCCCTTTGACTAAAGTCAGCATTTCTAGAATATAAAACCCTTTTTGGCTGTAATTATTTATTAGCACACACATATTCTGCAGAACTTTACAGAGACTATTTAGTCATTTACATCAGTCCCTGTCCCCGTGGAGCTTACAATCTATGGGGTCTATGTACTAAGCCTTGGACACAGATAAAGTGGACAGTGAAAAAGTGCCACCAATCAGCTACAAAGTGATAGGAGCTGATTGGTTAGCCCATTATCTCTGTCTATTTTATCTCTCTCCACGGCTTAGTACATAGACACCTATATTGGGATGTAGTTAATATACCTACATGCAGCATCCCGGCTGACGAAATCCCGGTGCCAGAATGCCACTACCCGGCCAGAATATCGGTGCCGGCATACCGACAGTAGGTGACATGCCGACGCCGGAATCCAGACAGCCAGGATGACGAGCGTAAGTATAGCGGGCTTGTCAGGTCTTAGCCGCGGGTGGGGGGGTTAGGTTTACCCATCACAGGAGGGGGTTAGGGTTAGGCTAGGGGAGGGGGAGGTTAGGGTCAGGTACCATCAGGGGTGGGTTAGGCTCCACTGGGGGGGAGAGGTTAGGTTTAGGCACTAAGGGGAGAGGGTTAGGTTTAGGCACCAAGGGGGGAGGGTTAGGTTTAGGCACTAATGGGGAGGGTTAGGTGAAGGATGGGGTGGGTGAAGGTTAGTGTTAGGATGCAGGAAAAGAGGGTTAGGGTAGTGCTTTAGTCTCTTGACCAGGTTGGTTTAGCCTTAAAAAAAATGCATCTTTCAATCTCATGGCTAAATCGATGAAAGCTCATCTTTTGATGCAACTCCAAGGCTATTACATTTGGCCCTACATGTTCACATGTGAGAACTAAATCTACGATTGCTGCCTTGCTTGAAGGCTCCTTGGCCATTTGCTTGGTATCAATGCTAAATATAGTGATAGTAATAATAAATTCTACTAATATTATTTTAATAATGATAATAAACAAATACACAATGATGTCGCTACTTTGCCTACAATGTTGGCGAATTTCCTTGCACCTGTTACAACTTTCTCACTCGCCTAACATGTCATTTGCATGTTTCTACTTAGGACACAGTGCATTTAGTTATTTCATTCTTCAGGATTTTGGCTTCCTAATTTAAGTGATATTCCTCCCCTGCTCCACATTGCATATGTTCAGTGTCTCCCTGCTGCCTCCAGCCCTATAAAACAACTTATCGTTCTGCTTGAAGAATGGAAGAAGTTGTTTAGTATCAGCTGTTACACTGTTTCCTGGCAACCAGGGATATTCCATCCTCTGCTTTCACATTTCTGTATGCAGAAGATTCCTAGATTGTGCTGTGTATAATATGCGTCTACAAACTACAATGACAGCTGCCTGCGTTCGCGGGTTATAGAATGCTGGAAACATCTTTAGCATGGATAATACATTGGAGAAGCATTCTAGCAGTTGAGTATAATGTTTTGCATAGGGACACTATCTAACTCTCTAGGAGACCACACTTGTGTTGAATGTATCCTATAAAATGTTCTCGAGTTATTGCTGCACCTGGTATGATTCCAAGACTTGAGGTGGATCTTGGAGCGTAGGTGGGCATGGTGTTGTATTTACGGACTGGGCCAACTTATCTTGTTCTTCATTATGAAGACCTACTTATCTTGTGTATCACCAGATAATAACAGAGACATTGTCAAAGCAAACTATCAACTAATCCAGTGTTGCCCAACCTTTATGAACCTAGAACCGAGGTGTCAAAATGACATTGCTTTGAGATATCAGAAGAGGCAGTTCCCAGTGCAATGTGATGAATAACTGACAATCAAGAGACACCAAAAACAGAATGATCCCACCCTACATGGGTGTGGAACACTAGGTCTACAATAAAAAGGTAGACAAAGTTTAGGTAGACAATACAAGTTAGATAGGTCGACAGGGTCTGAATGTCGACAGGGTCTGAAAGTTGACACACTAAAGGTCGACTAGTAAGAAGGTCGACAGGATCATTAGGTTGCCAAACAAATGGTCGACACATAAATTGTCGACACATGGTTGTTGTTTTTCTAGCCCTATTCTTCACCCTAACCCTCCCTCCTGGTGCCTAACCCTAACCATCGGGGTAGGTGCCTGACCCAAACCGTCCCTTCTAGTGCCTATGTCTAACCCTCCTGTAAGTGCCTAACCCTAACCCTCCCACCTGGTGCCTAACCCTAACTGTCGGAGTAAGTGCCTAACCATAACCCTCTGGTAAGTGCCTAACCTTAACAAAAATAAAAACATTTCTCGACCATTTTTGTGTCGACCATTTGTATGTCAACCTTCTGCCTCTCTTGACCTTCTTAATAGTCGACATTTCGACCTTCAGACCCTGTCGACCTATTGCCTGTCTAGCTTGCATTGTCTACCTAATGTCACGATCAGGGCAGAGAGGCTGCCAAGATCGCGGTCTTTACCGCTCCGGGCACTCTGGCTAGGGGCCCCGGCGGGGGTGCAGGGTCCTGGAGAGTGGCGCTGGGCACAGTGAACTTCTGCAGATTAAGGGCTTCCATCTGGAGGCAGGTGAGAGGGGGTGAGACTGGCAGCACTTCCGCGCTGTAGGCTGCTGGGTGTGGCCATCTTGGATTCTGGTCAGATGTCTGGTTTGGGCCAATCCGGTCACAGCCTGGGCTGGGAGTGCTAGCAGCCAATCCTGCACTACCTGAGGGTACTAAAGGGCTGTCAAGAGGTCCTTTAGTTGCCAGTGCAATGTCTATCACAGCGTATGCTGTGAGCTTGTTCTCTGCGCTCCCTTGCTCCTTAAAGTGCCGTAGTTCCAGTGTGTCTCTAACAGTTTCACCTCTTAGCCTTGTTGCGGTCCTGCTCCTGTTTACTACTCGCCTCATGTACCCGCAACCTGCTGTCTGTCCTGCCGACCTCGGTCCACTGAGTACCGCCAGCGTCTCCTCAGCTATACCTCACCCTACGTGTGTACCCGAGTTACCTTTGCATTCATGAGTCATACCCCCTAAGACCGGCTGCTTTCCAGTACCAACAAACGAATCCTCACTCATCATCCAACTCCACTCCGGGTCCAGGTGCATGCCAAGCCGTGACACCTAAACATTGTCTACCTTTTTATTGTAGACCTAAAGACCGGATACCGTTGCTTTTGGATTGTTCTGTCTATGAGGTGAGGGGCGAGCCTCCACCAAGGCTTCACTATCATAGGTTCAGCATATACATCATTCTTTTATTGCCATCTGGCAGCTAACCACCCTCTTTCTCCTTCCCAACAACAGCAGTGTGCCTTATAACTAATGCAGGGAAATTATACTAATGATCCTATTTGAATGTATATATCTCTGTTTTTTTATTGTAATATAACAGCTTCATAATGGGAGTAAGGTCAATTAGGGAAATTACTACACTCTTCAGGGAAACAGGGAGATTGCTACTATTTAGGGAGTCTCCCTTACAATGAGGGAGAGTTGGCAAGTATGGGCCCCGCCCCCCACTTCACAATGTCAGTAACTGCGGCATTGTGTAGTGGCGTCAAGGCCACAATGACTTAATCGCAACATCACGTACACCGGTCTGCCATCTTTTCTGCTGAAATCCCCCCCTTCACTGCTGAGCCAAACTAGATGCCCCCCCCAACACATGTGCCAAGAATCATGCCTCTATTCGTAATCCTGCAGCATGGACCCAGGTACTTGAAGTGGAGGGAGCCGCAGTTTCTGAATTATGATCAATGCGACCAACTCTATAAGTTACACAAAAACATTTCATTTTATTGTTTTGCAGACAAACGTTGTGAATCTGTTTGCTTGCAACTCTGAATAAGGACCCCAGTGAGTTCCGCAGAACACCTCTGTTCTGTATAGGTCCCATCTGGATAGACCATGCAGCGTACAAAGATCACATGTAGTTTTTGCTCAGGAAACATTTACATAATGTAGAAGTGCAGCTAGAGAGTGTTAGGAGAGGAAGAAAATGGTGGAAGGCCGCACTGCAGTATAAATGCCATGGCACTGTACCACACTTTCAGTTAAACATATTGCGCAATTCAGCATCTGTTACGGCTGATGTTAAACATGATAGTGAGTGGACATCGGGACTGAAACGTGGCAATTGTATTTGTGAGGAGGTTCTTACCTGAGTATCATTTCTGGGCTACGTAGAGGCATTGACTCCATATCAATGAGGCTGACAAAAAAAATCTGTCCATTTTCCACATTTACAATAGTGCTTCAACAAATATACCAATTGCCATTGCAATACATTATGGCTCTATTTGTGAGAGCTCCAGCTGTGGACGCTTAACACACGTTTCAGTAGATGGTGAATGTGCTGCAAAAAGCAATTACAGACTGCGCATTTGCTGCACCAAGCATACGCACATAGGTGTATTTATAATGGGTGCCGGGTGTCCGATGCACAGAGGACCCCACATCGCACACCTCGCACCCAAAGTATACTTACCTTGCTCTGTTAAGTGAGTCCCTCCTCCTCTGCGGCGCCATCTTCCCAGTGACATCATCGGGAAGATGGTGCTGCGCAGTGAAAGCAAAGACTCTGGCATGTTCCTGAAATATACGTACTGTGGTGGAAGGGGTTACTTACCCTCAGAGCCCCCCCCTTAATCCAGCCATGATCAGCGCCTAACCCCCTCCCCGTCTCCTCACAGCCTAACCTCCACCATCAGCATCTTCACACATGTCACATGGCAACAGTTCAGATGTCATTCAGCATTGTGTCCGTATAGAGCAATGATTTTACATTTTTTTTAAATCGAGGCACACTTCATAAGATTTAAAATTGCCAAGGCACACCATCCGGCGATGCGGCATGCGCAACCTATGGAAAACACACTACATTGGCCCCCGCAGGAACAAAACACACTACATTGGCCCCTGCAGGAATAAAACAATCACATTGGTTGGCCCCCACAGAAAAAAAAACATATTGCTCCCCACAAAGAAAAATCACATTGACCTCCACGAGATAAAAACGCACATTGCTCCCCAACTGAGAAAAAAGCATATTGGCTCACCCCACAGGGCTGGCTGGCCACGGGTGGGAAGGGCTGGCTGGCTGGCCATGGGCAGGAAGGGCAGGCTAGGTCACTGGTGCAGGGCGGATGGGAAGGGCTGGCTTGGTCACTGGCGGGGTGGGCGGGCTGGCAGGCAGGCAACGTGGCGTGCATGGCCTGTGATGTCACGCCGCCACGTAAGGCAGGTGATGGTCCGGGCGTGCCTGAGCCTCCCATAGGAGCTCAGCGGCAGCCCAGGCTGCAGTACTGTATAATGTGCTCTGACCGCCGTGGCACACTTTACAACTGCCGCTTGAAAACCGCTCGTATACACTTTCTCAGGATGTCGACCTGGTGCCTTTCGACAGTTTGAACCATGTCGACATTGTGGTGTTGAGATTATGAATGTCAACTTGGTTACTATCGACCTTCTGACCGAATACTGTTTCCCCTAGTACAATCCAGGAAGAAGAGTGACAGAAGGCATTCAATATGCCTGGTGGCCATTCAGACACTAAGGGGTAAATGTAATAAAGGCAATTTACCCAATGTAACCATTGGCAGCAGCATGTTTAGCAAAGGCCTGCACAGATCAGTGAGATTGAAAATGTAAAAAAAAAAGGGAAACAATATATGGGGTCCCCTCAACAGCAAAAGCAGCACCAGGCTCTGGGAGACGGTCCTGGTTATGAAAATACGGGCAGGGGGGGACCAAGGGGTCCCCCATCTTTTCATCAACCAGCACCGGGTTCTATGAGCCGATCGTGGTTGTGGTAATATCACAATCCCACACTAGTCAGCCCAGGCTGGAGGTTTCTCGGGAAGTACTGATCAGACCTGAACAGACTGATAGCCAGGGGCTATCCTCCACACACATGGGCAGTGGGTGCAGAGCTGATTGTGTCAAAAATAGAAACAATATTATCCTTTAGAGGGGGATTACAGGTCCCAGCAAGCCTGCCCCGCTTGCTGACACTTGGAGGCCCACTGGTACCTGTAGTCCTCCTATAACAGAAATAGTAAAATAAAGACAATACACACACACCGAGTGTTGTAATATTTTATTATATACACACGCACACACAGTAAATACTTGCCTTTATTCCCTGGTGCCGGTCGGTCCTCTTCTTTTGGACAAAAAAAAAATACTCACCAACCCCTTGGTTCAGGTCCTCTTCGGTCCTTGTAGAACGTCCATAGGTCTTGGGAAAATAAAAAATACAAAAAAACAATTTGTACTGTACTATAAATAGAGTACTACGCAAATAAAGCTTCATCCGTGGTCTTTTCCATATAAATCTATCGGCGGACCATTGATTGGCTGAGAGAGCCGAGCCCCTGGCTCTCTCAGCCAATAAACGCTTCTCCATAGACTTCAATGGTGGAAATTACTGCAAATAACCTGCCCATCCCCAGCATTAAAGTATTTCTGTCAGTAGTTTAGTCTTGTTAGTTTATTGGTTAGGCTTGTAGTGGGTGGAGTCAGGGGTGTGTTTTTGTGTCAGCTTAGGCTGGCTGGAACATTCTGTTTCCTCTATGATTGTTTACCATCCCGCCCTCTCTCCCTAGTTGTCGGCTTTTGAGGGTTGCGGGAAAGAACGACTGCAGTGACTGTCTCGTCATTAGATTTTGAGGTGCTCATCCTCCCAATACACAGGCTAGGCTGATTTTACCCTACTGGGGTCAACGGCACCATTGGTCCAGATGGGCCTTGTGTCTTGTTTCATTGGGAGGGGAGTTATACATTTCAAGCGGAGTTTCATGAGAGGGCTGAAGACCCCCATCTAGGCCTGATGTATTGTTGTTATTGACGAGTTTAGTTCATTGCCGATGAGTAAGGCCGTTCTTTCTTTCACCGCCATACTATGATATAGCTAATTTCAATAAATAAAGCTGACCTTTGTAACTGACAATAATTGTCTGTGTCATTATTTTAGATAAGTTATGTTTTGATAACTGTCTGGGAGATGTCTGACATCACAGGATAAGTAGTTTATGAGTCCAAGTGGCTTTAAACTTCTTAAACTATCAATATGTGATATTTGCTTATTATATCCCTAGTTCTGTGATTTGCCTGATTGCCCATTGGACCAAACCTTTGGTAACTTGGTATCGAAGTATCTGAAATTTCACCAGTATTCCTGTTTTGTTTTTTTTTATTTAATTTTTTGCTTGCATTCAAGTTTTTTTTTTCAAAATAAAATGCAAAGACCAATTAAAATATACAGTCCATACCAAAATAAATAAATAAATAAATAAATAAATAAGGGCATACAATTATACCATTTGATATACAAATCTGTGCTGATTCATTTTAATGAGAAAATAGAGGGTATTAATTACATCTAATTATGTTAATATATGTCTTGGCATGTTATGCACATTTTGTAGACATAGGGATGCCCTGTCATGGTGCCAATTTAATAATAAAAAAAGTAAATTAAAAATAATTGTACTAATTGTCTTAATTAAACATGTAATTAACATTGTTCTGAACATTTTTTTAGATGATGCATGTTATAGCTTCTTGATCTTTTTCTTTGCCTTTAATAAAATTAAGTTTCAGATTTCATGTTTCATGTTTTCAAGTAAATCTGTTAAATCATTAATGTTGATATAGTAAAATTCTGTTTAAGAACTTATATTAAGCCCAGTGGAGGGCTGGAAGGATTTGGCTTGGACTTACCTATGATTCATGTAACATCCAAATAATAAAAATAAATAAAATGCAATACAACAGCCATGCTAAGTGAACTAGAAGCTTTCCCTGAGAATGTGTGGCCTCCTCTTGAAGCTTTTCACTATTAAATAAAAGAAAACTCTGTTTTCTCCAAACACTTTAAAATTTATATTCCCAAATAAAAATATAGTATATTGTATCACCTATAGAGGGGAATTCATTACAGCTGAATGTGCCTCCGTGATATTTGGCTGCACACACTGACACTTAATGTTGTAGCCACAAATTGCTGATTCTCCACTATAGGGTAGAAGGGAAAATCAGTGATGTTACTGGCCACAAGGTGCCTTCGTTTGAAGGCATTTTACAGACATTGCACTGAACAGCTACACTACGCCACCTGCATCTGGCTAGCAGGGTGCCTGAAACTGCATTCTGTGGCCAGTAGCCCTGCATCCAAAGGACGGTCTTTGCACGCACCCTGCAGTGTGCAAAGCAGCCCAGAACCTCCTGACAGCGCTATAATTTCTCCTGCTGTCTGCTCCGTCCCCCTCGAGTGACGTCAGCTCTGATCCAGTGCTGACAACACCACCTTGGTATAGTAAAAATGTACATAAGATTATCCATAAATAAATAATGTGCAGATATAATTGGTTAATTGTCGCCATGGACGATTCTGTTTTACGTGAGCATCCCTCCCTATGCACAGTGCCTGCCACCTAGAGCTCTTGAACATTTATCCCAGCCTGGGGCCACCACCAGTGTTTGATTGCAGCCACGGCCAGAGATGTTTCATAGAGAGAGGAGCAAAGATCTTCCATCATTGGATCTTCAGGATTCACATACATTGGGATTGGACATCTGTAGTGGAAAGCAACACTGGATTGCATGGGAGACCTGGCCATCAAATCAGTTATAATATCCACAAGTTCCATCCTAGAAGACTAATGGAGCATACACACGGTCAGATTGAACGATTTGAACAATCTGAACGATCTGAACTATTTGATGAACGATTTGACCAACGATTTGAACGATTTGAACTATGAACGATTTTTGACAGCATTAATATGAATGGAATCGTCCAAATCTGACTGCAAACACATCAGATGTCAGATATCTTTATTTGACCATCGGGAACACGCATCATTCATCGTTCAGACATGTCAGGTATGTCAGATTTTCCTTCAGATATGAACGATTGAACGATTTTTTAAATTGTTATCGTTCAGATCTGAAGAAAAATCTGACCGTGTCTATGCACATAAGCCGTTTGGACAGCTCCTCTTCTTATGTCACACCATGAACCGGTGGCTGTGATATTGTATCTGCTGAGGAACCCCACAGTAGTGGTACATGGTGGACTCATAAGACGGGGGTTGCTCAAGCATGGACAATGGATGAAGACAGCTGTCTGTAAACCAGCTTGTACAGGGTTCAACCAGTCAGAAAGCAGTGGGTAAGATGATGATCATTACAATAGTACAGAGTTGTAATCCTCTAATACTTGTGCCTAACATTGACTAAGTATAATTATGTCTAAGATTAATGTAGCCTCAAACATACCATATAGATTTCATTCCATTTCTCCCAGCACGCAGAGTGCCATTACCGAGACAGCCTTTTCTTCCCTTTAGCATTGTGACTGATGGGATCACAGTCAGCTTGTGCTCATTTTAAACATCATTTGCTTCTATCCAAAACTATTTGACCCATTTCCAAGCATCCAGCAGTGCACAGTACAGTAGCAGCTGATGTAAGTAATGATTATTAGAGGTGAAAAGTTCATTTTATTTTTCCTAAAGCTCATCCGAGTATTTTGGTCACGTTCAGAATTCCTACATTTGTTTTGAAGTGACTGATAATTATGCAGGAAAAGTCAGGCGAACACTAATTATTAATAAATAGCAGTGTCAAACAGGACGGTTAATGGGCCTATTTATCAAGCCATAAACATAAAGAAATTGCTGTTTCTGCATGGTTTAGAAATATTTTCATATCAGGCTATTTAAGAAAGGTCTAACTCATGAGAAGTCAGAGATATTGTCTGTGTTACACAAACTAATGCAGGATACCAACCACAGCCCCCATGAGTAAGTGGTCTAGTGCAACTTATCAAGCTATGAATAAACTTAGCTCTTTGGAGTTTGACCCTGGGATAGTGTTGGCCACTGTTGCCTATAGGCTAAAGCAGTGGTTCTCCAACTGGGTGCCACAGAGCACTTGCAGGGATGCCATGGGATGTTGGTCCAGGACTAATTCTATTTATGGTCAATGTGATAGGCAAAACCAGTACTGGGGCTGCCAATCATAAAATATGTGGAAAAACCCTGTCTTCCACCACATAACTAACCCTAAGGATGACAGATAATTTACTTAATTCAATATTTTTTTTCTGAAATTTTCAAGAAGAAACTTTTGGACTAGGGCTGCTGTGAAAAAAATGCTGATACTCTAGGGTGCGGTGATTCAAGAAAGTCTGGGAACCACTGGATCAGACTAAAGCATCACTGGAGAGCAGGGTCGGACTGATTCAGTGGAGAATCGGGTATTTCCCCGGTAGGCCACGCCGCCTGAGAGAACCGCCCCCTGCCATAAGGGGGTGGGGCCATCGTTTGTCATATCTCTGGTTGTGCAATTTGTAGAATTAAAAAAGCCATATGTGCTACATTACTCTCCCCCTAGATCGCCCAATGGGTCAGATGACTGCTATCATGATCAGAGCTGGCCAATATTGCTGTGAGGAATAGAATGTCTCTGCTTCCTCCTCTGCCTTAGAATCTGCCTCTATGCATGTCCCTGTTCCTTTCTCTCTTCTACCTTGTCTTTGTCCTTCTCCTCCTCTAGTCACCACCCCTAGTCCCTGCACCATCCTCTACTCTACCTGCTTCTAGATGTATCCATTCCTCCTCCTCCTCTGGAGCTCCGCAGTGTGCTGAGACCAGGTAACTTTCTTTATGGTGAGTTAAGTATCTGGGGTGGGGTAATGGGTGAATTATTGCAATGGGGGTGAGGAGGATTAATGTTGCTGTCATCTGGGATGTGTGTATGTTAATTTAAATGGGGGTGGGGGGAAGTGTATTAATATTATGAAGGTATATTTTTGTTATAAGGGGGTATATTCAAGCTGTTTTTGGGGGTATAGGAATACTCTATTTGGATAATACGGGTGAAGTAGTGGGAGCAAATGTGGTAATGTACTAATGCTTTCCATATAAACACACATATATATTTATACATTTATTTTTTTATGCTTTCAGAAAAGTGTATGTGTACACCAGAGCACCTGTCAGGCCAATGTTGCTGGTTCCCATTCAAAGAAGTTAATTTACTAAAGTGCGAGTTTTACAAAAGTGGAGATGTTGTCCAAAGCAACCAATCAGATTCTATTATTTTCTAGAAGGTACTAGATAAATGATAAGTAGAACCTGATTGGTTGCTATGGGCAACATCTCCACTTTTGTAAACTCGCACTTTAGTAAATTTACACCAAGGACTTTAAACTTAGCTGGTTCAATAAGTATTTTTTGCTACGTATGGGGAACATAGGATCCACCTTCCATAAGGTAATACTGTCCCAGCCAGTTTAGCATGGAGATGAATTCCCTAGGAAAATCGGGCGCACAAAATAAAACAGCTCTGAGCTGAAAGAAAAATACCTAGATTGACATCTCATACGAGTTGTCTAACTAGAACACTAGGCAGGATATCTTCCACAGAGTCATGGTTTGGAACATGTTTTAAGTATAGTGTGGTGGTATACAATCGGGAAGCCGGCTGCAGGTATCCCGACAGCCGGCTTCCCGACTGCTTTATCCCGGCATGGGGTAAATGACGGGCGTCTATATCTAGACGCCTGTCATTTCCCCGATGCCGGGAGACCGGCGCCCGGCATCCCATTCGAAGGGATGCCGGGAGCCGCGAGTGGACAGCCGCTGGGGGGAGGGTTAGGTTTAGGGCACCCGGGGGGGACGTAGGGTTAGGCACCCCCTGGGAGGGTTAGGGTTATGCTAGAGGGAGGGAGGGTTAGGGTTAGGCACCCCCGGGGGGGACTCAGGGTTAGGCACCCCCCGGGGGACTTAGGTTTAGGCAGCGGGGAAGGGGGCGGGTTTAGGGTTAGGCACTTAGAGGGGGGATTAGGGTTAGGCACTTGGGGGGGAGGAGAGGGTTAGGCACCCCTAATGAGGGTTAGGGTGTTAGGTTAGTTCATACTTACCTTAGCGACGATCGGGATTTCCAGCGCTGTCGGGCTTCCGCTGCCGGGAACTCTGCTTTTGTTGGCAAGGCGCTGCCGGGAATCGAACAGCCGGCCGTATTTCATACCGATTCCAGTGTGGTATATGCTTACTTTCTAATGGTGCTATGCTCACAGTTATATGCTAAAAATTATGCTTTGAGAAATTTCTAAGTGTTTGTTTTCAAAACCACCTTGTCTTTGGTGGTTTTAAAAGGGCAAAAAAATTAAATACAAAACGCGCCTGTGTTAATAACATAGAGAACTTGCCAACTCTCTCTGATTGTCAGAGACTCCCTGAAACAATTGCAATCTCCCTGTCTCCATGAAGAGTCTAGCAATCTCCCTGATTGCACCTAACCCCGATTATGTAGCTGTTATATACTTGGGGGGAAAAAATAAATCAGTGATATATCCACATTCAAATGGTATAATCAGTGCCATCTCCCTGCATTGGTTATAAGATACAATGATCCCTATGGCTACACGCATTTGCATATAAGGTTTCTCTTGGCCACGTATATGGAACCCTTTGTAAAACACAATACATGAACAATCCCTGAAAAGTTTCAGTGTGTTTTCATCAACAAGTAGATCTTACTAAATGATTTGAGGCTCATTTACATTTTGATGTAAGTCAAATTTTATGACACGCCTCACAGACGCAGCAGTACACGTACACTTTAATGCCTCGCTCATAGGTGGTGCTTTCACAATCTCTCTGAAATGCTTTTTCAAAAGTAGGCAGATATGGTTAATAATAGTATTGCCACTTTAAATCCAGGGACAGAAACTGTCAAAGAAGCAGCAACTTTGCCAGCACCGCTTAGCAGGACCTGCAGTCAGGGTATGCAGGGGAGGCAGAGCCTCCCCTGTCATACTCCCTCCTCTATCATACTCCCTGTCATGCTACAGAGTTTTGTTATAGAAACTGTATTTTTATTAGGGGTGTGCACCGGCCACTTTTCGTGTTTTGGTTTTGGATCTGGATCTTTCTTCGTGTTTTGGATCTGGATTGGTTTTGCCAAAACCACCCTTCCGTGTTTTGGGTTCTGGTTTTTGTGTTTTGGATCTGTATTTTTTTTTTAAAAAAAGCATAAAAACAGCTAAAATCACAGAATTTGTCGGTTTTTCTGCTCATATGCTATTATTAACCTCAATAACCTTAATTTCCACTCATTTCCAGTCTATTCTGAACACCTCACAATAGTGTTTTTATGTCCAAAAGGTTGCACCGAGGTAGCTGGATGACTATGCTAAGAGATACGAGTGGGCGGCACAAACACGTGGCCCATCTAGGAGTGACACCGCAGTGGCAGACAGGATGGAAGTTTGAAAAACTAGGCCCCAAACAGTACATAATGCAAAGAAAAAAAAGAGGTGCAAGATGGAATCGTCCTTGGGCCCTCCCACCCACCCTTATGTTGTATAAACAGGACATGCACACTTTAACAAACCAATCATTTCAGCGCCAGGGTCTGCCACATGACTGTGGCTGAAATGATTGGTTCGTTTGGGCCCCCACAAAACAAGATGGCAATTAATCTGTCCCTGCACAAACTGGCTCTACGGAGGCAAGATGTCGTCCTCATCCTCCTCATCCACCGATTCCTCACCCTCTTCAGTGTTGTGTACATCCTCATCCTCACAGAGTATTAATTCGTCCCCACTGGAATCCACCACCACAGGTCCCTCTGTATGTTCTGGAGGCTGGTCTCCCTGGAAGAGTTGATAATTAATTTTTATGAACATCATCTTCTCCATATTTTGTGGAAGCAACCTCCTACGCCTTTCGCTGACAAGGTTCCTGGCTGCACTAAACACTCTTTTGGAGTACACACTGGAGGGGGGGGCAACTCAGGTAAAATAGAGCCAGTTTGTACAGGGGCCTCAAAATTGCCTCTTTTTCCTGCCAGTACAGGTACGGACTGTCTGACATGTCTACTTGGATGCTGTCACCGACGTAATCCTCCACCATTCTGTCAATGGTGACAGTATCATATGCAGTGACAGTAGACATGTCAGAAACTGTTGCCAGGTCCTTCAGTCCGGACCAGATGTCCAAACTTGGTCCTGCCTGCCCTGCATCACTGCCAGCGGGTTGCTTAGAATACCTAAGTTTTTTCCTGGCAGCCCCAGTTGCGGGAGAAAATGAAGAAGGAGCTGTTTACGTGTCACGTTCCGCTTCAGCTGACAGTGTTTTCACCAGCAGGTCTTTGCACCTCTGCAGGCTTGTGTCAGCTGGAAAGAGAGACACCACATAGGCTTTAAACCTTGGATCGAGCACGGTGGCCAAAATGTAGTGGTCTGATTTCAACAGATTGACCACCCTGGAATCCTGGCAAAGCGAATGAAGGGCTTCATCCACAAATCCCACATGCCGAGCGGAATCGCTCCATCTTAGCTCCTCCTTCACTTTCTCCAGCTGCTTCTGCAAAAGCCTGATGAGGGGAATGACCTGACTCAAGCTGGCAGTGTTGAGTTCACGTGTGGCAAGTTCGAAGGGCTGGAGAACCTTGCACAACACGGAAATCATTCTCCACCGCGCTTGAGTCAGGTGCATACCCCTTCCTTTGCCTATGTAATAGGTTTATGTATAGGCTTGATTGGCCTTTTGCTGCTCCTCCATCCTCTGAAGCATATAGAGGGTTGAGTTCCACCGCATCACAACCTCTTGCTTCAGGTGATGCCGGGGCAGGTTCAAGAGTGTTTGCTGGTGCTCCAGTCTTCGGCACGCAGTCGCTCATTGGTGAAAGTGGCCAGAAATTTTTCGGGACACCCAAAGCGTCTCCTGCACGCCCCTGTCGCTTTTCAGAAAATTCTGCACCACCAAGTTTATTGTGTGAGCAAAACATGGGACGTGCTGGAATTTGCCCAGATGTAATGCCCGCACAATATTGGTGGCGTTGTCAGATATCACAAATCCCCAGGAGAGTCTAAGTGGGGTAAGCCACTGGGCGATGATTTCCCTCAGTTTCTCTAAGAGGTTGTCGGCGATGTGCCTCTTACTGAAACCGGTGATACACAGCGTAGCCTGCCTTGGAACGAGCTAGCGTTTCTGAGATGCTGCTGCTGGTGATGCTGCTGTTGTTGCTGCGTAAGGTGATACATCTACCCAGTGGGCTGTCACAGTCATATAGTCCTTAGTCTGCCCTGTTCCACTTGTCCACATGTCCGTGGTTAAGTGGACATTGGGTACAACCACATTTTTCAGGACACTGAGGACACTTTTTCTGACATTTCTGTACAGTCTCGGTATCACCTGCCTAGTGAAGTGGAATCTAGACGGGATTTGGAACCGGGGACACACTACCTCCATCAATTGTCTAAATCCCACTGCACTAATGGCGGATACCGGACGCATGTCTAACACCAACATAGCAGTCAAGGCCTCAGTTATACGTTTTGCTTCAGGATGACTGCTGTCGTACTTCATCCTCCTTGCTAAGGACTGTTGGAGGGTCAATTGTTTAGTAAAAGTAGTGGTGTTCCTACTTCCTCTCTGGGATGATGAACGACTCCCAGCAGCAGAGCAACAGCAGCAGCGGCAGCAGGAGGCGTAGCAATGCAGGATCCTCCGGAGGAATCCCGGATAGGAGAGTCAGTCATGCCAGTGACATGGCCTGCAGGACTACTTCCGATCCTGACTAAGGAGGAAATTGACAAGGAGGGAGTTGACGGTGTGGTTTGCAGGCGCTTGGATACACCAGGACAACGGGATTTAGGTGTCCCTGGACTGCTTACGGTCTTAGCCGAAGTTTCTAAACTTGACAGTAACTTTTTATGAACGCGCTGCAGGTGCCATATAAGGGAGGATGTTCCTAGGTGGTTAACGTCCCTACCCCTACTTATTTCACCTTTACATATGGTACATATGGCAAGACAGTTGTTGTCCGGATTTGGATAGAAATATTGCCAGACCAAAGAGGTGGAATGTTTGGTCTTCTGCCCAGGCATGACCGTGATGGGCTTTTTCATCCCACGGACAACAACTGTCTCCCCCGGAGCCTGATTTAAACAAACCACATCACCATCAGAATCCTCCTCGCCAACTTCCTCCTCAGCGCCAGCTACACCAGTATCCTCATCCTGTTGTACTTCAACAGTGACATCTTCAATTTGCATATCAGCAAGTGGACTGTGGGTGCTCCTTTCAGCACTTCCAGGGGGCGTGCAAATGGTGGAAAGAGCCACCTCTTCCCGTCCAGTGCTGGGAAGGTCAGGCATCGCAACCGCCACCACCCTTGGACTCTCCTTGGGGATTTGTGATATCTTCTTAGAATGCACAGTTCTTCGCTGTGCTTTTGCCAGTTTAACTCGTTTGATTTTTTTTTAGTGGGAGGAGGGCTTCCATCATCATGTGAAGCTGAACCACTAGTCATGAACATAGGGAAAGACCTTAGCCGTTCCTTGCCACTCCGTGTCGTAAATGGCATATTGGCAAGTTTACGTTTCTCTTCAGATGATTTCAATATTTTTTTCAAGGCCATTTTCCTGAACTTTGTCATTTGGGATTGTATGTGCCCACTACTATGACATTGGGCATCGGCCTTGGCAGATGACGTTGATGGCATGTTATCGTCTATGTCATGACTAGTGGCAGCAGCTTCAGCACTAGGAGGAAGTGGTTCTTGATCTTTCCCTATTTTATTTTTATCTGAGAAAGTTTGGTCCTCGATTTATGTTATATTGATATATACGTGCGCACACAAACACAGAAAATATTTTTTTATTTTTGTTGGAGACTAGTGCACTTTGTGGGTTACACCACCCTTTAAGAAATGAGCCAGCCAGCTCTTTACTTATGAGATACAGGCGCACGCTTGGCGCTGCTCCTTTGTTGATGCACGTGCAGCCACAGTGCACACAATTCACAAACACAGAAAATATTTTTTTATTTTGTTTGGAGTGCACTTTGGGGGTTACAGCACCCTTTAACGGTCAAGCCAGCCGGCCCTTTACCTATGACACAGGCGCACGCTTGGCGCTACTTTGTTGATGCACGTGCGGCTACTGCGCACACAATTCACAAACACAAAAATATATATTTTTTTATTTTGTTTGGAGTGCACTTTGGGAGTTACAGCACCCTTTAACGGACAAGCCAGCCGGACCTTTACTTATGGGACACAGGCGCACGCTTGGCGCTGCTCCTTTGTTGATGCACGTGCAGCCACAGTGCACACAATTCACAAACACATAAAATATTTTTTTATTTTGTTTGGAGTGCCCTTTGGGGGTTACAGCACCCTTTAACAGACAAGCCAGCCGGACCTTTACTTATGGGACACAAGCGCACACTTGGCGCTGCTCCTTTGTTGATGCATGTGCAGCCACAGTGTACACAATTCACAAACACAGAAAATATTTTTTTTATTTTGTTTGGAGTGCCCTTTGGGGGTTACAGCACTTTTTAACGGTCAAGCCAGCCGGCCCTTTACCTATGACACAGGCGCACGCTTGGCGATACTTTGTTGATGCACATGCGGCTACTGCGCACACAATTCACAAACACAAAATAATATATTTTTTTATTTTGTTTGGAGTGCCCTTTGGGGGTTACAGCACCCTTTAACGGACAAGCCAGCTGGCCCTTTACTTATGGGACACAGGCGCACGCTTGGCGCTGCTCCTTTGTTGATGCACGTGCAGCCACAGTGCACACAATTCGCAAACACAGAAAATATTTTTTTATTTGGTTTGGAGTGCACTTTAGGGGTTACAGCACCCTTTACCGGTCAAGCCAGCCAGCCCTTTATTTATGACACAGGCGCACGCTTGGCACTACTTTGTTGAGGCACGTGCGGATACTGCGCACACAATTCACAAACACAGAAAAAATGTTTGGTTTTTTTGCACTTGGGGGGAGCACCCCTTATGTACAGAGCACCCCCTAGACAACACTATAGCACCCCTTTAGGACTGAGACACTGCACAGGACTTTGTAGTGGACACAGCCCCTATGGACAACTGACTGCACAACACAGTCCAGCCAGCCCCTATTGACTTTGGAGGAGTGGACACAGCCCCTATGGACAACAGCAGCACAGCACAACACAGCCAGCCCCTATGGACTTTGGAGGAGTGGACACAGCCCCTATGGACAACAGCAGCACAGCACAACACAGCCAGCCCCTATGGACTTTGGAGGAGTGGACACAGCCCCTATGGACAACAGCAGCACAGCACAACACTACACTGCACGACACTACACTACACTACACAGCCCAGCCAGCCCTAACTCCCACCCTCCCTCTTCACTGTCCACAGCCGAGTGAGAAAATGGCGCCGACGCGGGTACCTTATATAGAATCCAAAACCCGTGAGACCCGGAAGGCGGGATGATGACGTTTTGCCTCGATTTCAGATCCGAGTCAGGCGGGAAAAGTCAAGCCTGTCTCGGATCGGCCTCCGATCGGGGGGGTTCAGATTTCTGAAATCCGAACCCGCTCACCCCTAATTTTTATACATGTGTGCCTCCACAGCCATTGACCTCACCGCACATCACTGCAGCTTAGTAAATTTACTCCTTTGGCTTAATTTAAAGCTAGAAGAAAATCCACCAAAATGGTGCAAATTTAAACCTAAATAACACTGCTGTGATGCAATGGGTCATAATCAATTAGCCACGCCAGACCTATTCAATTAGCGGGGAGTCCCCGAGACCCCACACGCAAGCCCCCACAGTCGGACTTTACCTCCCAGCTCATGGAGGTGTGAGGTAAAATCCACCAAATTGGGCTCGCTCGCGGGGAAAACACCCATTGATTCCGCAGTTTACGTGGAATCAGTGTGTTTCCACTTGTGAGTTCCAATTTTTCCACATGGGAAAAAGGCTATTTTATTGAATAGCTTTTCCCTGCGCTGCAGGGATTTTGGCCGGCAATTGGTCGCTGGGGTAAACCCTGTGGCTAATTGAATACGCCCCAAGGAGTGCAATTGCTAACATTTTTACATGCAAGGAAAGTACTACCTGCTTCTGCTAATAAACACTAGGCAGCTTTATTTTAGAAGTGCATTAGGGGTAGAAATCTAGTAAAGTGTGGTTTTGCAAAACAGCACATTTTTTAGCGCTTTGATGTGGGATTTGCCAAACTTGCAGTTAATTAAAGGCCAAACCACACATTAAACGTATCAGTGAAACCTAGCAGGTATGAAACCATAATGCTGATGTTTAGACCTGGTACATATGCAATCCATAGCATTTACTAAGCAGCGGTTTATAAAAGCGAAAACTAAAAGACGTGGTTGGCCCCGGCTGATGTTTATCGATGATTGCAGCTTCATCCCCAAATGTTTAATGCCTCGATACACTTCATTCTGCAGCAAGGGGATTACAATTTGATTCAATTATGCGAATCACGTTATCAAGCCCCAGACTGCCCATATTCCCTCCCAGGACTACGAAATGTAGGAGTCTCCTGGACATTCTGCTACAGTAGGTTATTATGCCTTGAAGTGACATATTTATGTTACACTGGACGCAATCCTGCAAATGGTCATGCAAAGCATCTGTACAGAGGCACGCCAAAAAAGAGGAATGAGATTAAGTGGCTGAATATGTGTACGGTGGTCAAAAAGGTTGGTTTACGCAAATCGTGTAGCAGATCGACATTTCACTCTGTGAATTTAATATTGGAGAATGTGACTCAGCAGTGAGACAGTTTATTGCTTGGTCTGCTATATAAGCCTCCTTGCACATGAGGCAACAGAGCCTCATCTCACTACTTCTGGCCCCATCTATTGCATCACTTTACTAAGTTTACTATGCTCTGGAAATAGCTTCCTTCTGAGTAGTTTTTATGTTTCTAGATAGCACGTACTTTGCCTATCTTCTGTGTCCCGGTGGTCATGTGAGTGTCATTTCCAGCGGAGTCACCTGATGGAGCCGCGTTCTGGTAAGTTCAGTCCCCCAAACACTGATCCCTAACACTCCCTCTAGTACCAAACTGCACCCCCGCCCCTCAAAGCTTAATTCTAGCCCCCTCCTAGTATAAAACCCGTGTCGATATTCTAATACCAACATGTGCTTGTCGACATTTTAACAATGTCAACATCATACATGTCGACATTGTTATTGTCAAACTAATGACTACATCCTGGTTTACCAGTGTTTTTATGGTTCAGCCACCCGCATATGAATACTGATTTCCCTAGGTTTATGGTACACAGAGCAGATACCTCTTCTTACTACTTAAAATGAAAATTCAAATTCCATTATTTAGGCCTCTCCTGCTTAATTTCAATATGCACATTAAGGGATACAGTTGAGTAAAAATGATTATGCAAAGTTTAATATTCCGTGTATTTCAGCATTTTGCAGCCCACTAATTAATTTATGAAGGTCAAGGTGAAAAACTGCAATCAAGCTATAAAAATCTCTCATACTATAAGACAATAATTACTTTTATATTATAAACAACTTTTTATAATATCTTGCAACCAACTTTATGTGGTTAAAAAGGAACCATTACATTCTGTGAATCAATTCTCTAGGACTTTTTGATCAATCCATTGTGCTATTCATTTATTGGTTAGGACTAAATTTTTGATGGTGGGGCTTATTAATATAATATAGTGGTGTCATAAAGCTGTTTATTACTTTACGGTGGATTGCTATTTATTACATATGAATACTAATACAGATGGATATAGGTTTATTTATTCAATGCGAATATTATAGGTATCACTCATTGGTAGACCTTCCATAACTCATGCACCTACCCTTTTTCCAGAGTCCCAACATTCCAGGATCCAAATAAGAAGAACCTTAAGACATACTGTAAGAAGCAGCAGCAGGTATTGAAATCTGCGTGAACAGATAGAGAGAGTGTGAACAGCCCATCAGCTGTCCTGATATCTGGTGGGGCATTCCTGATTTTTGGTGGCTATTCCATTCACTCAGGACTTCACTTGCATGACGGTCATACCCATTCTGGCAGCACAGCATGGAAACCTCTCTTTAGAAATCCTGCATTTGCCCTGACCTACTCTTATAATTAATATTAGCTGTTGTCCGTGGCTTTGCCCATGGTGAAATTGCTTCTGCCAACATTTTTTTTTATTTGAGGTGTTCTAGTTGTATTGCTTTGCATAGGGGCCCTGTCGCAGGAGAAGACCACGTGACCAGCAGCGCTCTATAGACAGGTGGTAGCAGCGCCTTCACCCACCACTCACACCAATGTCACTGTGTGCCCTGTGCACAGACTGTTATGTAGCCTCTCCTATTCACCCACCACTCACACCAATGTCACTGTGTGCCCTGTGCACAGACTGCTATGTAGCCTATCCTAATCACTCACCACTCACACCAATGTCACTGTGTGCCCTGTGCACAGACTGCTATGTAATATGTATCCTATACTATTCACCCACCACTCTCACCAATGTCACTGTGTGCCCTATGCAAAGACTGCTATGTAGCCTATCCTATTCACCTAGCACTCACACCAATGTCACCGTGTGCCCTGTGCACAGACTGCTATGTAACCTATCCTATTCACCCACCACTCACACCAATGTCACTGTGTGTCCTGTGCACAGACTGCAAGGTAGCCTATCCTATTCACCCACCACTCACACCAATGTCACTGTGTGCCCTATGCAAACACTGCTATGTAGCCTATCCTATTCACCTACCACTCACACCAATGTCACCGTGTGCCCTGTGCACAAACTGCTATGTAGCCTATCCTATTCACCCACCACTCACACCAATGTCACCGTGTGCCCTGTGCACAGACTGCTATGTAGCCTATCCTATTCACCCACCACTCACACCAATGTCACCGTGTGCCCTGTGCACAGACTGCTATGTAACCTATCCTATTCACCCACCACTCACACCAATGTCACCGTGTGCCCTGTGCACAGACTGCAAGGTAGCCTATCCTATTCACCCACCACTCACACCAATGTCACCGTGTACCCTATGCAAAGACTGCTATGTAGCCTATCCTATTCACCTACCACTCACACCAATGTCACCGTGTGCCCTGTGCACAAACTGCTATGTAGCCTATCCTATTCACCCACCACTCACACCAATGTCACCGTGTGCCCTGTGCACAGACTGCTATGTAGCCTCTCCTATTCACCCACCACTCACACCAATGTCACTGTGTGCCCTGTGCACAGACTGCTATGTAGCCTAACCTATTCACTCACCACTTACACCAATGTCACTGTGTGCCCTGTGCACAGACTGCTATGTAATATGTAACCTATACTATTCACCCACCACTCACACCAATGTCACTGTGTGCCCTATGCAAAGACTGCTATGTAGCCTATCCTATTCACCCACCACTCACACCAATGTCACCGTGTGCCCTGTGCACAGACTGCTATGTAACCTATCCTATTCACCCACCACTCACACCAATGTCACTGTGTGTCCTGTGCACAGACTGCAAGGTAGCCTATCCTATTCACCCACCACTCACACCAATGTCACCGTATGCACTATGCAAAGACTTCTATGTAGCCTATCCTATTCACCTACCACTCACACCAATATCACCGTGTGCCCTATGCAAAGACTGCTATGTAGCCTATCCTATTCACCTACCACTCACACCAATGTCACCGTGTGCCCTGTGCACAAACTGCTATGTAGCCTATCCTATTCACCCACCACTCACACCAATGTCACCGTGTGCCCTGTGCACAGACTGCTATGTAGCCTCTCCTATTCACCCACCACTCACACCAATGTCACGGTGTGCCCTGTGCACACAATGCTATGTAGCCTATCCTATTCACTCACCACTCACACCAATGTCACTGTGTGCCCTGTGCACAGACTGCTATGTAATATGTAACCTATACTATTCACCCACCACTCACACCAATGTCACTGGGTGCCCTATGCAAAGACTGCTATGTAGCCTATCCTATTCACCTACCACTCACACCAATGTCACCGTGTGCCCTGTGCACAAACTGCTATGTAGCCTATCCTATTCACCCACCACTCACACCAATGTCACCGTGTGCCCTGTGCACAGACTGCTATGTAGCCTCTCCTATTCACCCACCACTCACACCAATGTCACTGTGTGCCCTGTGCACACACTGCTATGTAGCCTATCCTATTCACTCACCACTCACACCAATGTCACTGTGTGCCCTGTGCACAGACTGCTATGTAATATGTAACCTATACTATTCACCCACCACTCACACCAATGTCACTGTGTGCCCTATGCAAAGACTGCTATGTAGCCTATCCTATTCACCTACCACTCACACCAATGTCACTGTGTGCCCTATGCAAAGACTGCTATGTAGCCTATCCTATTCACCCACCACTCACACCAATGTCACCGTGTGCCCTGTGCACAGACTGCTATGTAACCTATCCTATTCACCCACCACTCACACCAATGTCACCGTGTGCCCTGTGCACAGACTGCAAGGTAGCCTATCCTATTCACCCACCACTCACACCAATGTCACCGTGTGCCCTATGCAAAGACTGCTATGTAGCCTATCCTATTCACCTACCACTCACACCAATGTCACCGTGTGCCCTGTGCACAAACTGCTATGTAGCCTATCCTATTCACCCACCACTCACACCAATGTCACCGTGTGCCCTGTGCACAGACTGCTATGTAGCCTCTCCTATTCACCCACCACTCACACCAATGTCACGGTGTGCCCTGTGCACACAATGCTATGTAGCCTATCCTATTCACTCACCACTCACACCAATGTCACTGTGTGCCCTGTGCACAGACTGCTATGTAATATGTAACCTATACTATTCACCCACCACTCACACCAATGTCACTGGGTGCCCTATGCAAAGACTGCTATGTAGCCTATCCTATTCACCTACCACTCACACCAATGTCACTGTGTGCCCTATGCAAAGACTGCTATGTAGCCTATCCTATTCACCCACCACTCACACCAATGTCACCGTGTGCCCTGTGCACAGACTGCTATGTAACCTATCCTATTCACCCACCACTCACACCAATGTCACCGTGTGCCCTGTGCACAGACTGCAAGGTAGCCTATCCTATTCACCCACCACTCACACCAATGTCACCGTGTGCCTTATGCAAAGACTGCTATGTAGCCTATCCTATTCACCTACCACTCACACCAATGTCACCGTGTGCCCTGTGCACAAACTGCTATGTAACCTATCCTATTCACCCACCACTCACACCAATGTCACCGTGTGCCCTGTGCACAGACTGCTATGTAACCTATCCTATTCACCCACCACTCACACCAATGACACCGTGTGCCCTGTGCACAGACTGCAAGGTAGCCTATCCTATTCACCCACCACTCACACCAATGTCACCGTGTGCCCTATGCAAAGACTGCTATGTAGCCTATCCTATTCACCTACCACTGACACCAATGTCACTTCGTGTCCTATGCAAAGACTGCTATGTAGCCTATCCTATTCACCCACCACTCACACCAATGTCACCGTGTGCCCTGTGCACAGACTGCTATGTAACCTATCCTATTCACCCACCACTCACACCAATGTCACTGTGTGTCCTGTGCACAGACTGCAAGGTAGCCTATCCTATTCACCCACCACTCACACCAATGTCACCGTATGCCCTATGCAAAGACTTCTATGTAGCCTATCCTATTCACCTACCACTCACACCAATGTCACCGTGTGCCCTGTGCACAGACTGCTATGTAGCCTATCCTATTCACCCACCACTCATACCAATGTCACCGTGTGCCCTGTGCACAGACTGCTATGTAACCTATCCTATTCACCCACCACTCACACCAATGTCACCGTGTGCCCTGTGCACAGACTGCAAGGTAGCCTATCCTATTCACCCACCACTCACACCAATGTCACCGTGTGCCCTATGCAAAGACTGCTATGCAGCCTATCCTATTCACCTACCACTCACACCAATGTCACCGTGTGCCCTGTGCACAAACTGCTATGTAGCCTATCCTATTCACCCACCACTCACACCAATGTCACCGTGTGCCCTGTGCACAGACTGCTATGTAGCCTCTCCTATTCACCCACCACTCACACCAATGTCACTGTGTGCCCTGTGCACACACTGCTATGTAGCCTATCCTATTCACTCACCACTCACACCAATGTCACTGTGTGCCCTGTGCACAGACTGCTATGTAACATGTAACCTATACTATTCACCCACCACTCACACCAATGTCACTGTGTGCCCTATGCAAAGACTGCTATGTAGCCTATCCTATTCACCTACCACTCACACCAATGTCACTGTGTGCCCTATGCAAAGACTGCTATGTAGCCTATCCTATTCACCCACCACTCACACCAATGTCACCGTGTGCCCTGTGCACAGACTGCTATGTAATCTATCCTATTCACCCACCACTCACACCAATGTCACCGTGTGCCCTGTGCACAGACTGCAAGGTAGCCTATCCTATTCACCCACCACTCACACCAATGTCACCGTGTGCCCTATGCAAAGACTGCTATGTAGCCAATCCTATTCACCTACCACTCACACCAATGTCACCGTGTGCCCTGTGCACAAACTGCTATGTAGCCTATCCTATTCACCCACCACTCACACCAATGTCACCATGTGCCCTGTGCACAGACTGCTATGTAGCCTCTCCTATTCACCCACCACTCACACCAATGTCACGGTGTGCCCTGTGCACACAATGCTATGTAGCCTATCCTATTCACTCACCACTCACACCAATGTCACTGTGTGCCCTGTGCACAGACTGCTATGTAATATGTAACCTATACTATTCACCCACCACTCACACCAATGTCACTGGGTGCCCTATGCAAAGACTGCTATGTAGCCTATCCTATTCACCTACCACTCACACCAATGTCACTGTGTGCCCTATGAAAAGACTGCTATGTAGCCTATCCTATTCACCCACCACTCACACCAATGTCACCGTGTGCCCTGTGCACAGACTGCTATGTAACCTATCCTATTCACCCACCACTCACACCAATGTCACCGTGTGCCCTGTGCACAGACTGCAAGGTAGCCTATCCTATTCACCCACCACTCACACCAATGTCACCGTGTGCCCTATGCAAAGACTGCTATGTAGCCTATCCTATTCACCTACCACTCACACCAATGTCACCGTGTGCCCTGTGCACAAACTGCTATGTAACCTATCCTATTCACCCACCACTCACACCAATGTCACCGTGTGCCTTGTGCACAGACTGCTATGTAGCCTCTCCTATTCACCCACCACTCACACCAATGTCACTGTGTGCCCCGTGCACACACTGCTATGTAGCCTATCCTATTCAACCACCACTCACACCAATGTCACCATGTGCCCTGTGCACAGACTGCTATGTAGCCTATCCTATTCACCCACCACTCACACCAATGTCACTGTGTGCCCTATGCAAAGACTGCTATGTAGCCTATCCTATTCACCTACCACTCACACCAATGTCACCGTGTGCCCTGTGCACAGACTGCTATGTAGCCTATCCTATTCACCCACCACTCACACCAATGTCACTGTGTGCCCTGTTCACAGACTGCTATGTAGCCTCTCCTATTCACCCACCACTCACACCAATGTCACTGTGTGCCCTGTGCACACACTGCTATGTAGCCTATCCTATTCACCCACCACTCACACCACTGTCACCGTGTGCCCTGTGCACAGACTGCAAGGTAGCCTATCCTATTCACCCACCACTCACAACAATGTCAACGTGTGCCCTGTGCACAGACTGCTATGTAGTCTCTCCTATTCACCCACCACTCACACCAATGTCACTGTGTGCCCTGTGCACAGACTGCTATGTAGCTTATCCTATTCACCCACCACTCACACCAATGTCACCATGTGCCCTGTGCACAGACTGCTATGTAGCCTCTCCTATTCACCCACCACTCACACCAATGTCACCGTGTGCCCTGTGCACAGACTGCTATGTAGCCTATCCTATTCACCTACCACTCACACCAATGTCACCGTGTGCCCTGTGCACAGACTTCTATGTAGCCTATCCTATTCACCCACCACTCACACCAATGTCACTGTGTGCCCTGTGCACAGACTGCTATGTAGCCTGTCCTATTCACCCACCACTCACACCAATGTCACTGTGTGCCCTGTGCACAGACTGCTATGTAGCCTATCCTATTCACCCACCATTCACACCAATGTCACCGTGTGCCCTGTGCACAGACTGCTATGTAGCCTGTCCTATTCACCTACCACTCACACCAATGTCACCGTGTGCCCTGTGCACAGACTGCTATGTAGCCTATCCTATTCACCTACCACTCACACCAATGTCACCGTGTGCCCTGTTCACAGACTGCAAGGTAGCCTCTCCTATTCACCTACCACTCACACCAATGTCACTGTGTGCCCTGTGCACAGACTGCTATGTAGCCTCTCCTATTCACCTACCACTCACACCAATGTCACCGTGCGCCCTGTTCACAGACTGCTATGTAGCCTATCCTATTCACCCACCACTCACACCATTGTCACTGTGTGCCCTGTGCACAGACTGCTATGTAGCCTCTCCTATTCACCCACCACTCACACCAATGTCACTGTGTGCCCTGTGCACACACTGCTATGTAGCCTATCCTATTCACTCACCACTCACACCAATGTCACTGTGTGCCCTGTGCACAGACTGCTATGTAATATGTAACCTATACTATTCACCCACCACTCACACCAATGTCACCGTGTGCCCTGTGCACAGACTGCTATGTAACCTATCCTATTCACCCACCACTCACACCAATGTCACCGTGTGCCCTGTGCACAGACTGCAAGGTAGCCTATCCTATTCACCCACCACTCACACCAATGTCACCGTGTGCCCTATGCAAAGACTGCTATGTAGCCTATCCTATTCACCTACCACTCACACCAATGTCACCGTGTGCCCTGTGCACAAACTGCTATGTAGCCTATCCTATTCACCCACCACTCACACCAATGTCACCGTGTGCCCTGTGCACAGACTGCTATGTAGCCTCTCCTATTCACCCACCACTCACACCAATGTCACGGTGTGCCCTGTGCACACAATGCTATGTAGCCTATCCTATTCACTCACCACTCACACCAATGTCACTGTGTGCCCTGTGCACAGACTGCTATGTAATATGTAACCTATACTATTCACCCACCACTCACACCAATGTCACTGGGTGCCCTATGCAAAGACTGCTATGTAGCCTATCCTATTCACCTACCACTCACACCAATGTCACTGTGTGCCCTATGCAAAGACTGCTATGTAGCCTATCCTATTCACCCACCACTCACACCAATGTCACCGTGTGCCCTGTGCACAGACTGCTATGTAACCTATCCTATTCACCCACCACTCACACCAATGTCACCGTGTGCCCTGTGCACAGACTCCAAGGTAGCCTATCCTATTCACCCACCACTCACACCAATGTCACCGTGTGCCCTATGCAAAGACTGCTATGTAGCCTATCCTATTCACCTACCACTCACACCAATGTCACCGTGTGCCCTGTGCACAAACTGCTATGTAACCTATCCTATTCACCCACCACTCACACCAATGTCACCGTGTGCCCTGTGCACAGACTGCTATGTAGCCTATCCTATTCACCCACCACTCACACCAATGACATCGTGTGCCCTGTGCACAGACTGCAAGGTAGCCTATCCTATTCACCCACCACTCACACCAATGTCACCGTGTGCCCTATGCAAAGACTGCTATGTAGCCTATCCTATTCACCTACCACTGACACCAATGTCACTTCGTGTCCTATGCAAAGACTGCTATGTAGCCTATCCTATTCACCCACCACTCACACCAATGTCACCGTGTGCCCTGTGCACAGACTGCTATGTAACCTATCCTATTCACCCACCACTCACACCAATGTCACTGTGTGTCCTGTGCACAGACTGCAAGGTAGCCTATCCTATTCACCCACCACTCACACCAATGTCACCGTATGCCCTATGCAAAGACTTCTATGTAGCCTATCCTATTCACCTACCACTCACACCAATGTCACCGTGTGCCCTGTGCACAGACTGCTATGTAGCCTATCCTATTCACCCACCACTCACACCAATGTCACCGTGTGCCCTGTGCACAGACTGCTATGTAGCCTATCCTATTCACCCACCACTCACACCAATGTCACCGTGTGCCCTGTGCACAGACTTCTATGTAGCCTATCCTATTCACCCACCACTCACACCAATGTCACTGTGTGCCCTGTGCACAGACTGCTATGTAGCCTGTCCTATTCACCCACCACTCACACCAATGTCACTGTGTGCCCTGTGCACAGACTGCTATGTAGCCTATCCTATTCACCCACCATTCACACCAATGTCACCGTGTGCCCTGTGCACAGACTGCTATGTAGCCTGTCCTATTCACCTACCACTCACACCAATGTCACCGTGTGCCCTGTGCACAGACTGCTATGTAGCCTATCCTATTCACCTACCACTCACACCAATGTCACCGTGTGCCCTGTTCACAGACTGCAAGGTAGCCTCTCCTATTCACCTACCACTCACACCAATGTCACTGTGTGCCCTGTGCACAGACTGCTATGTAGCCTCTCCTATTCACCTACCACTCACACCAATGTCACCGTGCGCCCTGTTCACAGACTGCTATGTAGCCTATCCTATTCACCCACCACTCACACCATTGTCACTGTGTGCCCTGTGCACAGACTGCTATGTAGCCTCTCCTATTCACCCACCACTCACACCAATGTCACTGTGTGCCCTGTGCACACACTGCTATGTAGCCTATCCTATTCACTCACCACTCACACCAATGTCACTGTGTGCCCTGTGCACAGACTGCTATGTAATATGTAACCTATACTATTCACCCACCACTCACACCAATGTCACTGTGTGCCCTATGCAAAGACTGCTATGTAGCCTATCCTATTCACCTACCACTCACACCAATGTCACTGTGTGCCCTATGCAAAGACTGCTATGTAGCCTATCCTATTCACCCACCACTCACACCAATGTCACCGTGTGCCCTGTGCACAGACTGCTATGTAACCTATCCTATTCACCCACCACTCACACCAATGTCACCGTGTGCCCTGTGCACAGACTGCAAGGTAGCCTATCCTATTCACCCACCACTCACACCAATGTCACCGTGTGCCCTATGCAAAGACTGCTATGTAGCCTATCCTATTCACCTACCACTCACACCAATGTCACCGTGTGCCCTGTGCACAAACTGCTATGTAGCCTATCCTATTCACCCACCACTCACACCAATGTCACCGTGTGCCCTGTGCACAGACTGCTATGTAGCCTCTCCTATTCACCCACCACTCACACCAATGTCACGGTGTGCCCTGTGCACACAATGCTATGTAGCCTATCCTATTCACTCACCACTCACACCAATGTCACTGTGTGCCCTGTGCACAGACTGCTATGTAATATGTAACCTATACTATTCACCCACCACTCACACCAATGTCACTGGGTGCCCTATGCAAAGACTGCTATGTAGCCTATCCTATTCACCTACCACTCACACCAATGTCACTGTGTGCCCTATGCAAAGACTGCTATGTAGCCTATCCTATTCACCCACCACTCACACCAATGTCACCGTGTGCCCTGTGCACAGACTGCTATGTAACCTATCCTATTCACCCACCACTCACACCAATGTCACCGTGTGCCCTGTGCACAGACTCCAAGGTAGCCTATCCTATTCACCCACCACTCACACCAATGTCACCGTGTGCCCTATGCAAAGACTGCTATGTAGCCTATCCTATTCACCTACCACTCACACCAATGTCACCGTGTGCCCTGTGCACAAACTGCTATGTAACCTATCCTATTCACCCACCACTCACACCAATGTCACCGTGTGCCCTGTGCACAGACTGCTATGTAACCTATCCTATTCACCCACCACTCACACCAATGACATCGTGTGCCCTGTGCACAGACTGCAAGGTAGCCTATCCTATTCACCCACCACTCACACCAATGTCACCGTGTGCCCTATGCAAAGACTGCTATGTAGCCTATCCTATTCACCTACCACTGACACCAATGTCACTTCGTGTCCTATGCAAAGACTGCTATGTAGCCTATCCTATTCACCCACCACTCACACCAATGTCACCGTGTGCCCTGTGCACAGACTGCTATGTAACCTATCCTATTCACCCACCACTCACACCAATGTCACTGTGTGTCCTGTGCACAGACTGCAAGGTAGCCTATCCTATTCACCCACCACTCACACCAATGTCACCGTATGCCCTATGCAAAGACTTCTATGTAGCCTATCCTATTCACCTACCACTCACACCAATGTCACCGTGTGCCCTGTGCACAGACTGCTATGTAGCCTATCCTATTCACCCACCACTCACACCAATGTCACCGTGTGCCCTGTGCACAGACTGCTATGTAGCCTATCCTATTCACCCACCACTCACACCAATGTCACCGTGTGCCCTGTGCACAGACTGCTATGTAGCCTCTCCTATTCACCCACCACTCACACCAATGTCACTGTGTGCCCTGTGCACACACTGCTATGTAGCCTATCCTATTCACTCACCACTCACACCAATGTCACTGTGTGCCCTGTGCACAGACTGCTATGTAATATGTAACCTATACTATTCACCCACCACTCACACCAATGTCACTGTGTGCCCTATGCAAAGACTGCTATGTAGCCTATCCTATTCACCTACCACTCACACCAATGTCACTGTGTGCCCTATGCAAAGACTGCTATGTAGCCTATCCTATTCACCCACCTCTCACACCAATGTCACCGTGTGCCCTGTGCACAGACTGCTATGTAACCTATCCTATTCACCCACCACTCACACCAATGTCACCGTGTGCCCTGTGCACAGACTGCAAGGTAGCCTATCCTATACACCCACCACTCACACCAATGTCACCGTGTGCCCTATGCAAAGACTGCTATGTAGCCAATCCTATTCACCTACCACTCACACCAATGTCACCGTGTGCCCTGTGCACAAACTGCTATGTAGCCTATCCTATTCACCCACCACTCACACCAATGTCACCGTGTGCCCTGTGCACAGACTGCTATGTAGCCTCTCCTATTCACCCACCACTCACACCAATGTCACGGTGTGCCCTGTGCACACAATGCTATGTAGCCTATCCTATTCACTCACCACTCACACCAATGTCACTGTGTGCCCTGTGCACAGACTGCTATGTAATATGTAACCTATACTATTCACCCACCACTCACACCAATGTCACTGGGTGCCCTATGCAAAGACTGCTATGTAGCCTATCCTATTCACCTACCACTCACACCAATGTCACTGTGTGCCCTATGCAAAGACTGCTATGTAGCCTATCCTATTCACCCACCACTCACACCAATGTCACCGTGTGCCCTGTGCACAGACTGCTATGTAACCTATCCTATTCACCCACCACTCACACCAATGTCACCGTGTGCCCTGTGCACAGACTGCAAGGTTGCCTATCCTATTCACCCACCACTCACACCAATGTCACCGTGTGCCCTATGCAAAGACTGCTATGTAGCCTATCCTATTCACCTACCACTCACACCAATGTCACCGTGTGCCCTGTGCACAAACTGCTATGTAACCTATCCTATTCACCCACCACTCACACCAATGTCACCGTGTGCCCTGTGCACAGACTGCTATGTAGCCTCTCCTATTCACCCACCACTCACACCAATGTCACTGTGTGCCCCGTGCACACACTGCTATGTAGCCTATCCTATTCAACCACCACTCACACCAATGTCACCATGTGCCCTGTGCACAGACTGCTATGTAGCCTATCCTATTCACCCACCACTCACACCAATGTCACTGTGTGCCCTATGCAAAGACTGCTATGTAGCCTATCCTATTCACCTACCACTCACACCAATGTCACCGTGTGCCCTGTGCACAGACTGCTATGTAGCCTATCCTATTCACCCACCACTCACACCAATGTCACTGTGTGCCCTGTTCACAGACTGCTATGTAGCCTCTCCTATTCACCCACCACTCACACCAATGTCACTGTGTGCCCTGTGCACACACTGCTATGTAGCCTATCCTATTCACCCACCACTCACACCACTGTCACCGTGTGCCCTGTGCACAGACTGCAAGGTAGCCTATCCTATTCACCCACCACTCACACCAATGTCACCGTGTGCCCTGTGCACAGACTGCTATGTAGTCTCTCCTATTCACCCACCACTCACACCAATGTCACTGTGTGCCCTGTGCACAGACTGCTATGTAGCTTATCCTATTCACCCACCACTCACACCAATGTCACCGTGTGCCCTGTGCACAGACTGCTATGTAGCCTCTCCTATTCACCCACCACTCACACCAATGTCACTGTGTGCCCCATGCACACACTGCTATGTAGCCTATCCTATTCAACCACCACTCACACCAATGTCACCATGTGCCCTGTGCACAGACTGCTATGTAGCCTATCCTATTCACCCACCACTCACACCAATGTCACTGTGTGCCCTATGCAAAGACTGCTATGTAGCCTATCCTATTCACCTACCACTCACACCAATGTCACCGTGTGCCCTGTGCACAGACTGCTATGTAGCCTATCCTATTCACCCACCACTCACACCAATGTCACTGTGTGCCCTGTTCACAGACTGCTATGTAGCCTCTCCTATTCACCCACCACTCACACCAATGTCACTGTGTGCCCTGTGCACACACTGCTATGTAGCCTATCCTATTCACCCACCACTCACACCACTGTCACCGTGTGCCCTGTGCACAGACTGCAAGGTAGCCTATCCTATTCACCCACCACTCACAACAATGTCAACGTGTGCCCTGTGCACAGACTGCTATGTAGTCTCTCCTATTCACCCACCACTCACACCAATGTCACTGTGTGCCCTGTGCACAGACTGCTATGTAGCTTATCCTATTCACCCACCACTCACACCAATGTCACCATGTGCCCTGTGCACAGACTGCTATGTAGCCTCTCCTATTCACCCACCACTCACACCAATGTCACCGTGTGCCCTGTGCACAGACTGCTATGTAGCCTATCCTATTCACCTACCACTCACACCAATGTCACCGTGTGCCCTGTGCACAGACTTCTATGTAGCCTATCCTATTCACCCACCACTCACACCAATGTCACTGTGTGCCCTGTGCACAGACTGCTATGTAGCCTGTCCTATTCACCCACCACTCACACCAATGTCACTGTGTGCCCTGTGCACAGACTGCTATGTAGCCTATCCTATTCACCCACCATTCACACCAATGTCACCGTGTGCCCTGTGCACAGACTGCTATGTAGCCTGTCCTATTCACCTACCACTCACACCAATGTCACCGTGTGCCCTGTGCACAGACTGCTATGTAGCCTATCCTATTCACCTACCACTCACACCAATGTCACCGTGTGCCCTGTTCACAGACTGCAAGGTAGCCTCTCCTATTCACCTACCACTCACACCAATGTCACTGTGTGCCCTGTGCACAGACTGCTATGTAGCCTCTCCTATTCACCTACCACTCACACCAATGTCACCGTGCGCCCTGTTCACAGACTGCTATGTAGCCTATCCTATTCACCCACCACTCACACCATTGTCACTGTGTGCCCTGTGCACAGACTGCTATGTAGCCTCTCCTATTCACCCACCACTCACACCAATGTCACTGTGTGCCCTGTGCACACACTGCTATGTAGCCTATCCTATTCACTCACCACTCACACCAATGTCACTGTGTGCCCTGTGCACAGACTGCTATGTAATATGTAACCTATACTATTCACCCACCACTCACACCAATGTCACTGTGTGCCCTATGCAAAGACTGCTATGTAGCCTATCCTATTCACCTACCACTCACATCAATGTCACTGTGTGCCCTATGCAAAGACTGCTATGTAGCCTATCCTATTCACCCACCACTCACACCAATGTCACCGTGTGCCCTGTGCACAGACTGCTATGTAACCTATCCTATTCACCCACCACTCACACCAATGTCACCGTGTGCCCTGTGCACAGACTGCAAGGTAGCCTATCCTATTCACCCACCACTCACACCAATGTCACCGTGTGCCCTATGCAAAGACTGCTATGTAGCCTATCCTATTCACCTACCACTCACACCAATGTCACCGTGTGCCCTGTGCACAAACTGCTATGTAGCCTATCCTATTCACCCACCACTCACTCCAATGTCACCGTGTGCCCTGTGCACAGACTGCTATGTAGCCTCTCCTATTCACCCACCACTCACACCAATGTCACGGTGTGCCCTGTGCACACAATGCTATGTAGCCTATCCTATTCACTCACCACTCACACCAATGTCACTGTGTGCCCTGTGCACAGACTGCTATGTAATATGTAACCTATACTATTCACCCACCACTCACACCAATGTCACTGGGTGCCCTATGCAAAGACTGCTATGTAGCCTATCCTATTCACCTACCACTCACACCAATGTCACTGTGTGCCCTATGCAAAGACTGCTATGTAGCCTATCCTATTCACCCACCACTCACACCAATGTCACCGTGTGCCCTGTGCACAGACTGCTATGTAACCTATCCTATTCACCCACCACTCACACCAATGTCACCGTGTGCCCTGTGCACAGACTCCAAGGTAGCCTATCCTATTCACCCACCACTCACACCAATGTCACCGTGTGCCCTATGCAAAGACTGCTATGTAGCCTATCCTATTCACCTACCACTCACACCAATGTCACCGTGTGCCCTGTGCACAAACTGCTATGTAACCTATCCTATTCACCCACCACTCACACCAATGTCACCGTGTGCCCTGTGCACAGACTGCTATGTAACCTATCCTATTCACCCACCACTCACACCAATGACACCGTGTGCCCTGTGCACAGACTGCAAGGTAGCCTATCCTATTCACCCACCACTCACACCAATGTCACCGTGTGCCCTATGCAAAGACTGCTATGTAGCCTATCCTATTCACCTACCACTGACACCAATGTCACTTCGTGTCCTATGCAAAGACTGCTATGTAGCCTATCCTATTCACCAAACAACTCACACCAATGTCACCATGTGCCCTGTGCACAGACTGCTATGTAACCTATCCTATTCAACCACCACTCACACCAATGTCACTGTGTGTCCTGTGCACAGACTGCAAGGTAGCCTATCCTATTCACCCACCACTCACACCAATGTCACCGTATGCCCTATGCAAAGACTGCTATGTAGCCTATCCTATTCACCTACCACTCACACCAATGTCACCGTGTGCCCTGTGCACAGACTGCTATGTAGCCTATCCTATTCACCCACCACTCACACCAATGTCACCGTGTGCCCTGTGCACAGACTGCTATGTAGCCTATCCTATTCACCCACCACTCACACCAATGTCACCGTGTGCCCTGTGCACAGACTGCTATGTAGCCTCTCCTATTCACCCACCACTCACACCAATGTCACTGTGTGCCCTGTGCACACACTGCTATGTAGCCTATCCTATTCACTCACCACTCACACCAATGTCACTGTGTGCCCTGTGCACAGACTGCTATGTAATATGTAACCTATACTATTCACCCACCACTCACACCAATGTCACTGTGTGCCCTATGCAAAGACTGCTATGTAGCCTATCCTATTCACCTACCACTCACACCAATGTCACTGTGTGCCCTATGCAAAGACTGCTATGTAGCCTATCCTATTCACCCACCTCTCACACCAATGTCACCGTGTGCCCTGTGCACAGACTGCTATGTAACCTATCCTATTCACCCACCACTCACACCAATGTCACCGTGTGCCCTGTGCACAGACTGCAAGGTAGCCTATCCTATTCACCCACCACTCACACCAATGTCACCGTGTGCCCTATGCAAAGACTGCTATGTAGCCAATCCTATTCACCTACCACTCACACCAATGTCACCGTGTGCCCTGTGCACAAACTGCTATGTAGCCTATCCTATTCACCCACCACTCACACCAATGTCACCGTGTGCCCTGTGCACAGACTGCTATGTAGCCTCTCCTATTCACCCACCACTCACACCAATGTCACGGTGTGCCCTGTGCACACAATGCTATGTAGCCTATCCTATTCACTCACCACTCACACCAATGTCACTGTGTGCCCTGTGCACAGACTGCTATGTAATATGTAACCTATACTATTCACCCACCACTCACACCAATGTCACTGGGTGCCCTATGCAAAGACTGCTATGTAGCCTATCCTATTCACCTACCACTCACACCAATGTCACTGTGTGCCCTATGCAAAGACTGCTATGTAGCCTATCCTATTCACCCACCACTCACACCAATGTCACCGTGTGCCCTGTGCACAGACTGCTATGTAACCTATCCTATTCACCCACCACTCACACCAATGTCACCGTGTGCCCTGTGCACAGACTGCAAGGTAGCCTATCCTATTCACCCACCACTCACACCAATGTCACCGTGTGCCCTATGCAAAGACTGCTATGTAGCCTATCCTATTCACCTACCACTCACACCAATGTCACCGTGTGCCCTGTGCACAAACTGCTATGTAACCTATCCTATTCACCCACCACTCACACCAATGTCACCGTGTGCCCTGTGCACAGACTGCTATGTAGCCTCTCCTATTCACCCACCACTCACACCAATGTCACTGTGTGCCCCGTGCACACACTGCTATGTAGCCTATCCTATTCAACCACCACTCACACCAATGTCACCATGTGCCCTGTGCACAGACTGCTATGTAGCCTATCCTATTCACCCACCACTCACACCAATGTCACCGTGTGCCCTGTGCACAGACTGCTATGTAGTCTCTCCTATTCACCCACCACTCACACCAATGTCACTGTGTGCCCTGTGCACAGACTGCTATGTAGCTTATCCTATTCACCCACCACTCACACCAATGTCACCATGTGCCCTGTGCACAGACTGCTATGTAGCCTCTCCTATTCACCCACCACTCACACCAATGTCACCGTGTGCCCTGTGCACAGACTGCTATGTAGCCTATCCTATTCACCTACCACTCACACCAATGTCACCGTGTGCCCTGTGCACAGACTTCTATGTAGCCTATCTTATTCACCCACCACTCACACCAATGTCACTGTGTGCCCTGTGCACAGACTGCTATGTAGCCTGTCCTATTCACCCACCACTCACACCAATGTCACTGTGTGCCCTGTGCACAGACTGCTATGTAGCCTATCCTAGTCACCCACCATTCACACCAATGTCACCGTGTGCCCTGTGCACAGACTGCTATGTAGCCTGTCCTATTCACCTACCACTCACACCAATGTCACCGTGTGCCCTGTGCACAGACTGCTATGTAGCCTATCCTATTCACCTACCACTCACACCAATGTCACTGTGTGCCCTGTTCACAGACTGCAAGGTAGCCTCTCCTATTCACCTACCACTCACACCAATGTCACTGTGTGCCCTGTGCACAGACTGCTATGTAGCCTCTCCTATTCACCTACCACTCACACCAATGTCACCGTGCGCCCTGTTCACAGACTGCTATGTAGCCTATCCTATTCACCCACCACTCACACCATTGTCACTGTGTGCCCTGTGCACAGACTGCTATGTAGCCTATCCTATTCACCCACCACTCACACCAATGTCACTGGGTGCCCTATGCAAAGACTGCTATGTAGCCTATCCTATTCACCTACCACTCACACCAATGTCACTGTGTGCCCTATGCAAAGACTGCTATGTAGCCTATCCTATTCACCCACCACTCACACCAATGTCACCGTGTGCCCTGTGCACAGACTGCTATGTAACCTATCCTATTCACCCACCACTCACACCAATGTCACCGTGTGCCCTGTGCACAGACTGCAAGGTAGCCTATCCTATTCACCCACCACTCACACCAATGTCACCGTGTGCCCTATGCAAAGACTGCTATGTAGCCTATCCTATTCACCTACCACTCACACCAATGTCACCGTGTGCCCTGTGCACAAACTGCTATGTAGCCTATCCTATTCACCCACCACTCACACCAATGTCACCGTGTGCCCTGTGCACAGACTGCTATGTAGCCTCTCCTATTCACCCACCACTCACACCAATGTCACTGTGTGCCCCGTGCACACACTGCTATGTAGCCTATCCTATTCAACCACCACTCACACCAATGTCACCATGTGCCCTGTGCACAGACTGCTATGTAGCCTATCCTATTCACCCACCACTCACACCAATGTCACTGTGTGCCCTATGCAAAGACTGCTATGTAGCCTATTCTATTCACCTACCACTCACACCAATGTCACCGTGTGCCCTGTGCACA